>OX336397.1:6000000-6688300 GCA_946902985.2 Meconema thalassinum
TGCCAGGACGGTCTGTGAGTTCTAATTCCATCTGTTGTTTTTCTTCAAAAACTTATAAATTGTTTCCATGGTTTCTGAATATTTAGGGCAGTGGTTAGCAAAATATTGGAACATTGGAAGAAATCCCCTCACCTTCATCAACTTAACTGGCTTTAGGAAATTTACTATCGCCTCAATCTTTTCCTGATTTGAGTGATACCCATCATGATCTATGGTTTACTTTTCTTTCGTATGGATATTAGTGCCGGGAGTGTCCGAGGACATGTTCGGCTCGCCAGAGACTTGAGCTACTTCAAGCAGACAGTCATAGGGTGAGCTACAATTTCCGATTTATGTCATGTAATTCCAACTTTCGCTATTAGATTTCAATGATACCTAGTGGTGAATGTTGGAACTTTGATAGAGCGTTCCAATGAAATCTAACCTAGAAATTTAGCTTCGCACAAGTTTAGTCTGTGGAAGGATCCTTTGCATGCCATAAATCTATGACAAGGGACCGCCTGCTTTACACCCCCTCCGAAGAAAGGCATATTTAAGGATTTGACGCTCTTAAAAAATCCGACGACTTCGACTGGTTTTGAACCCGCTATCTTGGGCACAGCAGTTCAGCACGCTACCAACTACGCCACCAAAGCCGCTTTGATGTATGGTATGCCCCATGAAATAGATTCTTTCGTGCAAGAAGTGACATTTATCATGGTTCACTTTAATGTTGACCTCACGTAAATTATCAAACAGTGCCTTAAGATGCATAAAGTGTTCTTCGATTGTTGCAGAGGAAATGATGAGATCGTCAATGTAACAAATGGCGTTTATCTTTAGGTTTTCATGCAGTTTGCTGTCAAGGGGCCCAAATTATCTCTGGTCTGCTGTTTATCACGCCAAAATGTTGCCTGTGAATAAATGGTTTGATAAGTATAAGCCATGCTGTCTTCTATCAGCTCTACATGGTAAAACAAAGGTGTTAAATCGAACGTGGAAAAGCATGTTTTTTCCTTCAAACGCCTTAATAGCTCATGGATCTTGGATGAACTGTCATTCTTGGGAAAAAAAAAGATCGAATTAATCCTGCGTGCATCGAAGCATAATCTCAACTCTCCGTTTGCTTTCTTTACGACAGTGATGGGGCTGATGTAGGATGTTGTCTGCTTACGTATTTTTCCATCCCTCTCCATATTCTTTATTATCTCCGCCACTTGCGAATGATATCTTTCAGAGATCGGATAAGGCTTCTTCTGGAATGAAGTTTCATCTTGCAGCTGAATCTGATATTTGAAACCTCTTATCAGCCCTGGTGTGTCGCCAAAGATGTCCTTATAATCCCATAATAATTCCTGACATTTCTTTTCTACTTCTGAAAAGCCGTCCACCTTCAGAGCACCCAGTTTCGACTTCAATCACGAGTTGGTATAAAATTGCTTCACGTGCCGCCTTATCTGAAATGCTATCATTTTCCTCTTCTTCCGCCATATCTGTGTCCATCTGACCAGTGAATTTAAATTGAATGAGTGATAACATCAATCCCCAAGATAACGCCGAAATTGATTTTAATCACCACAATAAACACATGTTCGTAGGCATGTTCGTTTATCCTGTACTCCAATAACACCTGGATTTTACATTTTACAGACTTGTCATGAAAGTCCCAGTACATTCACATGCCTGTTCTGATAAAATAGACATTGACGCTCGCGTGTCAAGTAATGCCTTAAAATTCTCCTCTTCCACCGATACTTTAATAATAGCAATTCTATTGCTCTAATCGTCTCCTGCAGCTCCTCCTCAAATAGTAAATCCTCATCCGTAGTCTGATATATATCTCGTATATAGTCAGGGAATGAGTTAGTGACGGTTCATTTTCTCCTAATTCCTTTTCAAAATTGGCGTTTTCTTTTGCATGGGGTTGCCATCCCCTCGTCTCTCCTGGCGACAGGTACTAGGCTGAGACTCCTCCGTCCACTCTCTATTGTCCGTTTGCCTACAATTGTCGTTATTACTGCGCAAATTGCGTAAGTACTCGTGACTATCCCTTTGTTCATAATCAGGCCATCGATAATTGTCCGTGTACCTCCACTCCTGGTTGGACTTAATTTAATTCTGATCGGACCAATTTTTATAACGCACGTTGACTTGCTGGTTCCCGGTATCGCGATTATTTCTGCGATACGCGTTAGTTGTGTTGTATCCACCGCCACCTCCCACCTCCAAGATAGCGGCAGCGCGATATCTCCAAAATGAATTATTATAGAAGGTCGTGTCAGGAGTCAAATTACTCGAGAAGAGGTCCCCTTTCCAGTCCACCATTTATTTTTCAAAAATTTGTCAAAGGACCTGACTACACATTTTGAAAATTATGTTTTCGTAACTTCTTATTTTAGGTTTTTATTTTGTAACTCAGCAATGTTTCTAGGTGTGTGCCATGAGTTGTGTGGAGTTTCGCCTAGGACACCAACCTGGCTCATCGGTGGGCTCTTTGGTCCCCGCCCGGACCCCAACTGGAGTAGCGAAATTCGTTTATATAAAGTGCAACTGCACCTCTTTACTACGAGAACTAAAAGCTCTAGCAGCCTTAACCTCCCTATGAAGGCTTTCAAAAAGTAACAGGATGAGTCGCATTTTACTTAATCTCCAGATGGCATATTTGGATATTACATGTGGTGCAATTCTCACTTACAGGGGTAATTGAAGACTCATGTATCTGGTTCTGGTCGAGATCTATATTCATATGGTGAGCACGGAGTAAAGGTTTAGGAGTGAGGAGCTTTGAAAAATCACTTGTTCATTCATATTGGCAAATGCAAATTTATGAGGTAATTCAGGTAAAAAGTACAGAGAGAGATTTCGAGTCACACATTTTAATTGATGGTGGTCAGAATTTCTATTTATGATTGACATTCGAGACAAGAATTATACCGACACGAGTGATTTCATAGTGGCTAGAATCCATACCTCTGCTTTACATCCGGAGAAAATATTTCACCGCAAAAAGATCTATGATCACGCACTTTTAATTCATAGCAGAGAAACATATTCATGCAGTAGATTAGTGAAGTAATTATTGGATAATGGATGTCGAATTCATATAATTTGTTATTGCGGACTCGAGCAGATTCACTTAACAAAAGTTTGGTGCTTTTCAATCGGTCAACACGAGGTGGGTTATTCCCTGATCCTGTAAAACATTACATGAGATTAATAATAATATAATAATAATTTGGGTACAATCGTGTTGACCGACTGAAAAGCACAAACCCTTGTTTACTAAGGCAATACAGAAAAACGGCTTCAAACACCACACAATTCACCTAAAGTAAGCCGAGAAAGATTTGCTAGAAAGCGGGATATTTATGAAGCACATTGTAATTCATAGTGGGTTTGTCAATCTCAATCCATTCATAATGTGTATTTTTGGAGTTATATGTTCATTCTTACTGGGAAGAGGCAACATTTAAAATATATGGAACAGAATTTGCTCCTAAGATTGGTTTCATGAGGCTCATGTTAATGCTTGATGTTTAATTACTGCATTCAAAACAGGGTTCTTTTGAGGGTATCTAGAAATATAATCAATTTAATCCACATCAAGCAAATACCATAATTCTTGTCAATGACTTAATCAGTAAGCTGGGAAAGAATTCTCGCATGTGAAGCATAATTAACTAAAATCAGTTGGGTAAATTGAAGACTCATATTTTAATACATTTTGGCCGGTAGCTAAATTCATGTCATGTATTTGAATCGGCTTTCAGTATACGAGTAAGTTTTAAGATGCATAACCCATTGTGGCCGCCACTCTCATTCGATTTAGGAGTAAGCAAATTTACTTTGGTGGGGATTAGGAGAAGCCATAGAAGAAAAGACAAACAAACGGTGACCTCTCTTATTACCCCAGGCCAGAAAGAGTGGGATTCATAATTAAAAGAGACTTAAAATAAATGGTACACGGAGTATCAGAGAGGATTGCAATTCTAAAACTAACAACAAAACATCACAATCATTCAAGTCTATGATGAATTGGAGGATTTCTACACAGACCTGGAAAACACTTAAGAGAGACACAGGTCACCAAGGAACTAAATCATAGGTGGTTTCAATAGCAAAATTGGTGCACGTCAGCACGGAGACGAAGAACCAGTAGGACACCATGGTCTATCACAAGCGGGCCTCTACTCAGGATCGACAGTCCAAGATCAATACAATGAATTGGAACAAGCTATTCAAAAGGCGGGAAAAGAAGCGGCGGATGATACAATAGCAGTAGTGGTTTTTGAGGGGTTCTACACCCACCTGAACCTCCCCACCTCACAAGATGGTGGCAGCCCGATATCTCTCGAACGCATGGTTGGATTTTGACAAATGAGGTGTCATTGAACTCGGGCTAACACCCCCTTTCCAATGGACAACATATTTCAACCCCAAAAGTAAAACCTACCCCTACTAGGGGGTGAAATTGTAATTTTTTATAGAATCTCTCTTTCCAATTGCAACATGTGAGAGTCTGAATGCCGATATGGATTTAAACGTTGTTCCACATAATGTGCATGTATTCGGTGGATAGCCACTAGGAATTAACATGCTTGTTTTTTGTTTTTTACGCATGCCCACTCAGGGCTTCTGTAAGAGGGTGGGGGAGTGGATCCCTGTGGACGGGTTATTGTTGACAGGTCCTTGTTGACAAGTCATTGTTGACGGGTCCCTGTGGACTGGTCATTGTTGACGAGTCCTTGTGGACGAGTCCTTGTCCCTTTGGACTGATCCCTTTGGACGGGTCCCTTTGGCCTGGTTCCTACGGACTAACCCATGAATTTATTTAAATTATGTCAAAGGGCCTAACTACATTTGTGTGTGTTGAATTGACGTTGTTCACCACTACTATAATGGAATAACGATATGAAAGGAAAGTGAGCATTGTTTATTGAGCAACTTGTTGTAAAAGTTGTTTAATCCATCTTCCACGTCTCAGGAGCCGTCAACATCACATAGTATGCAAGAGGTAGTGTTGTTGTTTTAAGGGTGGAACTACAAGGTTATCTGCCCTCGATATGCAGATAGTTTTACCATAGAAGAATTATTAGTATTCTCCAAGTTGTTCATTTATTATGTGACAGACAATACCGTGATGGAAATCAGGCAACATGTACCAAAATCATGGTCGCAAGACCATAAGCTAAGTGAATATCTATTAATTCTTTGGATCAAGCATGTAAAGAACACGACCTTTCTTATCGTGTGGCGGATAAAGTATTGTTGAAAAGAGCTAAACAACGTTTGACATCCTAAAATGCCTCAGTGGGAAAGAGGTTGGCTATAAAAGGAAAAGTTAATGATGAGTGGACATGAACAATGAAAAAGATTGAGGAATTGGTATTTCTTTGTATTCTATTTTGTAAAGCCCTATTTGTTGTGAAATAAAAACAAGGTTTACCAGATCACAATGTCTTTTATTTTAAAAAATTGTGATAGCCATTTCTTCATTTTCATTTTTTCACACATGAATATTTACAATTTCCACTTTACATTTTTTACATTCTCCTTGTTTACACATTCTGTACATTTTTGTTGTTGTGAAATAAAAACAAGGTTTACCAGATCACAATGTCTATTAATTTTAAAATGGTGATAGCCATTTCACTTTTTCACACATGGATATTTACAATTTCCACTTTACATTTTTTACATATCACTTGTTTAGTCCACACATTCTGTACATTTTTAAAAATCTTTTTCGTAATATACAAAAGCAAACATTTTACACTAAAATGTATTACTTATCTTATTTTTTACTAAACTACAGTAGCCTAACATTATACATTCTACTTACAGTTTTTACAAATAATATTACAATAAAAAACACACTAAAATTATTACAATATAGTGATCATTAGACTTAAGTAAAGTAATAGTCGTCAATGCGACTGTTTCCCAAAGCAAAAGTATCAAATGTGTTGGGTATAATGAATCGTTTGTTGTCTTCATTACTTAAAGCAACTTTATTCAGCAAATTGGTATGTAGCTGATGATTTTTACGTCTAAATACACACATTTTTTATATAACACAGGTGGGTTATTAACTATACAGTTTTTATAATCACTTATATCTAACTCTTTACTAACAACATTCTTTTTCACACCTTCTAATTTTTTTTTACTACTACATCATCAATTGTCATATAGCTGTATGATTTAGATTTTGTGCCTACAAAGGTGTCTATAATAACACCAGCACATTCATCCTTAAATTTCCCAAGAACCTTTTTGTTTACTAGAGGTAAATGGTAAATATTATCCTCGGGGTAGTCACTTGTATCAAACCTATTTACCTCAGTTTTGATATCCTCATAAAAATCATTCGTTTTAAACTCATAAATAAAAGAATCTGTGTCTGTGTAGAGTAATTTAGCATTATCCAGATAGATGGTATATTGGCTTTCACGGCCGGTGAATTAAAACTCAGCAATTCTTCTAGGTTTGTGCCGTGTCTTGTGTGGGGTTTCGCCTAGGACACCAAGCTAGGCTCATCGGCGGGCTCTTGGTGTCCCCGCCCGGACCCCCACAGGAGTGACGAACTGCGCGCCACCTCCCTTTATATAAGGTGCAACTGCACCACTTGACTACGAGAACTAAAAGTTCAAGCAGCCTTAACCTCCCTATGAAGGCTTCCAAAAAGATAGTATATTGGCTTTCACGGCCGGTGAATTAAAACTCAGCAATTCTTCTAGGTTTGTGCCGTGTCTTGTGTGGGGTTTCGCCTAGGACACCAAGCTAGGCTCGTCGGCGGGCTCTTGGTGTCCCCGCCCGGACCCCCACAGGAGTGACGAACTGCGCGCCACCTCCCTTTATATAAGGTGCAACTGCACCACTTGACTACGAGAACTAAAAGTTCAAGCAGCCTTAACCTCCCTATGAAGGCTTCCAAAAAGATGGTATATTGGCTTTCACGGCCGGTGAATTAAAACTCAGCAATTCTTCTAGGTTTGTGCCGTGTCTTGTGTGGGGTTTCGCCTAGGACACCAAGCTAGGCTCATCGGCGGGCTCTTGGTGTCCCCGCCCGGACCCCCACAGGAGTGACGAACTGCGCGCCACCTCCCTTTATATAAGGTGCAACTGCACCACTTGACTACGAGAACTAAAAGTTCAAGCAGCCTTAACCTCCCTATGAAGGCTTCCAAAAAGATGGTATATTGGCTTTCACTGCCGGTGAATTAAAACTCAGCAATTCTTCTAGGTTTGTGCCGTGTCTTGTGTGGGGTTTCGCCTAGGACACCAAGCTAGGCTCATCGGCGGGCTCTTGGTGTCCCCGCCCGGACCCCCACAGGAGTGACGAACTGCGCGCCACCTCCCTTTATATAAGGTGCAACTGCACCACTTGACTACGAGAACTAAAAGTTCAAGCAGCCTTAACCTCCCTATGAAGGCTTCCAAAAAGATGGTATATTGGCTTTCACGGCCGGTGAATTAAAACTCAGCAATTCTTCTAGGTTTGTGCCGTGTCCTGTGTGGGGTTTCGCCTAGGACACCAAGCTAGGCTCATCGGCGGGCTCTTGGTGTCCCCGCCCGGACCCCCACAGGAGTGACGAACTGCGCGCCACCTCCCTTTATATAAGGTGCAACTGCACCACTTGACTACGAGAACTAAAAGTTCAAGCAGCCTTAACCTCCCTATGAAAGCTTCCAAAAAGATGGTATATTGGCTTTCACGGCCGGTGAATTAAAACTCAGCAATTCTTCTAGGTTTGTGCCGTATCTTGTGTGGGGTTTCGCCTAGGACACCAAGCTTGGCTCATCGGCGGGCTCTTGGTGTCCCCGCCCGGACCCCCACAGGAGTGACGAACTGCGCGCCACCTCCCTTTATATAAGGTGCAACTGCACCACTTGACTACGAGAACTAAAAGTTCAAGCAGCCTTAACCTCCCTATGAAGGCTTCCAAAAAGATGGTATATTGGCTTTCACGGCCGGTGAATTAAAATTCAGCAATTCTTCTAGGTTTGTGCCGTGTCTTGTGTGGGGTTTCGCCTAGGACACCAAGCTAGGCTCATCGGCGGGCTCTTGGTGTCCCCGCCCGGACCCCCACAGGAGTGACGAACTGCGCGCCACCTCCCTTTATATAAGGTGCAACTGCACCACTAGACTACGAGAACTAAAAGTTCAAGCAGCCTTAACCTCCCTATGAAGGCTTCCAAAAAGATGGTATATTGGCTTTCACGGCCGGTGAATTAAAACTCAGCAATTCTTCTAGGTTTGTGCCGTGTCTTGTGTGGGGTTTCGCCTAGGACACCAAGCTAGGCTCATCGGCGGGCTCTTGGTGTCCCCGCCCCGGACCCCCACAGGAGTGACGAACTGCGCGCCACCTCCCTTTATATAAGGTGCAACTGCACCACTTGACTACGAGAACTAAAAGTTCAAGCAGCCTTAACCTCCCTATGAAGGCTTCCAAAAAGATGGTATATTGGCTTTCACGGCCGGTGAATTAAAACTCAGCAATTCTTCTAGGTTTGTGCCGTGTCTTGTGTGGGGTTTCGCCTAGGACACCAAGCTAGGCTCATCGGCGGGCTCTTGGTGTCCCCGCCCGGACCCCCACAGGAGTGACGAACTGCGCGCCACCTCCCTTTATATAAGGTGCAACTGCACCACTTGACTACGAGAACTAAAAGTTCAAGCAGCCTTAACCTCCCTATGAAGGCTTCCAAAAAGATGGTATATTGGCTTTCACGGCCGGTGAATTAAAACTCAGCAATTCTTCTAGGTTTGTGCCGTGTCTTGTGTGGGGTTTCGCCTAGGACACCAAGCTAGGCTCATCGGCGGGCTCTTGGTGTCCCCGCCCGGACCCCCACAGGAGTGACGAACTGCGCGCCACCTCCCTTTATATAAGGTGCAACTGCACCACTTGACTACGAGAACTAAAAGTTCAAGCAGCCTTAACCTCCCTATGAAGGCTTCCAAAAAGATGGTATATTGGCTTTCACGGCCGGTGAATTAAAACTCAGCAATTCTTCCAGGTTTGTGCCGTGTCTTGTGTGGGCTTTCGCCTAGGACACCAAGCTAGGCTCATCGGCGGGCTCTTGGTGTCCCCGCCCGGACCCCCACAGGAGTGACGAACTGCGCGCCACCTCCCTTTATATAAGGTGCAACTGCACCAATTGACTACGAGAACTAAAAGTTCAAGCAGCCTTAACCTCCCTATGAAGGCTTCCAAAAAGATGGTATATTG
The DNA here is from genome assembly GCA_946902985.2 of Meconema thalassinum. Lineage (NCBI taxonomy): Eukaryota > Metazoa > Arthropoda > Insecta > Orthoptera > Tettigoniidae > Meconema > Meconema thalassinum. The sequence goes on from OX336397.1 coordinate 6,009,210, forward strand.
GCTTTCACGGCCGGTGAATTAAAACTCAGCAATTCTTCTAGGTTTGTGCCGTGTCTTGTGTGGGGTTTCGCCTAGGACACCAAGCTAGGCACATCGGCGGGCTCTTGGTGTCCCCGCCCGGACCCCCACAGGAGTGACGAACTGCGCGCCACCTCCCTTTATATAAGGTGCAACTGCACCACTTGACTACGAGAACTAAAAGTTCAAGCAGCCTTAACCTCCCTATGAAGGCTTCCAAAAAGATGGTATATTGGCTTTCACGGCCGGTGAATTAAAACTCAGCAATTCATCTAGGTTTGTGCCGTGTCTTGTGTGGGGTTTCGCCTAGGACACCAAGCTAGGCTCATCGGCGGGCTCTTGGTGTCCCCGCCCGGACCCCCACAGAAGTGACGAACTGCGCGCCACCTCCCTTTATATAAGGTGCAACTGCACCACTTGACTACGAGAACTAAAAGTTCAAGCAGCCTTAACCTCCCTATGAAGGCTTCCAAAAAGATGGTATATTGGCTTTAACGGCCGGTGAATTAAAACTCAGCAATTCTTCTAGGTTTGTGCCGTGTCTTGTGTGGGGTTTCGCCTAGGACACCAAGCTAGGCTCATCGGCGGGCTCTTGGTGTCCCCTCCCGGACCCCCACAGGAGTGACGAACTGCGCGCCACCTCCCTTTATATAAGGTGCAACTGCACCACTTGACTACGAGAACTAAAAGTTCAAGCAGCCTTAACCTCCCTATGAAGGCTTCCAAAAAGATGGTATATTGGCTTTCACGGCCGGTGAATTAAAACTCAGCAATTCTTCTAGGTTTGTGCCGTGTCTTATGTGGGGTTTCGCCTAGGACACCAAGCTAGGCTCATCGGCGGGCTCTTGGTGTCCCCGCCCGGACCCCCACAGGAGTGACGAACTGCGCGCCACCTCCCTTTATATAAGGTGCAACTGCACCACTTGACTACGAGAACTAAAAGTTCAAGCAGCCTTAACCTCCCTATGAAGGCTTCCAAAAAGATGGTATATTGGCTTTCACGGCCGGTGAATTAAAACTCAGCAATTCTTCTAGGTTTGTGCCGTGTCTTGTGTGGGGTTTCGCCTAGGACACCAAGCTAGGCTCATCGGCGGGCTCTTGGTGTCCCCGCCCGGACCCCCACAGGAGTGACGAACTGCGCGCCACCTCCCTTTATATAAGGTGCAACTGCACCACTTGACTACGAGAACTAAAAGTTCAAGCAGCCTTAACCTCCCTATGAAGGCTTCCAAAAAGATGGTATATTGGCTTTCACGGCCGGTGAATTAAAACTCAGCAATTCTTCTAGGTTTGTGCCGTGTCTTGTGTGGGGTTTCGCCTAGGACACCAAGCTAGGCTCATCGGCGGGCTCTTGGTGTCCCCGCCCGGACCCCCACAGGAGTGACGAACTGCGCGCCACCTCCCTTTATATAAGGTGCAACTGCACCACTTGACTACGAGAACTAAAAGTTCAAGCAGCTTTAACCTCCCTATGAAGGCTTCCAAAAAGATGGTATATTGGCTTTCACGGCCGGTGAATTTAAACTCAGCAATTCTTCTAGGTTTGTGCCGCGTCTTGTGTGGGGTTTCGCCTAGGACACCAAGCTAGGCTCATCGGCGGGCTCTTGGAGTCCCCGCCCGGACCCCCACAGGAGTGACGAACTGCGCGCCACCTCCCTTTATATAAGGTGCAACTGCACCACTTGACTACGAGAACTAAAAGTTCAAGCAGCCTTAACCTCCCTATGAAGGCTTCCAAAAAGATGGTATATTGGCTTTCACGGCCGGTGAATTAAAACTCAGCAATTCTTCTAGGTTTGTGCCGTGTCTTGTGTGGGGTTTCGCCTAGGACACCAAGCTAGGCTCATCGGCGGGCTCTTGGTGTCCCCGCCCGGACCCCCACAGGAGTGACGAACTGCGCGCCACCTCCCTTTATATAAGGTGCAACTGCACCACTTGACTACGAGAACTAAAAGTTCAAGCAGCCTTAACCTCCCTATGAAGGCTTCCAAAAAGATGGTATATTGGCTTTCACGGCCGGTGAATTAAAACTCAGCAATTCTTCTAGGTTTGTGCCGTGTCTTGTGTGGGGTTTCGCCTAGGACACCAAGCTAGGCTCATCGGCAGGCTCTTGGTGTCACCGCCCGGACCCCCACAGGAGTGACGAACTGCGCGCCACCTCCCTTTATATAAGGTGCAACTGCACCACTTGACTACGAGAACTAAAAGTTCAAGCAGCCTTAACCTGCATATGAAGGCTTCCAAAAAGATGGTATATTGGCTTTCACGGCCGGTGAATTAAAACTCAGCAATTCTTCTAGGTTTGTGCCGTGTCTTGTGTGGGGTTTCGCCTAGGACACCAAGCTAGGCTCATCGGCGGGCTCTTGGTGTCCCCGCCCGGACCCCCACAGGAGTGACGAACTGCGCGCCACCTCCCTTTATATAAGGTGCAACTGCACCACTTGACTACAAGAACTAAAAGTTCATGCAGCCTTAACCTCCCTATGAAGGCTTCCAAAAAGATGGTATATTGGCTTTCACGGCCGGTGAATTAAAACTCAGCAATTCTTCTAGGTTTGTGCCGTGTCTTGTGTGGGGTTTCGCCTAGGACACCAAGCTAGGCTCATCGGCGGGCTCTTGGTGTCCCCGCCCGGACCCCCACAGGAGTGACGAACTGCGCGCCACCTCCCTTTATATAAGGTGCAACTGCACCACTTGACTACGAGAACTAAAAGTTCAAGCAGCCTTAACCTCCCTATGAAGGCTTCCAAAAAGATGGTATATTGGCTTTCACGGCCGGTGAATTAAAACTCAGCAATTCTTCTAGGTTTGTGCCGTGTCTTGTGTGGGGTTTCGCCTAGGACACCAAGCTAGGCTCATCGGCGGGCTCTTGGTGTCCCCGCCCGGACCCCCACAGGAGTGACGAACTGCGCGCCACCTCCCTTTATATAAGGTGCAACTGCACCACTTGACTACGAGAACTAAAAGTTCAAGCAGCCTTAACCTCCCTATGAAGGCTTCCAAAAAGATGGTATATTGGCTTTCACGGCCGGTGAATTAAAACTCAGCAATTCTTCTAGGTTTGTGCCGTGTCTTGTGTGGGGTTTCGCCTAGGACACCAAGCTACGCTCATCGGCGGGCTCTTGGTGTCCCCGCCCGGACCCCCACAGGAGTGACGAACTGCGCGCCACCTCCCTTTATATAAGGTGCAACTGCACCACTTGACTACGAGAACTAAAAGTTCAAGCAGCCTTAACCTCCCTATGAAGGCTTCCAAAAAGATGGTATATTGGCTTTCACGGCCGGTGAATTAAAACTCAGCAATTCTTCTAGGTTTGTGCCGTGTCTTGAGTGGGGTTTCGCCTAGGACACCAAGCTAGGCTCATCGGCGGGCTCTTGGTGTCCCCGCCAGGACCCCCGCAGGAGTGACGAACTGCGCGCCACCTCCCTTTATATAAGGTGCAACTGCACCACTTGACTACGAGAACTAAAAGTTCAAGCAGCCTTAACCTCCCTATGAAGGCTTCCAAAAAGATGGTATATTGGCTTTCACGGCCGGTGAATTAAAACTCAGCAATTCTTCTAGGTTTGTGCCGTGTCTTGTGTGGGGTTTCGCCTAGGACACCAAGCTAGGCTCATCGGCGGGCTCTTGGTGTCCCCGGCCGGACCCCCACAGGAGTGACGAACTGCGCGCCACCTCCCTTTATATAAGGTGCAACTGCACCACTTGACTACGAGAACTAAAAGTTCAAGCAGCCTTAACCTCCCTATGAAGGCTTCCAAAAAGATGGTATATTGGCTTTCACGGCCGGTGAATTAAAACTCAGCAATTCTTCTAGGTTTGTGCCGTGTCTTGTGTGGGGTTTCGCCTAGGACACCAAGCTAGGCTCATCGGCGGGCTCTTGGTGTCCCCGCCCGGACCCCCACAGGAGTGACGAACTGCGCGCCACCTCCCTTTATATAAGGTGCAACTGCACCACTTGACTACGAGAACTAAAATTTCAAGCAGCCTTAACCTCCCTATGAAGGCTTCCAAAAAGATGGTATATTGGCTTTCACGGCCGGTGAATTAAAACTCAGCAATTCTTCTAGGTTTGTGCCGTGTCTTGTGTGGGGTTTCGCCTAGGACACCAAGCTAGGCTCATCGGCGGGCTCTTGGTGTCCCCGGCCGGACCCCCACAGGAGTGACGAACTGCGCGCCACCTCCCTTTATATAAGGTGCAACTGCACCACTTGACTACGAGAACTAAAAGTTCAAGCAGCCTTAACCTCCCTATGAAGGCTTCCAAAAAGATGGTATATTGGCTTTCACGGCCGGTGAATTAAAACTCAGCAATTCTTCTAGGTTTGTGCCGTGTCTTGTGTGGGGTTTCGCCTAGGACACCAAGCTAGGCTCATCGGCGGGCTCTTGGTGTCCCCGCCCGGACCCCCACAGGAGTGACGAACTGCGCGCCACCTCCCTTTATATAAGGTGCAACTGCACCACTTGACTACGAGAACTAAAAGTTCAAGCAGCCTTAACCTCCCTATGAAGGCTTCCAAAAAGATGGTATATTGGCTTTCACGGGCGGTGAATTAAAACTCAGCAATTCTTCTAGGTTTGTGCCGTGTCTTGTGTGGGGTTTCGCCTACGACACCAAGCTAGGCTCATCGGCGGGCTCTTAGTGTCCCCGCCCGGACCCCCACAGGAGTGACGAACTGCGCGCCACCGCCCTTAATATAAGGTGCAACTGCACCACTTGACTACGAGAACTAAAAGTTCAAGCAGCCTTAACCTCCCTATGAAGGCTTCCAAAAAGATGGTATATTGGCTTTCACGGCCGGTGAATTAAAACTCAGCAATTCTTCTAGGTTTGTGCCGTGTCTTGTGTGGGGTTTCGCCTAGGACACCAAGCTAGGCTCATCGGCGGGCTCTTGGTGTCCCCGCCCGGACCCCCACAGGAGTGACGAACTGCGCGCCACCTCCCTTTATATAAGGTGCAACTGCACCACTTGACTACGAGAACTAAAAGTTCAAGCAGCCTTAACCTCCCTATGAAGGCTTCCAAAAAGATGGTATATTGGTTTTCACGGCCGGTGAATTAAAACTCAGCAATTCTTCTAGTTTTGTGCCGTGTCTTGTGTGGGGTTTCGCCTAGGACACCGAGCTAGGCTCATCGGCGGGCTCTTGGTGTCCCCGCCCGGACCCCCACAGGAGTGACGAACTGCGCGCCACCTCCCTTTATATAAGGTGCAACTGCACCACTTGACTACGAGAACTAAAAGTTCAAGCAGCCTTAACCTCCCTATGAAGGCTTCCAAAAAGATGGTATATTGGCTTTCACGGCCGGTGAATTAAAACTCAGCAATTCTTCTAGGTTTGTGCCGTGTCTTGTGTGGGGTTTCGCCTAGGACACCAAGCTAGGCTCATCGGCGGGCTCTTGGTGTCCCCGCCCGGACCCCCACAGGAACGACGAACTGCGCGCCACCTCCCTTTATATAAGGTGCAACTGCACCACTTGACTACGAGAACTAAAAGTTCAAGCAGCCTTAACCTCCCTATGAAGGCTTCCAAAAAGATGGTATATTGGCTTTCACGGCCGGTGAATTAAAACTCAGCAATTCTTCTAGGTTTGTGCCGTGTCTTGTGTGGGGTTTCGCCTAGGACACCAAGCTAGGCTCATCGGCGGGCTCTTGGTGTCCCCGGCCGGACCCCCACAGGAGTGACGAACTGCGCGCCACCTCCCTTTATATAAGGTGCAACTGCACCACTTGACTACGAGAACTAAAAGTTCAAGCAGCCTTAACCTCCCTATGAAGGCTTCCAAAAAGATGGTATATTGGCTTTCACGGCCTGTGAATTAAAACTCAGCAATTCTTCTAGGTTTGTGCCGTGTCTTGTGTGGGGTTTCGCCTAGGACACCAAGCTAGGCTCATCGGCGGGCTCTTGGTGTCCCCGCCCGGACCCCCACAGGAGTGACGAACTGCGCGCCACCTCTCTTTATATAAGGTGCAACTGCACCACTTGACTACGAGAACTAAAAGTTCAAGCAGCCTTAACCTCCCTATGAAGGCTTCCAAAAAGATGGTATATTGGCTTTCACGGCCGGTGAATTAAAACTCAGCAATTCTTCTAAGTTTGTGCCGTGTCTTGTGTGGGGTTTCGCTTAGGACACCAAGCTAGGCTCATCGGCGGGCTCTTGGTGTCCCCGCCCGGACCCCCACAGGAGTGACGAACTGCGCGCCACCTCCCTTTATATAAGGTGCAACTGCACCACTTGACTACGAGAACTAAAAGTTCAAGCAGCCTTAACCTCCCTATGAAGGCTTCCAAAAAGATGGTATATTGGCTTTCACGGCCGGTGAATTAAAACTCAGCAATTCTTCTAGGTTTGTGCCGTGTCTTGTGTGGGGTTTCGCCTAGGACACCAAGCTAGGCTCATCGGCGGGCTCTTGGTGTCCCCGCCCGGACCCCCACAGGAGTGACGAACTGCGCGCCACCTCCCTTTATATAAGGTGCAACTGCACCACTTGACTACGAGAACTAAAAGTTCAAGCAGCCTTAACCTCCCTATGAAGGCTTCCAAAAAGATGGTATATTGGCTTTCACGGCCGGTGAATTAAAACTCAGCAATTCTTCTAGGTTTGTGCCGTGTCTTGTGTGGGGTTTCGCCTAGGACACCAAGCTAGGCTCATCGGCGGGCTCTTGGTGTCCCCGCCCGGACCCCCACAGGAGTGACGAACTGCGCGCCACCTCCCTTTATATAAGGTGCAACTGCACCACTTGACTACGAGAACTAAAAGTTCAAGCAGCCTTAACCTCCCTATGAAGGCTTCCAAAAAGATGGTATATTGGCTTTCACGGCCGGTGAATTAAAACTCAGCAATTCTTCTAGTTTTGTGCCGTGTCTTGTGTGGGGTTTCGCCTAGGACACCAAGCTAGGCTCATCGGCGGGCTCTTGGTGTCCCCGCCCGGACCCCCACAGGAGTGACGAACTGCGCGCCACCTCCCTTTATATAAGGTGCAACTGCACCACTTGACTACGAGAGCTAAAAGTTCAAGCAGCCTTAACCTCCCTATGAAGGCTTCCAAAAAGATGGTATATTGGCTTTCACGGCCGGTGAATTAAAACTCAGCAATTCTTCTAGGTTTGTGCCGTGTCTTGTGTGGGGTTTCGCCTAGGACACCAAGCTAGGCTCATCGGCGGGCTCTTGGTGTCCCCGCCCGGACCCCCACAGGAGTGACGAACTGCGCGCCACCTCCCTTTATATAAGGTGCAACTGCACCACTTGACTACGAGAACTAAAAGTTCAAGCAGCCTTAACCTCCCTATGAAGGCTTCCAAAAAGATGGTATATTGGCTTTCACGGCCGGTGAATTAAAACTCAGCAATTCTTCTAGGTTTGTGCCGTGTCTTGTGTGGGGTTTCGCCTAGGACACCAAGCTAGGCTCATCGGCGGGCTCTTGGTGTCCCCGCCCGGACCCCCACAGGAGTGACGAACTGCGCGCCACCTCCCTTTATATAAGGTGCAACTGCACCACTTGACTACGAGAACTAAAAGTTCAAGCAGCCTTAACCTCCCTATGAAGGCTTCCAAAAAGATGGTATATTGGCTTTCACGGCCGGAGAATTAAAACTCAGCAATTCTTCTAGGTTTGTGCCGTGTCTTGTGTGGGGTTTCGCCTAGGACACCAAGCTAGGCTCATCGGCGGGCTCTTGGTGTCCCCGCCCGGACCCCCACAGGAGTGACGAACTGCGCGCCACCTCCCTTTATATAAGGTGCAACTGCACCACTTGACTACGAGAACTAAAAGTTCAAGCAGCCTTAACCTCCCTATGAAGGCTTCCAAAAAGATGGTATATTGGCTTTCACGGCCGGTGAATTAAAACTCAGCAATTCTTCTAGGTTTGTGCCGTGTCTTGTGTGGGGTTTCGCCTAGGACACCAAGCTAGGCTCATCGGCGGGCTCTTGGTGTCCCCGCCCGGACCCCCACAGGAGTGACGAACTGCGCGCCACCTCCCTTTATATAAGGTGCAACTGCACCACTTGACTACGAGAACTAAAATTTCAAGCAGCCTTAACCTCCCTATGAAGGCTTCCAAAAAGAAGGTATATTGGCTTTCACGGCCGGTGAATTAAAACTCAGCAATTCTTCTAGGTTTGTGCCGTGTCTTGTGTGGGGTTTCGCCTAGGACACCAAGCTAGGCTCATCGGCGGGCTCTTGGTGTCCCCGCCCGGACCCCCACAGGAGTGACGAACTGCGCGCCACCTCCCTTTATATAAGGTGCAACTGCACCACTTGACTACGAGAACTAAAAGTTCAAGCAGCCTTAACCTCCCTATGAAGGCTTCCAAAAAGATGGTATATTGGCTTTCACGGCCGGTGAATTAAAACTCAGCAATTCTTCTAGGTTTGTGCCGTGTCTTGTGTGGGGTTTCGCCTAGGACACCAAGCTAGGCTCATCGGCGGGCTCTTGGTGTCCCCGCCCGGACCCCCACAGGAGTGACGAACTGCGCGCCACCTCCCTTTATATAAGGTGCAACTGCACCACTTGACTACGAGAACTAAAAGTTCAAGCAGCCTTAACCTCCCTATGAAGGCTTCCAAAAAGATGGTATATTGGCTTTCACGGCCGGTGAATTAAAACTCAGCAATTCTTCTAGGTTTGTGCCGTGTCTTGTGTGGGGTTTCGCCTAGGACACCAAGCTAGGCTCATCGGCGGGCTCTTGGTGTCCCCGCCCAGACCCCCACAGGAGTGACGAACTGCGCGCCACCTCCCTTTATATAAGGTGCAACTGCACCACTTGCCTACGAGAACTAAAAGTTCAAGCAGCCTTAACCTCCCTATGAAGGCTTCCAAAAATGGTATATTGGCTTTCACGGCCGGTGAATTAAAACTCAGCTATTCTTCTAGGTTTGTGCCGTGTATTGTGTGGGGTTTCGCCTAGGACACCAAGCTTGGCTCATCGGCGGGCTCTTGGTGTCCCCGCCCCTACCCCCACAGGAGTGACGAACTGCGCGCCACCTCCCTTTATATAAGGTGCAACTGCACCACTTGACTACGAGAACTAAAAGTTCAAGCAGCCTTAACCTCCCTATGAAGGCTTCCAAAAAGATGGTAAATTGGCTTTCACGGCCGGTGAATTAAAACTCAGCAATTCTTCTAGGTTTGTGCCGTGTCTTGTGTGGGGTTTCGCCTAGGACACCAAGCTAGGCTCATCGACGGGCTCTTGGTATCCCCGCCCGGACCCCCACAGGAGTGACGAACTGCGCGCCACCTCCCTTTATATAAGGTGCAACTGCACCACTTGACTACGAGAACTAAAAGTTCAAGCAGCCTTAACCTCCCTATGAAGGCTTCCAAAAAGATGGTATATTGGCTTTCACGGCCGGTGAATTAAAACTCAGCAATTCTTCTAGGTTTGTGCCGTGTCTTGTGTGGGGTTTCGCCTAGGACACCAAGCTACGCTCATCGGCGGGCTCTTGGTGTCCCCGCCCGGACCCCCACAGGAGTGACGAACTGCGCGCCACCTCCCTTTATATAAGGTGCAACTGCACCACTTGACTACGAGAACTAAAAGTTCAAGCAGCCTTAACCTCCCTATGAAGGCTTCCAAAAAGATGGTATATTGGCTTTCACGGCCGGTGAATTAAAACTCAGCAATTCTTCTAGGTTTGTGCCGTGTCTTGAGTGGGGTTTCGCCTAGGACACCAAGCTAGGCTCATCGGCGGGCTCTTGGTGTCCCCGCCCGGACCCCCACAGGAGTGACGAACTGCGCGCCACCTCCCTTTATATAAGGTGCAACTGCACCACTTGACTACGAGAACTAAAAGTTCAAGCAGCCTTAACCTCCCTATGAAGGCTTCCAAAAAGATGGTATATTGGCTTTCACGGCCGGTGAATTAAAACTCAGCAATTCTTCTAGGTTTGTGCCGTGTCTTGTGTGGGGTTTCGCCTAGGACACCAAGCTAGGCTCATCGGCGGGCTCTTGGTGTCCCCGCCCGGACCCCCACAGGAGTGACGGACTGCGCGCCACCTCCCTTTATATAAGGTGCAACTGCACCACTTGACTACGAGAACTAAAAGTTCAAGCAGCCTTAACCTCCCTATGAAGGCTTCCAAAAAGATGGTATATTGGCTTTCACGGCCGGTGAATTAAAACTCAGCAATTCTTCTAGGTTTGTGCCGTGTCTTGTGTGGGGTTTCGCCTAGGACACCAAGCTAGGCTCATCGGCGGGCTCTTGGTGTCCCCGCCCGGACCCCCACAGGAGTGACGAACTGCGCGCCACCTCCCTTTATATAAGGTGCAACTGCACCACTTGACTACGAGAACTAAAATTTCAAGCAGCCTTAACCTCCCTATGAAGGCTTCCAAAAAGATGGTATATTGGCTTTCACGGCCGGTGAATTAAAACTCAGCAATTCTTCTAGGTTTGTGCCGTGTCTTGTGTGGGGTTTCGCCTAGGACACCAAGCTAGGCTCATCGGCGGGCTCTTGGTGTCCCCGGCCGGACCCCCACAGGAGTGACGAACTGCGCGCCACCTCCCTTTATATAAGGTGCAACTGCACCACTTGACTACGAGAACTAAAAGTTCAAGCAGCCTTAACCTCCCTATGAAGGCTTCCAAAAAGATGGTATATTGGCTTTCACGGCCGGTGAATTAAAACTCAGCAATTCTTCTAGGTTTGTGCCGTGTCTTGTGTGGGGTTTCGCCTAGGACACCAAGCTAGGCTCATCGGCGGGCTCTTTGTGTCCCCGCCCGGACCCCCACAGGAGTGACGAACTGCGCGCCACCTCCCTTTATATAAGGTGCAACTGCACCACTTGACTACGAGAACTAAAAGTTCAAGCAGCCTTAACCTCCCTATGAAGGCTTCCAAAAAGATGGTATATTGGCTTTCACGGGCGGTGAATTAAAACTCAGCAATTCTTCTAGGTTTGTGCCGTGTCTTGTGTGGGGTTTCGCCTACGACACCAAGCTAGGCTCATCGGCGGGCTCTTAGTGTCCCCGCCCGGACCCCCACAGGAGTGACGAACTGCGCGCCACCGCCCTTAATATAAGGTGCAACTGCACCACTTGACTACGAGAACTAAAAGTTCAAGCAGCCTTAACCTCCCTATGAAGGCTTCCAAAAAGATGGTATATTGGCTTTCACGGCCGGTGAATTAAAACTCAGCAATTCTTCTAGGTTTGTGCCGTGTCTTGTGTGGGGTTTCGCCTAGGACACCAAGCTAGGCTCATCGGCGGGCTCTTGGTGTCCCCGCCCGGACCCCCACAGGAGTGACGAACTGCGCGCCACCTCCCTTTATATAAGGTGCAACTGCACCACTTGACTACGAGAACTAAAAGTTCAAGCAGCCTTAACCTCCCTATGAAGGCTTCCAAAAAGATGGTATATTGGTTTTCACGGCCGGTGAATTAAAACTCAGCAATTCTTCTAGTTTTGTGCCGTGTCTTGTGTGGGGTTTCGCCTAGGACACCGAGCTAGGCTCATCGGCGGGCTCTTGGTGTCCCCGCCCGGACCCCCACAGGAGTGACGAACTGCCCGCCACCTCCCTTTATATAAGGTGCAACTGCACCACTTGACTACGAGAACTAAAAGTTCAAGCAGCCTTAACCTCCCTATGAAGGCTTCCAAAAAGATGGTATATTGGCTTTCACGGCCGGTGAATTAAAACTCAGCAATTCTTCTAGGTTTGTGCCGTGTCTTGTGTGGGGTTTCGCCTAGGACACCAAGCTAGGCTCATCGGCGGGCTCTTGGTGTCCCCGCCCGGACCCCCACAGGAACGACGAACTGCGCGCCACCTCCCTTTATATAAGGTGCAACTGCACCACTTGACTACGAGAACTAAAAGTTCAAGCAGCCTTAACCTCCCTATGAAGGCTTCCAAAAAGATGGTATATTGGCTTTCACGGCCGGTGAATTAAAACTCAGCAATTCTTCTAGGTTTGTGCCGTGTCTTGTGTGGGGTTTCGCCTAGGACACCAAGCTAGGCTCATCGGCGGGCTCTTGGTGTCCCCGGCCGGACCCCCACAGGAGTGACGAACTGCGCGCCACCTCCCTTTATATAAGGTGCAACTGCACCACTTGACTACGAGAACTAAAAGTTCAAGCAGCCTTAACCTCCCTATGAAGGCTTCCAAAAAGATGGTATATGGGCTTTCACGGCCTGTGAATTAAAACTCAGCAATTCTTCTAGGTTTGTGCCGTGTCTTGTGTGGGGTTTCGCCTAGGACACCAAGCTAGGCTCATCGGCGGGCTCTTGGTGTCCCCGCCCGGACCCCCACAGGAGTGACGAACTGCGCGCCACCTCCCTTTATATAAGGTGCAACTGCACCACTTGACTACGAGAACTAAAAGTTCAAGCAGCCTTAACCTCCCTATGAAGGCTTCCAAAAAGATGGTATATTGGCTTTCACGGCCGGTGAATTAAAACTCAGCAATTCTTCTAAGTTTGTGCCGTGTCTTGTGTGGGGTTTCGCTTAGGACACCAAGCTAGGCTCATCGGCGGGCTCTTGGTGTCCCCGCCCGGACCCCCACAGGAGTGACGAACTGCGCGCCACCTCCCTTTATATAAGGTGCAACTGCACCACTTGACTACGAGAACTAAAAGTTCAAGCAGCCTTAACCTCCCTATGAAGGCTTCCAAAAAGATGGTATATTGGCTTTCACGGCCGGTGAATTAAAACTCAGCAATTCTTCTAGGTTTGTGCCGTGTCTTGTGTGGGGTTTCGCCTAGGACACCAAGCTAGGCTCATCGGCGGGCTCTTGGTGTCCCCGCCCGGACCCCCACAGGAGTGACGAACTGCGCGCCACCTCCCTTTATATAAGGTGCAACTGCACCACTTGACTACGAGAACTAAAAGTTCAAGCAGCCTTAACCTCCCTATGAAGGCTTCCAAAAAGATGGTATATTGGCTTTCACGGCCGGTGAATTAAAACTCAGCAATTCTTCTAGTTTTGTGCCGTGTCTTGTGTGGGGTTTCGCCTAGGACACCAAGCTAGGCTCATCGGCGGGCTCTTGGTGTCCCCGCCCGGACCCCCACAGGAGTGACGAACTGCGCGCCACCTCCCTTTATATAAGGTGCAACTGCACCACTTGACTACGAGAGCTAAAAGTTCAAGCAGCCTTAACCTCCCTATGAAGGCTTCCAAAAAGATGGTATATTGGCTTTCACGGCCGGTGAATTAAAACTCAGCAATTCTTCTAGGTTTGTGCCGTGTCTTGTGTGGGGTTTCGCCTAGGACACCAAGCTAGGCTCATCGGCGGGCTCTTGGTGTCCCCGCCCGGACCCCCACAGGAGTGACGAACTGCGCGCCACCTCCCTTTATATAAGGTGCAACTGCACCACTTGACTACGAGAACTAAAAGTTCAAGCAGCCTTAACCTCCCTATGAAGGCTTCCAAAAAGATGGTATATTGGCTTTCACGGCCGGTGAATTAAAACTCAGCAATTCTTCTAGGTTTGTGCCGTGTCTTGTGTGGGGTTTCGCCTAGGACACCAAGCTAGGCTCATCGGCGGGCTCTTGGTGTCCCCGCCAGGACCCCCACAGGAGTGACGAACTGCGCGCCACCTCCCTTTATATAAGGTGCAACTGCACCACTTGACTACGAGAACTAAAAGTTCAAGCAGCCTTAACCTCCCTATGAAGGCTTCCAAAAAGATGGTATATTGGCTTTCACGGCCGGAGAATTAAAACTCAGCAATTCTTCTAGGTTTGTGCCGTGTCTTGTGTGGGGTTTCGCCTAGGACACCAAGCTAGGCTCATCGGCGGGCTCTTGGTGTCCCCGCCCGGACCCCCACAGGAGTGACGAACTGCGCGCCACCTCCCTTTATATAAGGTGCAACTGCACCACTTGACTACGAGAACTAAAAGTTCAAGCAGCCTTAACCTCCCTATGAAGGCTTCCAAAAAGATGGTATATTGGCTTTCACGGCCGGTGAATTAAAACTCAGCAATTCTTCTAGGTTTGTGCCGTGTCTTGTGTGGGGTTTCGCCTAGGACACCAAGCTAGGCTCATCGGCGGGCTCTTGGTGTCCCCGCCCGGACCCCCACAGGAGTGACGAACTGCGCGCCACCTCCCTTTATATAAGGTGCAACTGCACCACTTGACTACGAGAACTAAAAGTTCAAGCAGCCTTAACCTCCCTATGAAGGCTTCCAAAAAGATGGTATATTGGCTTTCACGGCCGGTGAATTAAAACTCAGCAATCCTTCTAGGTTTGGGCCGTGTCTTGTGTGGGGTTTCGCCTAGGACACCAAGCTAGGCTCATCGGCGGGCTCTTGGTGTCCCCGCCCGGACCCCCACAGGAGTGACGAACTGCGCGCCACCTCCCTTTATATAAGGTGCAACTGCACCACTTGACTACGAGAACTAAAAGTTCAAGCAGCCTTAACCTCCCTATGAAGGCTTCCAAAAAGATGGTATATTGGCTTTCACGGCCGGTGAATTAAAACTCAGCAATTCTTCTAGGTTTGTGCCGTGCCTTGTGTGGGGTTTCGCCTAGGACACCAAGCTAGACTCATCGGCGGGCTCTTGGTGTCCCCGCCCGGACCCCCACAGGAGTGACGAACTGTGCGCCACCTCCCTTTATATAAGGTGCAACTGCACCACTTGCCTACGAGAACTAAAAGTTCAAGCAGCCTTAACCTCCCTATGAAGGCTTCCAAAAGATGGTATATTGGCTTTCACGGCCGGTGAATTAAAACTCAGCTATTCTTCTAGGTTTGTGCCGTGTATTGTGTGGGGTTTCGCCTAGGACACCAAGCTTGGCTCATCGGCGGGCTCTTGGTGTCCCCGCCCGTACCCCCACAGGAGTGACGAACTGCGCGCCACCTCCCTTTATATAAGGTGCAACTGCACCACTTGACTACGAGAACTAAAAGTTCAAGCAGCCTTAACCTCCCTATGAAGGCTTCCAAAAAGATGGTAAATTGGCTTTCACGGCCGGTGAATTAAAACTCAGCAATTCTTCTAGGTTTGTGCCGTGTCTTGTGTGGGGTTTCGCCTAGGACACCAAGCTAGGCTCATCGACGGGCTCTTGGTATCCCCGCCCGGACCCCCACAGGAGTGACGAACTGCGCGCCACCTCCCTTTATATAAGGTGCAACTGCACCACTTGACTACGAGAACTAAAAGTTCAAGCAGCCTTAACCTCCCTATGAAGGCTTCCAAAAAGATGGTATATTGGCTTTCACGGCCGGTGAATTAAAACTCAGCAATTCTTCTAGGTTTGTGCCGTGTCTTGTGTGGGGTTTCGCCTAGGACACCAAGCTAGGCTCATCGGCGGGCTCTTGGTGTCCCCGCCCGGACCCCCACAGGAGTGACGAACTGCGCGCCACCTCCCTTTATATAAGGTGCAACTGCACCACTTGACTACGAGAACTAAAAGTTCAAGCAGCCTTAACCTACCTATGAAGGCATCCAAAAAGATGGTATATTGGCTTTCACGGCCGGTGAATTAAAACTCAGCAATTCTTCTAGGTTTGTGCCGTGTCTTGTGTGGGGTTTCGTCTAGGACACCAAGCTAGGCTCATCGGCGGGCTCTTGGTGTCCCCGCCCGGACCCCCACAGGAGTGACGAACTGCGCGCCACCTCCCTTTATATAAGGTGCAACTGCACCACTTGACTACGAGAACCAAAAGTTCAAGCAGCCTTAACCTCCCTATGAAGGCTTCCAAAAAGATGGTATATTGGCTTTCACGGCCGGTGAATTAAAACTCAGCAATTCTTCTAGGTTTGTGCCGTGTCTTGTGTGGGGTTTCGCCTAGGACACCAAGCTAGGCTCGTCGGCGGGCTCTTGGTGTCCCCGCCCGGACCCCCACAGGAGTGACGAACTGCGCGCCACCTCCCTTTATATAAGGTGCAACTGCACCACTTGACTACGAGAACTAAAAGTTCAAGCAGCCTTAACCTCCCTATGAAGGCTTCCAAAAAGATGGTATATTGGTTTTCACGGCCGGTGAATTAAAACTCAGCAATTCTTCTAGTTTTGTGCCGTGTCTTGTGTGGGGTTTCGCCTAGGACACCGAGCTAGGCTCATCGGCGGGCTCTTGGTGTCCCCGCCCGGACCCCCACAGGAGTGACGAACTGCGCGCCACCTCCCTTTATATAAGGTGCAACTGCACCACTTGACTACGAGAACTAAAAGTTCAAGCAGCCTTAACCTCCCTATGAAGGCTTCCAAAAAGATGGTATATTGGCTTTCACGGCCGGTGAATTAAAACTCAGCAATTCTTCTAGGTTTGTGCCGTGTCTTGTGTGGGGTTTCGCCTAGGACACCAAGCTAGGCTCATCGGCGGGCTCTTGGTGTCCCCGCCCGGACCCCCACAGGAACGACGAACTGCGCGCCACCTCCCTTTATATAAGGTGCAACTGCACCACTTGACTACGAGAACTAAAAGTTCAAGCAGCCTTAACCTCCCTATGAAGGCTTCCAAAAAGATGGTATATTGGCTTTCACGGCCGGTGAATTAAAACTCAGCAATTCTTCTAGGTTTGTGCCGTGTCTTGTGTGGGGTTTCGCCTAGGACACCAAGCTAGGCTCATCGGCGGGCTCTTGGTGTCCCCGGCCGGACCCCCACAGGAGTGACGAACTGCGCGCCACCTCCCTTTATATAAGGTGCAACTGCACCACTTGACTACGAGAACTAAAAGTTCAAGCAGCCTTAACCTCCCTATGAAGGCTTCCAAAAAGATGGTATATTGGCTTTCACGGCCTGTGAATTAAAACTCAGCAATTCTTCTAGGTTTGTGCCGTGTCTTGTGTGGGGTTTCGCCTAGGACACCAAGCTAGGCTCATCGGCGGGCTCTTGGTGTCCCCGCCCGGACCCCCACAGGAGTGACGAACTGCGCGCCACCTCCCTTTATATAAGGTGCAACTGCACCACTTGACTACGAGAACTAAAAGTTCAAGCAGCCTTAACCTCCCTATGAAGGCTTCCAAAAAGATGGTATATTGGCTTTCACGGCCGGTGAATTAAAACTCAGCAATTCTTCTAAGTTTGTGCCGTGTCTTGTGTGGGGTTTCGCTTAGGACACCAAGCTAGGCTCATCGGCGGGCTCTTGGTGTCCCCGCCCGGACCCCCACAGGAGTGACGAACTGCGCGCCACCTCCCTTTATATAAGGTGCAACTGCACCACTTGACTACGAGAACTAAAAGTTCAAGCAGCCTTAACCTCCCTATGAAGGCTTCCAAAAAGATGGTATATTGGCTTTCACGGCCGGTGAATTAAAACTCAGCAATTCTTCTAGGTTTGTGCCGTGTCTTGTGTGGGGTTTCGCCTAGGACACCAAGCTAGGCTCATCGGCGGGCTCTTGGTGTCCCCGCCCGGACCCCCACAGGAGTGACGAACTGCGCGCCACCTCCCTTTATATAAGGTGCAACTGCACCACTTGACTACGAGAACTAAAAGTTCAAGCAGCCTTAACCTCCCTATGAAGGCTTCCAAAAAGATGGTATATTGGCTTTCACGGCCGGTGAATTAAAACTCAGCAATTCTTCTAGGTTTGTGCCGTGTCTTGTGTGGGGTTTCGCCTAGGACACCAAGCTAGGCTCATCGGCGGGCTCTTGGTGTCCCCGCCCGGACCCCCACAGGAGTGACGAACTGCGCGCCACCTCCCTTTATATAAGGTGCAACTGCACCACTTGACTACGAGAACTAAAAGTTCAAGCAGCCTTAACCTCCCTATGAAGGCTTCCAAAAAGATGGTATATTGGCTTTCACGGCCGGTGAATTAAAACTCAGCAATTCTTCTAGTTTTGTGCCGTGTCTTGTGTGGGGTTTCGCCTAGGACACCAAGCTAGGCTCATCGGCGGGCTCTTGGTGTCCCCGCCCGGACCCCCACAGGAGTGACGAACTGCGCGCCACCTCCCTTTATATAAGGTGCAACTGCACCACTTGACTACGAGAACTAAAAGTTCAAGCAGCCTTAACCTCCCTATGAAGGCTTCCAAAAAGATGGTATATTGGCTTTCACGGCCGGTGAATTAAAACTCAGCAATTCTTCTAGGTTTGTGCCGTGTCTTGTGTGGGGTTTCGCCTAGGACACCAAGCTAGGCTCATCGGCGGGCTCTTGGTGTCCCCGCCCGGACCCCCACAGGAGTGACGAACTGCGCGCCACCTCCCTTTATATAAGGTGCAACTGCACCACTTGACTACGAGAACTAAAAGTTCAAGCAGCCTTAACCTCCCTATGAAGGCTTCCAAAAAGATGGTATATTGGCTTTCACGGCCGGTGAATTAAAACTCAGCAATTCTTCTAGGTTTGTGCCGTGTCTTGTGTGGGGTTTCGCCTAGGACACCAAGCTAGGCTCATCGGCGGGCTCTTGGTGTCCCCGCCCGGACCCCCACAGGAGTGACGAACTGCGCGCCACCTCCCTTTATATAAGGTGCAACTGCACCACTTGACTACGAGAACTAAAAGTTCAAGCAGCCTTAACCTCCCTATGAAGGCTTCCAAAAAGATGGTATATTGGCTTTCACGGCCGGAGAATTAAAACTCAGCAATTCTTCTAGGTTTGTGCCGTGTCTTGTGTGGGGTTTCGCCTAGGACACCAAGCTAGGCTCATCGGCGGGCTCTTGGTGTCCCCGCCCGGACCCCCACAGGAGTGACGAACTGCGCGCCACCTCCCTTTATATAAGGTGCAACTGCACCACTTGACTACGAGAACTAAAAGTTCAAGCAGCCTTAACCTCCCTATGAAGGCTTCCAAAAAGATGGTATATTGGCTTTCACGGCCGGTGAATTAAAACTCAGCAATTCTTCTAGGTTTGTGCCGTGTCTTGTGTGGGGTTTCGCCTAGGACACCAAGCTAGGCTCATCGGCGGGCTCTTGGTGTCCCCGCCCGGACCCCCACAGGAGTGACGAACTGCGCGCCACCTCCCTTTATATAAGGTGCAACTGCACCACTTGACTACGAGAACTAAAAGTTCAAGCAGCCTTAACCTCCCTATGAAGGCTTCCAAAAAGATGGTATATTGGCTTTCACGGCCGGTGAATTAAAACTCAGCAATTCTTCTAGGTTTGTGCCGTGTCTTGTGTGGGGTTTCGCCTAGGACACCAAGCTAGGCTCATCGGCGGGCTCTTGGTGTCCCCGCCCGGACCCCCACAGGAGTGACGAACTGCGCGCCACCTCCCTTTATATAAGGTGCAACTGCACCACTTGACTACGAGAACTAAAAGTTCAAGCAGCCTTAACCTCCCTATGAAGGCTTCCAAAAAGATGGTATATTGGCTTTCACGGCCGGTGAATTAAAACTCAGCAATCCTTCTAGGTTTGGGCCGTGTCTTGTGTGGGGTTTCGCCTAGGACACCAAGCTAGGCTCATCGGCGGGCTCTTGGTGTCCCCGCCCGGACCCCCACAGGAGTGACGAACTGCGCGCCACCTCCCTTTATATAAGGTGCAACTGCACCACTTGACTACGAGAACTAAAAGTTCAAGCAGCCTTAACCTCCCTATGAAGGCTTCCAAAAAGATGGTATATTGGCTTTCACGGCCGGTGAATTAAAACTCAGCAATTCTTCTAGGTTTGTGCCGTGTCTTGTGTGGGGTTTCGCCTAGGACACCAAGCTAGACTCATCGGCGGGCTCTTGGTGTCCCCGCCCGGACCCCCACAGGAGTGACGAACTGCGCGCCACCTCCCTTTATATAAGGTGCAACTGCACCACTTGCCTACGAGAACTAAAAGTTCAAGCAGCCTTAACCTCCCTATGAAGGCTTCCAAAAGATGGTATATTGGCTTTCACGGCCGGTGAATTAAAACTCAGCTATTCTTCTAGGTTTGTGCCGTGTATTGTGTGGGGTTTCGCCTAGGACACCAAGCTTGGCTCATCGGCGGGCTCTTGGTGTCCCCGCCCGGACCCCCACAGGAGTGACGAACTGCGCGCCACCTCCCTTTATATAAGGTGCAACTGCACCACTTGACTACGAGAACTAAAAGTTCAAGCAGCCTTAACCTCCCTATGAAGGCTTCCAAAAAGATGGTAAATTGGCTTTCACGGCCGGTGAATTAAAACTCAGCAATTCTTCTAGGTTTGTGCCGTGTCTTGTGTGGGGTTTCGCCTAGGACACCAAGCTAGGCTCATCGACGGGCTCTTGGTATCCCCGCCCGGACCCCCACAGGAGTGACGAACTGCGCGCCACCTCCCTTTATATAAGGTGCAACTGCACCACTTGACTACGAGAACTAAAAGTTCAAGCAGCCTTAACCTCCCTATGAAGGCTTCCAAAAAGATGGTATATTGGCTTTCACGGCCGGTGAATTAAAACTCAGCAATTCTTCTAGGTTTGTGCCGTGTCTTGTGTGGGGTTTCGCCTAGGACACCAAGCTAGGCTCATCGGCGGGCTCTTGGTGTCCCCGCCCGGACCCCCACAGGAGTGACGAACTGCGCGCCACCTCCCTTTATATAAGGTGCAACTGCACCACTTGACTACGAGAACTAAAAGTTCAAGCAGCCTTAACCTACCTATGAAGGCATCCAAAAAGATGGTATATTGGCTTTCACGGCCGGTGAATTAAAACTCAGCAATTCTTCTAGGTTTGTGCCGTGTCTTGTGTGGGGTTTCGTCTAGGACACCAAGCTAGGCTCATCGGCGGGCTCTTGGTGTCCCCGCCCGGACCCCCACAGGAGTGACGAACTGCGCGCCACCTCCCTTTATATAAGGTGCAACTGCACCACTTGACTACGAGAACCAAAAGTTCAAGCAGCCTTAACCTCCCTATGAAGGCTTCCAAAAAGATGGTATATTGGCTTTCACGGCCGGTGAATTAAAACTCAGCAATTCTTCTAGGTTTGTGCCGTGTCTTGTGTGGGGTTTCGCCTAGGACACCAAGCTAGGCTCGTCGGCGGGCTCTTGGTGTCCCCGCCCGGACCCCCACAGGAGTGACGAACTGCGAGCCACCTCCCTTTATATAAGGTGCAACTGCACCACTTGACTACGAGAACTAAAAGTTCAAGCAGCCTTAACCTCCCTATGAAGGCTTCCAAAAAGATGGTATATTGGCTTTCACGGCCGGTGAATTAAAACTCAGCAATTCTTCTAGGTTTGTGCCGTGTCTTGAGTGGGGTTTCGCCTAGGACACCAAGCTAGGCTCATCGGCGGACTCTTGGTGTCCCCGCCCGGACCCCCACATGAGTGACGAACTGCGCGCCACCTCCCTTTATATAAGGTGCAACTGCACCACTTGACTACGAGAACTAAAAGTTCAAGCAGCCTTAACCTCCCTATGAAGGCTTCCAAAAAGATGGTATATTGGCTTTCACGGCCGGTGAATTAAAACTCAGCAATTCTTCTAGGTTTGTGCCGTGTCTTGTGTGGGGTTTCGCCTAGGACACCAAGCTAGGCTCATCGGCGGGCTCTTGGTGTCCCCGCCCGGACCCCCACAGGAGTGACGAACTGCGCGCCACCTCCCTTTATATAAGGTGCAACTGCACCACTTGACTACGAGAACTAAAAGTTCAAGCAGCCTTAACCTCCCTATGAAGGCTTCCAAAAAGATGGTATATTGGCTTTCACGGCCGGTGAATTAAAACTCAGCAATTCTTCTAGGTTTGTGCCGTGTCTTGTGTGGGGTTTCGCCTAGGACACCAAGCTAGGCTCGTCGGCGGGCTCTTGGTGTCCCCGCCCGGACCCCCACAGGAGTGACGAACTGCGCGCCACCTCCCTTTATATAAGGTGCAACTGCACCACTTGACTACGAGAACTAAAAGTTCAAGCAGCCTTAACCTCCCTATGAAGGCTTCCAAAAAGATGGTATATTGGCTTTCACGGCCGGTGAATTAAAACTCAGCAATTCTTCTAGGTTTGTGCCGTGTCTTGAGTGGGGTTTCGCCTAGGACACCAAGCTAGGCTCATCGGCGGGCTCTTGGTGTCCCCGCCCGGACCCCCACAGGAGTGACGAACTGCGCGCCACCTCCCTTTATATAAGGTGCAACTGCACCACTTGACTACGAGAACTAAAAGTTCAAGCAGCCTTTACCTCCCTATGAAGGCTTCCAAAAAGATGGTATATTGGCTTTCACGGCCGGTGAATTAAAACTCAGCAATTCTTCTAGGTTTGTGCCGTGTCTTGTGTGGGGTTTCGCCTAGGACACCAAGCTAGGCTCATCGGCGGGCTCTTGGTGTCCCCGCCCGGACCCCCACAGGAGTGACGAACTGCGCGCCACCTCCCTTTATATAAGGTGCAACTGCACCACTTGACTACGAGAACTAAAAGTTCAAGCAGCCTTAACCTCCCTATGAAGGCTTCCAAAAAGATGGTATATTGGCTTTCACGGCCGGTGAATTAAAACTCAGCAATTCTTCTAGGTTTGTGCCGTGTCTTGTGTGGGGTTTCGCCTAGGACACCAAGCTAGGCTCATCGGCGGGCTCTTGGTGTCCCCGCCCGGACCCCCACAGGAGTGACGAACTGCGCGCCACCTCCCTTTATATAAGGTGCAACTGCACCACTTGACTACGAGAACTAAAAGTTCAAGCAGCCTTAACCTCCCTATGAAGGCTTCCAAAAAGATGGCATATTGGCTTTCACGGCCGGTGAATTAAAACTCAGCAATTCTTCTAGGTTTGTGCCGTGTCTTGTGTGGGGTTTCGCCTAGGACACCAAGCTAGGCTCATCGGCGGGCTCTTGGTGTCCCCGCCCGGACCCCCACAGGAGTGACGAACTGCGCGCCACCTCCCTTTATATAAGGTGCAACTGCACCACTTGACTACGAGAACTAAAAGTTCAAGCAGCCTTAACCTCCCTATGAAGGCTTCCAAAAAGATGGTATATTGGCTTTCACGGCCGGTGAATTAAAACTCAGCAATTCTTCTAGGTTTGTGCCGTGTCTTGTGTGGGGTTTCGCCTAGGACACCAAGCTAGGCTCATCGGCGGGCTCTTGGTGTCCCCGCCCGGACCCCCACAGGAGTGACGAACTGCGCGCCACCTCCCTTTATATAAGGTGCAACTGCACCACTTGACTACGAGAACTAAAAGTTCAAGCAGCCTTAAACTCCCTATGAAGGCTTCCAAAAAGATGGTATATTGGCTTTCACGGCCGGTGAATTAAAACTCAGCAATTCTTCTAGGTTTGTGCCGTGTCTTGTGTGGGGTTTCGCCTAGGACACTAAGCTAGGCTGATCGGCGGGCTCTTGGTGTCCCCGCCCGGACCCCTACAGGAGTGACGAACTGCGCGCCACCTCCCTTTATATAAGGTGCAACTGCACCACTTGACTACGAGAACTAAAAGTTCAAGCAGCCTTAACCTCCCTATGAAGGCTTCCAAAAAGATGGTATATTGGCTTTCACGGCCAGTGAATTAAAACTCAGCAATTCTTCTAGGTTTGTGCCGTGTCTTGTGTGGGGTTTCGCCTAGGACACCAAGCTAGGCTCATCGGCGGGCTCTTGGTGTCCCCGCCCGGACCCCCACAGGAGTGACGAACTGCGCGCCACCTCCCTTTATATAAGGTGCAACTGCACCACTTGACTACGAGAACTAAAAGTTCAAGCAGCCTTAACCTCCCTATGAAGGCTTCCAAAAAGATGGTATATTGGCTTTCACGGCCGGTGAATTAAAACTCAGCAATTCTTCTAGGTTTGTGCCGTGTCTTGTGTGGGGTTTCGCCTAGGACACCAAGCTAGGCTCATCGGCGGGCTCTTGGTGTCCCCGCCCGGACCCCCACCGGAGTGACGAACTGCGCGCCACCTCCCTTTATATAAGGTTCAACTGCACCACTTGACTACGAGAACTAAAAGTTCAAGCAGCCTTAACCTCCCTATGAAGGCTTCCAAAAAGATGGTATATTGGCTTTCACGGCCGGTGAATTAAAACTCAGCAATTCTTCTAGGTTTGTGCCGTGTCTTGTGTGGGGTTTCGCCTAGGACACCAAGCTAGGCTCATCGGCGGGCTCTTGGTGTCCCCGCCCGGACCCCCACAGGAGTGACGAACTGCGCGCCACCTCCCTTTATATAAGGTGCAACTGCACCACTTGACTACGAGAACTAAAAGTTCAAGCAGCCTTAACCTCCCTATGAAGGCTTCCAAAAAGATGGTATATTGGCTTTCACGGCCGGTGAATTAAAACTCAGCAATTCTTCTAGGTTTGTGCCGTGTCTTGTGTGGGGTTTCGCCTAGGACACCAAGCTAGGCTCATCGGCGGGCTCTTGGTGTCCCCGCCCGGACCCCCACAGGAGTGACGAACTGCGCGCCACCTCCCTTTATATAAGGTGCAACTGCACCACTTGACTACGAGAACTAAAAGTTCAAGCAGCCTTAACCTCCCTATGAAGGCTTCCAAAAAGATGGTATATTGGCTTTCACGGCCGGTGAATTAAAACTCAGCAATTCTTCTAGGTTTGTGCCGTGTCTTGTGTGGGGTTTCGCCTAGGACACCAAGCTAGGCTCATCGGCGGGCTCTTGGTGTCCCCGCCCGGACCCCCACAGGAGTGACGAACTGCGCGCCACCTCCCTTTATATAAGGTGCAACTGCACCACTTGACTACGAGAACTAAAAGTTCAAGCAGCCTTAACCTCCCTATGAAGGCTTCCAAAAAGATGGTATATTGGCTTTCACGGCCAGTGAATTAAAACTCAGCAATTCTTCTAGGTTTGTCCCGTGTCTTGTGTGGGGTTTCGCCTAGGACACCAAGCTAGGCTCATCGGCGGGCTCTTGGTGTCCCCGCCCGGACCCCCACAGGAGTGACGAACTGCGCGCCACCTCCCTTTATATAAGGTGCAACTGCACCACTTGACTACGAGAACTAAAAGTTCAAGCAGCCTTAATCTCCCTATGAAGGCTTCCAAAAAGATGGTATATTGGCTTTCACGGCCGGTGAATTAAAACTCAGCAATTCTTCTAGGTTTGTGCCGTGTCTTGTGTGGGGTTTCGCCTAGGACACCAAGCTAGGCTCATCGGCGGGCTCTTGGTGTCCCCGCCCGGACCCCCACAGGAGTGACGAACTGCGCGCCACCTCCCTTTATATAAGGTGCAACTGCACCACTTGACTACGAGAACTAAAAGTTCAAGCAGCCTTAACCTCCCTATGAAGGCTTCCAAAAAGATGGTATATTGGCTTTCACGGCCGGTGAATTAAAACTCAGCAATTCTTCTAGGTTTGTGCCGTGTCTTGTGTGGGGTTTCGCCTAGGACACCAAGCTAGGCTCATCGGCGGGCTCTTGGTGTCCCCGCCCGGACCCCCACAGGAGTGACGAACTGCGCGCCACCTCCCTTTATATAAGGTGCAACTGCACCACTTGACTACGAGAACTAAAAGTTCAAGCAGCCTTAACCTCCCTATGAAGGCTTCCAAAAAGATGGTATATTGGCTTTCACGGCCGGTGAATTAAAACTCAGCAATTCTTCTAGGTTTGTGCCGTGTCTTGTGTGGGGTTTCGCCTAGGACACCAAGCTAGGCTCATCGGCGGGCTCTTGGTGTCCCCGCCCGGACCCCCACAGGAGTGACGAACTGAGCGCCACCTCCCTTTATATAAGATGCAACTGCACCACTTGACTACGAGAACTAAAAGTTCAAGCAGCCTTAACCTCCCTATGAAGGCTTCCAAAAAGATGGTATATTGGCTTTCACGGCCGGTGAATTAAAACTCAGCAATTCTTCTAGGTTTGTGCCGTGTCTTGTGTGGGGTTTCGCCTAGGACACCAAGCTAGGCTCATCGGCGGGCTCTTGGTGTCCCCGCCCGGACCCCCACAGGAGTGACGAACTGCGCGCCACCTCCCTTTATATAAGGTGCAACTGCACCACTTGACTACGAGAACTAAAAGTTCAAGCAGCATTAACCTCCCTATGAAGGCTTCCAAAAAGATGGTATATTGGCTTTCACGGCCGGTGAATTAAAACTCAGCAATTCTTCTAGGTTTGTGCCGTGTCTTGTGTGGGGTTTCGCCTAGGACACCAAGCTAGGCTCATCGGCGGGCTCTTGGTGTCCCCGCCCGGACCCCCACAGGAGTGACGAACTGCGCGCCACCTCCCTTTATATAAGGTGCAACTGCACCACTTGACTACGAGAACTAAAAGTTCAAGCAGCCTTAACCTCCCTATGAAGGCTTCCAAAAAGATGGTATATTGGCTTTCACGGCCGGTGAATTAAAACTCAGCAATTCTTCTAGGTTTGTGCCGTGTCTTGTGTGGGGTTTCGCCTAGGACACCAAGCTAGGCTCATCGGCGGGCTCTTGGTGTCCCCGCCCGGACCCCCACAGGAGTGACGAACTGCGCGCCACCTCCCTTTATATAAGGTGCAACTGCACCACTTGACTACGAGAACTAAAAGTTCAAGCAGCCTTAACCTCCCTATGAAGGCTTCCAAAAAGATGGTATATTGGCTTTCACGGCCGGTGAATTAAAACTCAGCAATTCTTCTAGTTTTGTGCCGTGTCTTGTGTGGGGTTTCGCCTAGGACACCAAGCTAGGCTCATCGGCGGGCTCTTGGTGTCCCCGCCCGGACCCCCACAGGAGTGACGAACTGCGCGCCACCTCCCTTTATATAAGGTGCAACTGCACCACTTGACTACGAGAACTAAAAGTTCAAGCAGCCTTAACCTCCCTATGAAGGCTTCCAAAAAGATGGTATATTGGCTTTCACGGCCGGTGAATTAAAACTCAGCAATTCTTCTAGGTTTGTGCCGTGTCTTGTGTGGGGTTTCGCCTAGGACACCAAGCTAGGCTCATCGGCGGGCTCTTGGTGTCCCCGTCCGGACCCCCACAGGAGTGACGAACTGCGCGCCACCTCCCTTTATATAAGGTGCAACTGCACCACTTGACTACGAGAACTAAAAGTTCAAGCAGCCTTAACCTCCCTATGAAGGCTTCCAAAAAGATGGTATATTGGCTTTCACGGCCGGTGAATTAAAACTCAGCAATTCTTCTAGGTTTGTGCCGTGTCTTGTGTGGGGTTTCGCCTAGGACACCAAGCTAGGCTCATCGGCGGGCTCTTGGTGTCCCCGCCCGGACCCCCACAGGAGTGACGAACTGCGCGCCACCTCCCTTTATATAAGGTGCAACTGCACCACTTGACTACGAGAACTAAAAGTTCAAGCAGCCTTAACCTCCCTATGAAGGCTTCCAAAAAGATGGTATATTGGCTTTCACGGCCGGAGAATTAAAACTCAGCAATTCTTCTAGGTTTGTGCCGTGTCTTGTGTGGGGTTTCGCCTAGGACACCAAGCTAGGCTCATCGGCGGGCTCTTGGTGTCCCCGCCCGGACCCCCACAGGAGTGACGAACTGCGCGCCACCTCCCTTTATATAAGGTGCAACTGCACCACTTGACTACGAGAACTAAAAGTTCAAGCAGCCTTAACCTCCCTATGAAGGCTTCCAAAAAGATGGTATATTGGCTTTCACGGCCGGTGAATTAAAACTCAGCAATTCTTCTAGGTTTGTGCCGTGTCTTGTGTGGGGTTTCGCCTAGGACACCAAGCTAGGCTCATCGGCGGGCTCTTGGTGTCCCCGCCAGGACCCCCACAGGAACGACGAACTGCGCGCCACCTCCCTTTATATAAGGTGCAACTGCACCACTTGACTACGAGAACTAAAAGTTCAAGCAGCCTTAACCTCCCTATGAAGGCTTCCAAAAAGATGGTATATTGGCTTTCACGGCCGGTGAATTAAAACTCAGCAATTCTTCTAGGTTTGTGCCGTGTCTTGTGTGGGGTTTCGCCTAGGACACCAAGCTAGGCTCATCGGCGGGCTCTTGGTGTCCCCGGCCGGACCCCCACAGGAGTGACGAACTGCGCGCCACCTCCCTTTATATAAGGTGCAACTGCACCACTTGACTACGAGAACTAAAAGTTCAAGCAGCCTTAACCTCCCTATGAAGGCTTCCAAAAAGATGGTATATTGGCTTTCACGGCCTGTGAATTAAAACTCAGCAATTCTTCTAGGTTTGTGCCGTGTCTTGTGTGGGGTTTCGCCTAGGACACCAAGCTAGGCTCATCGGCGGGCTCTTGGTGTCCCCGCCCGGACCCCCACAGGAGTGACGAACTGCGCGCCACCTCTCTTTATATAAGGTGCAACTGCACCACTTGACTACGAGAACTAAAAGTTCAAGCAGCCTTAACCTCCCTATAAAGGCTTCCAAAAAGATGGTATATTGGCTTTCACGGCCGGTGAATTAAAACTCAGCAATTCTTCTAAGTTTGTGCCGTGTCTTGTGTGGGGTTTCGCTTAGGACACCAAGCTAGGCTCATCGGCGGGCTCTTGGTGTCCCCGCCCGGACCCCCACAGGAGTGACGAACTGCGCGCCACCTCCCTTTATATAAGGTGCAACTGCACCACTTGACTACGAGAACTAAAAGTTCAAGCAGCCTTAACCTCCCTATGAAGGCTTCCAAAAAGATGGTATATTGGCTTTCACGGCCGGTGAATTAAAACTCAGCAATTCTTCTAGGTTTGTGCCGTGTCTTGTGTGGGGTTTCGCCTAGGACACCAAGCTAGGCTCATCGGCGGGCTCTTGGTGTCCCCGCCCGGACCCCCACAGGAGTGACGAACTGCGCGCCACCTCCCTTTATATAAGGTGCAACTGCACCACTTGACTACGAGAACTAAAAGTTCAAGCAGCCTTAACCTCCCTATGAAGGCTTCCAAAAAGATGGTATATTGGCTTTCACGGCCGGTGAATTAAAACTCAGCAATTCTTCTAGGTTTGTGCCGTGTCTTGTGTGGGGTTTCGCCTAGGACACCAAGCTAGGCTCATCGGCGGGCTCTTGGTGTCCCCGCCCGGACCCCCACAGGAGTGACGAACTGCGCGCCACCTCCCTTTATATAAGGTGCAACTGCACCACTTGACTACGAGAACTAAAAGTTCAAGCAGCCTTAACCTCCCTATGAAGGCTTCCAAAAAGATGGTATATTGGCTTTCACGGCCGGTGAATTAAAACTCAGCAATTCTTCTAGTTTTGTGCCGTGTCTTGTGTGGGGTTTCGCCTAGGACACCAAGCTAGGCTCATCGGCGGGCTCTTGGTGTCCCCGCCCGGACCCCCACAGGAGTGACGAACTGCGCGCCACCTCCCTTTATATAAGGTGCAACTGCACCACTTGACTACGAGAGCTAAAAGTTCAAGCAGCCTTAACCTCCCTATGAAGGCTTCCAAAAAGATGGTATATTGGCTTTCACGGCCGGTGAATTAAAACTCAGCAATTCTTCTAGGTTTGTGCCGTGTCTTGTGTGGGGTTTCGCCTAGGACACCAAGCTAGGCTCATCGGCGGGCTCTTGGTGTCCCCGCCCGGACCCCCACAGGAGTGACGAACTGCGCGCCACCTCCCTTTATATAAGGTGCAACTGCACCACTTGACTACGAGAACTAAAAGTTCAAGCAGCCTTAACCTCCCTATGAAGGCTTCCAAAAAGATGGTATATTGGCTTTCACGGCCGGTGAATTAAAACTCAGCAATTCTTCTAGGTTTGTGCCGTGTCTTGTGTGGGGTTTCGCCTAGGACACCAAGCTAGGCTCATCGGCGGGCTCTTGGTGTCCCCGCCCGGACCCCCACAGGAGTGACGAACTGCGCGCCACCTCCCTTTATATAAGGTGCAACTGCACCACTTGACTACGAGAACTAAAAGTTCAAGCAGCCTTAACCTCCCTATGAAGGCTTCCAAAAAGATGGTATATTGGCTTTCACGGCCGGAGAATTAAAACTCAGCAATTCTTCTAGGTTTGTGCCGTGTCTTGTGTGGGGTTTCGCCTAGGACACCAAGCTAGGCTCATCGGCGGGCTCTTGGTGTCCCCGCCCGGACCCCCACAGGAGTGACGAACTGCGCGCCACCTCCCTTTATATAAGGTGCAACTGCACCACTTGACTACGAGAACTAAAAGTTCAAGCAGCCTTAACCTCCCTATGAAGGCTTCCAAAAAGATGGTATATTGGTTTTCACGGCCGGTGAATTAAAACTCAGCAATTCTTCTAGGTTTGTGCCGTGTCTTGTGTGGGGTTTCGCCTAGGACACCAAGCTAGGCTCATCGGCGGGCTCTTGGTGTCCCCGCCCGGACCCCCACAGGAGTGACGAACTGCGCGCCACCTCCCTTTATATAAGGTGCAACTGCACCACTTGACTACGAGAACTAAAATTTCAAGCAGCCTTAACCTCCCTATGAAGGCTTCCAAAAAGAAGGTATATTGGCTTTCACGGCCGGTGAATTAAAACTCAGCAATTCTTCTAGGTTTGTGCCGTGTCTTGTGTGGGGTTTCGCCTAGGACACCAAGCTAGGCTCATCGGCGGGCTCTTGGTGTCCCCGCCCGGACCCCCACAGGAGTGACGAACTGCGCGCCACCTCCCTTTATATAAGGTGCAACTGCACCACTTGACTACGAGAACTAAAAGTTCAAGCAGCCTTAACCTCCCTATGATGGCTTCCAAAAAGATGGTATATTGGCTTTCACGGCCGGTGAATTAAAACTCAGCAATTCTTCTAGGTTTGTGCCGTGTCTTGTGTGGGGTTTCGCCTAGGACACCAAGCTAGGCTCATCGGCGGGCTCTTGGTGTCCCCGCCCGGACCCCCACAGGAGTGACGAACTGCGCGCCACCTCCCTTTATATAAGGTGCAACTGCACCACTTGACTACGAGAACTAAAAGTTCAAGCAGCCTTAACCTCCCTATGAAGGCTTCCAAAAAGATGGTATATTGGCTTTCACGGCCGGTGAATTAAAACTCAGCAATCCTTCTAGGTTTGGGCCGTGTCTTGTGTGGGGTTTCGCCTAGGACACCAAGCTAGGCTCATCGGCGGGCTCTTGGTGTCCCCGCCCGGACCCCCACAGGAGTGACGAACTGCGCGCCACCTCCCTTTATATAAGGTGCAACTGCACCACTTGACTACGAGAACTAAAAGTTCAAGCAGCCTTAACCTCCCTATGAAGGCTTCCAAAAAGATGGTATATTGGCTTTCACGGCCGGTGAATTAAAACTCAGCAATTCTTCTAGGTTTGTGCCGTGCCTTGTGTGGGGTTTCGCCTAGGACACCAAGCTAGACTCATCGGCGGGCTCTTGGTGTCCCCGCCCGGACCCCCACAGGAGTGACGAACTGCGCGCCACCTCCCTTTATATAAGGTGCAACTGCACCACTTGCCTACGAGAACTAAAAGTTCAAGCAGCCTTAACCTCCCTATGAAGGCTTCCAAAAGATGGTATATTGGCTTTCACGGCCGGTGAATTAAAACTCAGCTATTCTTCTAGGTTTGTGCCGTGTATTGTGTGGGGTTTCGCCTAGGACACCAAGCTTGGCTCATCGGCGGGCTCTTGGTGTCCCCGCCCGTACCCCCACAGGAGTGACGAACTGCGCGCCACCTCCCTTTATATAAGGTGCAACTGCACCACTTGACTACGAGAACTAAAAGTTCAAGCAGCCTTAACCTCCCTATGAAGGCTTCCAAAAAGATGGTAAATTGGCTTTCACGGCCGGTGAATTAAAACTCAGCAATTCTTCTAGGTTTGTGCCGTGTCTTGTGTGGGGTTTCGCCTAGGACACCAAGCTAGGCTCATCGACGGGCTCTTGGTATCCCCGCCCGGACCCCCACAGGAGTGACGAACTGCGCGCCACCTCCCTTTATATAAGGTGCAACTGCACCACTTGACTACGAGAACTAAAAGTTCAAGCAGCCTTAACCTCCCTATGAAGGCTTCCAAAAAGATGGTATATTGGCTTTCACGGCCGGTGAATTAAAACTCAGCAATTCTTCTAGGTTTGTGCCGTGTCTTGTGTGGGGTTTCGCCTAGGACACCAAGCTACGCTCATCGGCGGGCTCTTGGTGTCCCCGCCCGGACCCCCACAGGAGTGACGAACAGCGCGCCACCTCCCTTTATATAAGGTGCAACTGCACCACTTGACTACGAGAACTAAAAGTTCAAGCAGCCTTAACCTCCCTATGAAGGCTTCCAAAAAGATGGTATATTGGCTTTCACGGCCGGTGAATTAAAACTCAGCAATTCTTCTAGGTTTGTGCCGTGTCTTGAGTGGGGTTTCGCCTAGGACACCAAGCTAGGCTCATCGGCGGGCTCTTGGTGTCCCCGCCCGGACCCCCACAGGAGTGACGAACTGCGCGCCACCTCCCTTTATATAAGGTGCAACTGCACCACTTGACTACGAGAACTAAAAGTTCAAGCAGCCTTAACCTCCCTATGAAGGCTTCCAAAAAGATGGTATATTGGCTTTCACGGCCGGTGAATTAAAACTCAGCAATTCTTCTAGGTTTGTGCCGTGTCTTGTGTGGGGTTTCGCCTAGGACACCAAGCTAGGCTCATCGGCGGGCTCTTGGTGTCCCCGCCCGGACCCCCACAGGAGTGACGGACTGCGCGCCACCTCCCTTTATATAAGGTGCAACTGCACCACTTGACTACGAGAACTAAAAGTTCAAGCAGCCTTAACCTCCCTATGAAGGCTTCCAAAAAGATGGTATATTGGCTTTCACGGCCGGTGAATTAAAACTCAGCAATTCTTCTAGGTTTGTGCCGTGTCTTGTGTGGGGTTTCGCCTAGGACACCAAGCTAGGCTCATCGGCGGGCTCTTGGTGTCCCCGCCCGGACCCCCACAGGAGTGACGAACTGCGCGCCACCTCCCTTTATATAAGGTGCAACTGCACCACTTGACTACGAGAACTAAAATTTCAAGCAGCCTTAACCTCCCTATGAAGGCTTCCAAAAAGATGGTATATTGGCTTTCACGGCCGGTGAATTAAAACTCAGCAATTCTTCTAGGTTTGTGCCGTGTCTTGTGTGGGGTTTCGCCTAGGACACCAAGCTAGGCTCATCGGCGGGCTCTTGGTGTCCCCGGCCGGACCCCCACAGGAGTGACGAACTGCGCGCCACCTCCCTTTATATAAGGTGCAACTGCACCACTTGACTACGAGAACTAAAAGTTCAAGCAGCCTTAACCTCCCTATGAAGGCTTCCAAAAAGATGGTATATTGGCTTTCACGGCCGGTGAATTAAAACTCAGCAATTCTTCTAGGTTTGTGCCGTGTCTTGTGTGGGGTTTCGCCTAGGACACCAAGCTAGGCTCATCGGCGGGCTCTTTGTGTCCCCGCCCGGACCCCCACAGGAGTGACGAACTGCGCGCCACCTCCCTTTATATAAGGTGCAACTGCACCACTTGACTACGAGAACTAAAAGTTCAAGCAGCCTTAACCTCCCTATGAAGGCTTCCAAAAAGATGGTATATTGGCTTTCACGGGCGGTGAATTAAAACTCAGCAATTCTTCTAGGTTTGTGCCGTGTCTTGTGTGGGGTTTCGCCTACGACACCAAGCTAGGCTCATCGGCGGGCTCTTAGTGTCCCCGCCCGGACCCCCACAGGAGTGACGAACTGCGCGCCACCGCCCTTAATATAAGGTGCAACTGCACCACTTGACTACGAGAACTAAAAGTTCAAGCAGCCTTAACCTCCCTATGAAGGCTTCCAAAAAGATGGTATATTGGCTTTCACGGCCGGTGAATTAAAACTCAGCAATTCTTCTAGGTTTGTGCCGTGTCTTGTGTGGGGTTTCGCCTAGGACACCAAGCTAGGCTCATCGGCGGGCTCTTGGTGTCCCCGCCCGGACCCCCACAGGAGTGACGAACTGCGCGCCACCTCCCTTTATATAAGGTGCAACTGCACCACTTGACTACGAGAACTAAAAGTTCAAGCAGCCTTAACCTCCCTATGAAGGCTTCCAAAAAGATGGTATATTGGTTTTCACGGCCGGTGAATTAAAACTCAGCAATTCTTCTAGTTTTGTGCCGTGTCTTGTGTGGGGTTTCGCCTAGGACACCGAGCTAGGCTCATCGGCGGGCTCTTGGTGACCCCGCCCGGACCCCCACAGGAGTGACGAACTGCCCGCCACCTCCCTTTATATAAGGTGCAACTGCACCACTTGACTACGAGAACTAAAAGTTCAAGCAGCCTTAACCTCCCTATGAAGGCTTCCAAAAAGATGGTATATTGGCTTTCACGGCCGGTGAATTAAAACTCAGCAATTCTTCTAGGTTTGTGCCGTGTCTTGTGTGGGGTTTCGCCTAGGACACCAAGCTAGGCTCATCGGCGGGCTCTTGGTGTCCCCGCCCGGACCCCCACAGGAACGACGAACTGCGCGCCACCTCCCTTTATATAAGGTGCAACTGCACCACTTGACTACGAGAACTAAAAGTTCAAGCAGCCTTAACCTCCCTATGAAGGCTTCCAAAAAGATGGTATATTGGCTTTCACGGCCGGTGAATTAAAACTCAGCAATTCTTCTAGGTTTGTGCCGTGTCTTGTGTGGGGTTTCGCCTAGGACACCAAGCTAGGCTCATCGGCGGGGTCTTGGTGTCCCCGGCCGGACCCCCACAGGAGTGACGAACTGCGCGCCACCTCCCTTTATATAAGGTGCAACTGCACCACTTGACTACGAGAACTAAAAGTTCAAGCAGCCTTAACCTCCCTATGAAGGCTTCCAAAAAGATGGTATATTGGCTTTCACGGCCTGTGAATTAAAACTCAGCAATTCTTCTAGGTTTGTGCCGTGTCTTGTGTGGGGTTTCGCCTAGGACACCAAGCTAGGCTCATCGGCGGGCTCTTGGTGTCCCCGCCCGGACCCCCACAGGAGTGACGAACTGCGCGCCACCTCCCTTTATATAAGGTGCAACTGCACCACTTGACTACGAGAACTAAAAGTTCAAGCAGCCTTAACCTCCCTATGAAGGCTTCCAAAAAGATGGTATATTGGCTTTCACGGCCGGTGAATTAAAACTCAGCAATTCTTCTAAGTTTGTGCCGTGTCTTGTGTGGGGTTTCGCTTAGGACACCAAGCTAGGCTCATCGGCGGGCTCTTGGTGTCCCCGCCCGGACCCCCACAGGAGTGACGAACTGCGCGCCACCTCCCTTTATATAAGGTGCAACTGCACCACTTGACTACGAGAACTAAAAGTTCAAGCAGCCTTAACCTCCCTATGAAGGCTTCCAAAAAGATGGTATATTGGCTTTCACGGCCGGTGAATTAAAACTCAGCAATTCTTCTAGGTTTGTGCCGTGTCTTGTGTGGGGTTTCGCCTAGGACACCAAGCTAAGCTCATCGGCGGGCTCTTGGTGTCCCCGCCCGGACCCCCACAGGAGTGACGAACTGCGCGCCACCTCCCTTTATATAAGGTGCAACTGCACCACTTGACTACGAGAACTAAAAGTTCAAGCAGCCTTAACCTCCCTATGAAGGCTTCCAAAAAGATGGTATATTGGCTTTCACGGCCGGTGAATTAAAACTCAGCAATTCTTCTAGGTTTGTGCCGTGTCTTGTGTGGGGTTTCGCCTAGGACACCAAGCTAGGCTCATCGGCGGGCTCTTGGTGTCCCCGCCCGGACCCCCACAGGAGTGACGAACTGCGCGCCACCTCCCTTTATATAAGGTGCAACTGCACCACTTGACTACGAGAACTAAAAGTTCAAGCAGCCTTAACCTCCCTATGAAGGCTTCCAAAAAGATGGTATATTGGCTTTCACGGCCGGTGAATTAAAACTCAGCAATTCTTCTAGTTTTGTGCCGTGTCTTGTGTGGGGTTTCGCCTAGGACACCAAGCTAGGCTCATCGGCGGGCTCTTGGTGTCCCCGCCCGGACCCCCACAGGAGTGACGAACTGCGCGCCACCTCCCTTTATATAAGGTGCAACTGCACCACTTGACTACGAGAGCTAAAAGTTCAAGCAGCCTTAACCTCCCTATGAAGGCTTCCAAAAAGATGGTATATTGGCTTTCACGGCCGGTGAATTAAAACTCAGCAATTCTTCTAGGTTTGTGCCGTGTCTTGTGTGGGGTTTCGCCTAGGACACCAAGCTAGGCTCATCGGCGGGCTCTTGGTGTCCCCGCCCGGACCCCCACAGGAGTGACGAACTGCGCGCCACCTCCCTTTATATAAGGTGCAACTGCACCACTTGACTACGAGAACTAAAAGTTCAAGCAGCCTTAACCTCCCTATGAAGGCTTCCAAAAAGATGGTATATTGGCTTTCACGGCCGGTGAATTAAAACTCAGCAATTCTTCTAGGTTTGTGCCGTGTCTTGTGTGGGGTTTCGCCTAGGACACCAAGCTAGGCTCATCGGCGGGCTCTTGGTGTCCCCGCCAGGACCCCCACAGGAGTGACGAACTGCGCGCCACCTCCCTTTATATAAGGTGCAACTGCACCACTTGACTACGAGAACTAAAAGTTCAAGCAGCCTTAACCTCCCTATGAAGGCTTCCAAAAAGATGGTATATTGGCTTTCACGGCCGGAGAATTAAAACTCAGCAATTCTTCTAGGTTTGTGCCGTGTCTTGTGTGGGGTTTCGCCTAGGACACCAAGCTAGGCTCATCGGCGGGCTCTTGGTGTCCCCGCCCGGACCCCCACAGGAGTGACGAACTGCGCGCCACCTCCCTTTATATAAGGTGCAACTGCACCACTTGACTACGAGAACTAAAAGTTCAAGCAGCCTTAACCTCCCTATGAAGGCTTCCAAAAAGATGGTATATTGGCTTTCACGGCCGGTGAATTAAAACTCAGCAATTCTTCTAGGTTTGTGCCGTGTCTTGTGTGGGGTTTCGCCTAGGACACCAAGCTAGGCTCATCGGCGGGCTCTTGGTGTCCCCGCCCGGACCCCCACAGGAGTGACGAACTGCGCGCCACCTCCCTTTATATAAGGTGCAACTGCACCACTTGACTACGAGAACTAAAAGTTCAAGCAGCCTTAACCTCCCTATGAAGGCTTCCAAAAAGAAGGTATATTGGCTTTCACGGCCGGTGAATTAAAACTCAGCAATTCTTCTAGGTTTGTGCCGTGTCTTGTGTGGGGTTTCGCCTAGGACACCAAGCTAGGCTCATCGGCGGGCTCTTGGTGTCCCCGCCCGGACCCCCACAGGAGTGACGAACTGCGCGCCACCTCCCTTTATATAAGGTGCAACTGCACCACTTGACTACGAGAACTAAAAGTTCAAGCAGCCTTAACCTCCCTATGAAGGCTTCCAAAAAGATGGTATATTGGCTTTCACGGCCGGTGAATTAAAACTCAGCAATCCTTCTAGGTTTGGGCCGTGTCTTGTGTGGGGTTTCGCCTAGGACACCAAGCTAGGCTCATCGGCGGGCTCTTGGTGTCCCCGCCCGGACCCCCACAGGAGTGACGAACTGCGCGCCACCTCCCTTTATATAAGGTGCAACTGCACCACTTGACTACGAGAACTAAAAGTTCAAGCAGCCTTAACCTCCCTATGAAGGCTTCCAAAAAGATGGTATATTGGCTTTCACGGCCGGTGAATTAAAACTCAGCAATTCTTCTAGGTTTGTGCCGTGCCTTGTGTGGGGTTTCGCCTAGGACACCAAGCTAGACTCATCGGCGGGCTCTTGGTGTCCCCGCCCGGACCCCCACAGGAGTGACGAACTGTGCGCCACCTCCCTTTATATAAGGTGCAACTGCACCACTTGCCTACGAGAACTAAAAGTTCAAGCAGCCTTAACCTCCCTATGAAGGCTTCCAAAAGATGGTATATTGGCTTTCACGGCCGGTGAATTAAAACTCAGCTATTCTTCTAGGTTTGTGCCGTGTATTGTGTGGGGTTTCGCCTAGGACACCAAGCTTGGCTCATCGGCGGGCTCTTGGTGTCCCCGCCCGTACCCCCACAGGAGTGACGAACTGCGCGCCACCTCCCTTTATATAAGGTGCAACTGCACCACTTGACTACGAGAACTAAAAGTTCAAGCAGCCTTAACCTCCCTATGAAGGCTTCCAAAAAGATGGTAAATTGGCTTTCACGGCCGGTGAATTAAAACTCAGCAATTCTTCTAGGTTTGTGCCGTGTCTTGTGTGGGGTTTCGCCTAGGACACCAAGCTAGGCTCATCGACGGGCTCTTGGTATCCCCGCCCGGACCCCCACAGGAGTGACGAACTGCGCGCCACCTCCCTTTATATAAGGTGCAACTGCACCACTTGACTACGAGAACTAAAAGTTCAAGCAGCCTTAACCTCCCTATGAAGGCTTCCAAAAAGATGGTATATTGGCTTTCACGGCCGGTGAATTAAAACTCAGCAATTCTTCTAGGTTTGTGCCGTGTCTTGTGTGGGGTTTCGCCTAGGACACCAAGCTAGGCTCATCGGCGGGCTCTTGGTGTCCCCGCCCGGACCCCCACAGGAGTGACGAACTGCGCGCCACCTCCCTTTATATAAGGTGCAACTGCACCACTTGACTACGAGAACTAAAAGTTCAAGCAGCCTTAACCTACCTATGAAGGCATCCAAAAAGATGGTATATTGGCTTTCACGGCCGGTGAATTAAAACTCAGCAATTCTTCTAGGTTTGTGCCGTGTCTTGTGTGGGGTTTCGTCTAGGACACCAAGCTAGGCTCATCGGCGGGCTCTTGGTGTCCCCGCCCGGACCCCCACAGGAGTGACGAACTGCGCGCCACCTCCCTTTATATAAGGTGCAACTGCACCACTTGACTACGAGAACCAAAAGTTCAAGCAGCCTTAACCTCCCTATGAAGGCTTCCAAAAAGATGGTATATTGGCTTTCACGGCCGGTGAATTAAAACTCAGCAATTCTTCTAGGTTTGTGCCGTGTCTTGTGTGGGGTTTCGCCTAGGACACCAAGCTAGGCTCGTCGGCGGGCTCTTGGTGTCCCCGCCCGGACCCCCACAGGAGTGACGAACTGCGCGCCACCTCCCTTTATATAAGGTGCAACTGCACCACTTGACTACGAGAACTAAAAGTTCAAGCAGCCTTAACCTCCCTATGAAGGCTTCCAAAAAGATGGTATATTGGTTTTCACGGCCGGTGAATTAAAACTCAGCAATTCTTCTAGTTTTGTGCCGTGTCTTGTGTGGGGTTTCGCCTAGGACACCGAGCTAGGCTCATCGGCGGGCTCTTGGTGTCCCCGCCCGGACCCCCACAGGAGTGACGAACTGCGCGCCACCTCCCTTTATATAAGGTGCAACTGCACCACTTGACTACGAGAACTAAAAGTTCAAGCAGCCTTAACCTCCCTATGAAGGCTTCCAAAAAGATGGTATATTGGCTTTCACGGCCGGTGAATTAAAACTCAGCAATTCTTCTAGGTTTGTGCCGTGTCTTGTGTGGGGTTTCGCCTAGGACACCAAGCTAGGCTCATCGGCGGGCTCTTGGTGTCCCCGCCCGGACCCCCACAGGAACGACGAACTGCGCGCCACCTCCCTTTATATAAGGTGCAACTGCACCACTTGACTACGAGAACTAAAAGTTCAAGCAGCCTTAACCTCCCTATGAAGGCTTCCAAAAAGATGGTATATTGGCTTTCACGGCCGGTGAATTAAAACTCAGCAATTCTTCTAGGTTTGTGCCGTGTCTTGTGTGGGGTTTCGCCTAGGACACCAAGCTAGGCTCATCGGCGGGCTCTTGGTGTCCCCGGCCGGACCCCCACAGGAGTGACGAACTGCGCGCCACCTCCCTTTATATAAGGTGCAACTGCACCACTTGACTACGAGAACTAAAAGTTCAAGCAGCCTTAACCTCCCTATGAAGGCTTCCAAAAAGATGGTATATTGGCTTTCACGGCCTGTGAATTAAAACTCAGCAATTCTTCTAGGTTTGTGCCGTGTCTTGTGTGGGGTTTCGCCTAGGACACCAAGCTAGGCTCATCGGCGGGCTCTTGGTGTCCCCGCCCGGACCCCCACAGGAGTGACGAACTGCGCGCCACCTCCCTTTATATAAGGTGCAACTGCACCACTTGACTACGAGAACTAAAAGTTCAAGCAGCCTTAACCTCCCTATGAAGGCTTCCAAAAAGATGGTATATTGGCTTTCACGGCCGGTGAATTAAAACTCAGCAATTCTTCTAAGTTTGTGCCGTGTCTTGTGTGGGGTTTCGCTTAGGACACCAAGCTAGGCTCATCGGCGGGCTCTTGGTGTCCCCGCCCGGACCCCCACAGGAGTGACGAACTGCGCGCCACCTCCCTTTATATAAGGTGCAACTGCACCACTTGACTACGAGAACTAAAAGTTCAAGCAGCCTTAACCTCCCTATGAAGGCTTCCAAAAAGATGGTATATTGGCTTTCACGGCCGGTGAATTAAAACTCAGCAATTCTTCTAGGTTTGTGCCGTGTCTTGTGTGGGGTTTCGCCTAGGACACCAAGCTAGGCTCATCGGCGGGCTCTTGGTGTCCCCGCCCGGACCCCCACAGGAGTGACGAACTGCGCGCCACCTCCCTTTATATAAGGTGCAACTGCACCACTTGACTACGAGAACTAAAAGTTCAAGCAGCCTTAACCTCCCTATGAAGGCTTCCAAAAAGATGGTATATTGGCTTTCACGGCCGGTGAATTAAAACTCAGCAATTCTTCTAGGTTTGTGCCGTGTCTTGTGTGGGGTTTCGCCTAGGACACCAAGCTAGGCTCATCGGCGGGCTCTTGGTGTCCCCGCCCGGACCCCCACAGGAGTGACGAACTGCGCGCCACCTCCCTTTATATAAGGTGCAACTGCACCACTTGACTACGAGAACTAAAAGTTCAAGCAGCCTTAACCTCCCTATGAAGGCTTCCAAAAAGATGGTATATTGGCTTTCACGGCCGGTGAATTAAAACTCAGCAATTCTTCTAGTTTTGTGCCGTGTCTTGTGTGGGGTTTCGCCTAGGACACCAAGCTAGGCTCATCGGCGGGCTCTTGGTGTCCCCGCCCGGACCCCCACAGGAGTGACGAACTGCGCGCCACCTCCCTTTATATAAGGTGCAACTGCACCACTTGACTACGAGAACTAAAAGTTCAAGCAGCCTTAACCTCCCTATGAAGGCTTCCAAAAAGATGGTATATTGGCTTTCACGGCCGGTGAATTAAAACTCAGCAATTCTTCTAGGTTTGTGCCGTGTCTTGTGTGGGGTTTCGCCTAGGACACCAAGCTACGCTCATCGGCGGGCTCTTGGTGTCCCCGCCCGGACCCCCACAGGAGTGACGAACTGCGCGCCACCTCCCTTTATATAAGGTGCAACTGCACCACTTGACTACGAGAACTAAAAGTTCAAGCAGCCTTAACCTCCCTATGAAGGCTTCCAAAAAGATGGTATATTGGCTTTCACGGCCGGTGAATTAAAACTCAGCAATTCTTCTAGGTTTGTGCCGTGTCTTGTGTGGGGTTTCGCCTAGGACACCAAGCTAGGCTCATCGGCGGGCTCTTGGTGTCCCCGCCCGGACCCCCACAGGAGTGACGAACTGCGCGCCACCTCCCTTTATATAAGGTGCAACTGCACCACTTGACTACGAGAACTAAAAGTTCAAGCAGCCTTAACCTCCCTATGAAGGCTTCCAAAAAGATGGTATATTGGCTTTCACGGCCGGAGAATTAAAACTCAGCAATTCTTCTAGGTTTATGCCGTGTCTTGTGTGGGGTTTCGCCTAGGACACCAAGCTAGGCTCATCGGCGGGCTCTTGGTGTCCCCGCCCGGACCCCCACAGGAGTGACGAACTGCGCGCCACCTCCCTTTATATAAGGTGCAACTGCACCACTTGACTACGAGAACTAAAAGTTCAAGCAGCCTTAACCTCCCTATGAAGGCTTCCAAAAAGATGGTATATTGGCTTTCACGGCCGGTGAATTAAAACTCAGCAATTCTTCTAGGTTTGTGCCGTGTCTTGTGTGGGGTTTCGCCTAGGACACCAAGCTAGGCTCATCGGCGGGCTCTTGGTGTCCCCGCCCGGACCCCCACAGGAGTGACGAACTGCGCG
Organism: Meconema thalassinum; assembly: GCA_946902985.2. NCBI lineage: Eukaryota > Metazoa > Arthropoda > Insecta > Orthoptera > Tettigoniidae > Meconema > Meconema thalassinum. The sequence goes on from OX336397.1 coordinate 6,050,844, forward strand.
CCACCTCCCTTTATATAAGGTGCAACTGCACCACTTGACTACGAGAACTAAAAGTTCAAGCAGCCTTAACCTCCCTATGAAGGCTTCCAAAAAGAAGGTATATTGGCTTTCACGGCCGGTGAATTAAAACTCAGCAATTCTTCTAGGTTTGTGCCGTGTCTTGTGTGGGGTTTCGCCTAGGACACCAAGCTAGGCTCATCGGCGGGCTCTTGGTGTCCCCGCCCGGACCCCCACAGGAGTGACGAACTGCGCGCCACCTCCCTTTATATAAGGTGCAACTGCACCACTTGACTACGAGAACTAAAAGTTCAAGCAGCCTTAACCTCCCTATGAAGGCTTCCAAAAAGATGGTATATTGGCTTTCACGGCCGGTGAATTAAAACTCAGCAATTCTTCTAGGTTTGTGCCGTGTCTTGTGTGGGGTTTCGCCTAGGACACCAAGCTAGGCTCATCGGCGGGCTCTTGGTGTCCCCGCCCGGACCCCCACAGGAGTGACGAACTGCGCGCCACCTCCCTTTATATAAGGTGCAACTGCACCACTTGACTACGAGAACTAAAAGTTCAAGCAGCCTTAACCTCCCTATGAAGGCTTCCAAAAAGATGGTATATTGGCTTTCACGGCCGGTGAATTAAAACTCAGCAATTCTTCTAGGTTTGTGCCGTGCCTTGTGTGGGGTTTCGCCTAGGACACCAAGCTAGACTCATCGGCGGGCTCTTGGTGTCCCCGCCCGGACCCCCACAGGAGTGACGAACTGCGCGCCACCTCCCTTTATATAAGGTGCAACTGCACCACTTGCCTACGAGAACTAAAAGTTCAAGCAGCCTTAACCTCCCTATGAAGGCTTCCAAAAGATGGTATATTGGCTTTCACGGCCGGTGAATTAAAACTCAGCTATTCTTCTAGGTTTGTGCCGTGTATTGTGTGGGGTTTCGCCTAGGACACCAAGCTTGGCTCATCGGCGGGCTCTTGGTGTCCCCGCCCGGACCCCCACAGGAGTGACGAACTGCGCGCCACCTCCCTTTATATAAGGTGCAACTGCACCACTTGACTACGAGAACTAAAAGTTCAAGCAGCCTTAACCTCCCTATGAAGGCTTCCAAAAAGATGGTATATTGGCTTTCACGGCCGGTGAATTAAAACTCAGCAATTCTTCTAGGTTTGTGCCGTGTCTTGTGTGGGGTTTCGCCTAGGACACCAAGCTAGGCTCATCGGCGGGCTCTTGGTGTCCCCGCCCGGACCCCCACAGGAGTGACGAACTGCGCGCCACCTCCCTTTATATAAGGTGCAACTGCACCACTTGACTACGAGAACTAAAAGTTCAAGCAGCCTTAACCTACCTATGAAGGCATCCAAAAAGATGGTATATTGGCTTTCACGGCCGGTGAATTAAAACTCAGCAATTCTTCTAGGTTTGTGCCGTGTCTTGTGTGGGGTTTCGTCTAGGACACCAAGCTAGGCTCATCGGCGGGCTCTTGGTGTCCCCGCCCGGACCCCCACAGGAGTGACGAACTGCGCGCCACCTCCCTTTATATAAGGTGCAACTGCACCACTTGACTACGAGAACCAAAAGTTCAAGCAGCCTTAACCTCCCTATGAAGGCTTCCAAAAAGATGGTATATTGGCTTTCACGGCCGGTGAATTAAAACTCAGCAATTCTTCTAGGTTTGTGCCGTGTCTTGTGTGGGGTTTCGCCTAGGACACCAAGCTAGGCTCGTCGGCGGGCTCTTGGTGTCCCCGCCCGGACCCCCACAGGAGTGACGAACTGCGAGCCACCTCCCTTTATATAAGGTGCAACTGCACCACTTGACTACGAGAACTAAAAGTTCAAGCAGCCTTAACCTCCCTATGAAGGCTTCCATAAAGATGGTATATTGGCTTTCACGGCCGGTGAATTAAAACTCAGCAATTCTTCTAGGTTTGTGCCGTGTCTTGAGTGGGGTTTCGCCTAGGACACCAAGCTAGGCTCATCGGCGGGCTCTTGGTGTCCCCGCCCGGACCCCCACATGAGTGACGAACTGCGCGCCACCTCCCTTTATATAAGGTGCAACTGCACCACTTGACTACGAGAACTAAAAGTTCAAGCAGCCTTAACCTCCCTATGAAGGCTTCCAAAAAGATGGTATATTGGCTTTCACGGCCGGTGAATTAAAACTCAGCAATTCTTCTAGGTTTGTGCCGTGTCTTGTGTGGGGTTTCGCCTAGGACACCAAGCTAGGCTCATCGGCGGGCTCTTGGTGTCCCCGCCCGGACCCCCACAGGAGTGACGAACTGCGCGCCACCTCCCTTTATATAAGGTGCAACTGCACCACTTGACTACGAGAACTAAAAGTTCAAGCAGCCTTAACCTCCCTATGAAGGCTTCCAAAAAGATGGTATATTGGCTTTCACGGCCGGTGAACTAAAACTCAGCAATTCTTCTAGGTTTGTGCCGTGTCTTGTGTGGGGTTTCGCCTAGGACACCAAGCTAGGCTCGTCGGCGGGCTCTTGGTGTCCCCGCCCGGACCCCCACAGGAGTGACGAACTGCGCGCCACCTCCCTTTATATAAGGTGCAACTGCACCACTTGACTACGAGAACTAAAAGTTCAAGCAGCCTTAACCTCCCTATGAAGGCTTCCAAAAAGATGGTATATTGGCTTTCACGGCCGGTGAATTAAAACTCAGCAATTCTTCTAGGTTTGTGCCGTGTCTTGAGTGGGGTTTCGCCTAGGACACCAAGCTAGGCTCATCGGCGGGCTCTTGGTGTCCCCGCCCGGACCCCCACAGGAGTGACGAACTGCGCGCCACCTCCCTTTATATAAGGTGCAACTGCACCACTTGACTACGAGAACTAAAAGTTCAAGCAGCCTTTACCTCCCTATGAAGGCTTCCAAAAAGATGGTATATTGGCTTTCACGGCCGGTGAATTAAAACTCAGCAATTCTTCTAGGTTTGTGCCGTGTCTTGTGTGGGGTTTCGCCTAGGACACCAAGCTAGGCTCATCGGCGGGCTCTTGGTGTCCCCGCCCGGACCCCCACAGGAGTGACGAACTGCGCGCCACCTCCCTTTATATAAGGTGCAACTGCACCACTTGACTACGAGAACTAAAAGTTCAAGCAGCCTTAACCTCCCTATGAAGGCTTCCAAAAAGATGGTATATTGGCTTTCACGGCCGGTGAATTAAAACTCAGCAATTCTTCTAGGTTTGTGCCGTGTCTTGTGTGGGGTTTCGCCTAGGACACCAAGCTAGGCTCATCGGCGGGCTCTTGGTGTCCCCGCCCGGACCCCCACAGGAGTGACGAACTGCGCGCCACCTCCCTTTATATAAGGTGCAACTGCACCACTTGACTACGAGAACTAAAAGTTCAAGCAGCCTTAACCTCCCTATGAAGGCTTCCAAAAAGATGGCATATTGGCTTTCACGGCCGGTGAATTAAAACTCAGCAATTCTTCTAGGTTTGTGCCGTGTCTTGTGTGGGGTTTCGCCTAGGACACCAAGCTAGGCTCATCGGCGGGCTCTTGGTGTCCCCGCCCGGACCCCCACAGGAGTGACGAACTGCGCGCCACCTCCCTTTATATAAGGTGCAACTGCACCACTTGACTACGAGAACTAAAAGTTCAAGCAGCCTTAACCTCCCTATGAAGGCTTCCAAAAAGATGGTATATTGGCTTTCACGGCCGGTGAATTAAAACTCAGCAATTCTTCTAGGTTTGTGCCGTGTCTTGTGTGGGGTTTCGCCTAGGACACCAAGCTAGGCTCATCGGCGGGCTCTTGGTGTCCCCGCCCGGACCCCCACAGGAGTGACGAACTGCGCGCCACCTCCCTTTATATAAGGTGCAACTGCACCACTTGACTACGAGAACTAAAAGTTCAAGCAGCCTTAAACTCCCTATGAAGGCTTCCAAAAAGATGGTATATTGGCTTTCACGGCCGGTGAATTAAAACTCAGCAATTCTTCTAGGTTTGTGCCGTGTCTTGTGTGGGGTTTCGCCTAGGACACTAAGCTAGGCTGATCGGCGGGCTCTTGGTGTCCCCGCCCGGACCCCTACAGGAGTGACGAACTGCGCGCCACCTCCCTTTATATAAGGTGCAACTGCACCACTTGACTACGAGAACTAAAAGTTCAAGCAGCCTTAACCTCCCTATGAAGGCTTCCAAAAAGATGGTATATTGGCTTTCACGGCCAGTGAATTAAAACTCAGCAATTCTTCTAGGTTTGTGCCGTGTCTTGTGTGGGGTTTCGCCTAGGACACCAAGCTAGGCTCATCGGCGGGCTCTTGGTGTCCCCGCCCGGACCCCCACAGGAGTGACGAACTGCGCGCCACCTCCCTTTATATAAGGTGCAACTGCACCACTTGACTACGAGAACTAAAAGTTCAAGCAGCCTTAACCTCCCTATGAAGGCTTCCAAAAAGATGGTATATTGGCTTTCACGGCCGGTGAATTAAAACTCAGCAATTCTTCTAGGTTTGTGCCGTGTCTTGTGTGGGGTTTCGCCTAGGACACCAAGCTAGGCTCATCGGCGGGCTCTTGGTGTCCCCGCCCGGACCCCCACCGGAGTGACGAACTGCGCGCCACCTCCCTTTATATAAGGTTCAACTGCACCACTTGACTACGAGAACTAAAAGTTCAAGCAGCCTTAACCTCCCTATGAAGGCTTCCAAAAAGATGGTATATTGGCTTTCACGGCCGGTGAATTAAAACTCAGCAATTCTTCTAGGTTTGTGCCGTGTCTTGTGTGGGGTTTCGCCTAGGACACCAAGCTAGGCTCATCGGCGGGCTCTTGGTGTCCCCGCCCGGACCCCCACAGGAGTGACGAACTGCGCGCCACCTCCCTTTATATAAGGTGCAACTGCACCACTTGACTACGAGAACTAAAAGTTCAAGCAGCCTTAACCTCCCTATGAAGGCTTCCAAAAAGATGGTATATTGGCTTTCACGGCCGGTGAATTAAAACTCAGCAATTCTTCTAGGTTTGTGCCGTGTCTTGTGTGGGGTTTCGCCTAGGACACCAAGCTAGGCTCATCGGCGGGCTCTTGGTGTCCCCGCCCGGACCCCCACAGGAGTGACGAACTGCGCGCCACCTCCCTTTATATAAGGTGCAACTGCACCACTTGACTACGAGAACTAAAAGTTCAAGCAGCCTTAACCTCCCTATGAAGGCTTCCAAAAAGATGGTATATTGGCTTTCACGGCCGGTGAATTAAAACTCAGCAATTCTTCTAGGTTTGTGCCGTGTCTTGTGTGGGGTTTCGCCTAGGACACCAAGCTAGGCTCATCGGCGGGCTCTTGGTGTCCCCGCCCGGACCCCCACAGGAGTGACGAACTGCGCGCCACCTCCCTTTATATAAGGTGCAACTGCACCACTTGACTACGAGAACTAAAAGTTCAAGCAGCCTTAACCTCCCTATGAAGGCTTCCAAAAAGATGGTATATTGGCTTTCACGGCCGGTGAATTAAAACTCAGCAATTCTTCTAGGTTTGTGCCGTGTCTTGTGTGGGGTTTCGCCTAGGACACCAAGCTAGGCTTATCGGCGGGCTCTTGGTGTCCCCGCCCGGACCCCCACAGGAGGGACGAACTGCGCGCCACCTCCCTTTATATAAGGTGCAACTGCACCACTTGACTACGAGAACTAAAAGTTCAAGCAGCCTTAACCTCCCTATGAAGGCTTCCAAAAAGATGGCATATTGGCTTTCACGGCCGGTGAATTAAAACTCAGCAATTCTTCTAGGTTTGTGCCGTGTCTTGTGTGGGGTTTCGCCTAGGACACCAAGCTAGGCTCATCGGCGGGCTCTTGGTGTCCCCGGCCGGACCCCCACAGGAGTGACGAACTGCGCGCCACCTCCCTTTATATAAGGTGCAACTGCACCACTTGACTACGAGAACTAAAAGTTCAAGCAGCCTTAACCTCCCTATGAAGGCTTCCAAAAAGATGGTATATTGGCTTTCACGGCCTGTGAATTAAAACTCAGCAATTCTTCTAGGTTTGTGCCGTGTCTTGTGTGGGGTTTCGCCTAGGACACCAAGCTAGGCTCATCGGCGGGCTCTTGGTGTCCCCGCCCGGACCCCCACAGGAGTGACGAACTGCGCGCCACCTCCCTTTATATAAGGTGCAACTGCACCACTTGACTACGAGAACTAAAAGTTCAAGCAGCCTTAACCTCCCTATGAAGGCTTCCAAAAAGATGGTATATTGGCTTTCACGGCCGGAGAATTAAAACTCAGCAATTCTTCTAGGTTTGTGCCGTGTCTTGTGTGGGGTTTCGCCTAGGACACCAAGCTAGGCTCATCGGCGGGCTCTTGGTGTCCCCGCCCGGACCCCCACAGGAGTGACGAACTGCGCGCCACCTCCCTTTATATAAGGTGCAACTGCACCACTTGACTACGAGAACTAAAAGTTCAAGCAGCCTTAACCTCCCTATGAAGGCTTCCAAAAAGATGGTATATTGGCTTTCACGGCCGGTGAATTAAAACTCAGCAATTCTTCTAGGTTTGTGCCGTGTCTTGTGTGGGGTTTCGCCTAGGACACCAAGCTAGGCTCATCGGCGGGCTCTTGGTGTCCCCGCCCGGACCCCCACAGGAGTGACGAACTGCGCGCCACCTCCCTTTATATAAGGTGCAACTGCACCACTTGACTACGAGAACTAAAAGTTCAAGCAGCCTTAACCTCCCTATGAAGGCTTCCAAAAAGAAGGTATATTGGCTTTCACGGCCGGTGAATTAAAACTCAGCAATTCTTCTAGGTTTGTGCCGTGTCTTGTGTGGGGTTTCGCCTAGGACACCAAGCTAGGCTCATCGGCGGGCTCTTGGTGTCCCCGCCCGGACCCCCACAGGAGTGACGAACTGCGCGCCACCTCCCTTTATATAAGGTGCAACTGCACCACTTGACTACGAGAACTAAAAGTTCAAGCAGCCTTAACCTCCCTATGAAGGCTTCCAAAAAGATGGTATATTGGCTTTCACGGCCGGTGAATTAAAACTCAGCAATTCTTCTAGGTTTGTGCCGTGTCTTGTGTGGGGTTTCGCCTAGGACACCAAGCTAGGCTCATCGGCGGGCTCTTGGTGTCCCCGCCCGGACCCCCACAGGAGTGACGAACTGCGCGCCACCTCCCTTTATATAAGGTGCAACTGCACCACTTGACTACGAGAACTAAAAGTTCAAGCAGCCTTAACCTCCCTATGAAGGCTTCCAAAAAGATGGTATATTGGCTTTCACGGCCGGTGAATTAAAACTCAGCAATCCTTCTAGGTTTGGGCCGTGTCTTGTGTGGGGTTTCGCCTAGGACACCAAGCTAGGCTCATCGGCGGGCTCTTGGTGTCCCCGCCCGGACCCCCACAGGAGTGACGAACTGCGCGCCACCTCCCTTTATATAAGGTGCAACTGCACCACTTGACTACGAGAACTAAAAGTTCAAGCAGCCTTAACCTCCCTATGAAGGCTTCCAAAAAGATGGTATATTGGCTTTCACGGCCGGTGAATTAAAACTCAGCAATTCTTCTAGGTTTGTGCCGTGCCTTGTGTGGGGTTTCGCCTAGGACACCAAGCTAGACTCATCGGCGGGCTCTTGGTGTCCCCGCCCGGACCCCCACAGGAGTGACGAACTGCGCGCCACCTCCCTTTATATAAGGTGCAACTGCACCACTTGCCTACGAGAACTAAAAGTTCAAGCAGCCTTAACCTCCCTATGAAGGCTTCCAAAAGATGGTATATTGGCTTTCACGGCCGGTGAATTAAAACTCAGCTATTCTTCTAGGTTTGTGCCGTGTATTGTGTGGGGTTTCGCCTAGGACACCAAGCTTGGCTCATCGGCGGGCTCTTGGTGTCCCCGCCCGGACCCCCACAGGAGTGACGAACTGCGCGCCACCTCCCTTTATATAAGGTGCAACTGCACCACTTGACTACGAGAACTAAAAGTTCAAGCAGCCTTAACCTCCCTATGAAGGCTTCCAAAAAGATGGTAAATTGGCTTTCACGGCCGGTGAATTAAAACTCAGCAATTCTTCTAGGTTTGTGCCGTGTCTTGTGTGGGGTTTCGCCTAGGACACCAAGCTAGGCTCATCGACGGGCTCTTGGTATCCCCGCCCGGACCCCCACAGGAGTGACGAACTGCGCGCCACCTCCCTTTATATAAGGTGCAACTGCACCACTTGACTACGAGAACTAAAAGTTCAAGCAGCCTTAACCTCCCTATGAAGGCTTCCAAAAAGATGGTATATTGGCTTTCACGGCCGGTGAATTAAAACTCAGCAATTCTTCTAGGTTTGTGCCGTGTCTTGTGTGGGGTTTCGCCTAGGACACCAAGCTAGGCTCATCGGCGGGCTCTTGGTGTCCCCGCCCGGACCCCCACAGGAGTGACGAACTGCGCGCCACCTCCCTTTATATAAGGTGCAACTGCACCACTTGACTACGAGAACTAAAAGTTCAAGCAGCCTTAACCTACCTATGAAGGCATCCAAAAAGATGGTATATTGGCTTTCACGGCCGGTGAATTAAAACTCAGCAATTCTTCTAGGTTTGTGCCGTGTCTTGTGTGGGGTTTCGTCTAGGACACCAAGCTAGGCTCATCGGCGGGCTCTTGGTGTCCCCGCCCGGACCCCCACAGGAGTGACGAACTGCGCGCCACCTCCCTTTATATAAGGTGCAACTGCACCACTTGACTACGAGAACCAAAAGTTCAAGCAGCCTTAACCTCCCTATGAAGGCTTCCAAAAAGATGGTATATTGGCTTTCACGGCCGGTGAATTAAAACTCAGCAATTCTTCTAGGTTTGTGCCGTGTCTTGTGTGGGGTTTCGCCTAGGACACCAAGCTAGGCTCGTCGGCGGGCTCTTGGTGTCCCCGCCCGGACCCCCACAGGAGTGACGAACTGCGAGCCACCTCCCTTTATATAAGGTGCAACTGCACCACTTGACTACGAGAACTAAAAGTTCAAGCAGCCTTAACCTCCCTATGAAGGCTTCCAAAAAGATGGTATATTGGCTTTCACGGCCGGTGAATTAAAACTCAGCAATTCTTCTAGGTTTGTGCCGTGTCTTGAGTGGGGTTTCGCCTAGGACACCAAGCTAGGCTCATCGGCGGGCTCTTGGTGTCCCCGCCCGGACCCCCACATGAGTGACGAACTGCGCGCCACCTCCCTTTATATAAGGTGCAACTGCACCACTTGACTACGAGAACTAAAAGTTCAAGCAGCCTTAACCTCCCTATGAAGGCTTCCAAAAAGATGGTATATTGGCTTTCACGGCCGGTGAATTAAAACTCAGCAATTCTTCTAGGTTTGTGCCGTGTCTTGTGTGGGGTTTCGCCTAGGACACCAAGCTAGGCTCATCGGCGGGCTCTTGGTGTCCCCGCCCGGACCCCCACAGGAGTGACGAACTGCGCGCCACCTCCCTTTATATAAGGTGCAACTGCACCACTTGACTACGAGAACTAAAAGTTCAAGCAGCCTTAACCTCCCTATGAAGGCTTCCAAAAAGATGGTATATTGGCTTTCACGGCCGGTGAACTAAAACTCAGCAATTCTTCTAGGTTTGTGCCGTGTCTTGTGTGGGGTTTCGCCTAGGACACCAAGCTAGGCTCGTCGGCGGGCTCTTGGTGTCCCCGCCCGGACCCCCACAGGAGTGACGAACTGCGCGCCACCTCCCTTTATATAAGGTGCAACTGCACCACTTGACTACGAGAACTAAAAGTTCAAGCAGCCTTAACCTCCCTATGAAGGCTTCCAAAAAGATGGTATATTGGCTTTCACGGCCGGTGAATTAAAACTCAGCAATTCTTCTAGGTTTGTGCCGTGTCTTGAGTGGGGTTTCGCCTAGGACACCAAGCTAGGCTCATCGGCGGGCTCTTGGTGTCCCCGCCCGGACCCCCACAGGAGTGACGAACTGCGCGCCACCTCCCTTTATATAAGGTGCAACTGCACCACTTGACTACGAGAACTAAAAGTTCAAGCAGCCTTTACCTCCCTATGAAGGCTTCCAAAAAGATGGTATATTGGCTTTCACGGCCGGTGAATTAAAACTCAGCAATTCTTCTAGGTTTGTGCCGTGTCTTGTGTGGGGTTTCGCCTAGGACACCAAGCTAGGCTCATCGGCGGGCTCTTGGTGTCCCCGCCCGGACCCCCACAGGAGTGACGAACTGCGCGCCACCTCCCTTTATATAAGGTGCAACTGCACCACTTGACTACGAGAACTAAAAGTTCAAGCAGCCTTAACCTCCCTATGAAGGCTTCCAAAAAGATGGTATATTGGCTTTCACGGCCGGTGAATTAAAACTCAGCAATTCTTCTAGGTTTGTGCCGTGTCTTGTGTGGGGTTTCGCCTAGGACACCAAGCTAGGCTCATCGGCGGGCTCTTGGTGTCCCCGCCCGGACCCCCACAGGAGTGACGAACTGCGCGCCACCTCCCTTTATATAAGGTGCAACTGCACCACTTGACTACGAGAACTAAAAGTTCAAGCAGCCTTAACCTCCCTATGAAGGCTTCCAAAAAGATGGCATATTGGCTTTCACGGCCGGTGAATTAAAACTCAGCAATTCTTCTAGGTTTGTGCCGTGTCTTGTGTGGGGTTTCGCCTAGGACACCAAGCTAGGCTCATCGGCGGGCTCTTGGTGTCCCCGCCCGGACCCCCACAGGAGTGACGAACTGCGCGCCACCTCCCTTTATATAAGGTGCAACTGCACCACTTGACTACGAGAACTAAAAGTTCAAGCAGCCTTAACCTCCCTATGAAGGCTTCCAAAAAGATGGTATATTGGCTTTCACGGCCGGTGAATTAAAACTCAGCAATTCTTCTAGGTTTGTGCCGTGTCTTGTGTGGGGTTTCGCCTAGGACACCAAGCTAGGCTCATCGGCGGGCTCTTGGTGTCCCCGCCCGGACCCCCACAGGAGTGACGAACTGCGCGCCACCTCCCTTTATATAAGGTGCAACTGCACCACTTGACTACGAGAACTAAAAGTTCAAGCAGCCTTAAACTCCCTATGAAGGCTTCCAAAAAGATGGTATATTGGCTTTCACGGCCGGTGAATTAAAACTCAGCAATTCTTCTAGGTTTGTGCCGTGTCTTGTGTGGGGTTTCGCCTAGGACACTAAGCTAGGCTGATCGGCGGGCTCTTGGTGTCCCCGCCCGGACCCCTACAGGAGTGACGAACTGCGCGCCACCTCCCTTTATATAAGGTGCAACTGCACCACTTGACTACGAGAACTAAAAGTTCAAGCAGCCTTAACCTCCCTATGAAGGCTTCCAAAAAGATGGTATATTGGCTTTCACGGCCAGTGAATTAAAACTCAGCAATTCTTCTAGGTTTGTGCCGTGTCTTGTGTGGGGTTTCGCCTAGGACACCAAGCTAGGCTCATCGGCGGGCTCTTGGTGTCCCCGCCCGGACCCCCACAGGAGTGACGAACTGCGCGCCACCTCCCTTTATATAAGGTGCAACTGCACCACTTGACTACGAGAACTAAAAGTTCAAGCAGCCTTAACCTCCCTATGAAGGCTTCCAAAAAGATGGTATATTGGCTTTCACGGCCGGTGAATTAAAACTCAGCAATTCTTCTAGGTTTGTGCCGTGTCTTGTGTGGGGTTTCGCCTAGGACACCAAGCTAGGCTCATCGGCGGGCTCTTGGTGTCCCCGCCCGGACCCCCACCGGAGTGACGAACTGCGCGCCACCTCCCTTTATATAAGGTTCAACTGCACCACTTGACTACGAGAACTAAAAGTTCAAGCAGCCTTAACCTCCCTATGAAGGCTTCCAAAAAGATGGTATATTGGCTTTCACGGCCGGTGAATTAAAACTCAGCAATTCTTCTAGGTTTGTGCCGTGTCTTGTGTGGGGTTTCGCCTAGGACACCAAGCTAGGCTCATCGGCGGGCTCTTGGTGTCCCCGCCCGGACCCCCACAGGAGTGACGAACTGCGCGCCACCTCCCTTTATATAAGGTGCAACTGCACCACTTGACTACGAGAACTAAAAGTTCAAGCAGCCTTAACCTCCCTATGAAGGCTTCCAAAAAGATGGTATATTGGCTTTCACGGCCGGTGAATTAAAACTCAGCAATTCTTCTAGGTTTGTGCCGTGTCTTGTGTGGGGTTTCGCCTAGGACACCAAGCTAGGCTCATCGGCGGGCTCTTGGTGTCCCCGCCCGGACCCCCACAGGAGTGACGAACTGCGCGCCACCTCCCTTTATATAAGGTGCAACTGCACCACTTGACTACGAGAACTAAAAGTTCAAGCAGCCTTAACCTCCCTATGAAGGCTTCCAAAAAGATGGTATATTGGCTTTCACGGCCGGTGAATTAAAACTCAGCAATTCTTCTAGGTTTGTGCCGTGTCTTGTGTGGGGTTTCGCCTAGGACACCAAGCTAGGCTCATCGGCGGGCTCTTGGTGTCCCCGCCCGGACCCCCACAGGAGTGACGAACTGCGCGCCACCTCCCTTTATATAAGGTGCAACTGCACCACTTGACTACGAGAACTAAAAGTTCAAGCAGCCTTAACCTCCCTATGAAGGCTTCCAAAAAGATGGTATATTGGCTTTCACGGCCGGTGAATTAAAACTCAGCAATTCTTCTAGGTTTGTGCCGTGTCTTGTGTGGGGTTTCGCCTAGGACACCAAGCTAGGCTTATCGGCGGGCTCTTGGTGTCCCTGCCCGGACCCCCACAGGAGGGACGAACTGCGCGCCACCTCCCTTTATATAAGGTGCAACTGCACCACTTGACTACGAGAACTAAAAGTTCAAGCAGCCTTAACCTCCCTATGAAGGCTTCCAAAAAGATGGCATATTGGCTTTCACGGCCGGTGAATTAAAACTCAGCAATTCTTCTAGGTTTGTGCCGTGTCTTGTGTGGGGTTTCGCCTAGGACACCAAGCTAGGCTCATCGGCGGGCTCTTGGTGTCCCCGCCCGGACCCCCACAGGAGTGACGAACTGCGCGCCACCTCCCTTTATATAAGGTGCAACTGCACCACTTGACTACGAGAACTAAAAGTTCAAGCAGCCTTAACCTCCCTATGAAGGCTTCCAAAAAGATGATATATTGGCTTTCACGGCCAGTGAATTAAAACTCAGCAATTCTTCTAGGTTTGTCCCGTGTCTTGTGTGGGGTTTCGCCTAGGACACCAAGCTAGGCTCATCGGCGGGCTCTTGGTGTCCCCGCCCGGACCCCCACAGGAGTGACGAACTGCGCGCCACCTCCCTTTATATAAGGTGCAACTGCACCACTTGACTACGAGAACTAAAAGTTCAAGCAGCCTTAATCTCCCTATGAAGGCTTCCAAAAAGATGGTATATTGGCTTTCACGGCCGGTGAATTAAAACTCAGCAATTCTTCTAGGTTTGTGCCGTGTCTTGTGTGGGGTTTCGCCTAGGACACCAAGCTAGGCTCATCGGCGGGCTCTTGGTGTCCCCGCCCGGACCCCCACAGGAGTGACGAACTGCGCGCCACCTCCCTTTATATAAGGTGCAACTGCACCACTTGACTACGAGAACTAAAAGTTCAAGCAGCCTTAACCTCCCTATGAAGGCTTCCAAAAAGATGGTATATTGGCTTTCACGGCCGGTGAATTAAAACTCAGCAATTCTTCTAGGTTTGTGCCGTGTCTTGTGTGGGGTTTCGCCTAGGACACCAAGCTAGGCTCATCGGCGGGCTCTTGGTGTCCCCGCCCGGACCCCCACAGGAGTGACGAACTGCGCGCCACCTCCCTTTATATAAGGTGCAACTGCACCACTTGACTACGAGAACTAAAAGTTCAAGCAGCCTTAACCTCCCTATGAAGGCTTCCAAAAAGATGGTATATTGGCTTTCACGGCCGGTGAATTAAAACTCAGCAATTCTTCTAGGTTTGTGCCGTGTCTTGTGTGGGGTTTCGCCTAGGACACCAAGCTAGGCTCATCGGCGGGCTCTTGGTGTCCCCGCCCGGACCCCCACAGGAGTGACGAACTGAGCGCCACCTCCCTTTATATAAGATGCAACTGCACCACTTGACTACGAGAACTAAAAGTTCAAGCAGCCTTAACCTCCCTATGAAGGCTTCCAAAAAGATGGTATATTGGCTTTCACGGCCGGTGAATTAAAACTCAGCAATTCTTCTAGGTTTGTGCCGTGTCTTGTGTGGGGTTTCGCCTAGGACACCAAGCTAGGCTCATCGGCGGGCTCTTGGTGTCCCCGCCCGGACCCCCACAGGAGTGACGAACTGCGCGCCACCTCCCTTTATATAAGGTGCAACTGCACCACTTGACTACGAGAACTAAAAGTTCAAGCAGCCTTAACCTCCCTATGAAGGCTTCCAAAAAGATGGTATATTGGCTTTCACGGCCGGTGAATTAAAACTCAGCAATTCTTCTAGGTTTGTGCCGTGTCTTGTGTGGGGTTTCGCCTAGGACACCAAGCTAGGCTCATCGGCGGGCTCTTGGTGTCCCCGCCCGGACCCCCACAGGAGTGACGAACTGCGCGCCACCTCCCTTTATATAAGGTGCAACTGCACCACTTGACTACGAGAACTAAAAGTTCAAGCAGCCTTAACCTCCCTATGAAGGCTTCCAAAAAGATGGTATATTGGCTTTCACGGCCGGTGAATTAAAACTCAGCAATTCTTCTAGGTTTGTGCCGTGTCTTGTGTGGGGTTGCGCCTAGGACACCAAGCTAGGCTCATCGGCGGGCTCTTGGTGTCCCCGCCCGGACCCCCACAGGAGTGACGAACTGCGCGCCACCTCCCTTTATATAAGGTGCAACTGCACCACTTGACTACGAGAACTAAAAGTTCAAGCAGCCTTAACCTCCCTATGAAGGCTTCCAAAAAGATGGTATATTGGCTTTCACGGCCGGTGAATTAAAACTCAGCAATTCTTCTAGTTTTGTGCCGTGTCTTGTGTGGGGTTTCGCCTAGGACACCAAGCTAGGCTCATCGGCGGGCTCTTGGTGTCCCCGCCCGGACCCCCACAGGAGTGACGAACTGCGCGCCACCTCCCTTTATATAAGGTGCAACTGCACCACTTGACTACGAGAACTAAAAGTTCAAGCAGCCTTAACCTCCCTATGAAGGCTTCCAAAAAGATGGTATATTGGCTTTCACGGCCGGTGAATTAAAACTCAGCAATTCTTCTAGGTTTGTGCCGTGTCTTGTGTGGGGTTTCGCCTAGGACACCAAGCTAGGCTCATCGGCGGGCTCTTGGTGTCCCCGCCCGGACCCCCACAGGAGTGACGAACTGCGCGCCACCTCCCTTTATATAAGGTGCAACTGCACCACTTGACTACGAGAACTAAAAGTTCAAGCAGCCTTAACCTCCCTATGAAGGCTTCCAAAAAGATGGTATATTGGCTTTCACGGCCGGTGAATTAAAACTCAGCAATTCTTCTAGGTTTGTGCCGTGTCTTGTGTGGGGTTTCGCCTAGGACACCAAGCTAGGCTCATCGGCGGGCTCTTGGTGTCCCCGCCCGGACCCCCACAGGAGTGACGAACTGCGCGCCACCTCCCTTTATATAAGGTGCAACTGCACCACTTGACTACGAGAACTAAAAGTTCAAGCAGCCTTAACCTCCCTATGAAGGCTTCCAAAAAGATGGTATATTGGCTTTCACGGCCGGAGAATTAAAACTCAGCAATTCTTCTAGGTTTGTGCCGTGTCTTGTGTGGGGTTTCGCCTAGGACACCAAGCTAGGCTCATCGGCGGGCTCTTGGTGTCCCCGCCCGGACCCCCACAGGAGTGACGAACTGCGCGCCACCTCCCTTTATATAAGGTGCAACTGCACCACTTGACTACGAGAACTAAAAGTTCAAGCAGCCTTAACCTCCCTATGAAGGCTTCCAAAAAGATGGTATATTGGCTTTCACGGCCGGTGAATTAAAACTCAGCAATTCTTCTAGGTTTGTGCCGTGTCTTGTGTGGGGTTTCGCCTAGGACACCAAGCTAGGCTCATCGGCGGGCTCTTGGTGTCCCCGCCCGGACCCCCACAGGAGTGACGAACTGCGCGCCACCTCCCTTTATATAAGGTGCAACTGCACCACTTGACTACGAGAACTAAAAGTTCAAGCAGCCTTAACCTCCCTATGAAGGCTTCCAAAAAGAAGGTATATTGGCTTTCACGGCCGGTGAATTAAAACTCAGCAATTCTTCTAGGTTTGTGCCGTGTCTTGTGTGGGGTTTCGCCTAGGACACCAAGCTAGGCTCATCGGCGGGCTCTTGGTGTCCCCGCCCGGACCCCCACAGGAGTGACGAACTGCGCGCCACCTCCCTTTATATAAGGTGCAACTGCACCACTTGACTACGAGAACTAAAAGTTCAAGCAGCCTTAACCTCCCTATGAAGGCTTCCAAAAAGATGGTATATTGGCTTTCACGGCCGGTGAATTAAAACTCAGCAATTCTTCTAGGTTTGTGCCGTGTCTTGTGTGGGGTTTCGCCTAGGACACCAAGCTAGGCTCATCGGCGGGCTCTTGGTGTCCCCGCCCGGACCCCCACAGGAGTGACGAACTGCGCGCCACCTCCCTTTATATAAGGTGCAACTGCACCACTTGACTACGAGAACTAAAAGTTCAAGCAGCCTTAACCTCCCTATGAAGGCTTCCAAAAAGATGGTATATTGGCTTTCACGGCCGGTGAATTAAAACTCAGCAATCCTTCTAGGTTTGGGCCGTGTCTTGTGTGGGGTTTCGCCTAGGACACCAAGCTAGGCTCATCGGCGGGCTCTTGGTGTCCCCGCCCGGACCCCCACAGGAGTGACGAACTGCGCGCCACCTCCCTTTATATAAGGTGCAACTGCACCACTTGACTACGAGAACTAAAAGTTCAAGCAGCCTTAACCTCCCTATGAAGGCTTCCAAAAAGATGGTATATTGGCTTTCACGGCCGGTGAATTAAAACTCAGCAATTCTTCTAGGTTTGTGCCGTGCCTTGTGTGGGGTTTCGCCTAGGACACCAAGCTAGACTCATCGGCGGGCTCTTGGTGTCCCCGCCCGGACCCCCACAGGAGTGACGAACTGCGCGCCACCTCCCTTTATATAAGGTGCAACTGCACCACTTGCCTACGAGAACTAAAAGTTCAAGCAGCCTTAACCTCCCTATGAAGGCTTCCAAAAGATGGTATATTGGCTTTCACGGCCGGTGAATTAAAACTCAGCTATTCTTCTAGGTTTGTGCCGTGTATTGTGTGGGGTTTCGCCTAGGACACCAAGCTTGGCTCATCGGCGGGCTCTTGGTGTCCCCGCCCGGACCCCCACAGGAGTGACGAACTGCGCGCCACCTCCCTTTATATAAGGTGCAACTGCACCACTTGACTACGAGAACTAAAAGTTCAAGCAGCCTTAACCTCCCTATGAAGGCTTCCAAAAAGATGGTAAATTGGCTTTCACGGCCGGTGAATTAAAACTCAGCAATTCTTCTAGGTTTGTGCCGTGTCTTGTGTGGGGTTTCGCCTAGGACACCAAGCTAGGCTCATCGACGGGCTCTTGGTATCCCCGCCCGGACCCCCACAGGAGTGACGAACTGCGCGCCACCTCCCTTTATATAAGGTGCAACTGCACCACTTGACTACGAGAACTAAAAGTTCAAGCAGCCTTAACCTCCCTATGAAGGCTTCCAAAAAGATGGTATATTGGCTTTCACGGCCGGTGAATTAAAACTCAGCAATTCTTCTAGGTTTGTGCCGTGTCTTGTGTGGGGTTTCGCCTAGGACACCAAGCTAGGCTCATCGGCGGGCTCTTGGTGTCCCCGCCCGGACCCCCACAGGAGTGACGAACTGCGCGCCACCTCCCTTTATATAAGGTGCAACTGCACCACTTGACTACGAGAACTAAAAGTTCAAGCAGCCTTAACCTACCTATGAAGGCATCCAAAAAGATGGTATATTGGCTTTCACGGCCGGTGAATTAAAACTCAGCAATTCTTCTAGGTTTGTGCCGTGTCTTGTGTGGGGTTTCGTCTAGGACACCAAGCTAGGCTCATCGGCGGGCTCTTGGTGTCCCCGCCCGGACCCCCACAGGAGTGACGAACTGCGCGCCACCTCCCTTTATATAAGGTGCAACTGCACCACTTGACTACGAGAACCAAAAGTTCAAGCAGCCTTAACCTCCCTATGAAGGCTTCCAAAAAGATGGTATATTGGCTTTCACGGCCGGTGAATTAAAACTCAGCAATTCTTCTAGGTTTGTGCCGTGTCTTGTGTGGGGTTTCGCCTAGGACACCAAGCTAGGCTCGTCGGCGGGCTCTTGGTGTCCCCGCCCGGACCCCCACAGGAGTGACGAACTGCGAGCCACCTCCCTTTATATAAGGTGCAACTGCACCACTTGACTACGAGAACTAAAAGTTCAAGCAGCCTTAACCTCCCTATGAAGGCTTCCAAAAAGATGGTATATTGGCTTTCACGGCCGGTGAATTAAAACTCAGCAATTCTTCTAGGTTTGTGCCGTGTCTTGAGTGGGGTTTCGCCTAGGACACCAAGCTAGGCTCATCGGCGGGCTCTTGGTGTCCCCGCCCGGACCCCCACATGAGTGACGAACTGCGCGCCACCTCCCTTTATATAAGGTGCAACTGCACCACTTGACTACGAGAACTAAAAGTTCAAGCAGCCTTAACCTCCCTATGAAGGCTTCCAAAAAGATGGTATATTGGCTTTCACGGCCGGTGAATTAAAACTCAGCAATTCTTCTAGGTTTGTGCCGTGTCTTGTGTGGGGTTTCGCCTAGGACACCAAGCTAGGCTCATCGGCGGGCTCTTGGTGTCCCCGCCCGGACCCCCACAGGAGTGACGAACTGCGCGCCACCTCCCTTTATATAAGGTGCAACTGCACCACTTGACTACGAGAACTAAAAGTTCAAGCAGCCTTAACCTCCCTATGAAGGCTTCCAAAAAGATGGTATATTGGCTTTCACGGCCGGTGAATTAAAACTCAGCAATTCTTCTAGGTTTGTGCCGTGTCTTGTGTGGGGTTTCGCCTAGGACACCAAGCTAGGCTCGTCGGCGGGCTCTTGGTGTCCCCGCCCGGACCCCCACAGGAGTGACGAACTGCGCGCCACCTCCCTTTATATAAGGTGCAACTGCACCACTTGACTACGAGAACTAAAAGTTCAAGCAGCCTTAACCTCCCTATGAAGGCTTCCAAAAAGATGGTATATTGGCTTTCACGGCCGGTGAATTAAAACTCAGCAATTCTTCTAGGTTTGTGCCGTGTCTTGAGTGGGGTTTCGCCTAGGACACCAAGCTAGGCTCATCGGCGGGCTCTTGGTGTCCCCGCCCGGACCCCCACAGGAGTGACGAACTGCGCGCCACCTCCCTTTATATAAGGTGCAACTGCACCACTTGACTACGAGAACTAAAAGTTCAAGCAGCCTTTACCTCCCTATGAAGGCTTCCAAAAAGATGGTATATTGGCTTTCACGGCCGGTGAATTAAAACTCAGCAATTCTTCTAGGTTTGTGCCGTGTCTTGTGTGGGGTTTCGCCTAGGACACCAAGCTAGGCTCATCGGCGGGCTCTTGGTGTCCCCGCCCGGACCCCCACAGGAGTGACGAACTGCGCGCCACCTCCCTTTATATAAGGTGCAACTGCACCACTTGACTACGAGAACTAAAAGTTCAAGCAGCCTTAACCTCCCTATGAAGGCTTCCAAAAAGATGGTATATTGGCTTTCACGGCCGGTGAATTAAAACTCAGCAATTCTTCTAGGTTTGTGCCGTGTCTTGTGTGGGGTTTCGCCTAGGACACCAAGCTAGGCTCATCGGCGGGCTCTTGGTGTCCCCGCCCGGACCCCCACAGGAGTGACGAACTGCGCGCCACCTCCCTTTATATAAGGTGCAACTGCACCACTTGACTACGAGAACTAAAAGTTCAAGCAGTCTTAACCTCCCTATGAAGGCTTCCAAAAAGATGGCATATTGGCTTTCACGGCCGGTGAATTAAAACTCAGCAATTCTTCTAGGTTTGTGCCGTGTCTTGTGTGGGGTTTCGCCTAGGACACCAAGCTAGGCTCATCGGCGGGCTCTTGGTGTCCCCGCCCGGACCCCCACAGGAGTGACGAACTGCGCGCCACCTCCCTTTATATAAGGTGCAACTGCACCACTTGACTACGAGAACTAAAAGTTCAAGCAGCCTTAACCTCCCTATGAAGGCTTCCAAAAAGATGGTATATTGGCTTTCACGGCCGGTGAATTAAAACTCAGCAATTCTTCTAGGTTTGTGCCGTGTCTTGTGTGGGGTTTCGCCTAGGACACCAAGCTAGGCTCATCGGCGGGCTCTTGGTGTCCCCGCCCGGACCCCCACAGGAGTGACGAACTGCGCGCCACCTCCCTTTATATAAGGTGCAACTGCACCACTTGACTACGAGAACTAAAAGTTCAAGCAGCCTTAAACTCCCTATGAAGGCTTCCAAAAAGATGGTATATTGGCTTTCACGGCCGGTGAATTAAAACTCAGCAATTCTTCTAGGTTTGTGCCGTGTCTTGTGTGGGGTTTCGCCTAGGACACTAAGCTAGGCTCATCGGCGGGCTCTTGGTGTCCCCGCCCGGACCCCTACAGGAGTGACGAACTGCGCGCCACCTCCCTTTATATAAGGTGCAACTGCACCACTTGACTACGAGAACTAAAAGTTCAAGCAGCCTTAACCTCCCTATGAAGGCTTCCAAAAAGATGGTATATTGGCTTTCACGGCCAGTGAATTAAAACTCAGCAATTCTTCTAGGTTTGTGCCGTGTCTTGTGTGGGGTTTCGCCTAGGACACCAAGCTAGGCTCATCGGCGGGCTCTTGGTGTCCCCGCCCGGACCCCCACAGGAGTGACGAACTGCGCGCCACCTCCCTTTATATAAGGTGCAACTGCACCACTTGACTACGAGAACTAAAAGTTCAAGCAGCCTTAACCTCCCTATGAAGGCTTCCAAAAAGATGGTATATTGGCTTTCACGGCCGGTGAATTAAAACTCAGCAATTCTTCTAGGTTTGTGCCGTGTCTTGTGTGGGGTTTCGCCTAGGACACCAAGCTAGGCTCATCGGCGGGCTCTTGGTGTCCCCGCCCGGACCCCCACCGGAGTGACGAACTGCGCGCCACCTCCCTTTATATAAGGTTCAACTGCACCACTTGACTACGAGAACTAAAAGTTCAAGCAGCCTTAACCTCCCTATGAAGGCTTCCAAAAAGATGGTATATTGGCTTTCACGGCCGGTGAATTAAAACTCAGCAATTCTTCTAGGTTTGTGCCGTGTCTTGTGTGGGGTTTCGCCTAGGACACCAAGCTAGGCTCATCGGCGGGCTCTTGGTGTCCCCGCCCGGACCCCCACAGGAGTGACGAACTGCGCGCCACCTCCCTTTATATAAGGTGCAACTGCACCACTTGACTACGAGAACTAAAAGTTCAAGCAGCCTTAACCTCCCTATGAAGGCTTCCAAAAAGATGGTATATTGGCTTTCACGGCCGGTGAATTAAAACTCAGCAATTCTTCTAGGTTTGTGCCGTGTCTTGTGTGGGGTTTCGCCTAGGACACCAAGCTAGGCTCATCGGCGGGCTCTTGGTGTCCCCGCCCGGACCCCCACAGGAGTGACGAACTGCGCGCCACCTCCCTTTATATAAGGTGCAACTGCACCACTTGACTACGAGAACTAAAAGTTCAAGCAGCCTTAACCTCCCTATGAAGGCTTCCAAAAAGATGGTATATTGGCTTTCACGGCCGGTGAATTAAAACTCAGCAATTCTTCTAGGTTTGTGCCGTGTCTTGTGTGGGGTTTCGCCTAGGACACCAAGCTAGGCTCATCGGCGGGCTCTTGGTGTCCCCGCCCGGACCCCCACAGGAGTGACGAACTGCGCGCCACCTCCCTTTATATAAGGTGCAACTGCACCACTTGACTACGAGAACTAAAAGTTCAAGCAGCCTTAACCTCCCTATGAAGGCTTCCAAAAAGATGGTATATTGGCTTTCACGGCCGGTGAATTAAAACTCAGCAATTCTTCTAGGTTTGTGCCGTGTCTTGTGTGGGGTTTCGCCTAGGACACCAAGCTAGGCTTATCGGCGGGCTCTTGGTGTCCCCGCCCGGACCCCCACAGGAGGGACGAACTGCGCGCCACCTCCCTTTATATAAGGTGCAACTGCACCACTTGACTACGAGAACTAAAAGTTCAAGCAGCCTTAACCTCCCTATGAAGGCTTCCAAAAAGATGGCATATTGGCTTTCACGGCCGGTGAATTAAAACTCAGCAATTCTTCTAGGTTTGTGCCGTGTCTTGTGTGGGGTTTCGCCTAGGACACCAAGCTAGGCTCATCGGCGGGCTCTTGGTGTCCCCGCCCGGACCCCCACAGGAGTGACGAACTGCGCGCCACCTCCCTTTATATAAGGTGCAACTGCACCACTTGACTACGAGAACTAAAAGTTCAAGCAGCCTTAACCTCCCTATGAAGGCTTCCAAAAAGATGATATATTGGCTTTCACGGCCAGTGAATTAAAACTCAGCAATTCTTCTAGGTTTGTCCCGTGTCTTGTGTGGGGTTTCGCCTAGGACACCAAGCTAGGCTCATCGGCGGGCTCTTGGTGTCCCCGCCCGGACCCCCACAGGAGTGACGAACTGCGCGCCACCTCCCTTTATATAAGGTGCAACTGCACCACTTGACTACGAGAACTAAAAGTTCAAGCAGCCTTAATCTCCCTATGAAGGCTTCCAAAAAGATGGTATATTGGCTTTCACGGCCGGTGAATTAAAACTCAGCAATTCTTCTAGGTTTGTGCCGTGTCTTGTGTGGGGTTTCGCCTAGGACACCAAGCTAGGCTCATCGGCGGGCTCTTGGTGTCCCCGCCCGGACCCCCACAGGAGTGACGAACTGCGCGCCACCTCCCTTTATATAAGGTGCAACTGCACCACTTGACTACGAGAACTAAAAGTTCAAGCAGCCTTAACCTCCCTATGAAGGCTTCCAAAAAGATGGTATATTGGCTTTCACGGCCGGTGAATTAAAACTCAGCAATTCTTCTAGGTTTGTGCCGTGTCTTGTGTGGGGTTTCGCCTAGGACACCAAGCTAGGCTCATCGGCGGGCTCTTGGTGTCCCCGCCCGGACCCCCACAGGAGTGACGAACTGCGCGCCACCTCCCTTTATATAAGGTGCAACTGCACCACTTGACTACGAGAACTAAAAGTTCAAGCAGCCTTAACCTCCCTATGAAGGCTTCCAAAAAGATGGTATATTGGCTTTCACGGCCGGTGAATTAAAACTCAGCAATTCTTCTAGGTTTGTGCCGTGTCTTGTGTGGGGTTTCGCCTAGGACACCAAGCTAGGCTCATCGGCGGGCTCTTGGTGTCCCCGCCCGGACCCCCACAGGAGTGACGAACTGAGCGCCACCTCCCTTTATATAAGGTGCAACTGCACCACTTGACTACGAGAACTAAAAGTTCAAGCAGCCTTAACCTCCCTATGAAGGCTTCCAAAAAGATGGTATATTGGCTTTCACGGCCGGTGAATTAAAACTCAGCAATTCTTCTAGGTTTGTGCCGTGTCTTGTGTGGGGTTTCGCCTAGGACACCAAGCTAGGCTCATCGGCGGGCTCTTGGTGTGCCCGCCCGGACCCCCACAGGAGTGACGAACTGCGCGCCACCTCCCTTTATATAAGGTGCAACTGCACCACTTGACTACGAGAACTAAAAGTTCAAGCAGCCTTAACCTCCCTATGAAGGCTTCCAAAAAGATGGTATATTGGCTTTCACGGCCGGTGAATTAAAACTCAGCAATTCTTCTAGATTTGTGCCGTGACTTGTGTGGGGTTTCGCCTAGGACACCAAGCTAGGCTCATCGGCGGGCTCTTGGTGTCCCCGCCCGGACCCCCACAGGAGTGACGAACTGCGCGCCACCTCCCTTTATATAAGGTGCAACTGCACCACTTGACTACGAGAACTAAAAGTTCAAGCAGCCTTAACCTCCCTATGAAGGCTTCCAAAAAGATGGTATATTGGCTTTCACGGCCGGTGAATTAAAACTCAGCAATTCTTCTAGGTTTGTGCCGTGTCTTGTGTGGGGTTTCGCCTAGGACACCAAGCTAGGCTTATCGGCGGGCTCTTGGTGTCCCCGCCCGGACCCCCACAGGAGGGACGAACTGCGCGCCACCTCCCTTTATATAAGGTGCAACTGCACCACTTGACTACGAGAACTAAAAGTTCAAGCAGCCTTAACCTCCCTATGAAGGCTTCCAAAAAGATGGCATATTGGCTTTCACGGCCGGTGAATTAAAACTCAGCAATTCTTCTAGGTTTGTGCCGTGTCTTGTGTGGGGTTTCGCCTAGGACACCAAGCTAGGCTCATCGGCGGGCTCTTGGTGTCCCCGCCCGGACCCCCACAGGAGTGACGAACTGCGCGCCACCTCCCTTTATATAAGGTGCAACTGCACCACTTGACTACGAGAACTAAAAGTTCAAGCAGCCTTAACCTCCCTATGAAGGCTTCCAAAAAGATGATATATTGGCTTTCACGGCCAGTGAATTAAAACTCAGCAATTCTTCTAGGTTTGTCCCGTGTCTTGTGTGGGGTTTCGCCTAGGACACCAAGCTAGGCTCATCGGCGGGCTCTTGGTGTCCCCGCCCGGACCCCCCACAGGAGTGACGAACTGCGCGCACACCTCCCTTTATATAAGGTGCAACTGCACCACTTGACTACGAGAACTAAAAGTTCAAGCAGCCTTAATCTCCCTATGAAGGCTTCCAAAAAGATGGTATATTGGCTTTCACGGCCGGTGAATTAAAACTCAGCAATTCTTCTAGGTTTGTGCCGTGTCTTGTGTGGGGTTTCGCCTAGGACACCAAGCTAGGCTCATCGGCGGGCTCTTGGTGTCCCCGCCCGGACCCCCACAGGAGTGACGAACTGCGCGCCACCTCCCTTTATATAAGGTGCAACTGCACCACTTGACTACGAGAACTAAAAGTTCAAGCAGCCTTAACCTCCCTATGAAGGCTTCCAAAAAGATGGTATATTGGCTTTCACGGCCGGTGAATTAAAACTCAGCAATTCTTCTAGGTTTGTGCCGTGTCTTGTGTGGGGTTTCGCCTAGGACACCAAGCTAGGCTCATCGGCGGGCTCTTGGTGTCCCCGCCCGGACCCCCACAGGAGTGACGAACTGCGCGCCACCTCCCTTTATATAAGGTGCAACTGCACCACTTACTACGAGAACTAAAAGTTCAAGCAGCCTTAACCTCCCTATGAAGGCTTCCAAAAAGATGGTATATTGGCTTTCACGGCCGGTGAATTAAAACTCAGCAATTCTTCTAGGTTTGTGCCGTGTCTTGTGTGGGGTTTCGCCTAGGACACCAAGCTAGGCTCATCGGCGGGCTCTTGGTGTCCCCGCCCGGACCCCCACAGGAGTGACGAACTGAGCGCCACCTCCCTTTATATAAGGTGCAACTGCACCACTTGACTACGAGAACTAAAAGTTCAAGCAGCCTTAACCTCCCTATGAAGGCTTCCAAAAAGATGGTATATTGGCTTTCACGGCCGGTGAATTAAAACTCAGCAATTCTTCTAGGTTTGTGCCGTGTCTTGTGTGGGGTTTCGCCTAGGACACCAAGCTAGGCTCATCGGCGGGCTCTTGGTGTGCCCGCCCGGACCCCCACAGGAGTGACGAACTGCGCGCCACCTCCCTTTATATAAGGTGCAACTGCACCACTTGACTACGAGAACTAAAAGTTCAAGCAGCCTTAACCTCCCTATGAAGGCTTCCAAAAAGATGGTATATTGGCTTTCACGGCCGGTGAATTAAAACTCAGCAATTCTTCTAGATTTGTGCCGTGACTTGTGTGGGGTTTCGCCTAGGACACCAAGCTAGGCTCATCGGCGGGCTCTTGGTGTCCCCGCCCGGACCCCCACAGGAGTGACGAACTGCGCGCCACCTCCCTTTATATAAGGTGCAACTGCACCACTTGACTACGAGAACTAAAAGTTCAAGCAGCCTTAACCTCCCTATGAAGGCTTCCAAAAAGATGGTATATTGGCTTTCACGGCCGGTGAATTAAAACTCAGCAATTCTTCTAGGTTTGTGCCGTGTCTTGTGTGGGGTTTCGCCTAGGACACCAAGCTAGGCTCATCGGCGGGCTCTTGGTGTCCCCGCCCGGACCCCCACAGGAGTGACGAACTGCGCGCCACCTCCCTTTATATAAGGTGCAACTGCACCACTTGACTACGAGAACTAAAAGTTCAAGCAGCCTTAACCTCCCTATGAAGGCTTCCAAAAAGATGGTATATTGGCTTTCACGGCCGGTGAATTAAAACTCAGCAATTCTTCTAGGTTTGTGCCGTGTCTTGTGTGGGGTTTCGCCTAGGACACCAAGCTAGGCTCATCGGCGGGCTCTTGGTGTCCCCGCCCGGACCCCCACAGGAGTGACGAACTGCGCGCCACCTCCCTTTATATAAGGTGCAACTGCACCACTTGACTACGAGAACTAAAAGTTCAAGCAGCCTTAACCTCCCTATGAAGGCTTCCAAAAAGATGGTATATTGGCTTTCACGGCCGGTGAATTAAAACTCAGCAATTCTTCTAGGTTTGTGCCGTGTCTTGTGTGGGGTTTCGCCTAGGACACCAAGCTAGGCTCATCGGCGGGCTCTTGGTGTCCCCGCCCGGACCCCCACAGGAGTGACGAACTGCGCGCCACCTCCCTTTATATAAGGTGCAACTGCACCACTTGACTACGAGAACTAAAAGTTCAAGCAGCCTTAACCTCCCTATGAAGGCTTCCAAAAAGATGGTATATTGGCTTTCACGGCCGGTGAATTAAAACTCAGCAATTCTTCTAGGTTTGTGCCGTGTCTTGTGTGGGGTTTCGCCTAGGACACCAAGCTAGGCTCATCGGCGGGCTCTTGGTGTCCCCGCCCGGACCCCCACAGGAGTGACGAACTGCGCGCCACCTCCCTTTATATAAGGTGCAACTGCACCACTTGACTACGAGAACTAAAAGTTCAAGCAGCCTTAACCTCCCTATGAAGGCTTCCAAAAAGATGGTATATTGGCTTTCACGGCCGGTGAATTAAAACTCAGCAATTCTTCTAGGTTTGTGCCGTGTCTTGTGTGGGGTTTCGCCTAGGACACCAAGCTAGGCTCATCGGCGGGCTCTTGGTGTCCCCGCCCGGACCCCCACAGGAGTGACGAACTGCGCGCCACCTCCCTTTATATAAGGTGCAACTGCACCACTTGACTACGAGAACTAAAAGTTCAAGCAGCCTTAACCTCCCTATGAAGGCTTCCAAAAAGATGGTATATTGGCTTTCACGGCCGGTGAATTAAAACTCAGCAATTCTTCTAGGTTTGTGCCGTGTCTTGTGTGGGGTTTCGCCTAGGACACCAAGCTAGGCTCATCGGCGGGCTCTTGGTGTCCCCGCCCGGACCCCCACAGGAGTGACGAACTGCGCGCCACCTCCCTTTATATAAGGTGCAACTGCACCACTTGACTACGAGAACTAAAAGTTCAAGCAGCCTTAACCTCCCTATGAAGGCTTCCAAAAAGATGGTATATTGGCTTTCACGGCCGGTGAATTAAAACTCAGCAATTCTTCTAGGTTTGTGCCGTGTCTTGTGTGGGGTTTCGCCTAGGACACCAAGCTAGGCTCATCGGCGGGCTCTTGGTGTCCCCGCCCGGACCCCCACAGGAGTGACGAACTGAGCGCCACCTCCCTTTATATAAGGTGCAACTGCACCACTTGACTACGAGAACTAAAAGTTCAAGCAGCCTTAACCTCCCTATGAAGGCTTCCAAAAAGATGGTATATTGGCTTTCACGGCCGGTGAATTAAAACTCAGCAATTCTTCTAGGTTTGTGCCGTGTCTTGTGTGGGGTTTCGCCTAGGACACCAAGCTAGGCTCATCGGCGGGCTCTTGGTGTGCCCGCCCGGACCCCCACAGGAGTGACGAACTGCGCGCCACCTCCCTTTATATAAGGTGCAACTGCACCACTTGACTACGAGAACTAAAAGTTCAAGCAGCCTTAACCTCCCTATGAAGGCTTCCAAAAAGATGGTATATTGGCTTTCACGGCCGGTGAATTAAAACTCAGCAATTCTTCTAGATTTGTGCCGTGACTTGTGTGGGGTTTCGCCTAGGACACCAAGCTAGGCTCATCGGCGGGCTCTTGGTGTCCCCGCCCGGACCCCCACAGGAGTGACGAACTGCGCGCCACCTCCCTTTATATAAGGTGCAACTGCACCACTTGACTACGAGAACTAAAAGTTCAAGCAGCCTTAACCTCCCTATGAAGGCTTCCAAAAAGATGGTATATTGGCTTTCACGGCCGGTGAATTAAAACTCAGCAATTCTTCTAGGTTTGTGCCGTGTCTTGTGTGGGGTTTCGCCTAGGACACCAAGCTAGGCTCATCGGCGGGCTCTTGGTGTCCCCGCCCGGACCCCCACAGGAGTGACGAACTGCGCGCCACCTCCCTTTATATAAGGTGCAACTGCACCACTTGACTACGAGAACTAAAAGTTCAAGCAGCCTTAACCTCCCTATGAAGGCTTCCAAAAAGATGGTATATTGGCTTTCACGGCCGGTGAATTAAAACTCAGCAATTCTTCTAGGTTTGTGCCGTGTCTTGTGTGGGGTTTCGCCTAGGACACCAAGCTAGGCTCATCGGCGGGCCCTTGGTGTCCCCGCCCGGACCCCCACAGGAGTGACGAACTGCGCGCCACCTCCCTTTATATAAGGTGCAACTGCACCACTTGACTACGAGAACTAAAAGTTCAAGCAGCCTTAACCTCCCTATGAAGGCTTCCAAAAAGATGGTATATTGGCTTTCACGGCCGGTGAATTAAAACTCAGCAATTCTTCTAGGTTTGTGCCGTGTCTTGTGTGGGGTTTCGCCTAGGACACCAAGCTAGGCTCATCGGCGGGCTCTTGGTGTCCCCGCCCGGACCCCCACAGGAGTGACGAACTGCGCGCCACCTCCCTTTATATAAGGTGCAACTGCACCACTTGACTACGAGAACTAAAAGTTCAAGCAGCCTTAACCTCCCTATGAAGGCTTCCAAAAAGATGGTATATTGGCTTTCACGGCCGGTGAATTAAAACTCAGCAATTCTTCTAGGTTTGTGCCGTGTCTTGTGTGGGGTTTCGCCTAGGACACCAAGCTAGGCTCATCGGCGGGCTCTTGGTGTCCCCGCCCGGACCCCCACAGGAGTGACGAACTGCGCGCCACCTCCCTTTATATAAGGTGCAACTGCACCACTTGACTACGAGAACTAAAAGTTCAAGCAGCCTTAACCTCCCTATGAAGGCTTCCAAAAAGATGGTATATTGGCTTTCACGGCCGGTGAATTAAAACTCAGCAATTCTTCTAGGTTTGTGCCGTGTCTTGTGTGGGGTTTCGCCTAGGACACCAAGCTAGGCTCATCGGCGGGCTCTTGGTGTCCCCGCCCGGACCCCCACAGGAGTGACGAACTGCGCGCCACCTCCCTTTATATAAGGTGCAACTGCACCACTTGACTACGAGAACTAAAAGTTCAAGCAGCCTTAACCTCCCTATGAAGGCTTCCAAAAAGATGGTATATTGGCTTTCACGGCCGGTGAATTAAAACTCAGCAATTCTTCTAGGTTTGTGCCGTGTCTTGTGTGGGGTTTCGCCTAGGACACCAAGCTAGGCTCATCGGCGGGCTCTTGGTGTCCCCGCCCGGACCCCCACAGGAGTGACGAACTGCGCGCCACCTCCCTTTATATAAGGTGCAACTGCACCACTTGACTACGAGAACTAAAAGTTCAAGCAGCCTTAACCTCCCTATGAAGGCTTCCAAAAAGATGGTATATTGGCATTCACGGCCGGTGAATTAAAACTCAGCAATTCTTCTAGGTTTGTGCCGTGTCTTGTGTGGGGTTTCGCCTAGGACACCAAGCTAGGCTCATCGGCGGGCTCTTGGTGTCCCCGCCCGGACCCCCACAGGAGTGACGAACTGCGCGCCACCTCCCTTTATATAAGGTGCAACTGCACCACTTGACTACGAGAACTAAAAGTTCAAGCAGCCTTAACCTCCCTATGAAGGCTTCCAAAAAGATGGTATATTGGCTTTCACGGCCGGTGAATTAAAACTCAGCAATTCTTCTAGGTTTGTGCCGTGTCTTGTGTGGGGTTTCGCCTAGGACACCAAGCTAGGCTCATCGGCGGGCTCTTGGTGTCCCCGCCCGGACCCCCACAGGAGTGACGAACTGCGCGCCACCTCCCTTTATATAAGGTGCAACTGCACCACTTGACTACGAGAACTAAAAGTTCAAGCAGCCTTAACCTCCCTATGAAGGCTTCCAAAAAGGTGGTAAATTGGCTTTCACGGCCGGTGAATTAAAACTCAGCAATTCTTCTAGGTTTGTGCCGTGTCTTGTGTGGGGTTTCGCCTAGGACACCAAGCTAGGCTCATCGGCGGGCTCTTGGTGTCCCCGCCCGGACCCCCACAGGAGTGACGAACTGCGCGCCACCTCCCTTTATATAAGGTGCAACTGCACCACTTGACTACGAGAACTAAAAGTTCAAGCAGCCTTAATCTCCCTATGAAGGCTTCCAAAAAGATGGTATATTGGCTTTCACGGCCGGTGAATTAAAACTCAGCAATTCTTCTAGGTTTGTGCCGTGTCTTGTGTGGGGTTTCGCCTAGGACACCAAGCTAGGCTCATCGGCGGGCTCTTGGTGTCCCCGCCCGGACCCCCACAGGAGTGACGAACTGCGCGCCACCTCCCTTTATATAAGGTGCAACTGCACCACTTGACTACGAGAACTAAAAGTTCAAGCAGCCTTAACCTCCCTATGAAGGCTTCCAAAAAGATGGTATATTGGCTTTCACGGCCGGTGAATTAAAACTCAGCAATTCTTCTAGGTTTGTGCCGTGTCTTGTGTGGGGTTTCGCCTAGGACACCAAGCTAGGCTCATCGGCGGGCTCTTGGTGTCCCCGCCCGGACCCCCACAGGAGTGACGAACTGCGCGCCACCTCCCTTTATATAAGGTGCAACTGCACCACTTGACTACGAGAACTAAAAGTTCAAGCAGCCTTAACCTCCCTATGAAGGCTTCCAAAAAGATGGTATATTGGCTTTCACGGCCGGTGAATTAAAACTCAGCAATTCTTCTAGGTTTGTGCCGTGTCTTGTGTGGGGTTTCGCCTAGGACACCAAGCTAGGCTCATCGGCGGGCTCTTGGTGTCCCCGCCCGGACCCCCACAGGAGTGACGAACTGAGCGCCACCTCCCTTTATATAAGGTGCAACTGCACCACTTGACTACGAGAACTAAAAGTTCAAGCAGCCTTAACCTCCCTATGAAGGCTTCCAAAAAGATGGTATATTGGCTTTCACGGCCGGTGAATTAAAACTCAGCAATTCTTCTAGGTTTGTGCCGTGTCTTGTGTGGGGTTTCGCCTAGGACACCAAGCTAGGCTCATCGGCGGGCTCTTGGTGTCCCCGCCCGGACCCCCACAGGAACGACGAACTGCGCGCCACCTCCCTTTATATAAGGTGCAACTGCACCACTTGACTACGAGAACTAAAAGTTCAAGCAGCCTTAACCTCCCTATGAAGGCTTCCAAAAAGATGGTATATTGGCTTTCACGGCCGGTGAATTAAAACTCAGCAATTCTTCTAGGTTTGTGCCGTGTCTTGTGTGGGGTTTCGCCTAGGACACCAAGCTAGGCTCATCGGCGGGCTCTTGGTGTGCCCGCCCGGACCCCCACAGGAGTGACGAACTGCGCGCCACCTCCCTTTATATAAGGTGCAACTGCACCACTTGACTACGAGAACTAAAAGTTCAAGCAGCCTTAACCTCCCTATGAAGGCTTCCAAAAAGATGGTATATTGGCTTTCACGGCCGGTGAATTAAAACTCAGCAATTCTTCTAGATTTGTGCCGTGTCTTGTGTGGGGTTTCGCCTAGGACACCAAGCTAGGCTCATCGGCGGGCTCTTGGTGTCCCCGCCCGGACCCCCACAGGAGTGACGAACTGCGCGCCACCTCCCTTTATATAAGGTGCAACTGCACCACTTGACTACGAGAACTAAAAGTTCAAGCAGCCTTAACCTCCCTATGAAGGCTTCCAAAAAGATGGTATATTGGCTTTCACGGCCGGTGAATTAAAACTCAGCAATTCTTCTAGGTTTGTGCCGTGTCTTGTGTGGGGTTTCGCCTAGGACACCAAGCTAGGCTCATCGGCGGGCTCTTGGTGTCCCCGCCCGGACCCCCACAGGAGTGACGAACTGCGCGCCACCTCCCTTTATATAAGGTGCAACTGCACCACTTGACTACGAGAACTAAAAGTTCAAGCAGCCTTAACCTCCCTATGAAGGCTTCCAAAAAGATGGTATATTGGCTTTCACGGCCGGTGAATTAAAACTCAGCAATTCTTCTAGGTTTGTGCCGTGTCTTGTGTGGGGTTTCGCCTAGGACACCAAGCTAGGCTCATCGGCGGGCTCTTGGTGTCCCCGCCCGGACCCCCACAGGAGTGACGAACTGCGCGCCACCTCCCTTTATATAAGGTGCAACTGCACCACTTGACTACGAGAACTAAAAGTTCAAGCAGCCTTAACCTCCCTATGAAGGCTTCCAAAAAGATGGTATATTGGCTTTCACGGCCAGTGAATTAAAACTCAGCAATTCTTCTAGGTTTGTGCCGTGTCTTGTGTGGGGTTTCGCCTAGGACACCAAGCTAGGCTCATCGGCGGGCTCTTGGTGTCCCCGCCCGGACCCCCACAGGAGTGACGAACTGCGCGCCACCTCCCTTTATATAAGGTGCAACTGCACCACTTGACTACGAGAACTAAAAGTTCAAGCAGCCTTAACCTCCCTATGAAGGCTTCCAAAAAGATGGTATATTGGCTTTCACGGCCGGTGAATTAAAACTCAGCAATTCTTCTAGGTTTGTGCCGTGTCTTGTGTGGGGTTTCGCCTAGGACACCAAGCTAGGCTCATCGGCGGGCTCTTGGTGTCCCCGCCCGGACCCCCACAGGAGTGACGAACTGCGCGCCACCTCCCTTTATATAAGGTGCAACTGCACCACTTGACTACGAGAACTAAAAGTTCAAGCAGCCTTAACCTCCCTATGAAGGCTTCCAAAAAGATGGTATATTGGCTTTCACGGCCGGTGAATTAAAACTCAGCAATTCTTCTAGGTTTGTGCCGTGTCTTGTGTGGGGTTTCGCCTAGGACACCAAGCTAGGCTCATCGGCGGGCTCTTGGTGTCCCCGCCCTGACCCCCACAGGAGTGACGAACTGCGCGCCACCTCCCTTTATATAAGGTGCAACTGCACCACTTGACTACGAGAACTAAAAGTTCAAGCAGCCTTAACCTCCCTATGAAGGCTTCCAAAAAGATGGTATATTGGCTTTCACGGCCGGTGAATTAAAACTCAGCAATTCTTCTAGGTTTGTGCCGTGTCTTGTGTGGGGTTTCGCCTAGGACACCAAGCTAGGCTCATCGGCGGGCTCTTGGTGTCCCCGCCCGGACCCCCACAGGAGTGACGAACTGCGCGCCACCTCCCTTTATATAAGGTGCAACTGCACCACTTGACTACGAGAACTAAAAGTTCAAGCAGCCTTAACCTCCCTATGAAGGCTTCCAAAAAGATGGTATATTGGCTTTCACGGCCGGTGAATTAAAACTCAGCAATTCTTCTAGGTTGGTGCCGTGTCTTGTGTGGGGTTTCGCCTAGGACACCAAGCTAGGCTCATCGGCGGGCTCTTGGTGTCCCCGCCCGGACCCCCACAGGAGTGACGAACTGCGCGCCACCTCCCTTTATATAAGGTGCAACTGCACCACTTGACTACGAGAACTAAAAGTTCAAGCAGCCTTAACCTCCCTATGAAGGCTTCCAAAAAGATGGTATATTGGCATTCACGGCCGGTGAATTAAAACTCAGCAATTCTTCTAGGTTTGTGCCGTGTCTTGTGTGGGGTTTCGCCTAGGACACCAAGCTAGGCTCATCGGCGGGCTCTTGGTGTCCCCGCCCGGACCCCCACAGGAGTGACGAACTGCGCGCCACCTCCCTTTATATAAGGTGCAACTGCACCACTTGACTACGAGAACTAAAAGTTCAAGCAGCCTTAACCTCCCTATGAAGGCTTCCAAAAAGATGGTATATTGGCTTTCACGGCCGGTGAATTAAAACTCAGCAATTCTTCTAGGTTTGTGCCGTGTCTTGTGTGGGGTTTCGCCTAGGACACCAAGCTAGGCTCATCGGCGGGCTCTTGGTGTCCCCGCCCGGACCCCCACAGGAGTGACGAACTGCGCGCCACCTCCCTTTATATAAGGTGCAACTGCACCACTTGACTACGAGAACTAAAAGTTCAAGCAGCCTTAACCTCCCTATGAAGGCTTCCAAAAAGGTGGTATATTGGCTTTCACGGCCGGTGAATTAAAACTCAGCAATTCTTCTAGGTTTGTGCCGTGTCTTGTGTGGGGTTTCGCCTAGGACACCAAGCTAGGCTCATCGGCGGGCTCTTGGTGTCCCCGCCCGGACCCCCACAGGAGTGACGAACTGCGCGCCACCTCCCTTTATATAAGGTGCAACTGCACCACTTGACTACGAGAACTAAAAGTTCAAGCAGCCTTAACCTCCCTATGAAGGCTTCCAAAAAGATGGTATATTGGCTTTCACGGCCGGTGAATTAAAACTCAGCAATTCTTCTAGGTTTGTGCCGTGTCTTGTGTGGGGTTTCGCCTAGGACACCAAGCTAGGCTCATCGGCGGGCTCTTGGTGTCCCCGCCCGGACCCCCACAGGAGTGACGAACTGCGCGCCACCTCCCTTTATATAAGGTGCAACTGCACCACTTGACTACGAGAACTAAAAGTTCAAGCAGCCTTAACCTCCCTATGAAGGCTTCCAAAAAGATGGTATATTGGCTTTCACGGCCGGTGAATTAAAACTCAGCAATTCTTCTAGGTTTGTGCCGTGTCTTGTGTGGGGTTTCGCCTAGGACACCAAGCTAGGCTCATCGGCGGGCTCTTGGTGTCCCCGCCCGGACCCCCACAGGACGGACGAACTGCGCGCCACCTCCCTTTATATAAGGTGCAACTGCACCACTTGACTACGAGAACTAAAAGTTCAAGCAGCCTTAACCTCCCTATGTAGGCTTCCAAAAAGATGGTATATTGGCTTTCACGGCCGGTGAATTAAAACTCAGCAATTCTTCTAGGTTTGTGCCGTGTCTTGTGTGGGGTATCGCCTAGGACACCAAGCTAGGCTCATCGGCGGGCTCTTGGTGTCCCCGTCCGGACCCCCACAGGAGTGACGAACTGCGCGCCACCTCCCTTTATAAAAGGTGCAACTGCACCACTTGACTACGAGAACTAAAAGTTCAAGCAGCCTTAACCTCCCTATGAAGGCTTCCAAAAAGATGGTATATTGGCTTTCACGGCCGGTGAATTAAAACTCAGCAATTCTTCTAGGTTTGTGCCGTGTCTTGTGTGGGGTTTCGCCTAGGACACCAAGCTAGGCTCATCGGCGGGCTCTTGGTGTCCCCGCCCGGACCCCCACAGGAGTGACGAACTGCGCACCATCTCCCTTTATATAAGGTGCAACTGCACCACTTGACTACGAGAACTAAAAGTTCAAGCAGCCTTAACCTCCCTATGAAGGCTTCCAAAAAGATGGTATATTGGCTTTCACGGCCGGTGAATTAAAACTCAGCAATTCTTCTAGGTTTGTGCCGTGTCTTGTGTGGGGTTTCGCCTAGGACACCAAGCTAGGCTCATCGGCGGGCTCTTGGTGTCCCCGCCCGGACCCCCACAGGAGTGACGAACTGCGCGCCACCTCCCTTTATATAAGGTGCAACTGCACCACTTGACTACGAGAACTAAAAGTTCTAGCAGCCTTAACCTCCCTATGAAGGCTTCCAAAAAGATGATATATTGGCTTTCACGGCCAGTTAATTAAAACTCAGCAATTCTTCTAGGTTTGTCCCGTGTCTTGTGTGGGGTTTCGCCTAGGACACCAAGCTAGGCTCATCGGCGGGCTCTTGGTGTCCCCGCCCGGACCCCCACAGGAGTGACGAACTGCGCGCCACCTCCCTTTATATAAGGTGCAACTGCACCACTTGACTACGAGAACTAAAAGTTCAAGCAGCCTTAACCTCCCTATGAAGGCTTCCAAAAAGAATGTATATTGGCTTTCACGGCCGGTGAATTAAAACTCAGCAATTCTTCTAGGTTTGTGCCGTGTCTTGTGTGGGGTTTCGCCTAGGACACCAAGCTAGGCTCATCGGCGGGCTCTTGGTGTCCCCGCCCGGACCCCCACAGGAGTGACGAACTGCGCGCCACCTCCCTTTATATAAGGTGCAACTGCACCACTTGACTACGAGAACTAAAAGTTCAAGCAGCCTTAACCTCCCTATGAAGGCTTCCAAAAAGATGGTATATTGGCTTTCACGGCCGGTGAATTAAAACTCAGCAATTCTTCTAGGTTTGTGCCGTGTCTTGTGTGGGGTTTCGCCTAGGACACCAAGCTAGGCTCATCGGCGGGCTCTTGGTGTCCCCGCCCGGACCCCCACAGGAGTGACGAACTGCGCGCCACCTCCCTTTATATAAGGTGCAACTGCACCACTTGACTACGAGAACTAAAAGTTCAAGCAGCCTTAACCTCCCTATGAAGGCTTCCAAAAAGATGGTATATTGGCTTTCACGGCCGGTGAATTAAAACTCAGCAATTCTTCTAGGTTTGTGCCGTGTCTTGTGTGGGGTTTCGCCTAGGACACCAAGCTAGGCTCATCGGCGGGCTCTTGGTGTCCCCGCCCGGACCCCCACAGGAGTGACGAACTGCGCGCCACCTCCCTTTATATAAGGTGCAACTGCACCACTTGACTACGAGAACTAAAAGTTCAAGCAGCCTTAACCTCCCTATGAAGGCTTCCAAAAAGATGGTATATTGGCTTTCACGGCCGGTGAATTAAAACTCAGCAATTCTTCTAGGTTTGTGCCGTGTCTTGTGTGGGGTTTCGCCTAGGACACCAAGCTAGGCTCATCGGCGGGCTCTTGGTGTCCCCGCCCGGACCCCCACAGGAGTGACGAACTGCGCGCCACCTCCCTTTATATAAGGTGCAACTGCACCACTTGACTACGAGAACTAAAAGTTCAAGCAGCCTTAACCTCCCTATGAAGGCTTCCAAAAAGATGGTATATTGGCTTTCACGGCCGGTGAATTAAAACTCAGCAATTCTTCTAGGTTTGTGCCGTGTCTTGTGTGGGGTTTCGCCTAGGACACCAAGCTAGGCTCATCGGCGGGCTCTTGGTGTCCCCGCCCGGACCCCCACAGGAGTGACGAACTGCGCGCCACCTCCCTTTATATAAGGTGCAACTGCACCACTTGACTACGAGAACTAAAAGTTCAAGCAGCCTTAACCTCCCTATGAAGGCTTCCAAAAAGATGGTATATTGGCTTTCACGGCCGGTGAATTAAAACTCAGCAATTCTTCTAGGTTTGTGCCGTGTCTTGTGTGGGGTTTCGCCTAGGACACCAAGCTAGGCTCATCGGCGGGCTCTTGGTGTCCCCGCCCGGACCCCCACAGGAGTGACGAACTGCGCGCCACCTCCCTTTATATAAGGTGCAACTGCACCACTTGACTACGAGAACTAAAAATTCAAGCAGCCTTAACCTCCCTATGAAGGCTTCCAAAAAGATGGTATATTGGCTTTCACGGCCGGTGAATTAAAACTCAGCAATTCTTCTAGGTTTGTGCCGTGTCTTGTGTGGGGTTTCGCCTAGGACACCAAGCTAGGCTCATCGGCGGGCTCTTGGTGTCCCCGCCCGGACCCCCACAGGAGTGACGAACTGCGCGCCACCTCCCTTTATATAAGGTGCAACTGCACCACTTGACTACGAGAACTAAAAGTTCAAGCAGCCTTAACCTCCCTATGAAGGCTTCCAAAAAGATGGTATATTGGCTTTCACGGCCAGTGAATTAAAACTCAGCAATTCTTCTAGGTTTGTGCCGTGTCTTGTGTGGGGTTTCGCCTAGGACACCAAGCTAGGCTCATCGGCGGGCTCTTGGTGTCCCCGCCCGGACCCCCACAGGAGTGAAGAACTGCGCGCCACCTCCCTTTATATAAGGTGCAACTGCACCACTTGACTACGAGAACTAAAAGTTCAAGCAGCCTTAACCTCCCTATGAAGGCTTCCAAAAAGATGGTATATTGGCTTTCACGGCCGGTGAATTAAAACTCAGCAATTCTTCTAGGTTTGTGCCGTGTCTTGAGTGGGGTTTCGCCTAGGACACCAAGCTAGGCTCATCGGCGGGCTCTTGGTGTCCCCGCCCGGACCCCCACAGGAGTGACGAACTGCGCGCCACCTCCCTTTATATAAGGTGCAACTGCACCACTTGACTACGAGAACTAAAAGTTCAAGCAGCCTTAACCTCCCTATGAAGGCTTCCAAAAAGATGGTATATTGGCTTTCACGGCCGGTGAATTAAAACTCAGCAATTCTTCTAGGTTTGTGCCGTGTCTTGTGTGGGGTTTCGCCTAGGACACCAAGCTAGGCTCATCGGCGGGCTCTTGGTGTCCCCGCCCGGACCCCCTCAGGAGTGACGAACTGCGCGCCACCTCCCTTTATATAAGGTGCAACTGCACCACTTGACTACGAGAACTAAAAGTTCAAGCAGCCTTAACCTCCCTATGAAGGCTTCCAAAAAGATGGTATATTGGCTTTCACGGCGGGTGAATTAAATTTCAGCAATTCTTCTAGGTTTGTGCCGTGTCTTGTGTGGGGTTTCGCCTAGGACACCAAGCTAGGCTCATCGGCGGGCTCTTGGTGTCCCCGCCCGGACCCCCACAGGAGTGACGAACTGCGCGCCACCTCCCTTTATATAAGGTGCAACTGCACCACTTGACTACGAGAACTAAAAGTTCAAGCAGCCTTAACCTCCCTATGAAGGCTTCCAAAAAGATGGTATATTGGCTTTCACGGCCGGTGAATTAAAACTCAGCAATTCTTCTAGGTTTGTGCCGTGTCTTGTGTGGGGTTTCGCCTAGGACACCAAGCTAGGCTCATCGGCGGGCTCTTGGTGTCCCCGCCCGGACCCCCACAGGAGTGACGAACTGCGCACCACCTCCCTTTATATAAGGTGCAACTGCACCACTTGACTACGAGAACTAAAAGTTCAAGCAGCCTTAACCTCCCTATGAAGGCTTCCAAAAAGGTGGTATATTGGCTTTCACGGCCGGTGAATTAAAACTCAGCAATTCTTCTAGGTCTGTGCCGTGTCTTGTGTGGGGTTTCGCCTAGGACACCAACCTAGGCTCATCGGCGGGCTCTTGGTGTCCCCACCCGGACCCCCACAGGAGTGACGAACTGCGCGCCACCTCCCTTTATATAAGGTGCAACTGCACCACTTGACTACGAGAACTAAAAGTTCAAGCAGCCTTAACCTCCCTATGAAGGCTTCCAAAAAGATGGTATATTGGCTTTCACGGCCGGTGAATTAAAACTCAGCAATTCTTCTAGGTTTGTGCCGTGTCTTGTGTGGGGTTTCGCCTAGGACACCAAGCTAGGCTCATCGGCGGGCTCTTGGTGTCCCCGCCCGGACCCCCACAGGAGTGACGAACTGCGCGCCACCTCCCTTTATATAAGGTGCAACTGCACCACTTGACTACGAGAACTAAAAGTTCAAGCAGCCTTAACCTCCCTATGAAGGCTTCCAAAAAGATGGTATATTGGCTTTCACGGCCGGTGAATTAAAACTCAGCAATTCTTCTAGGTTTGTGCCGTGTCTTGTGTGGGGTTTCGCCTAGGACACCAAGCTAGGCTCATCGGCGGGCTCTTGGTGTCCCCGCCCGGACCCCCACAGGAGTGACGAACTGCGCGCCACCTCCCTTTATATAAGGTGCAACTGCACCACTTGACTACGAGAACTAAAAGTTCAAGCAGCCTTAACCTCCCTATGAAGGCTTCCAAAAAGATGGTATATTGGCTTTCACGGCCGGTGAATTAAAACTCAGCAATTCTTCTAGGTTTGTGCCGTGTCTTGTGTGGGGTTTCGCCTAGGACACCAAGCTAGGCTCATCGGCGGGCTCTTGGTGTCCCCGCCCGGACCCCCACAGGAGTGACGAACTGCGCGCCACCTCCCTTTATATAAGGTGCAACTGCACCACTTGACTACGAGAAGTAAAAGTTCAAGCAGCCTTAACCTCCCTATGAAGGCTTCCAAAAAGATGGTATATTGGCTTTCACGGCCGGTGAATTAAAACTCAGCAATTCTTCTAGGTTTGTGCCGTGTCTTGTGTGGGGTTTCGCCTAGGACACCAAGCTAGGCTCATCGGCGGGCTCTTGGTGTCCCCGCCCGGACCCCCACAGGAGTGACGAACTGCGCGCCACCTCCCTTTATATAAGGTGCAACTGCACCACTTGACTACGAGAACTAAAAGTTCAAGCAGCCTTAACCTCCCTATGAAGGCTTCCAAAAAGATGGTATATTGGCTTTCACGGCCGGTGAATTAAAACTCAGCAATTCTTCTAGGTTTGTGCCGTGTCTTGTGTGGGGTTTCGCCTAGGACACCAAGCTAGGCTCATCGGCGGGCTCTTGGTGTCCCCGCCCGGACCCCCACAGGAGTGACGAACTGCGCGCCACCTCCCTTTATATAAGGTGCAACTGCACCACTTGACTACGAGAACTAAAAGTTCAAGCAGCCTTAACCTCCCTATGAAGGCTTCCAAAAAGATGGTATATTGGCTTTCACGGCCGGTGAATTAAAACTCAGCAATTCTTCTAGGTTTGTGTCGTGTCTTGTGTGGGGTTTCGCCTAGGACACCAAGCTAGGCTCATCGGCGGGCTCTTGGTGTCCCCGCCCGGACCCCCACAGGAGTGACGAACTGCGCGCCACCTCCCTTTATATAAGGTGCAACTGCACCACTTGACTACGAGAACTAAAAGTTCAAGCAGCCTTAACCTCCCTATGAAGGCTTCCAAAAAGATGGTATATTGGCTTTCACGGCCGGTGAATTAAAACTCAGCAATTCTTCTAGGTTTGTGCCGTGTCTTGTGTGGGGTTTCGCCTAGGACACCAAGCTAGGCTCATCGGCGGGCTCTTGGTGTCCCCGCCCGGACCCCCTCAGGAGTGACGAACTGCGCGCCACCTCCCTTTATATAAGGTGCAACTGCACCACTTGACTACGAGAACTAAAAGTTCAAGCAGCCTTAACCTCCCTATGAAGGCTTCCAAAAAGATGGTATATTGGCTTTCACGGCCGGTGAATTAAATTTCAGCAATTCTTCTAGGTTTGTGCCGTGTCTTGTGTGGGGTTTCGCCTAGGACACCAAGCTAGGCTCATCGGCGGGCTCTTGGTGTCCCCGCCCGGACCCCCACAGGAGTGACGAACTACGCGCCACCTCCCTTTATATAAGGTGCAACTGCACCACTTGACTACGAGAACTAAAAGTTCAAGCAGCCTTAACCTCCCTATGAAGGCTTCCAAAAAGATGGTATATTGGCTTTCACGGCCGGTGAATTAAAACTCAGCAAATCTTCTAGGTTTGTGCCGTGTCTTGTGTGGGGTTTCGCCTAGGACACCAAGCTAGGCTCATCGGCGGGCTCTTGGTGTCCCCGCCCGGACCCCCACAGGAGTGACGAACTGCGCGCCACCTCCCTTTATATAAGGTGCAACTGCACCACTTGACTACGAGAACTAAAAGTTCAAGCAGCCTTAACCTCCCTATGAAGGCTTCCAAAAAGATGGTATATTGGCTTTCACGGCCGGTGAATTAAAACTCAGCAATTCTTCTAGGTTTGTGCCGTGTCTTGTGTGGGGTTTCGCCTAGGACACCAAGCTAGGCTCATCGGCGGGCTCTTGGTGTCCCCGCCCGGACCCCCACAGGAGTGACGAACTGCGCGCCACCTCCCTTTATATAAGGTGCAACTGCACCACTTGACTACGAGAACTAAAAGTTCAAGCAGCCTTAACCTCCCTATGTAGGCTTCCAAAAAGATGGTATATTGGCTTTCACGGCCGGTGAATTAAAACTCAGCAATTCTTCTAGGTTTGTGCCGTGTCTTGTGTGGGGTATCGCCTAGGACACCAAGCTAGGCTCATCGGCGGGCTCTTGGTGTCCCCGCCCGGACCCCCACAGGAGTGACGAACTGCGCGCCACCTCCCTTTATAAAAGGTGCAACTGCACCACTTGACTACGAGAACTAAAAGTTCAAGCAGCCTTAACCTCCCTATGAAGGCTTCCAAAAAGATGGTATATTGGCTTTCACGGCCGGTGAATTAAAACTCAGCAATTCTTCTAGGTTTGTGCCGTGTCTTGTGTGGGGTTTCGCCTAGGACACCAAGCTAGGCTCATCGGCGGGCTCTTGGTGTCCCCGCCCGGACCCCCACAGGAGTGACGAACTGCGCACCATCTCCCTTTATATAAGGTGCAACTGCACCACTTGACTACGAGAACTAAAAGTTCAAGCAGCCTTAACCTCCCTATGAAGGCTTCCAAAAAGATGGTATATTGGCTTTCACGGCCGGTGAATTAAAACTCAGCAATTCTTCTAGGTTTGTGCCATGTCTTGTGTGGGGTTTCGCCTAGGACACCAAGCTAGGCTCATCGGCGGGCTCTTGGTGTCCCCGCCCGGACCCCCACAGGAGTGACGAACTGCGCGCCACCTCCCTTTATATAAGGTGCAACTGCACCACTTGACTACGAGAACTAAAAGTTCAAGCAGCCTTAACCTCCCTATGAAGGCTTCCAAAAAGATGATATATTGGCTTTCACGGCCAGTGAATTAAAACTCAGCAATTCTTCTAGGTTTGTCCCGTGTCTTGTGTGGGGTTTCGCCTAGGACACCAAGCTAGGCTCATCGGCGGGCTCTTGGTGTCCCCGCCCGGACCCCCACAGGAGTGACGAACTGCGCGCCACCTCCCTTTATATAAGGTGCAACTGCACCACTTGACTACGAGAACTAAAAGTTCAAGCAGCCTTAACCTCCCTATGAAGGCTTCCAAAAAGAATGTATATTGGCTTTCACGGCCGGTGAATTAAAACTCAGCAATTCTTCTAGGTTTGTGCCGTGTCTTGTGTGGGGTTTCGCCTAGGACACCAAGCTAGGCTCATCGGCGGGCTCTTGGTGTCCCCGCGCGGACCCCCACAGGAG
This sequence comes from Meconema thalassinum, assembly GCA_946902985.2. Taxonomy (NCBI): domain Eukaryota; kingdom Metazoa; phylum Arthropoda; class Insecta; order Orthoptera; family Tettigoniidae; genus Meconema; species Meconema thalassinum. The sequence goes on from OX336397.1 coordinate 6,093,838, forward strand.
TGACGAACTGCGCGCCACCTCCCTTTATATAAGGTGCAACTGCACCACTTGACTACGAGAACTAAAAGTTCAAGCAGCCTTAACCTCCCTATGAAGGCTTCCAAAAAGATGGTATATTGGCTTTCACGGCCGGTGAATTAAAACTCAGCAATTCTTCTAGGTTTGTGCCGTGTCTTGTGTGGGGTTTCGCCTAGGACACCAAGCTAGGCTCATCGGCGGGCTCTTGGTGTCCCCGCCCGGACCCCCACAGGAGTGACGAACTGCGCGCCACCTCCCTTTATATAAGGTGCAACTGCACCACTTGACTACGAGAAGTAAAAGTTCAAGCAGCCTTAACCTCCCTATGAAGGCTTCCAAAAAGATGGTATATTGGCTTTCACGGCCGGTGAATTAAAACTCAGCAATTCTTCTAGGTTTGTGCCGTGTCTTGTGTGGGGTTTCGCCTAGGACACCAAGCTAGGCTCATCGGCGGGCTCTTGGTGTCCCCGCCCGGACCCCCACAGGAGTGACGAACTGCGCGCTACCTCCCTTTATATAAGGTGCAACTGCACCACTTGACTACGAGAACTAAAAGTTCAAGCAGCCTTAACCTCCCTATGAAGGCTTCCAAAAAGATGGTATATTGGCTTTCACGGCCGGTGAATTAAAACTCAGCAATTCTTCTAGGTTTGTGCCGTGTCTTGTGTGGGGTTTCGCCTAGGACACCAAGCTAGGCTCATCGGCGGGCTCTTGGTGTCCCCGCCCGGACCCCCACAGGAGTGACGAACTGCGCGCCACCTCCCTTTATATAAGGTGCAACTGCACCACTTGACTATGAGAACTAAAAGTTCAAGCAGCCTTAACCTCCCTATGAAGGCTTCCAAAAAGATGGTATATTGGCTTTCACGGCCGGTGAATTAAAACTCAGCAATTCTTCTAGGTTTGTGCCGTGTCTTGTGTGGGGTTTCGCCTAGGACACCAAGCTAGGCTCATCGGCGGGCTCTTGGTGTCCCCGCCCGGACCCCCACAGGAGTGACGAACTGCGCGCCACCTCCCTTTATATAAGGTGCAACTGCACCACTTGACTACGAGAACTAAAAGTTCATGCAGCCTTAACCTCCCTATGAAGGCTTCCAAAAAGATGGTATATTGGCTTTCACGGCCGGTGAATTAAAACTCAGCAATTCTTCTAGGTTTGTGCCGTGTCTTGTGTGGGGTTTCGCCTAGGACACCAAGCTAGGCTCATCGGCGGGCTCTTGGTGTCCCCGCCCGGACCCCCACAGGAGTGACGAACTGCGCGCCACCTCCCTTTATATAAGGTGCAACTGCACCACTTGACTACGAGAACTAAAAGTTCAAGCAGCCTTAACCTCCCTATGAAGGCTTCCAAAAAGATGGTATATTGGCTTTCACGGCCGGAGAATTAAAACTCAGCAATTCTTCTAGGTTTGTGCCGTGTCTTGTGTGGGGTTTCGCCTAGGACACCAAGCTAGGCTCATCGGCGGGCTCTTGGTGTCCCCGCCCGGACCCCCACAGGAGTGACGAACTGCGCGCCACCTCCCTTTATATAAGGTGCAACTGCACCACTTGACTACGAGAACTAAAAGTTCAAGCAGCCTTAACCTCCCTATGAAGGCTTCCAAAAAGATGGTATATTGGCTTTCACGGCCTGTGAATTAAAACTCAGCAATTCTTCTAGGTTTGTGCCGTGTCTTGTGTGGGGTTTCGCCTAGGACACCAAGCTAGGCTCATCGGCGGGCTCTTGGTGTCCCCGCCCGGACCCCCACAGGAGTGAAGAACTGCGCGCCACCTCCCTTTATATAAGGTGCAACTGCACCACTTGACTACGAGAACTAAAAGTTCAAGCAGCCTTAACCTCCCTATGAAGGCTTCCAAAAAGATGGTATATTGGCTTTCACGGCCGGTGAATTAAAACTCAGCAATTCTTCTAGGTTTGTGCCGTGTCTTGAGTGGGGTTTCGCCTAGGACACCAAGCTAGGCTCATCGGCGGGCTCTTGGTGTCCCCGCCCGGACCCCCACAGGAGTGACGAACTGCGCGCCACCTCCCTTTATATAAGGTGCAACTGCACCACTTGACTACGAGAACTAAAAGTTCAAGCAGCCTTAACCTCCCTATGAAGGCTTCCAAAAAGATGGTATATTGGCTTTCACGGCCGGTGAATTAAAACTCAGCAATTCTTCTAGGTTTGTGCCGTGTCTTGTGTGGGGTTTCGCCTAGGACACCAAGCTAGGCTCATCGGCGGGCTCTTGGTGTCCCCGCCCGGACCCCCTCAGGAGTGACGAACTGCGCGCCACCTCCCTTTATATATGGTGCAACTGCACCACTTGACTACGAGAACTAAAAGTTCAAGCAGCCTTAACCTCCCTATGAAGGCTTCCAAAAAGATGGTATATTGGCTTTCACGGCCGGTGAATTAAATTTCAGCAATTCTTCTAGGTTTGTGCCGTGTCTTGTGTGGGGTTTCGCCTAGGACACCAAGCTAGGCTCATCGGCGGGCTCTTGGTGTCCCCGCCCGGACCCCCACAGGAGTGACGAACTGCGCGCCACCTCCCTTTATATAAGGTGCAACTGCACCACTTGACTACGAGAACTAAAATTTCAAGCAGCCTTAACCTCCCTATGAAGGCTTCCAAAAAGATGGTATATTGGCTTTCACGGCCGGTGAATTAAAACTCAGCAATTCTTCTAGGTTTGTGCCGTGTCTTGTGTGGGGTTTCGCCTAGGACACCAAGCTAGGCTCATCGGCGGGCTCTTGGTGTCCCCGCCCGGACCCCCACAGGAGTGACGAACTGCGCACCACCTCCCTTTATATAAGGTGCAACTGCACCACTTGACTACGAGAACTAAAAGTTCAAGCAGCCTTAACCTCCCTATGAAGGCTTCCAAAAAGGTGGTATATTGGCTTTCACGGCCAGTGAATTAAAACTCAGCAATTCTTCTAGGTCTGTGCCGTGTCTTGTGTGGGGTTTCGCCTAGGACATCAAGCTAGGCTCATCGGCGGGCTCTTGGTGTCCCCACCCGGACCCCCACAGGAGTGACGAACTGCGCGCCACCTCCCTTTATATAAGGTGCAACTGCACCACTTGACTACGAGAACTAAAAGTTCAAGCAGCCTTAACCTCCCTATGAAGGCTTCCAAAAAGATGGTATATTGGCTTTCACGGCCGGTGAATTAAAACTCAGCAATTCTTCTAGGTTTGTGCCGTGTCTTGTGTGGGGTTTCGCCTAGGACACCAAGCTAGGCTCATCGGCGGGCTCTTGGTGTCCCCGCCCGGACCCCCACAGGAGTGACGAACTGCGCGCCACCTCCCTTTATATAAGGTGCAACTGCACCACTTGACTACGAGAACTAAAAGTTCAAGCAGCCTTAACCTCCCTATGAAGGCTTCCAAAAAGATGGTATATTGGCTTTCACGGCCGGTGAATTAAAGCTCAGCAATTCTTCTAGGTTTGTGCCGTGTCTTGTGTGGGGTGTCGCCTAGGACACCAAGCTAGGCTCATCGGCGGGCTCTTGGTGTCCCCGCCCGGACCCCCACAGGAGTGACGAACTGCGCGCCACCTCCCTTTATATAAGGTGCAACTGCACCACTTGACTACGAGAACTAAAAGTTCAAGCAGCCTTAACCTCCCTATGAAGGCTTCCAAAAAGATGGTATATTGGCTTTCACGGCCGGTGAATTAAAACTCAGCAATTCTTCTAGGTTTGTGCCGTGTCTTGTGTGGGGTTTCGCCTAGGACATGAACCTAGCTTGGTGTCCTAGGCGAAACCCCACACAAGACACGGCACAAACCTAGAAGAATTGCTGAGTTTTAATTATCCAGATAGTTTTTCTTTACACAATCATAGTGAAATTCATACATAAGTGTTTTTGACAATTCCAGAATGGTGTAACCCACATATATGGGTTTGTTGTAAGTTACTTTAAGACGATTCATTTGTATTACAACTAAATCCTCATGAATAATTGAACAGCTATGAAAGTAAGGCTTGCTTATTAAGTTGCTCGCACCATACCTTTTACCATCATTCTCCCACTTTGTTATCAGCTTTACATCAACTCGTTTATCAACATTCTCCATAGTCTTTCCAAAAACACTATTATTCATGCGTTTATAAGAATCTTTTTCAAACGCGTTTGTTGACTGTGTTCTTAAATTATTGTTTATATATATATATACGGTTTGAGCCATGCTGACTGATGAAATTGCAATACGCGATGAATTTTAGTTAATTTCAATCCATGCTGTAGACAATGTTTCAAGTTTTGATAATGTATTACATATTTACATTTATCATTTACATTAGCAATTAACATTTTTGTTCGTGATGTGATGTATGGAGATTTCATATTCTCAGGACAAAATGGTAAATCATTATGATCATCATGTAACTCTTTAGGGTACTCAAGATTTACCTCTAAAATATTTCCTTTATCATCGTTATCATTAAGAGTGTCAACATGTAAGACATCAATTTCAGGTTGTGTCAGCCAGGGAAAATCTTTCAGTGGTAGATATTGACTCATAGCCCAACCATATTGGTTATTTGCATCGAGGTAGACAATAAACTTTGACTCTTCACAAGGGTTGTAGCTAGGCATGAATTTATTAATCGCTTTAGAGTACCGTCCACTATATTGGCTTAATCCACCTCGAATTGATGATTATATAAAATTGATCATGTCTATATCAATCATTAATTCTAAATTTACTTTCGTTTTTTTTTTCATCATTGAACTGAAACTTAACCCAGCAGCAGTGAAATACTGACAAGGATCAAGGTCATAAGTTTTCATACAAACATTCCGAAAATGTTCAAAAAAATCTACTAATAATAACACATCTGTCATCAAATATATGTCTGAAAATTCTCCTAAAGTTTGAATGTCGAACTGTGTCCATACACGATGTGCATGTAAATATTCCTGATCACTGATATGACTTGTGTTTAAGGAACTGTAAAATGCATCTTTCGGTGGTAAAGAACACTCCTCAAGACGTTCCATACAGTTAATATATTCATAAGGGAATATACCCTTTTGGCGAATCAAATTAAAATCTTCTTCTTTAGGAAAGACACGTTGAATTTCTTGAAACTGATCTGATTTTAAATTACTAGCCAGCTTATCAAGACTACTCGGCATAAAGCGGTATGAATCTAAAAATCGCAGTTTTATAGTTTTTTTAATTGATAGTTTGATGTATTTTGTGAACGATATGTATTGTTTCTTATAATTCGCAATTACATCAATTTTCACATCTGAAGCTCCAAATTCTTTAACGATAAAGTGGTTATCATATTTGCTACCGTTATGTAGAATGACCGGAATGAATGTACTTACTCTATAATTTAAATTACATTCTTGGTGATCAGCACCACGATATTTTCCTGTTAAATGGTCATGATCGCGAACCCTGTCTGTATATAAACATTCACCACATATAAAACAATTAGTTTCAGTTTCAAAATTCATTTGCTCTGATGAAGTTAGTGGCTCCATTGGAATGATCATATTTAAAATAGAGGATATACGGATGGCATCTTTCTCAAGCCTTTCCATAAAAACTTTAATTGCATCAGGTCCTCTATAGAGCTCAAACTTATTCAACGAGTCATCATAACTACATTTAATATAATATGCAAAGCTAAAAGGTTCATGAATGTGAGTAGTGTTGGTAAAAGGTTGGGCTGGATTCGATGAACATGTATTAAATGGTTTTAGCAAAGCCTCAAAGTCAGCATATATAACAAATGGTACTCGAAGCTGTTTCTCATAACCCCTAAATTTTAGAATGTTATTTTTAGGAGTCGGTGATACCGTACACACATGATTACATCCCCATTTTTTATGTTGAGTTAGTTGGTCCTCTTTCTTAAAATATAGCAAACAGCCATCACACAACCACTTCTTACCTTTGTATTTTGATAGCTGACTACCGACAAGTCTACTGAAATGTTTTATCCAACAATAGTGGGCATTTTCACCTTCGGTTATGTACAGTAAATTTACATGAGCATCCTTTTTTTCCTGAGTATAATATAGAGGACCTGCTATACTCTTATTTTCAATTCCTTAAACATTAATACTTATTGTTGTTCAGCTCTTCAAAACGTTGAATGTCTTTTATAGCCATAGGAAATTCTATTACTTTTAAATCTAACACTGAAGAATAGTGAGGATAAGATGATGGTCTCTTTTCATTCATCGCTGCTGGATGGAGAGCTGAAGTTACAGCCCACGCAAAACATGCGTCATCATTATTCAAAACGTTCTCAACAGCTTTCTTTCGTTTGATCCATCCTGGTAAATCAATGTATGATGATGCTCGAAGGGGGTTATATTTATTCAGGTTGGTTTCTAAATAAAGTACTTCAACCAACGCCCAGCCTGACTCCCTTTCCTGGAACTCCTCACTGTTCCCAATGATAGCACTTGAAATATTTTGGTATATATCACTAATATTAGTTGATTCGCTAACAATTATATTTTTTGTATTAAAAGATTTGATATCCGTAATTTCACCTTCACTCCCAGTTTTTACATAGAGTCCAAAAAGTTCAAAATTAATTTTAATTGTTTTGTGCTCTAATAAAACATTACCTACCAAGCCAAACAAAGTAGGTTGAACATTTTTTTTAAATGATTCAATATTTTGAGTTTTTTCTTTACTATATAGTCTATAACTAGCAATTCGACTTTTAAATGCACTACCAATATGTGGAATATTTCCAGAATTTCTTTCATGGCAAGCGTTATTTTCATGTTGAATACTGCGAAAATGTCCATGAATGATTGAAGAAGGTATATCAATATTACATACATCACAATGTGTTATCGAAGGTTCACCATTCTTCTCTCTTTTTGTTGCACAACTATTTTCAAAATCTTGAGAACGTTTACGCTTTTGAGCATCACATTCGATTAAAGGTTCTGTGCTAGTTGACGGTTTTACAGTTTTCAATTCCTGTTGTTCCCCATGCATTTCAACCATGTGGGATTGATATCGCTTTACAGCAGAAAAACCAAGATCACAAACTGAAAATGAAGAAGGTGCTGAACTAACATGCATTAAATTTACATGACGTGCAAGATTATCTTGTCTGTTAAATGTGGTAGCACAATGACTGCACACAAACATTTTAATGTCATGTTTAACATTTGCGTGTCGTTGAAGGTGTTCAGGTCTTGAGAATTGTTTCTTACAGTCACCACACTTGTACATGATGATCACTTTCGAAATTACCTATAGAAAGAAATCATAAATGTTAATAAATTATAAAACAAAGTACAATATAAATAGTTTAATTACATTCCAGACAATGGTTATAGCAGGGTATTTAAATCGATCATCTGTGAACTGCTAGTAAGTATAACTTCATGTAGTTCTAACTGGGGGTTACTATATACCACTGTCACTGACACCTATCGGTGAACATTGGAACTTGATAGAGTGGTAGAAACCAGCGGTCGCCAGTTAAGTGAGCTAGGTGTGACGTCATAGCCAGTCTTAAAGCAAGTGTAAACTTGTAGAACATGTCACGTGATAGAAACCAGCGGTCGCCAGTTAAGTGAGCTAAGTGTGACGTCATAGCCAGTCTTAAAACAAGTTTGAACTTGTAGAACATGTCACGTGATAGAAACCAGCGATCGTCAGTTGAGTGAGCTAAGTGTGACGTCATAGTCAGTCATAAAGCAAGTCTAAACTAGTAAAACATGTCACGTGACAAGGTTAAGTTAGGTAAAATTAGGTTATGTTAGGTGAACTGAGGTTTAGTCTTTAAATATTCCCTCTGTCACTGACACCTAGCAATGAACATTCAGACATAATAAAGAGGTAATCAAAATCTAACCTACAAAATTAGCTTTACATGCCATGGTCAAGTAGTTCCAACTTTTGACTGTCAAATATACCATTTTCACTGACATGTAGTGGTGAACATTAGGAAATATCACTATAACTGTTTAAAAGTTATTAGAGGGGCGCTTACCTTTTAAAAATTTATCAACTGCTGCCACTGAATGAACAGATTGCAGGAATCTGGTAACCTATAGGTACCCAGTTATCTGTAAACAAATCAATCAATCAATCAATAAATACATTCCAATCAATAACTTCAACATCAATTAGTAATAAAAGACTACAATCCATTAATAATAAGTTCTTACCTTGCAAAATAATTTAATGATTTTCTACCAAAAAGGCTTTTTTCAAAGCGAGTTATAATGACTGACAGTAGGGAAATATATGACACCTCTCTTATATAAACTCTCATCGCTCGTGTCAGTAGTTTTTTGCAGATCATTGCAATTCCTTTCCCAATACAGCTGAGAGTTCTAAGTACACTAGGAACACCTGTGTGGTATCCAATGACTGCTGACTTTGTATGATCATCACCCATTGTCTTGATCAACATCTGGGGTTTCAAATAACAGCAGCGTCAGTCATAGCCACAGCAGTGTGAGCTCTCTGCCATGTCAGCAACATGACACCGGAAGGAACACCTGTGTAATATCCAATAACTGCTAAATTTGCATGATCAACACCCATTGTCTTCATGAACACTTGAGGTTTCAAATTACTACAGCGTTAGTCATAGCAACAGATCTGCGCGCTCTCTGCCATGTCTGTAATACGACACAGGAAATTACAAGACGTCTTATTGCACGTACCATCTCCACAGTTTTAACATCTTAAGAACATGTATTATTCTCTATCATTTACAAATGACACATCCATCCACCAAGTTAGATCCCTTGTATGTTCACATGTATTTCGTCAATTTCCTTTCATATCGTAATCACATTATAGTAGTGGGGGATTAGTGAACAACGTCAGTTCAACACACTGCTTTACACGCAAAATGTAGTTAGGCCCTTTGACATAATTTAAATAAATTCATGGGCTAGACCGTGGGAACCAGTCCAAAGGGGTCGGTCCAAAGGGATCAGTCAAAAGGGGCTCATCCACAAGGACTCGTCCACAAGGACCTGTCAACAAGGACCCGTCCACAGGGACTCGTCAACAAGGACCCGTCAACAATGACTCGTCAACAATGTCCTGTCAACAATGATCTGTCAACAAGGACTCGTCCACAGGGACCCGCCAACAATGACCCGTCCACAAGGACCTGTCAACAAGGACTCATCAACAATGACCTGTCAGCAATGACCCTTAGGTTGGGATAGGTTAGGTTACACTACAGCCGCAATCTTTTAAAAAGCCCGCCCTCTAACAAAAGCTATGAGTGGGCATGCATAAAATACAAAAACAAGCATGTTAATTCATAGTGGCTATCCTCCGTATACATGTCTCTTGTGTAGAACAACGATTAATTCCATATAGGCATTCATACTCTCATATGTTGCACGTGGAAAGCGAGATTCTCTAAAAATTTACAATTTCAACCCCCTAGTAGGGGTAGGTTTTATTTTGGGGTTGAAATATGTTGTTCATTGGAAAGGGGGTATCAGCCCGAGTTCAATGACACCTCATTTGTCAAAATCCTATCGTACGTTCGAGAGATATCGCGCCGCCGCCATCTTGTGAGGAGGGTGAGGAGGAGGAGGCTGTAGAACCCCTACAAAACCACTACTTCTGTTTTTTTTAAACCGGTTGATGACTTTTTGAAGTCGCGTTATATTAAATGTAAATTCTTAGAGTTAAGTCATGCTAAAATTATGAGGTAGTGTAGAATTATGTTAAAGACAGATATAAGATAAATGTTAGAACGACAATTCACATCCATGGTAGAAATTGGTTACTCCAAAGTATTCTCATGCTACTATATATCCAGCGTTCCTGTTTTCTCATTGTGTCATTATCATGTGGACGATGACCGTGGAGGATGTTCACGGTATGTTTAAAGAGGTGCAGGGGGAAATGGAATCCCTCACCAATGACTTGGAAGTTATTCGCACATATTCAGAAAAGAGTTTTAAAAGTGTGAAGGAGGAGCCAGAGAAAAATTGTGAATTGGTTAAAGAAAGTGTCAAAGAGGAGATTAACCAAATGCAGGATTCTCTTAAGGAAATACAAACCAGTGTTACTTCTGTAAATGAAAATGTTAAAAGATTGCAGAGTAGTACCACAAGGGTTATAGATAATGTCACACGATTGCAAAATAGCTCAACACAAGTTATGGAAATCTTATGTAAACATACCAGGCGATGTTACCCAAATGCTAGGTGAAGCAACACACTTAAAGCAAGAGTTTTTAAATACAGAATAGTTCTTCAGATGCACAAGAAAGGTTATGTATTGAGGAGACCAACACAAACCAGGAACAAGAAAAGTTAGATATAGTAGAAACTAACTAAAACCAGGTACAGGATGCTGCAACAAAAATACAGAGTGAGTTAGATGTGTTAGAAACTAGCAACAAAAATTTCCAAGACGAAATTAGGAAAGAAAAAGAACAAATAAAGAAAGAGAATGGGGAAAACCTAGAAGCTCTACAATTACAGTTTAGTAATGGCACAATACAAACACATAACACGGTAATGTAGATCTGTTCTGAACCCAGGTTCAAGATCATAACACGTTGATAAAATAGGACATTGAAATAGATATAGAGGGCATTTATTATCAATACTAATATTGTTGTGTTAAAACAGGAATGGATAAAAACTAATAATGAATGTGCATTTAACGTGCGAACTGAAATTGAAAAGAAATAAGTTACTACTGAAATGGAAGTAAATAGAATTTTTTCTAATTTAAGGGAAAATGTATGCAAAAGAATTGATTGTTTACAGACATCTCAGGTTTACAACTTATCAGAATTTGGAACAGAAATCGGAAAGAAGAATAAAGCTATAGGGATTAAGATAGATCAGGATAAGTTAGACTTGAATGCGGAAGGAAAAGCTTCCTAGTTAGATGAAATTAGTCAGAGGTTACAGAACTTAAACTTAGGAAAATCCAAGAACTTAGAGGCTATTAAATTCGATCTTAGGAACGAAGTTAAGATGGACAATAAATTAATATCACGGAATCCTGACGAGAGAGATAAAGAAGAGAGAGAATAGAAACAAGCAAGAATAGCCAGAATTGACGATTTAAGAGACACAGGAATTAATTCAACCCCGGTAGGACAATCAGGTCGAAATGAATATGGAACACCAGCAATAGAGAGAGAAATAGGGCATTTGAAGATGAGTTTGCCCATGACCCGAGCTCATAATGCTACTGTGATACTTAATTTCGAAAATAAACCCCTAAATTTAACAATTTAGATGGAATTACGCCAATAGAATTCGTTCGAATACTGAGAGATTTGTTTTTGGAAAATCAGGTAACCGGAGATAGGGAGATAATGTTAGTAGAATGGTTCTTGTATGAAGCACCTCTTCGTTGGTTTAGGGCGTTCAGGTATGTTGTTTGAGTCTTCAGTCTTTTGACTGGTTTGATGCAGCGCTCCATGCCTCCCTGTCCTGAGCTAATCGTTTCATCTCTACATAAATCCGACACCCTACATCCAAGGCAATCTGTTTAACATATTCTAACCTTGGTCTACCCCTACAGTTTTTGTCCTCGACCCTTCCTTCCATAACTAAGCTTGCTATTCCTGGGTGTCTAAGTATGTGTCCTACCAACCTATCTCTTCTCGTCATTAGCAGTCGCCAGAAACATCTCTCCTCTCCCACTCGTCTTAATACCTCTTTGTTTGTAACCCTATCTACCCATCTGATCTTCATCATTCTCCTGTAACACCACATTTCAAATGCTTCAATTCTCCTCTTTTCTGCTGCACCAATAGTCCAAGTTTCACTTCCATAGAGCGCCACGCTCCAGACAAAGGCTTTCAAAAATGACTTCCTAATACCTAAATCTATATTCGATGTCAGCAGATTCCTTTTTTGTAGAAATGCTTTCTTTGCCTGAGCCAACCTACTTTTAATATCCTCTTTGCTTCGTCCATCACTGGTTATTCTGCTTCCTAAGTAACAGAAGTCTCCTACTTCCTTCAGCTTTTCACCCGCCAATTTGATCTCCATAGAAGTTTCTGATTTATTTCGGCTGCATTCCAGTATTTTTGTTTTACATTTATTTATTTTCATCATGAATTCTTTCCGAAAGACGGAGTCCATACCATTCAAAAACTCATTCAAATCCTCAGGCTTGTCGGCCAAGATGACGATGTCATCAGCAAATCTCAGAGTTGAAATTATTTCTCCTTGAATCTTCACTCCCACTTTAAATTTTTCTCTATTTTCCTTCATTGCCTGTTCAATGTAAAGATTGAAAAGTATGGGTGATAAGTTGCAGCCTTGCCTTACACATTTCTGAATACCAGCTTCTCTCTCATGTCCTTCAACTCGAATGACTGCTGTCTGGTTTCTGTACAGATTGTATATCACCCTCCTATCCCTGTACTTTATTCCAATCGATTTCAAAATGTCAAACAATTTAGTCCAATCAACGTTATCAAAAGCCTTTTCTGAGTCTACAAAAGCCATGAACGTTCTCTTATCTTTCCTTATTCTACCTTCCAAAATCAGCCTAAGACTTAGTACAGCTTCCCTTGTTCCTACATTTCTCCTGAAACCAAACTGGTCTTCACCCAACTCCGTTTCTATCTGGCTTTCAATCCTCTTGTAAATTATTCTAGACAGGATCTTTGAAGCATGAGTAATCAAGCTGATTGTACGGTAATCTTCACATCTGTCAGCTCCCACTTTCTTTGGTATAGGGATGATTACATTCTTCTTGAAATCAGAGGGTACCTCACCTGTCTCATATATCCTACACACCAAGTGAAATAACCTGATCAGACCTTCATTTCCTATGCAGCGTAGCAACTCAATCGGTATATCATCTATGCCTGGTGCTTTGTTCCTGCCTAAGTCCTCTAATGCTCTGTCAAATTCTGATCTCAATATTAAATCTCCTTTCGCATCCTCATCAATTTCCTCCTCCCTTTCCATTACATGATTCTCAATCTCCTTTCCCTTATACAAACTCTCTATGTAAGCTTTCCATCTCTCAACCTTTTCTTCCCTATCTGTTAGAGGCTTTCCATTTGTGTCCTTAATATTACAGCACTTAGTCTTCTTTTCCCCAAAAGTATTCTTAATCCTTCGATAAGCTGTGTCTACTTTTCCTAATTTCAGACAATTTTCTATACCTGCACATTTCTCTTTCAACCATTCTTCTTTTGCTTCCTTGCTCTTCTTGTTAACCTCATTTCTCAGACGTCTGTATTCTGCTTTCCCCTTTTCATCTCTTAGATTCTTGTGTTTCCGCCTTTCATCCATCAATTCTAGTATATCCTGAGTGATCCACGGTTTTCTACCTATTCTTTCTTTCCTACCAATGTTTTCTTCTGCGGATTTTGTTATTTCATTCTTCAAAAGTGCCCATTCGTCTGTAAATGAAGTTTGTTTATGGTTTTTCATTAGTCCTTCCTTTATACTCTTCTTGAATCTTTCGTTTACATCCTTCTCTTTCAGTCTGTCTATTGCCCACCTTTTTGGCTTTTGACTTTTCTTCAGTTTCTTCAACTTTAATCTGCATTTCATTACAACCAGATTGTGATCAGAGTTTATGTCAGCACCAGGATATGTTTTACAATCCAAAATCTGGTTTCGAAAGCTCTGCTTGACCATAATGAATTCGATTTGGTAACGCCCTGTATCTCCTGGTCTCATCCATGTGCATATTCTTCTATTGTGGTTATTGAATAAGGTGTTAGCTATGACCAACTCATGTTCGGTGCAGAATTCTACCAGCCTGCTTCCTCGATCATTCCTTTCACCTAATCCGAAATCTCCTACTATCTTCCCTTCTCTCCCTTTTCCTACCACAGCATTCCAATCTCCCATTTCATCACCCTTGATATACCTCAGAATTTCGTCTATTTCTTCGTAGACCTTTTCAACATCCTCATCATCAGCTTGACTGGTAGGCATATAGACTTGTACCACTGTGGTGCATGTAGGTTTAGTATTGATTTTTGCTACAATAATCCGTTCACTATATTGCTCATAATATTCCACCCGCTGTCCAAGTTTCCTACTCAATATGAGGCCAACCCCTGCTTGGCCATTGTTTGATTTAGTGCTAATGACCCTATAGTCTCCTGACCAAAAGTCCTGTTCTTCCTGCCAGCGCATTTCACTAATCCCAACCAAATCCAACCTCAACCTATCCATTTCCCTTTCTACGTTTTCTAACCTTCCACTTCCTAGCAGACTTCTAACATTCCACGCTCCGATCCGTAGAATGTCAGATTTCCTCTTTGTCACTTCTGTGATGTTAACCCCCTCTCGAGTAGTCCCCACCCGGAGATCCGAACGGGGGACTAGTTTACCTCCGGATTGAAATTTTACAAGGGAGGAGGCCATCATCACATGTAATTATGCATAGAGAGGTGCATATCCTCGGGAATAGCATACGGCTGTAGTTTCCCGTTGCTTTCAGCCGTGCAGCAGGACGCAGTGTAGCCATTATTTGGCTTATATTATCAATATCTTAACCGTCTATAAGACTAGTAAAGAATTGATTTATTCTGAAAGGCTGCTACTCCCTTTCAGAATAAGTAAAGAGCAATTCTACTAACAAAAATACTAACCTTCTACCGTAATAAAAATTAAATACCAAAATTCTACTAACAAAAAACTTAAGTTCCACCAACAACAAATACTAACACTAAAACAGTCTGTCACCAGGCACACTCACATGCACCCTCACACATCACAGTCTACTGAAACAATGAACTATAACTAATAAACAATGCAACTGCTACAAGACACACTCACACACCACAGTCTAATAGAACAATGACATATATCTAATAGACAAACTAGCTACCTACTTACAACTAAAACTAACTACATACTTACTGTACTGTTATTTGAATTGACAATATTTACAAAATGCAATTTAGATAGAAAATAGAAAATGTGTAACTGTAATTATTTGGGTCGAGAATTGAGTAGGTGCCCCGGGACCTGAAATAAGGTACTATCCCGGCATTTGCTTGAAGAGAGTGTGGAAAAGAATGAGATAGCCACTGTCAGCTTCTGGATTCGAACCTCCGATCTCCTGACTTGCTGCAGCTCCCCACCACGGTCGTGGTAAGCGATTTAAGGCTAAAATTGATGAAATGACGATTGAATAACAAAACTACCTACTTATTGTAATGCATTCTCTATATTAAGCCAGCCTGCTAAGTTAAGAATCATCCGTTTTGGGTATCTTCCCCTTTAAAAATCCGTTCAGAGATTTTGAGGACTTTACAGAAGCTGTAATAAAACGATTCTGGTCCATTGAAGCACAGCAAAATATCAGAGCGGAAGTGTATTCGAAAAAGTACTCGAGTTCACTGCTCTTAAAGTATGATGTCTATTTAACTACCCAGTTGGCAAAATGACCCTTCCTACAACCACTTATATCACAGGGAGAGCTTATAGAAGCAATTTCCAGACAACTACCTGTAGACTTGAGGAGGTACATCGGTAGTAAATGGCTCGTCTAAGATGGATGAACTTCTACGTAGACTAGATTATACCAGTACATAAAAATAATCAAGTTTATGATAGATATAAGAATTAAAAAGAAGAAGTGTTCACTAGGGGCAATTTAATGACAGAAATAGAGAAAGAGGCGGCCCATATATAACAAGTAGTTCCGTGAAGAACTATACAGCCTATTTTCATATATCCTACTCATGTTAATTGCCTTTACCAACATACAAAATTTCTGTTAGATTGTTCTGATAGGTTCGTAGATATTAAGAACCGTCTAAATATTTCAGTTGGTCGCCAGGTTGGATTTATATTTATGTACTATTACATGAAGAGTATTGTGTACGTGTGGTATTCAAACTTCAATCGCATGATTAGAACACAAGTAGAAACGAGATTTTAAAATTTCGCACAGCTGCCATCTTGTGATTATGAAAACAATTGAAATAAATTACATGCCAGTGGATTAACATTTGTATAAGCATTTAACTTGCAAAGTTTCACTGCGCTCGGATGGTTAAATCGCGAGAAACGTCCATTTAAATATTTAACCTTCGCTTCGCCGCCATGTTGGATTTGTGCTCACCAGGTTACTGAAAGTCCTATAGGTGAACTTATGTTCATAGCCTCTGGGAACATTTAAAACACAGTTTGATTGCTGTAAAAGATTCGCTGATATTGAGAACCGTCAAAATATTTCGGATGCTCGCCACTTTGGAGTGTTATATGTATAGGCCATAGAATCTTGTACCATTAAAGGAAAGTTATTGCGTTGCTTCAATATTCAAACTTTTACTTCAATCGCTTGATTACGGCGCAAGAAATAAAAACTTAATTTTAAAATTTCGCACAGCCGCCATCTTGAGGTTATGTAAACAATTTAATTAAATTAGATGCCAGTCCAGTACAATATGTATAATAATTTATTGTACCACATTGATATGCGCTCAGATGGCTAAACCACGAGAAAAGTGAATTTTAATGTTTCAAATTCGCTTGGCCGCCATGTTTGTTTTGTACTTTACAGGTTTTTGAAGGTTACATATATAAACTAATAGTAGTGCCCTTTATCACCGTACAAAATTTCAGAGTGATATCTGTAATAGTTTCGTAGATATTGAATGCCAGTGAAATATTTCGCACAGCCTCCATTTTGAGGTAATGTAAACAATTGAACTAAATTAGACGACATTGCATTAGAAAGTGTATAAACATTTTCTGTACCATGTTTCATTACGTTCGGATAGTTAAATCGCGAGAAAAGTCTATTTGAATGTCTCAAATTTGCTTGGCCGCCATGTTGGTTTTGTAGTTACCAGGTTTTTAAATGTCTCACGGGTGAAATTCTAGTAGTGCCCTTTATGATCGTACAAACATTCAGGGTGACATCGGTAATAGTTTCGGAGATACTGAATGTTGGTGAAATATTTCACACAGCCGCCATGTTGGATTGGTGAGACACAACAAAATTTTAAGGGCACGGTCGGGGTCGGCCAGAATGGTGCTATGATCGTTTCATTGAAATCGCTCCAGACGTTTAGAATTAATTAGGGGGAAACACACACACCTCACACACACACACGCACACCCACACACACACACACGGACAAAAGGTGATCTCATAAGCCTATTTTTTCAAAATTGAAAATAGGCTTAAAAATCCGATGCGAAACGCAGCTAAAAGTGTCTAAATCATTACCATCGCATACTCGGACCTTAAATAAAATTTACCAGGTGACTGACGAAGATTTACTTTATGAGGAAGAATAAGTAAATAAATACCAGCGGAATTGCCTAATACCAATATTCAAGTAGAACAGGAATGTAGTAAATCACTTATGGATACTGGGGCTGTTATGTCAATCCTTTCAGAAGAAAATTATCAGATATTGCTTAAGAGGAACAGTATGAAAATTTTGCCAGGGTCGACAGTTTAAGTACGAGGAATTTTCCAGGATAAGTCGGTCAAATGTAAAATTCAAGTTTTGCTTTATTTTATAATTAACAATCGAGCCTAAGAACACGTCTTCATTGTGGTGCACAAGATAAACTTTGATGCCATATTGGGAGTATATTTCATATCCAAAGTAGGAGCGGTGATTGATATAAAATATAATTATATTTCACGAAGAAGATAAGGAAATAGAAGCTTCAGAAAAACAGGATATTGAGAGCAATCTAGATAAAATTTTTATGGAAGAAATTTTTGAAAATGTCATCAATGAAATCGAAGAAGAAAGTGAGCATCAACACTTAAGACCTAGGGATTCGAGGAAATTCAAGAGGAATTTGAGAACTTGATTTGTGAATTCAAAGACATTTTCGATGAGAAGCCGGGTTTCATTAAATATTTTCGATTGAGAATGAGATTGACATACGTAGACACTTATCAAAAGAATATGCATCCTATACAAGAGAAGTATTAGGTAGAAGTACGAGGGATAAGAAAAGGGAACAGGACGGCATAATTAGAAAGCAAGCATCTCCCTACGTCAATCCCATAACTGTTGTTAAGAGAAACAATGGAAAGTTACGTCTGCCTAGACCCACGCAATATCAACTCCAAAAAGCTGCCTGAAATGTAGAGACCACCAAGATTCGTGACCTGTTAAGAAAATGTAAAGGAAAGGCATATTTCAGTGTTCTCGGCCTGCTTCATTCTATCAGATAGAGCTCACTGAAGACAGTAAACAGTATACAGGATTCCCGTTTGATCAAACCACTCATATATTTAACCGAGTGCCTTTTAGAGGTAGTGAATAGCCGTCCAGCTTTGATCAGAGCCCTTGATAAGAAGCTTAGTGATGAAGTAAAACAGAACATTTTATGTTATATGGATGATCAGATTGTATCGACTGCAAATGTGGAAGGACAGGTAATTCACCTAAGAACGTTATTTTTGAACTTATGAGAAGCTAATATAAAAGTGAATTTTGAAGAATGTAACTTCATGCATGATAGGATAAATTTTAGACCACACAATTCATCAAAATAATAAACATCCCAATCAGAAAATATAGAGGCCATAGTAAAGTTTTCCACACCTACAAAGGTGAAGAAAATTCGAGAATTTGCAGGAATATGTCAATTCCTAGGAAATCATCGTCCTAGTTACGCCGACATTAAGGCTCTCTTATGTGATCATTTAAAAAACTATAATAGATGGAGTAGGAATAATGCCACAAAGAGGCTTTCGATAAAGCAAAAGAAATGCTTAGAAATAATGTGAATTTGATCGTATCTTCCATATTGAATCTGACGTATCTTGAAATGGAATTATTTCTGTATTATGTCAGAAAGACGATGAAGGGAATAAACACTATATCGCTCTTGTTGGTATAAAAATGAAGAAACACGATTCGAATCATTACACTACTGTACTGGAGGCTTTGGCATTTGTAACGGCGTAACAACAATAGAAAAATACTCTTATCGGACATCGGATTATAATTGTAACGGACCTCAAAGCACTACAGTTCAAGTTAATGTCAGATTTGTGCAGAGATCGACACACGAGATGAACGTTTTTTACGCAGCAATTAAATGCTACAATTGTTCACCAGCCAGGGAGGGATAATTTGTTAGCAGGTGTACTATCCCGAAAACCTATTGAAAATATCGATATCAATATGGTTCAATTGGAGCGGAAAGACCAGGAGACCCTGAAAAAGCAAAAGATGAAAGCCGTGTTATAGAAGAGACACACTTCAATAAGATTAAAACCCTATGCAGAAAGCTATCACGAAGCAAGTATTAAGAAGACTCGAGAAACCAGCAATTCCCAAGGCAGGAAATCCAGAGTTTCTTTTATCTGACCATGGAACGTCTACAGAACTCCAAGAAGCGATGGACAGACTGGGTATTAAGCATTTTTTCTCCGGTGTGAGGTACCCTGAGTCAAATCCGTCAGAAAGAATTATGTCGGAGATAGCAAAATTTTGTCGAATATATTGTCCGGAAGATCAGAAGTGAGTTAAGTATGTGCCATTAATCGATGATTGCTTGAATTCTACAATTCACGAGAGTTCGTCAGATATTCCGACGATATATCACCTTGATGAGAGACCAGAGGGACCCTGGAATAATGTTCTGGAACAGATTCCGAAGCATACTGAAACTTCAGGGCAGGAGAGCATTGAAGCAGCCCGAGATACCCTGAAGAAAGCGGCAGATAGACGCTTGATAAGAAAGCAACGACCATGCTTCAGTGCACTATAAAAAGAGGGACAGCACGTTTAGATACAAAAAAAACAGTGAAGGCTGACGTTTCTAAGAAAATATATACTAAGTTCTTATATATATATATATATATATATATAACCTTACAAAGTAGGCACTGTGCATGGAAATAACTGCTTCAAAATTGTCAACATAAACGATAATCGAACAGTCGGGAAATTTGATGCCGAGAATTTGAAGCGGTATTATAAGAAAGTAGTCTTAAATCTGAGCAAAATCCTGTGTCCGATTATTTCATAAGAGCCAGGATATAATAGAAGCATTGGTGTAACTTTAATTACGAAGTTAGAGAGGAAAATTACCCCGTAGTTTGCGATCTGTATATTGTGATTTCAAGATTTTATATTGTATGTTAATTTAACAAGTAAAAAATGGGAGCTGGAAGTTGCCCAAGAACCGGTATAGACACTAGTCAGTGAAGGAAGTCACGTGACAGAGCGGCGAGGCGAAACTATCTGAAGAGTCAAGGGATTGAGCGAGACCTGTTTGACAAAGAGATTTCTGACAGTGGAAGGGGGAGATGTTTCTCACGCTCTAAACCACGCGCCGATGTCAATCACGCACCAACTCGCCTAACGATACGTGCCAAGAAGAAGTATAGTGGTAGAGAGTAACCACGTGCCTTAATGTAGCGAATCAGAGATAGGACATCTCAAGGTGTAATTGTTTTAGAATTATAATTACATCTAGGATGAAGAGTAGATACAGTTTTACGCCAGAAAATGCAGTATTTAAAACGAAATACTTCCGTATTTTGATGTTGATAATTGGATACTCAGTACAATGAGAGTAATTACTTCCCGCGGATTGCAAAAGGATGTTACGTTGGAACCGAGGAGGAATAAGTGCGAGTAGTTCGGTGGCTCCTTCTATAGTTGAACGATGGACGGGAAAACCGTTTTGGTTCGAGTCCAGAGTGGGTCTTCCGAACTTAGTAATTTAACCGGAGAACGCGACTGTAGATTCGGCCAAATATTGGAACAGAACGGACTTGAATTCTACTTAATACAGTGCGAAGTTATATCATTGTTATATGTGCACTTGAAAGATAATTGAATATTGAAATTGCTAATATAAATCTACATTTCGTGGTGAAGTTTAAGACTTTGAAAGTGAACAAAAGTTGTGAAATTCAGTCAAGGCATTAATATAATATTATTCTATTTGTATATTTCTACGCAGAAGAAATAACGAAGGTTAATCAAAAACAGAGTCAATCATTCTAGATGTAGTTATTACTACATCATTTAGCAACTTATAACATTCACCTAGTATCATGCAACAAACTTGAACATCGTGATAAGTCTACAAATATTATTGTCCCTGCAGAAAATATATTGCACATGAAACTTCATATTGAAAATTATTTCAACCATGTCAACGTATTCGAAGTTGAGAGGAAGGATTATGAATTCCATCAACGAAGTTATAATGCAACAATTAGTATGCAGAAGGAACACGTCATATACAGAATAGAGAATGCTTCGAGTAACTTACAACATTACTCAAAATCATGGAGAGACTGAAGCGAAACCACGGATACACTGAAGTGAAATTTAAAGAAGCAAGAAGGGAAGTTTGAAATCTGCACTGTCTAGGATGTTGACGGAAAGCAGTATTCCAGTACGAGAGCAGATCCAGTTCGAAACTAGAGCCAGAATGTTGTTCAATACCCGAGGGAGCAGTTCGAATGGCAGAACGAGAATCGAAAGCGGAAACTTTTCTGGGAGGAGAACCCTCAACATCATGGTATATACAGTGTCGTTTGAGTCTTCAGTCTTTCGACTGGTTTGTGCAGCTCTCCATGCGTCCCTGTCCTGAGCTAATCGTATCATCTCTACATAGCTGCCACATCCTAGATCCGAGGCAATCTGTTTAACATATTCTAACCTTGGTCTACCCCGATTGTTCTCATCCTCGTCCCTTCCTTCTAATACTAAGTTTGCTATTTTTGGGTGTCTTTGTGTGTGTTCTACCACCCGATCCCTTCTCTTCTTTAGCAGTTCCCAGAAACATCTCTCCTCTCCTACACGTCTTAATACCTCTTGATTCGTAACCATATCTACCCATCTTAACGACATAATTCTCCTGTAACACCACATTTCAAACGCTTCAATTCTCTTCCTTTCTGCTGCACCAATAGTCCATGTTTCACTTCCACAGAACGCCAGGCTCCAGACAAAGTCGTTCAAAAATGACTCCCTAATACCTAAATCTATATTCGATGTCAACACATTCCTTTTCTGTAGAAATGCTTTCCTTGCCTGTGCTAACTTACTTCTTATATCCACTTTGCTTCGTCTATCACTGGTTATTTTGCTTCCCAGATAACAGAAGTCACCTAATTCCTTTTGCTGTTTACATGCCAATTCGACATCTGTATACTTCCGACTGCATTCCAATATTCTTGAATATATACTACCGCCATCTATATTGGAAAAACGTAGGAGAAAATTTAATCATATTCTGTAGATTTGGAATTTTGAAACTATATTGAAGTAAACCATTTCACCATGTTTATTAATTCAACTCGTTATAAGGATTATAATTATAAATACTGTAAATAAGTGTATAACGTAAATATTGAAAGTTAGTTTCAGTAAACAGCTGATCGGCAATTACTATAAATATGTAGGATAACATTGATGTTGGAATAATTATTCATCGGAGTATGCTGTATAGAGTAAAATATAATATTGAAATAGACCGTGTTGTTTGGTCTATTTTTAAATATTTTTGGGATTGTTTTGTAACTCCGACATAGTCGATACTTCTAACGTTTTTTTAAAATGCAAGTGGCAGTGTTTGAGAGCATCAAGTAACATTGACGAGTGTCGAGAATTCAGTTTTATTTTTCATTGATAGCTCCAACATGATGGCTACTGTATTTCGGCATACCAGCATTTATTAAATAACGTAACTTTATTTTCAGGAGTGTTTGCTTATATTTTGAATTGCATTCGTCTTAGATTAAAAAATTCATTTACGTATTCGTGTTTATAGTAACGATTCGTCGTGATTTATGCTAGTTACAGCAGATTGTGTTAAGGAAACCGGTGTCAGGTTTTGCCTAACCCTATTCTACCACGTTGGGCCCAGAGAACCGTAAGATTCTCACTCTTCATAAGTAGTCGATAACTCAGTTAGAATTAGAGTGTTCCCAACATGTAGTACTTGTCGGTAGAATTTACAGGTTTTTCTAGCCTGGGACCTTCAAGATTCTACGACCCAGTTGTTCTTCGGATGCATTTTCATGATAATAACGTGTAGAGAGTGTATTACAAGAATGTGGCTTTACGTCCCTATGTTCATCATGTGTGTCTGCAAATAACCTTCGCAAGTAAAGTTTGCTCCGCATAAACCACAGGAATGCGCAATTGAACCACATCGGATCGTCATGTGTATTTTCACATTGTTTATAAATGGTTGAGGAATGCGCCTTTATACCACTATGGATCATTTTGAGTGTTTTCAAACTACATTTTTGAAAGTAGTTTGTACCACTCGTATTTCACGAGTATGGCTTTAGACCACTATGAATGATAGGGTGTTTCTATAGGGAACCTTTGTTACAGAACGGTGCTCCTCTTGTAGCACAAGAATACGGCATCGTACCAGTATTATTCATCATGTGCTGCTTTAAATGATCATTCTGAGTAAAGGTTGCTTCACAAGTAGCATAGCAATGAGGCTTGCGATCAATATGGATTAACATGTGTGTTTTCAAACTGCATTTAGTGTAACGTTTCTCGCATTTTTCACTTGACCACTATGACCTAACATGTGTCTTTTCACACTGTCTTTTAGATTGAAGTGTTCTCCTCGTGTACCACAAGAATATGGCATTAGATTGTTATGAATCATCATGTGTTTGGTAAAAGTTCCCTTTGTCAGTAACGTAAACTCAGATTGTACCACAGGAATTTGGCTCATGACCATTATGGATTAGCATGTGTGGTAGATAGCCTCCGCGCGTAAAGTTTGCTTCACATGTACCTTAGGAGTTTGGCCTATGGCCACCCTGATTTAATACGATTTTTCTTCAAATTTCCCTTGTCCACGAAGTTTGCTCCGCATACATCATATGAATGTGTCCTTAGTCCACTGTGGATTAACGCATGTGTTTTTAAAATTCCTTTTTTTGTCTCAAGTTTGCTCCTTATAGACAGGTCCACTTTTTTTCCAAAAACGTCTCTTTTCCAATTTGAGCGGCATTTTGGGTAACATTTGGGCAAATGGCTGATTTTTACTAATTCGGACCTGCTGAACACGAATATCGGTGTTGACTGGCTGATTTCTCCACCGGAAACCCGAAATCCAAGATGGCGGACTTAGCCCTACATCGGCATTATTTTCGTTTCCTCACGTATTTTTATTCCGATATGGGTAAATTATGCTGTAAAGCATTGTTGAGACAATGGCTTGTCGATTGACTTAAGTTTTTAATCACACTGAATACACTTTTCCCTTTAAAAACTATATAAAACAAGAGTTTAGTGCTTTTCAGTCGGTCAACACGAATGTACCTAAAAGAGATGGGTTATGCCCTATATAAAATATAAAAAATTTCTCTTTTTAATATTTTATAAAATTTGTGTTTGGATTGATTTATGTTAATTATTCTATACGTATAATTACAAATACTACTGATACCATAACTACTATTTCTGTTCAAATTGCCAAAATCCTGAAGTGGTAGTGCTGCCTCCTAGCGGGCAAGCAGCATATCTGCATTGGCGTAATGCGCGCGCACGCCGCCGCTGTGCCCAGCGTGAGTCTGCGTGTTTGTTCGTGTCTGTTGTGTTGTCAGCAGCAGTTGCTTGTTGTATATCAGTGTTTCGTACGAATGTTTTGTGGTAATGTTTTGGCGATTTTAGTCTACAATTAAGGTAACACCAAAGTTGTTAATTTCATGTGTAAATGACAAAGTGAAAGTAATTAATCAAGAGGAAGAAACAAACATCCAGATCGAGGTGATACGAGTTTGGGGCGAGTTAGAAGTTTTGTTTTGTTTCCGTGCTGTGTTGCATGATCTTTTACTGTTTTCAAGTGAGCTGGTATGAAATTGAAAGCGGCAAATCGAACTGTTTTCATATTCTGTGACCCGATCTTGTATCGTATTTATTTTAAGTTTTATGTAAAACGGTATATCTACAGTTAGGTTATGTTTGGTTCGTTATTTTAGATGGAACCGCATCTTAAGCTATTACTGGCAGATGATCAACATAGCCAAGGAAATATTTGCATTATATGCTGCAAAACATTCAATGAGGGCGTGTAACTCTTAACTCAAGCAACAGAGGTTGGATATAACAAGTTAAACGTTTTTTGCGGAGTAACGGAAGAAACTGAATGATGAAGTTTTCAGGATTGGAATAGAGCGGATTCTTGAGTTACAGAAACAGCTATCGAGCGTTTCCTCGTACAAGAAAACCGGGAAAAATCAAAGACTTTGTTTCCGAGGCATCACGATCGAGTTCAAATTTTGCGTACTGGTGGTCATATCTAGAGATGGTTTCGACATTACTCAAATTTACAAGGGGGATCCGTTCTGGAAATTGGGACATGTATTTGACTTCTCTTAAGGAGATGCTTCCTTTAACTGCACAATACGACCACACCAATAACACTAAATCCTTGGCAGTGTATATAGCTGAAATGCATCAGCTCCCTGAAGAAGTCGAGATGGCGTTCAGGAAGGCAGACTTCGGGGTCCAACGGAGCAACGGAAAATTTTGTCAAGTTGACGTGGATCATGCATAGGACTGGATAGAGGGCACATCTAAGAAACCTGGCGGATTAGTTGGAATCACGCAGGAAGAGTCTGCTCTGCAACGTTGGGCCTTATAATTTCACTGGAGGAGCGATATTACTAATCCCTCGTTTGAAATGTTCGGGGTAGGGACAGAAGGCTGCTCATATAAAGAACAATCTGTCTATCCTGGTAGGAGACGCGAGACAACTCGGACGAAGAAAAACTTTTTTCCATTTTGAAAACTTTTAAAGTTTTCTCAGAAGACAATGCTGATCCCTCAAATATTCACAATGTAGCAAATAAGGACATTGCTACCGTTAAGATCCAAGATTCGCTTCTACGCGCACAAGAACTGGGGCTTGAACAAGTGAATATGTTCGTCTCCGAACGCCTTGTGTCATCTGAAGACACGGGGAAACCGCAAGTGAGCGTCCATTTGCCCATTTCTAGGAATCGCCCTCTCACACCGAACAATTTGCCGAAAGTTTTGACGAGGAAAACAACGCACAAAACAGTGCTCAGTAGTAATAGGAACGTTCTTCAAACAATAGTAATGGATTACGAAGCCGGGAGGGAAATTGATCTTCAAGAAATTTTTAGACATGAGCTCATGGCCTGTCCTCTATCCCTCACAAACACAGATGGAGATTTAAGAAGTGGAGATAAGTCTACCCTGATTACAACTCTAACTAAGGACATTGGCTGCCCTGATAATATAGTTCTGGAGAGGGAATCTTCAGTGGAAAGTGGAAAGACATATCCGATCCTGCACTTCTGTCTATTCAAGAATCGACATTGTTTTCGACCGTTAGGTCTTTTACATAATCGTCATTATTATTATTATCATTATTATTATTATTCAAATTCCATTTTTTTCCTTAGGTACAGATCCAAATTAGTCAATTCCACAACCCGTGCTAGGCGCTCAAAGAATACTTCCCCAGTGCATCGCGTGATAGACAATGGAAACATCGCGTGATGGACAATGGAAACGTGCCCTTGCCACAAAACTGGAAAGACCTTCTGTCCTTAGAAGAAAATAAGGTCAACACGATAGAGTTCGTATCAAAATATCTCAGTGCAGTCGAGATAAAGGAAGTTGAACTAGTAAACACCGGAGGGTTCAGTGATGAAAGAAATTTTTCCAATATGTCGTCTTCAAATGTCACCTCTCTGGAAGCTTCCCATGAAGACGCTGACACAAGGATGATTTTGCATTCAGTGAAAAGTACTGCAGATCAAATAGTCGTGGCAGCATACGTTGTGCTAAAACAATGTAATCTTATTGAACATTTATTTCCAAATTTTTGTTGTAAATATTCATATTTTTTGTCCAAATTACATTATGTACGAAAAAAATAGCGTTGGTAGCTCTTTGTAACGCATATCCATTATTTATATAGGGGAAGTAAAGCCGGCGGTCCCATGTCATAGATTTATGGCATGTAAAAGATCCTTCCACAGACTAAACTTGTGTGGAGCTAAATTTCCAGGTTAGACTTCGTTGTAACGCTCTATCAAAGTTCCAACGTTCACCACTAGGTATCATTCAGATCTGGTAGTGAAAGTTGGAACTACCGGAACGTGAAACTGAACGGAACTTGTAGCTCACCCTAGTGGTGTCCGCTTGAAGTAGCTACAGCCTCTGGCGAGCCGAACATGTCCTCGGACAGTCCCGGCACTAAAAGCCAAATGATAAATAAGTCATTTATATCGCTTCTCATGACAAATTTATCCCCAAAACCGTTTTCAGAATAAAAATACAACCTGACGAAACGAAAATAATACAAAAATAAGGCCAAGTCCGCCATCTTGGATTTCTGGCTTCCGGTCGAGAAATCAGCCTGGCAACAGCGATATTCTTGTTCATCAGGTCCGAATTAGTAAATTAAAGCCATTTTCCAAATGTTAACCAAAATGCCGCTCGAATTTAGAATTTGGTAAAAGTGTAAATTTACAGGTTAAACAATGAGTAGGAAGTGTAAGGAAATTCATAAAATGTGTACAGTTATTCTGAATTTTGTAAAATGTGTGTATTTGTAACGATTTAATAAATAATAATAATAATAATGTATCACATGAATTTTGTTTGAGACTATTATGGATTAAGGAGTGCGCTTTCAAATTGGATTTTAGAGCAAACTTTGCTCCACATGTACAAAAGGAATGTGGGTTAACATGTGTTTTTTCAAATTCTTTTTTTGAGTAAAGTGTGCCCCGCATGTATCACAGGAATAAGGCTTTAGACCACTATGGACTAACATATGTCTTTTCAAATAATCCTTTCGAGTAAAGTTGGCTCTGCATATATCACAGGAATGTGGCTTTAGACCACTGTGGACTAACATGTGTTTTTTCAAATCCCCCTTTCGATTATAGCTGGCTCCGCAAGTATCACAGGATTGAGGCTTTAGACCACTGTGAATTAACATGTGTGTTTTCAAATCCCCCTTTCGAAGAAAGTTGGCTCCGCAATTATCACAGGAATGTGGCTTTAGACCACTATGGATCAACATGTGGTTTTTCAAAACCCCTTTCCGACTAAAGTAGGCTCCGCAAGTATCACAGCGATTTGGCATTAGACCACTATGATTTATCGTATGTCTCTTCAATTGGTCTTCACTTTTAAAGTGTGTTCCGCAACTTATGCGTATGTTTGGCATTGTCCCGCTATGAAATGACATTTGTTTCTTCATGTAATCACTTGGCTTAGGTTCATCTATTCGTAATATGTCCACCGATCTGTGGAAGATAGGTAGTTTATGTGGGTAATTTCTAATGCTAGCAGTTAAAATTCTGAATCAAGTGTTAGTTATTGAGGTTTTGAGTTCTATGAGAACAAGTCTTTGGGTAAATGTACACTAGAAAACGTGGATTGCTGGCCCTAACCCACTCTCACTTATAAAGCGGATGACGAGATCAGCAGCCAACACGTCATCGGCTATTATTAGTTTGAGAGTCATCAGCAAACCAAGGTTCCTTCGTATGTCGGCAGGATCCATACATTCGGTTAAAATGTAGGAAAGGCTGAATACGGCTCACACAAGAACAAAGGAAGCTTCTAGTTTACCGTTACCTTAAATCCCGCGATCATGAGCCACGGGACCTTTCCTTTACGCGGAATCCAAATCGCTGGACATGGCATTTCAATTCTAAAATCTCACATGTATTGTCCTGGAATCGAACCTTGGTGAGAGGCAAACAGCTTGATCGCTCAGCGACCACGCACCCTCCACAGGTACAAAGTGGGGACTTCCCTCCTCATTATGTACGAGTGGATGGATCTTGCATGTCCTATTCTTAGCCTACTAAATAGACGGACTCCCTCCGTGACCAGAAGGAGCTCCACCACACGTGAATACTTCCCCTTGTTCGCTCTCAGTTTATTGGGCATTGGGTCAGCTATCCTCTGAATCACCCAGAATGACAGTACTTGTCGGAGTAACTGAGAGCAAATATCCATAGCGGGTACCTCCATTGGTCGAGGTGGAAGTGATATGGCATCTTTTGCAGCATGGTCCGCTAACTCCTTTCCTGCAATTCGCATGTGGCTTGGAAGCCACAAAAAGGTGATTCGAGTGTCAGTGCGGCACAATCCGGCTAGTAGGTCGTAGATTCGCTGCACTAGGGGATGTTGCGGGAAACATGTAGCAATTGACTACAACGAACTCAAAGAGTCGGTACACACGATAAAGTGGATTCGTGCATCCTGTAGTGCGAATTGCAGAGCATCATAGATGGCAACGAGCTCCGCAGGAAACTCATAACATGCTTCAGGCAAACAGATTTTGGAATTTGCACCATCAATATCGTAAGCACAATCCACCTTCTCGTCCAGCTTCGAACCATCCGTGTAGAGATCTCATGAATCAGGGAATTGGTGAACTATGCTGTGGGACTGCCCCCGATAAACGGAGGCATCTCTGTCCACCTTAGGACCTTGGTGTAGATCTAACCGAATTTTCGGACACGGGACTTGCCACGGAGGCACCTCACAAGGTGACCGGATGATACAGGGACCTACAGGCACTCCTAATTACTCGAGGAATCGAGTTTAATTCCAACGGACCAGGTGGCGCTATGCGTACCTCAGGTGACATTGGGTAATGAAGAGAGCTAGATAGCTCGGATGTTGCGGCATTTGACGTAAATTGGCAGAATATTCTAAAAGCATACGCTGGCGTCCATAACTGATAGGTGATAGGGCTGGACCGGAAAGAACCGGTAGTCCACCTAACGCCAGTATGGTGGATACTGTCCAGCATTTTGAAGGATGGCGGCCTTGATGAACCGTAGTCTAGCCAGTACAGGGCGAGGGATTGGTTAAACCGTTGAAGCACACTGGCAGCACCCCAACGTAGTGCCACTAAGCAAGTAGATCACGGTCAGTTTCCTGAGGAACGTGGTTTTAAGTTGTCGTATATGGTACTGCTACGTTAATTTGCTGTCAAAATGGAGCCCCAGGAAGCGGTGTCAACCTCTGGCAACGCAGAAGCCCTGATATGTGGTTCAGGGTTCAAATGTAGCCTTCGGAGCTCACAAAAATGGATGACGGAGGTATTTGCTGCTGAAATACGAAACTTCGGCCGTGAGTCCAGCGGTCGACCCAGTTAATAGATGGCTGACATCGCCGTATTTGGTGCTGCCACGTGAATTTGCTATCAAAATAGAGCCCCAGGAAATTTGCCATACTTCCAGAGCTGTAATGTAGAGACAAATCGTCTACATACCGCGGTGGAACTACCGTGAGCCCAGCGAAGGAAACACTGCCACTTTTGGCAACCACGAACAAGGTAACACTCAGCATAGAACCCTGAGGAAATCCATTTTGGTGGGTAAAAATTTACGATAATTTCCTACCAATTCCTACACGAAAGAGCCGATCGGACATAAAATTCGCAATAGAGATTTGTAGATTTCAACGGAGTCCCCACTCGTAGCGCTTTGTGGTGTGATATGCTTTATCAACATCAAAGGAAACCATGACTAGGTACTCCTTTCGGAGAAAACCGCCTGTATGGCCCTCTCAAGAAGCACCAGATGGTCGGAGGTGGACCTATGAGAGCGAAATCCACACTGGAACACAGACAAGAGGCCTCTCTCTTCTAAGAACCTTGCCAGTCGACGGTTAACCATCTTCTCCAGCAGCTTACATAGGCCATTTTTCAGACAAATGGGCCTATAGATGCTGACAAGCTTGAGATCCTCTCCAGCCTTGGGAATCGGTATCACGATCCCATTGAGAAGAAAACTCCCCTTGAATCCATATACGATTGAAGAAGATCAACTGTTTCTTTATCCTGGCATTGCACAGATGTGTCAACATTTCATAACGGATGTTATCCGTACCAGGAGATGTATCCCTGCACAGTGCAAGTGCACTGCGCAGATCCCATTCTGAGAATGGTACATTGTAGAACTCCGAAGCAGCAGTCAAAAAGGACAAGAGGTGAGCCTCTGGTTCTTGCTTCAGAGTCACAAATGAAGGATCATAACTCCCAGAGCAGGATTGAATTTGAATATAATAGACAGGGTATTTTCATTTTGGTTTGTGTTTAGAATTAGTTACATTGAAAGTGGGACTGATAGGAGTCAATGTACTAATATACATCTATTTGATGTTTTAATTTAGTGAACAAACAGGGTGACATATTCATTAGCAGTTGCCAGAAAAATCTCTCCTCTCCCACTCGTCTTAATACCTCTTCATTCGTAACCCTATCCTACCCCCAGATCTTCATCATTCCCCTGTAACACCACATTTCAAACGCTTCAATTATCTTCTTTTATGCTGTACCAATAGTCCAAGTTTCACTTCCATCGAGCGCCACGCTCCAGACAAAGACTTTCAAATTGAATTCCTAATACCTAAATCTCTATTCGATGTCAACAGATTCCTCTTCTTTATAAATGCTTTCCTTACCTGAGCTAACCTACTCTTCATATCCTATTTGCTTCGTCCACCGCTGGTTATTTTGCTTCCCAAGTAACAGAAGTCACCTACTTCCTTTAGCTGTTCACCTGCCAATTCGACATCCATATGGGTTTCTGATTTCTTTCGACTGCATTCCAATATTTTTGTTTTACATTTATGAATTCACATCTTGAATTCTTTCCTCAAAAAAGAATCCAAACCATTTAAAAACTCATTCAAATCCCCTGGTGTGTCGGCTAAGATTACGATGTCATCATCAAATCTCAGAGTTGAAATTATTTCTCCTTGAATCTTTACTCCTACTTTGATATTTTCTCCAATTTCTTTCGGTGCTTGTGCAATGAATAGATTGAAAAGTATGGATGATAAGTGGCAGCCTTGCCTTACACCTTTCTGAATACCAGCTTCTCCCTCATATCCTTCGGCTCGAATAACTGCTGTCTGGTTTCTGTATAGATTGTAGAGCAACTTCCTATCTCTGTTCTTCATTCCAATTGTTTTCAAAATATCAAACAATTTAGTCCAATCAACGTTATCAAAAGCGTTTTCTAAGTCTACAGATGCCATGAGTTGACGCTCAAATTGCTAAACCTCTCTGGCTCGAGCTGTGTTTGTTACTCATTTTCACTTGATTCAAATTTGGAGCACGATGACTTAACACACAAATCGCTGCAAGTCGATGAAGATTACAGAATCGTCGTTGAGCTGGCAATTTGATTGGCCAACCACTCGGCTGACTTCATGCAGAACACGCTAATCAAACATGAGGCAAGTGACTTGGGCTTGTACAAGATACGAGCTACGGTATAAAGGGCTTCTAGAAAAAACAAAAACAATACGAGCGTCTTGGACTTCAACATACCACCTAAATCTTTACTGCCTACGATATAGAAAACTGAGAATTCTAAAAATGAATCTGAATAGTAGAATCAAAATATGGACCACGCATTATGTGCCAATGAGATGAAAGTGCTGCTTTTCTGCCGCGCTATCGACGATTACAACACGATGACTCAATAAACGAAGCATCTTTATGACTCGCCTGGACTTGCAAAACGAGCCACATTCACTGCAATTTTTTGAAGAAAACATTCAGGGACCAAAACCCATCTTTCATTTTTGCAACACCTCTTGAAGAGATATGGTTTATTTTCTAAATGATTATAAGAAGGTATGTCTGTTCATCGGGGCTAAGTAGTATACTTAACAACTTTACCCTCAAACAATTAGGAGGCAGATGACCTCGTAGTTCCGCCCCTTAAAACAACAATAACTAACTCAAACAATTAACGGCTAACGAGGCCCAATCACTTCCTTTTAACATCCGTTCTTCCGCTTCTAATCGCAACTTGTCAGATCGTTTATACAATATTCATCAAGATTG
Source organism: Meconema thalassinum (assembly GCA_946902985.2). NCBI lineage: Eukaryota > Metazoa > Arthropoda > Insecta > Orthoptera > Tettigoniidae > Meconema > Meconema thalassinum. Next base: position 6,126,622 of record OX336397.1, read on the forward strand.
TTTACGAGAAACAAGGCCTCAGTTTTTTTTGAAGCACGATCAGTCAATTCCTAATGCAAGTCAATAAACTGGCATTTAACCAGTGAAGTTCTTTTATTGTGACCTCAACTATTCGTATTTTGCTTACCAGAGATAAATATTCAAGTCTTCACACGTTTCAAAGCAGATAATGTATGAGTATAGCCGACTCGGAAAAGCCAACCCAATATCCAGCACGCCCATTTGCGTCCAGAATCGTCGACAGCAACTAATGTTTAGTAGGCTCGCTATTTCTTTTCTTCTTAGGCGGAGCTGTGTCGCAAACTTTTCATGACGCTGCCCGGTGAATGTATCAGAAAATTTACAGTTGCAGGTTTTTACACTGATAGAAGACCCCGCAAGAATTTCCACGATGGGTTCTATATTACTCTAGCGAGAAAAAGTACCCACATTTTCCAAACAAAACTGTAAAATTCCCAAGTGATGGTTTATCAGTTATGATAGAAAAAATACAAGTCATCTCCACGTAAAATAGAGGATATAAAATATATCTCTCAGCTGCCGGAAGGCGGTAGTATATTCCACCGGGCAAAGAAATATATTTCAAAAGCACTAGATTTGCCAATTGTGTATCTACAAAAGTTCCACATGTTAAGCAAACAATCAAGCTGCTGTACAGCAAGTCCAAACATACTTTGCTCATCCCTTGGCGTAAGGATCGATCATATCAAAAAACTTTTCTGACTGACGATTTAGGTGATTTTAGGTGAGTATTGACCATTTCAAACGGATTTGACATAGTGCTTATTAATGAATGTATTAAGTTTTTGTCTAAACTCCATCATTCCCACTCCTTCGGCCAATTCATGGTGCTATCCAGACTCAGAATCGTGGGTCAGTTGTAGACCCTATCATTAAGAACTCATCAGAAAAATGCATTATAATACTTTACGAGTTACAACGGAAGCGGACATGAAAATTACAGTCTTGAGAAAATGAACGACAAAGTTATCTGATTCCCTAAGTAGCCTGTACTATGCCCAAAATTAAAAATCATAAAAACCAAATTATTGCAGACATTTATAAAATTCTTTCTCCAAAATGAACTAAAAGAGTATTGTAGGATCTTTTTTTAAAATACGAGTTTTAAAAAGGAATTTTCACAGTGCTAATCTATTCTGATCACATTAAAGCCGGCTCTCACTCTTCAAGTTCAGCTGCGAGTAACATTTCCTCCTAGTGAAAATGAAAATCCACAGCCTGCTTCCAGTCTCCGACCAGGTCAGGAATGGAATGAATGAAGCCCCCATCTAGCGGCGAGGATATGAAGTGTGCCGGCTGCCGAAGCCTGTCGCACTCCTCTGGGGCAATGATTATATGAATGACAGATGAAATGAAATGATAGTGGAGAGTGTTGCTGGAATGAAATTGTGACAGGGAAAACCGGAGTACCCGGAGAAAAACCTGTCTGCCTCCGTTTTGTCCAGCACAGATCTCACATGGAGTGACCGGGATTTGAACCACGGACCCAGTGGTGAGAGGCCGGCGTGCTGCCGCCTAAGCAACGGAGGCTTTGTTTTCCTCCTAGTAACATCAATAAAACATCCAGTAAGCTCTATGATTTTTGATTCTATTTGCATGGATTCTCAGCAAACAGCCTTGTAGGGTCTTTCATTGTATTAAGTGTACGATCCAGACAGACTACAGACATTGTTCAGGCAATATCTGTGATTTTATTATGTGTACGATCCAGACAGACTACAGACATTGTTCAGGCAATATCTGTGATGTAATTAAGTGTACGATCCAGACAGACTACAGACATTGTTCAGGCAATATCTGTGATGTAATTAAGTGTACGATCCAGACAGACTACAGACATTCTTCATGTAATATCTGTGCTTTTATTAAGAGTGCGATGCAGACAGTCTACAGACATTGTTCAGGCAATATCTGTGATTTTATTAAGAGTACGATCCAGACAGAATACAGACATTGTTCAGGCAATATCTGTGCTTTTATTAAGTGTACGATCCAGACAGACTACAGACATTGTTCAGGCAATATCTGTGATTTTATTAAGAGCACGATCCAGACAGACTACAGACATTGTTCAGGCAATATCAGTGATGTTATTAAGAGTACGATCCAGACAGACTACAGACATTGTTCAGGCAATATCTGTGATGTTATTAAGAGTACGATCCAGACAGACTACAGACATTGTTCAGGCAATATCTGTGATGTAATTAAGTGTACGATCCAGACAGACTACAGACATTGTTCAGGCAATATCTGTGATTTTATTAAGAGTACGATCCAGACAGACTACAGACATTGTTCAGGCAATATCTGTGATTTTATTAAGAGCACGATCCAGACAGACTACAGACATTGTTCAGGCAATATCTGTGATTTTATTAAGAGCACGATCCAGGCAGACTACAGACATTGTTCAGGCAATAACTGTGAATTTATTAATTGTGCGATGCAGACAGTCTACAGACATTGTTCAGGCAATATCTGTGATGTAATTAAGTGTACGATCCAGACAGACTACAGACATTGTTCAGGCAATATCTGTGATGTAATTAAGTGTACGATCCAGACAGACTACAGACATTCTTCATGTAATATCTGTGCTTTTATTAAGAGTGCGATGCAGACAGTCTACAGACATTGTTCAGGCAATATCTGTGATTTTATTAAGAGTACGATCCAGACAGAATACAGACATTGTTCAGGCAATATCTGTGCTTTTATTAAGTGTACGATCCAGACAGACTACAGACATTGTTCAGGCAATATCTGTGATTTTATTAAGAGCACGATCCAGACAGACTACAGACATTGTTCAGGCAATATCAGTGATGTTATTAAGAGTACGATCCAGACAGACTACAGACATTGTTCAGGCAATATCTGTGATGTTATTAAGAGTACGATCCAGACAGACTACAGACATTGTTCAGGCAATATCTGTGATGTAATTAAGTGTACGATCCAGACAGACTACAGACATTGTTCAGGCAATATCTGTGATTTTATTAAGAGTACGATCCAGACAGACTACAGACATTGTTCAGGCAATATCTGTGATTTTATTAAGAGCACGATCCAGACAGACTACAGACATTGTTCAGGCAATATCTGTGATTTTATTAAGAGCACGATCCAGACAGACTACAGATATTGTTCAGCCAATAACTGTGATGTTATTAAGAGTACGATCCAGACAGACTACAGACATTGTTCAGGCAATATCAGTGATGTTATTAAGAGTACGATCCAGACAGATTACAGACATTGTTCAGGTAATAACTGTGATGTTATTAAGAGTACGATCCAGGCAGACTACAGACATTGTTCAGGCAATATCTGTGATGTTATTAAGAGTACGATCCAGACAGACTACAGACATTGTTCAGGTAATAACTGTGATGTTATTAAGAGTACGATCCAGACAGACTACAGACATTGTTCAGGTAATAACTGTGATGTTATTAAGAGTACGATCCAGACAGACTACAGACATTGTTCAGGCAATATCTGTGATGTTATTAAGAGTACGATCCAGACAGACTACAGACATTGTTCAGGTAATAACTGTGATGTTATTAAGAGTACGATCCAGACAGACTACAGACATTGTTCAGGCAATAGCTGTGATGTTATTAAGAGTACGATCCAGACAGACTACAGACATTGTTCAGGCAATATTTGTGATGTAATTAAGTGTACGATCCAGACAGACAACAGACATTGTTCAGGCAATATTTGTGATGTAATTAAGTGTACGATCCAGACAGACTACAGACATTGTTCAGGCAATATCTGTGATGTTATTAAGAGTACGATCCAGACAGACTACAGACATTGTTCAGGCAATATTTGTGATGTAATTAAGTGTACGATCCAGACAGACTACAGACATTGTTCAGGCAATATTTGTGATGTAATTAAGTGTACGATCCAGACAGACTACAGACATTGTTCAGGCAATATCTGTGATTTTATTAAGAGTACGATCCAGACAGACTACAGACATTGTTCAGGCAATATCTGTGATTTTATTAAGAGCACGATCCAGACAGACTACAGACATTGTTCAGGCAATATCTGTGATTTTATTAAGAGCACGATCCAGACAGACTACAGACATTGTTCAGCCAATAACTGTGATGTTATTAAGAGTACGATCCAGACAGACTACAGACATTGTTCAGGCAATATCAGTGATGTTATTAAGAGTACGATCCAGACAGATTACAGACATTGTTCAGGTAATAACTGTGATGTTATTAAGAGTACGATCCAGACAGACTACAGACATTGTTCAGGCAATATCTGTGATGTTATTAAGAGTACGATCCAGACAGACTACAGACATTGTTCAGGTAATAACTGTGATGTTATTAAGAGTACGATCCAGACAGACTACAGACATTGTTCAGGTAATAACTGTGATGTTATTAAGAGTACGATCCAGACAGACTACAGACATTGTTCAGGCAATATCTGTGATGTTATTAAGAGTACGATCCAGACAGACTACAGACATTGTTCAGGTAATAACTGTGATGTTATTAAGAGTACGATCCAGACAGACTACAGACATTGTTCAGGCAATAGCTGTGATGTTATTAAGAGTACGATCCAGACAGACTACAGACATTGTTCAGGCAATATTTGTGATGTAATTAAGTGTACGATCCAGACAGACAACAGACATTGTTCAGGCAATATTTGTGATGTAATTAAGTGTACGATCCAGACAGACTACAGACATTGTTCAGGCAATATCTGTGATGTTATTAAGAGTACGATCCAGACAGACTACAGACATTGTTCAGGCAATATTTGTGATGTAATTAAGTGTACGATCCAGACAGACTACAGACATTGTTCAGGCAATATCTGTGATGTAATTAAGTGTACGATCCAGACAGACTACAGACATTGTTCATGTAATATCTGTGCTTTTATTAAGTGTGCGATGCAGACAGTCTACAGACATTGTTCAGGCAATATCTGTGATGTAATTAAGTGTACGATCCAGACAGACTACAGATATTGTTCAGGCAATATCTGTGCTTTTATTAAGTGTACGATCCAGACAGACTACAGACATTGTTCAGGCAATATCTGTGATTTTATTAAGAGCACGATCCAGACAGACTACAGACATTGTTCAGGCAATATCAGTGATGTTATTAAGAGTACGATCCAGACAGACTACAGACATTGTTCAGGCAATATCTGTGATGTTATTAAGAGTACGATCCAGACAGACTACAGACATTGTTCAGGCAATATCTGTGATGTAATTAAGTGTACGATCCAGACAGACTACAGACATTGTTCAGGCAATATCTGTGATTTTATTAAGAGTACGATCCAGACAGACTACAGACATTGTTCAGGCAATATCTGTGATGTTATTAAGAGTACGATCCAGACAGACTACAGACATTGTTCAGGCAATATCAGTGATGTTATTAAGAGTACGATCCAGACAGATTACAGACATTGTTCAGGTAATAACTGTGATGTTATTAAGAGTACGATCCAGACAGACTACAGACATTGTTCAGGCAATATCAGTGATGTTATTAAGAGTACGATCCAGACAGATTACAGACATTGTTCAGGTAATAACTGTGATGTTATTAAGAGTACGATCCAGACATACTACAGACATTGTTCAGGTAATAACTGTGATGTTATTAAGAGTACGATCCAGACAGACTACAGACATTGTTCAGGTAATAACTGTGATGTTATTAAGAGTACGATCCAGACAGACTACAGACATTGTTCAGGCAATATCTGTGTTGTTATTAAGAGTACGATCCAGACAGACTACAGACATTGTTCAGGTAATAACTGTGATGTTATTAAGAGTACGATCCAGACAGACTACAGACATTGTTCAGGCAATAGCTGTGATGTTATTAAGAGTACGATCCAGACAGACTACAGACATTGTTCAGGCAATATTTGTGATGTAATTAAGTGTACGATCCAGACAGACTACAGACATTGTTCAAGCAATATTTGTGATGTAATTAAGTGTACGATCCAGACAGACTACAGACATTGTTCAGGCAATATCTGTGATGTTATTAAGAGTACGATCCAGACAGACTACAGACATTGTTCAGGCAATATTTGTGATGTAATTAAGTGTACGATCCAGACAGACTACAGACATTGTTCAGGCAATATCTGTGATGTAATTAAGTGTACGATCCAGACAGACTACAGACATTGTTCATGTAATATCTGTGCTTTTATTAAGTGTGCGATGCAGACAGTCTACAGACATTGTTCAGGCAATATCTGTGATGTAATTAAGTGTACGATCCAGACAGACTACAGACATTGTTCAGGCAATATCTGTGCTTTTATTAAGTGTACGATCCAGACAGACTACAGACATTGTTCAGGCAATATCTGTGATTTTATTAAGAGCACGATCCAGACAGACTACAGACATTGTTCAGGCAATATCAGTGATGTTATTAAGAGTACGATCCAGACAGACTACAGACATTGTTCAGGCAATATCTGTGATGTTATTAAGAGTACGATCCAGACAGACTACAGACATTGTTCAGGCAATATCTGTGATGTAATTAAGTGTACGATCCAGACAGACTACAGACATTGTTCAGGCAATATCTGTGATTTTATTAAGAGTACGATCCAGACAGACTACAGACATTGTTCAGGCAATATCTGTGATTTTATTAAGAGCACGATCCAGACAGACTACAGACATTGTTCAGGCAATATCTGTGATTTTATTAAGAGCACGATCCAGACAGACTACAGACATTGTTCAGCCAATAACTGTGATGTTATTAAGAGTACGATCCAGACAGACTACAGACATTGTTCAGGCAATATCAGTGATGTTATTAAGAGTACGATCCAGACAGATTACAGACATTGTTCAGGTAATAACTGTGATGTTATTAAGAGTACGATCCAGACATACTACAGACATTGTTCAGGTAATAACTGTGATGTTATTAAGAGTACGATCCAGACAGACTACAGACATTGTTCAGGTAATAACTGTGATGTTATTAAGAGTACGATCCAGACAGACTACAGACATTGTTCAGGCAATATCTGTGATGTTATTAAGAGTACGATCCAGACAGACTACAGACATTGTTCAGGTAATAACTGTGATGTTATTAAGAGTACGATCCAGACAGACTACAGACATTGTTCAGGCAATAGCTGTGATGTTATTAAGAGTACGATCCAGACAGACTACAGACATTGTTCAGGCAATATTTGTGATGTAATTAAGTGTACGATCCAGACAGACTACAGACATTGTTCAGGCAATATTTGTGATGTAATTAAGTGTACGATCCAGACAGACTACAGACATTGTTCAGGCAATATCTGTGATGTTATTTAGAGTACGATCCAGACAGACTACAGACATTGTTCAGGCAATTTTTGTGATGTAATTAAGTGTACGATCCAGACAGACTACAGACATTGTTCAGGCAATATCTGTGATGTTATTAATTGTACGATCCAGACAGACTACAGACATTGTTCAGGCAATATCTGTGATGTTATTAAGAGTACGATCCAGACAGACTACAGACATTGTTCAGGCAATATCTGTGATTTTATTAAGTGTACAGTCCAGACAGACTACAGACATTGTTCAGGCAATATTTGTGATGTTATTAAGAGTACGATCCAGACAGACTACAGACATTGTTCAGGCAATATCTGTGATGTTATTAAGAGTACGATCCAGACAGACTACAGACATTGTTCAGGCAATATTTGTGATGTAATTAAGTGTACGATCCAGACAGACTACAGACATTGTTCAGGCTATATCTGTGATGTTATTAATTGTACGATCCAGATAGACTACAGACATTGTTCAGGCAATATCTGTGATGTTATTAAGAGTACGATCCAGACAGACTACAGACATTTTTCAGGCAATATTTGTGATGTTATTAAGTGTACGATCCAGACAGACTACAGACATTGTTCAGGCAATATTTGTGATGTTATTAAGTGTACGGTCCAGACAGACTACAGACATTGTTCAGGCAATATTTGTGATGTTATTAAGAGTACGATCCAGACAGACTACAGACATTGTTCAGGCAATATCTGTGATGTTATTAAGAGTACGATCCAGACAGACTACAGACATTGTTCAGGCAATACCTGTGATGTTAATAAGTGTACGATCCAGACAGACTACAGACATTGTTCAGGCAATATCTGTGATGTTATTAAGTGTACGATCCAGACAGACTACAGACATTGTTCAGGCAATATCTGTGATGTTATTAAGAGTACGATCCAGACAGACTACAGACATTGTTCAGGCAATATCTGTGATGTTATTAAGAGTACGATGCAGACAGACTACATACATTGTTCAGGCAATATCAGTGATGTTTTACGTGTACGATCCAGACAGACTACAGACATTGTTCAGGCAATATCTGTGATTTTATTAAATGTACGATCCAGACAGACTACAGACAATGTTCAGGCAATATTTGTGATGTAATTAAGTGTACGATACAGACAGACTACAGACATTGTTCAGGCAATATTTGTGATTTTATTAATTGTACGATCCAGACAGACTGCAGACATTGTTCAGGCAATATCCGTGATTTTATTAAGAGTATGATCCAGACAGACTACAATGTTCAGGCAATATCCGTCATTTTATTAAGAGTATGATCCAGACAGGCTACAGACATTGTTCAGGCAATATCTGTGATTTTATTAAATGTATGATCCAGACAGACTACAGACATTGTTCAAAAATGAAAACTTGCCAAAGACAAAAATTACCGAGAAAGTGTGGTGATAGAGAAAGTGCCAAAAGTGACTAAATTTTTCCTTCGGAATGAAACCTCTTCAAATACATTGGAAAATCAAGGATCTGCCACTAGTGATGGATCAAAGGAGCAAAACTAAACGAACACTGGTCACGCAGAAGACCTGTGTAATGATCCGGTCATTTCAAGGTCTCAAACATCCAGTTCTTCTACCGAGGATGAAAATGGAGATGGACAACCAGGTGCCGATAATTTGAACCGTTTCACTGATCCAGGATATTGGGGAAAATTAACCAGTGAAGACATACAGTTTTGGGATACACACGGTCCGTCAAATTGGGACCGTTTGAATCGTCCAAGCGTCGATATGATAAGGAGTCAACGTCGAGATATTGGTCCCAAAATCTATTCTTTGGGAAGAAACCGAATGGAGAGAATACAAAACGAGATTGGCTCATTTATTCACCTGCGAAAGGTAAGCTTTGATTAACAATTGAGCCCTTCGTGTATTTATGATACATTGACAGTTTTTGAAATGTTATGCTATTTTTATCAAAAACGATTGTACATTATGTATTTTAATACAAAAATGTCAAAAGTGAATAAAAAATAATAAACGTTTCCGTAAAACTTAAAACGCAACTCGAAAATAAAAAAATCAGGTAAATTCATTGATATTTAATAAATGATCGAAAATACATCGTTTTTGGAGAGGTACGATGCTACTTTTTAATCTCCAGACGAAAAGGGTTAACATTTCAGTTACGGGTTTTATGTCTTGAATACCGTTTAATAAATTTTTGTTCTCAAATTATAATAATAATAATAATAATAATATTTTTGTTTTATTTTCAGGCCGAGGCAATTGATTTTTTTGCAAGTTATTTTTGCCGACAGAAATATCGAACAGACTCGCGCGTGAAGGGTGTGATGATTGTAAGAACGTTGGGATTCATTTACAAGAGCATGCGAAGAATTTGAATCATTGGGAGAGTGTGCTAATTTACCTGGAAAAATAGAAACATGATAATTTGCCAGATCTATTTAGAAATGGACTTCTTGAAGAAAAAGCTATTGGCGCATGTTATAAAACGAGTAGTTGCTGTTATCATCACTCTGGCAGATCGAGGATTGTCATTCCGTGGTACGAACGAGCACTTTGGAAAGCCGGATAATGGGAATTATTCAGGTATAGGCTACTTGAACTTGTTGGGCAGTGTGATCATATTGTACGACACGGAAATGCTGGAAAAGGTGTTTCTTCGTTTATATCCAAAACGATCTGCGAAGAGTTAATAAACATCACGGGCAAAAAAGTTAGATCACATATTTTAGAAGAGGTGTTATAGCTCTATATTACAGCCTTTCCGTTGATTCAACTCCCGATGTATCGCATAGAGATCAATTGTCAGGTGTGCTCCGGTATGTTTCACCAAAAGATCACAAAACAGTTGTAAGGTTTATATCTTTTCTTGAAACAGAAGGTCATACTGGCGAAAGTTTGAAAACTGAAACTTGAACTTCGTCACTGAAGATTGCGGTTTCGAAATTCAAGATTGTAGAGGACAGCCTATGACAACGCACCAAACATGTCTGGAAGGTATGAGGGTCTGCAAGCCATAATATTAGAACTGAATAAATATGCGATTTATGTTCCTTGCGATACACATTCGCTCGATTTAGTTGGACAATCTGCTGTTAAATGCTGTTTTATGCAGTTGATTTTTTTTCGATAATGCAATCATTGTATAACTTCTTTTCTGCAAAACCTCACCGTTGGAGCGTGTTGAAAAATTATATAAAAACGCAAAAACTTTGAGATCATTGTCAGATACGCTCTGGGAAGCACATGCTAATGCAACGAACGCGGTTTATGATTCGTTTCATAAAATTGTCGAGGCTTTAGAAAGCATTGAAGATGACGAGCCGGAAAATAATGACACTCGGCATGAAGCGGTGTGAATTGCAAACAGATTGCAAAAATTTTAATTCGGGTTCATGTTAATTTTGTGGGATTCAATTTTGACTTCTATGCGTGCAACTAGTAAATCATTACAAGCTGAACAGATCGACTTACAAACGGGTGCTGCCTTGTATAAAACTTTAGACGAAAAGTTAGGCAAGTTTCGTGATAAGTTCGATATTTTTGAGGAAAAAGCTAAGAAAATGTTATCTAATGTATCGTTTTCTAAAAAATCGTCGCGTAGAAGAAAAAAAATAACCGAACGATGGAGGCGCTCCTGAAGTCGAATTTTCGCCTCGTGAGAATTTCAGAATAAGAGGTTTTCTCAAAATCATCGATAAACTCAACGTCAAAAATAAAAAAGGAAAAAGTTTATATGGACGTTTCCAAGAAATTTGCATTTTTGAATAATTTTTCAATGAGCAATGAAGAACTCTGTGAAGCGGTAAACAATTTGGTTGGCTTTTAAGATAAAGATTTGGAAGAATTTTCAACTGAACTGAAATATTTTCATTCTTGTATAAACAACAGATACACCGCTGCCGAAAAATCTCATAGTCAGTTGTATGAGAATTTAAAATAAGACCAATTGGCAAATGTATTTCCGAATGTAGAAATAGCTCTCCGAATGTTTTTGACTTAATATATTTAATGATAACGAACTGTACTGCGGAACGTTCTTTTCACAGTTGAAACGAATTAAAGCGCCTCGAGGAGCTACTATACGACAAGAACGACTGGACATGTTCAGTCTTCTCTGCATAGAATCAGACATTTTAAGGCAAATAAACTTCGATGATGTTATTGAAACTTTCTGTGAAACAAAATGCAGAAAGAAGTTTTTCTGAAAATGTACAAATGTTCTAAATTGTATTCATTATTCATTGTAAATTTGTAAATAAAATCTCTTTCAAAGTTGTAATTGACTTTGTTATGAAGGGGGGGGGGGGCTCAAATTAACAATTGCCTGGGACACTGCGAGTCTTAATCCGGCACTGGCTCCACCTGAACAAGATACCCACCACTGGGAAATTTCCTGGGATATCATTCCGGGTTCTTACAAGCTACGAACTGTTATCCAAAAAAACTAATCAACGTTTTGTATTATGTTTATACATGGCAAAAGTCTAAAATTCTCCATAGTTTTATCGCTAGTTGCAATAGTTGTAATGTATTTTCCTAGTAGTAAGTTCGAGTAACGGGGAATCTGTTCACGCTTTCCGTTTCGGGTTACAGAAGAAGATATGGGGCTCAGGACACAGTGGAAGACATGGATGTTCCTCACTGAACGAGAATGTATAATTTGTGGGCTGCTAAATAGAAAGTTAATATCAGTATCTACTTCATGAGACACAAACAATGAGACACATCTCACATTGCAAACAAATCATATTCAAATCCAAAACTTACAGCTATTCTCATTTAAAGCGATAAATCACGTATTTTGTGTGTTGAACACTTACTCATTTGAGTGGTTTCCTCTTCGGACACTTTCTTGTTCCTGGAATTCTTCCTCCTCATCCTAGGAATAAGATGGTATAATTTATTTCGATGCTTACACTTTTACATAAATAACAGACCATGTAATTTCACTGCACTGGTCCGCTGAACTGGAGATACAGTATATTCACTGAACGACTTTCGTACTGACTCATGAGGAGCGTCAAACCCACCTCTGCACATTCCAGGGAAGATCTCTGACCAGATTATAAGATATCCTCCACTCATGAGAAGCGATAAACCCACCACCTCTCTGCAGCATTCATGGGAAGATCTCTGACCAGAATATAAGATATCCTCCACTCATGAGGAGCGTCAAACCCACCTCCTCTCTGTAGCATTCATGGGAAGATCTCTGACCAGAATATAAGATATCCTCCACTCATGAGGAGCGTCAAACCCATCTCCTCTCTGCAGCATTCATAAGAAGATCGCTACCAGAATATAAGATATCCTCCACTCATGAGGAGCGTCAAACCCACCTCATCTCTGTAGCATTCATGGGAAGATCTCGGACCAAAATATAAGATATCTTCCACTCATGAGGAGCGTCAAACCCACCTCCTCTCTGCAGCATTCATGGGAAGATCTCTGACCAGAATATAAGATATCCTCCACTCATGAGGAGCGTCAAACCCACCTCCTCTCTGCAGCATTCATGGGAAGATCTCTGACCAGAATATAAGATATCCTCCACTCGTGAGGAGCGTCAAACCCACCTCCTCTCTGTAGCATTCATGTTAAGATCACTGACCAGAATATAAGATATCCTCCACTCATGAGGAGCGTCAAACCCACCTCCTCTCTGTAGCATTCATGGGAAGATCTCTGACCAGTATATAAGATATCCTCCACTCATGAGGAGCGTCAAACTCACCTCCTCTCTGTAGCATTCATGGGAAGATCTCTGACCAGAATATAAGATATCCTCCACTCATGAGTAGCGTCAAACCCACCTCCCCTCTGTAGCATTCATGGGAAGATCTCTGACCAGAATATAAGATATCCTCCACTCATGAAGAGCGTCAAACCCACCTCCTCTCTGTAGCATTCATGGGAAGATCTCTGACCAGAATATAAGATATCCTCCACTCATGAGGAGCGTCAAACCCATCTCCTCACTGCAGCATTCATGAGAAGATCGCTACCAGAATATAAGATATCCTCCACTCATGAGGAGCGTTAAACCCACCTCCTCTCTGTAGCATTCATGGGATGATCTCTGACCAGAATATAAGATATCCTCCACTCATGAGGAGCGTACAACCCACCTCCTCTCTGCAGCATTCATGGGAAGATCTCTGACCAGAATATATGATATCCTAAATAATTTGCACACCTAGACTTCAAGTCCACTAATACAAGGTGATTAGGCCAAACATCTGTTAGCTTCACGCAATATACTATTTCCCAATGACATTATAATGCATCCCCCAGCAGCTCAGTGCTCAGGACATCGCCAAAAGCCGGCAGTCGCGGGCGGAAGTGTTATATGGGCCAGATAATTTGATTCGCCATCAACAAGGATTGTGCTTGCAGTACAAAACACAATCTGACAACCCTGACAGAGCCAGGATTCGAACCCCAAACCCACAGGGCCGGCTAATTGTGGTAACACAACTCTTAATCCCTAAATGCTATTACGTGATAAGGAGATGTCTTGTAAATAGATATGAAGATACTTACCACTTTTGGATCTGAAAAAGGTGTTTCTGTTTTCCGACATGGAACGATGTCCGGAATAGATGTTTCCTCAATTTTAATGATAGTTTGGTGGTCTGTATCGTCCTGCAAAGAAATGACGTGTTTCACAAATATCTTCCTTTCCGTAGATGGAATTATATCTTACAGATGCCCTGAAAACTTGTATTGAAAGATTCAAAGAATAAAGTAACAATCCGCCTCTCATTAATAATCTTCTTATGTCAATAGCGACAGTTTTTGTGGAGTTTACAGTTGTTATACACTCCTAGCACATTGTGTGTGTGTTACGACATTGCGGCCAAGATGCAGTTTTTACAGTTAGAATATAATGAGAATAATAACAAGCAAAGTTGAATAATGTTGTGTTCAAAAATCCCGCACAAATCCTTGTTTGTTTTACCCTCTTGTGACCAGATTAAAGCAATATTCACATCAAGGATACTTAAGGCAGGGAGGATTTTAACATGAACGATAAATACATTCCTAAGAAGTGGCAAGTACATGAAATTTCATACCAATTCACATATAAGACATAATTCATGGTCCTTTGACATTGTCGAGATTAGGCAATGTGGTAACAAATATAGAATACGAATATTTATATAGGCGACAGCTAAAGAGCTTTTTTGAACGAAATTGCCGACTGCAGTGTAATAATGGCTGAGGCACACCACCATACACCAGCTCTAGGGTGACTATGTGCCAGTCTATTAATGGCTGAGGCACACCGCCATACACCATCTCTAGGGTGACTATGAGCCAGTCTAATAATGGCTGAGGCACACCACCATACACCAGCTCTAGGGTGACTATGTGCCAGTCTAATAATGGCTGAGACACACCACCATACACCATCTCTAGGGTGACTATGTGCCAGTCTAATAATGGCTGAGGCACACCACCATACACCAGCTCTAGGGTGACTATGTTCCAGTCTAATAATGGCTGAGGTACACCGCCATACACCATCTCTAGGGTGACTATGTGCCAGTCTAATAATGGCTGAGATACATCGCTATACACCAGCTCTAGGGTGACTATGTGCCAGCAAATAATGGCTGAGACACACCACCATACACCATCTCTAGGGTGACTATGTGCCAGTCTAATAATGGCTGAGGCACACCGCCATACACCATCTCTAGGGTGACTATGTGCAAGTCTATTAATGGCTGAGGCACACCACCATACACCATCTCTAGGGTGACTATGTGCAAGTCTATTAATGGCTGAGGCACACCGCCATACACCATCTCTAGGGTGACTATGTGCCAGTCTAATAATGGCTGAGGCACACTGCCATACACCATCTCTAGGGTGACTATGTGCCAGTCTATTAATGGCTGAGGCACACCGCCATACACCATCTCTAGGGTGACTATGAGCCAGTCTAATAATGGCAGAGGCACACCGCCATACACCATCTCTAGGGTGACCATGCGCCAGTCTAATAATGGCTGAGGCACACTGCCATTTACCATCTCTAGGGTGACTATGTGCCAGTCTAATAATGGCTGAGGCACATTGCCATACACCATCTCTAGGGTGACTATGTGCCAGTCTAATAAAGGCTGAGGCACCCCGCCATACACCATCTCTAGGGTGACCATGTGCCAGTCTAATAATGGCTGAAGCACACCACCATACACCATCTCTAGGGTGACTATGTGCCAGTCTAATAATGGCTGAAGCACATCGCCATACACCATCTCTAGGGTGACTATGTGCCAGTCTAATAATGACAGAGGCACATCGCCATACACCATCTCTAGGGTGACTATGTGCCAGTCTAATAATGACTGAGGCACATCGCCATACACCATCTCTAGGGTGACTATGTGCCAGTCTAATAATGGCTGAAGCACATCGCCATACACCATCTCTAGGTTGACTATCTGCCAGTCTAATAATGGCTGAGGCACACCGCCATACACCATCTCTAGGTTGACTATCTGCCAGTCTAATAATGGCTGAGGCACATTGCCATACACCATCTCTAGGGTGACTATGTGCCAGTCTAATAATGGCTGAAGCACATCGCCATACACCATCTCTAGGTTGACTATCTGCCAGTCTAATAATGGCTGAGGCACATTGCCATACACCATCTCTAGGGTGACTATGTGCCAGTCTAATAAAGGCTGAGGCACCCCGCCATACACCATCTCTAGGGTGACCATGTGCCAGTCTAATAATGGCTGAAGCACACCACCATACACCATCTCTAGGGTGACTATGTGCCAGTCTAATAATGGCTGAAGCACATCGCCATACACCATCTCTAGGGTGACTATGTGCCAGTCTAATAATGACAGAGGCACATCGCCATACACCATCTCTAGGGTGACTATGTGCCAGTCTAATAATGACTGAGGCACATCGCCATACACCATCTCTAGGGTGACTATGTGCCAGTCTAATAATGACAGAGGCACATCGCCATACACCATCTCTAGGGTGACTATGTGCCAGTCTAATAATGACTGAGGCACATCGCCATACACCATCTCTAGGGTGACTATGTGCCAGTCTAATAATGACAGAGGCACATCGCCATACACCATCTCTAGGGTGACTATGTGCCAGTCTAATAATGACTGAGGCACATCGCCATACACCATCTCTAGGGTGACTATGTGCCAGTCTAATAATGGCTGAAGCACATCGCCATACACCATCTCTAGGTTGACTATCTGCCAGTCTAATAATGGCTGAGGCACACCGCCATACACCATCTCTAGGGTGACTATGTGCCAGTCTAATAATGGCTGAAGCACATCGCCATACGCCATCTCTAGGGTGACTATGTGCCAGTCTAATAATGGCTGAAGCACATCGCCATACACCATCTCTAGGTTGACTATCTGCCAGTCTAATAATGGCTGAGGCACACCGCCATACACCATCTCTAGGGTGACTATGTGCCAGTCTAATAATGGCTGAGGCACACCGCCATACATCTCCAGGGTGACTATGTGCCAGTCTAATAATGGCTGAAGCACATCGCCATACACCATCTCTAGGGTGACTATGTGCTAGTCTAATAATGGCTGAGGCACATTGCCATACACCATCTCTAGGGTGACTATCTGCCAGTCTAATAATGGCTGAGACACACCATTATACACCAGCTCTAGGGTGACTATGTGCCAGTCTAATAATGGCGGAGACACACCGCCATAGACCATCTCTAGGGTGACTATGTACCAGTCTAATAATGGCTGAGACACACCGCCATACACCATCTCTAGGGTGACTTTGTTCCAGTCTAATAATGGCTGAGGCACACCGCCATACACCATCTCTAGGGTGACTATGTACCAGTCTAATAATGGCTGAGGCACACCGCCATACAACATCTCTAGGTTGACTATGTGCTAGTCTAATAATGGCTGAGGCACATTGCCATACACCATCTCTAGGGTGACTATCTGCCAGTCTAATAATGGCTGAGACACACCATTATACACCATCTCTAGGGTGACTATGTGCCAGTCTAATAATGGCTGAGGCACACCGCCATACACCATCTCTAGGGTGACTATGAGCCAGTCTAATAATGGCAGAGGCACACCGCCATACACCATCTCTAGGGTGACTATGTGCCAGTCTAATAATGGCTGAGGCACACCGCCATACACCATCTCTCGGGTGACCATGTGCCAGTCTAATAATGGCTGAGGCACACCGCCATACTCCATCTCTAGGGTGACTATGTGCCAGTCTAATAAAGGCTGAGGCACACCGCCATACACCATCTCTAGGGTGACTATGTGCCAGTCTAATAAAGGCTGAGGCACACCGCCATACACCATCTCTAGGGTGACTACGTGCCAGTCCTAAACGAACCACAAACCTTTTCCTCCTCCATTCAACGCTCTTAGAAGAACTGGACCATCAAATTAACAATATGTTTGTACCATTGGAGGCTGTCATGAAGGGTGGACCAACGATATACAGACAGTCACAGCTAACAACTAACGTGTGTCATCAACGGTCGAACCAAGTCATATTGACAATCACAGGTAGGACAATTTACAAGGTATTTTCCAAGAAGGGAACCGGCTATCTTCTTCTGGTTTAGATTCTATGAACATACACCTCAGATTTTAAAAACAGTTAAGTTTACATCCCGTTTTGAATGATGGATTTTGCTCCAAACAGTTATCATTAAGGTTGTGTGTCTAACTCTCACAATTATGCCAGCCGAGTTAACTTTCATTACCGATAAATAACCTCCTCTTAGCACAGCACGTGGTGTGGACTTCCCCAACAACAGGGCCCAGAGTGCCAGAAGAGTAAACCTCCATTACCAATATTTACCTACTGTTACCAACGAATTCTCCTACAATAATACCCAGGGAGCCAGTAGAATGAACCTGCAGTATGAATACAATAACATCAGCAATTGTTAGCAGCTAAAATAAGCAACACTGAATAATCAAAACGTTCAAATTATGATAAAATCTTGCAGATTACTATAAGAACCAATGATCACCTGTATTTGGTTTTCCACTTTGATGACCTTGCTGTCGTCTTCAAGTAGACCACCAGACTCATCCAGCAGATTGCTGTATGCAGTCCTAGATTTCTAGAAGTTATCACAAATGTATGAACCAATGTAAAGCATACAGACAGAATAACAGTACCAAGCCTACTCTTTGGTAGCAAGTATTAAGTTCCTCGTTATGCACATCTTATGTTACACAATATGTACATTAAATACAACTTACAATATTAGGGAATTCGTCAGTATCAGGCTCTCTCTTAATGATTGGTTGTTGCTCCATGATGGTCAGGAAACTAGAACACACAAAGTGCACTCGAGAATTATTAGGAGCCGTATTTATACAAATACGCCGAATAATTATCATATATAACACATCAAATGAGATATTTTCAGACTCTGAATGCAAGTTAGGCCACTGTGAATATATCCCTCCAGGTGCACAGTGAGAAGAAGAGGCTAACGGTAAAACGTATTCGACAATGACGCTAGACTTTATACGATATAACTTAGGGCAGAATATCGAGCAAAATATTAGTGACTATAATTGGGATACGATGAGGAATTACTGGTGCCAGCTTGTGGAGCAGTGTAATGAAGCGTCTTATAATTGGTTTCTCTATTCCTAAGTAGGCTACACACAAACCTCAAGACAATTTGATGGGGCAGACGGGATTGTTCGACGATAAATTACAATACAAACCTATCAAAGTGGAAGTAAACTCAAGAAATAGGCGGTAACTGGATACAGTGAATCTCGGAAAATACAAGACAATACTTCCGCACCGTGTTATAAGGAACCCACTTCAAAAGAGATACTTCAATTTTCCCACATTGAACCAACTTTGAATGGAAGGGACTAAAAGTTGTATTTATCCTTACCAACTTATAAATACTGTTACCGGGTAGCTTGTATCATAGTCGTTATGAAAAAGTTCCTAGTTACAGTTTTTAACCTGTGTATCCTAGACAATTAAATATTGTAAATTAATGTAGGGTCTACACAGGGCAAGAAACATGTCTCAGCAGAACGCTGGTTGAAAGATTTATCTTAATTATTAAATTTACTCGCGTCTGTAGATACCTACGTGAGCATAGAGGGGCTGATGACCTCGCTGTTCCGCCCCTTAAAACAACAATAACTAAGTGAGTATATCTGATGATGTGTGCTTTACGAACGGAACTACTCATTCAATTGAGCCCCCATTTTTTGTGAGAAGTGTTTTATCAAGAAAACTAATAATTTATTTCAGGCACTTTATTGTTATTCCCCGTCCAATCTAATCTGGGCGAATGCGTTCTGATCGACTCAAAAGACTTCAATAGTTGTTTTCTTAGGCAACACTGAAGAATGGCTACTTATATTGCAATACACACCAATACAGCCAACATACCGTAATAAAACAAGTTATAGAAGACCTAATATTAAAGCACAACCTGATTCAAACACAAGCATGCATCAAGTTTCTGGAAGAAAGAGCCCAGATACCTACCGCACCCCAGCCATGAAGGAGCAGGAATGGAGATCAGCCGGCTATGAACTACGACACCTCTACACCAGGGGCGTAGCTACAATGGGGCAAGCGGGGCACCTCCCCGGGGCCTCGAGGTTAGGGGGACCCCAACCCCTAAAAGAAATATTATAAATAAATAATAACAATAAAAGTAGTACTAGAAAATATATTTAAGAATTCAATCTAGTTCTGGGGCCCCTATTGTACTGAACTACGCGTCTAAACTTGTGTTTAGAAACTAGTCACGTTCAGAGCAATCTGTATGTAAGATATATCCACCCATTTGGGTGGTATTCTATGAGTATTTTTTTGATAGCCGGGCGCCCGACCCAGGCGCTGGACAGACCATGCATTGTTCCCCATTCAGCGCATGCCCATGATTTATCGTTTCACCCCTTCCCCCTCCACTGCGACATCACACTACAGCAATGCACAGTAGCCTGCAGAGTAGTACAGTAGTGTAGTTGGTTATGTTTCAACGGACGACCATCATTGGTTACACAGCCTTTTTGTCCCGTTAACCAACCAATAATCATTTAGTTGGCTTAGTTCAACAGTTAGTTGAATCTGTTTCTACAAATAAAACACTGCAATCAACTATAAACCACTACACGAAATGTTATTGCTCAATATAATTTACTATGTATATTTTTCAGATGTTGACGCTCATCAACAGTCTGAAGTACATAAAATCGATGCTCCGACCACTCATAGTAGTCTTTCATGTCTTGATCAGCCAGTCGATAATAAAAAGGACGCAGTAAGCTCGACTGCAATTGGAAACGCTGAAAATTATGTTTTGCAAGACAAAATTGAATTTCCCAGTCCCGTCAATAATCGAGAAATGAAAAGGTTTATCATAGCATCTGGACCTTGTCAGGCTCGATGTCCCTTTCCAAAACAGCCTGATGAACGAGGAAGTAAAAGATCATTTTCAACTAATTACTAGAGTTTTATAACAGGTTCTGGGATGAAATGTAACATACTCTGGCTTTGCTATTCGCAAAAGTTAGACCGAGTCTACTGTCAACTATGTTGGCTGTTCCTTCAACATTTAGAGAACATTTTCGGTAGTACGGGACTAAACGACTGGAAACATCTTTCTGATAGAATTAAAACTCATGAACAATCGGATGACCACATATTTTCTTGTGTTATATTTGAGAAATGGAGGAATGATGAAACAATGATTGATGCTTTAGAAAAACAGTTAAAAGAAGAGGAAAATTACTGGAGGAACGTTCTAGAAAGAATAGTTAATGTTTCATTAACTTTGGCCACCTGTAACCTTGCTTTCTTCGGAAGAAGTAGTAAAATGGAAGATCCAAATAAAGAAAATGTCTTGGCCATGATTGAACTTCTGTCTGACTATGACCCTGTACTAAAAACCCTTTTGCAAAAGCCAGCAAAAAGTGTATACCAATTAAACCCTAGCATCCAAAATGAAGTTATTTATTTGATGGCAAATCAAGTACTGAAAGAAATCATATATGAAATACAGAGCTCTTCTTCTTTCTCTGATAGTATGGATACATCTCAGGATATAAGTAAAGTTGATCAGTTAAGTAAAGTTTTCAGGTAGGCCTATGTCAAAGTGGTAAATGATGAAAAAAATAAACCCATAGAAATAAAGATTTGCGAAACGCTTACTTTTTTTTTTACAAAAGTTGAAGATCAAAGTGCATTTGGTTTGGCAAGTAAAATAGTGGAATCTATTAAAGATAAAGGTCTTGAATTGAAAAAATGCCGTGGCCCAAGATATGACGGCGAAAGCGTAATGAGTGGAGTATACAATAGAGTGCAGAAAAAGATTCAAGAATTTGCGCCACATGCATATTTTGTACCGTACATTGTGCAAGTCACAATTTAAATCTGGTGTTGAAAGACGCTGTAGAAGCCAATCGTGAAATATCACAGTCTTTTGAGGATGTACAAAATGTCTACAACAATTTTTGGACACAGTATCAAACACTGGCTGGGGCTGCAAGATGCATCTGAAAATGCAAACATAACGTTAAAAACACTCAACCCTACAAGATGGTCGGGAAGGTACGAAACAGTTCTTTCTTTAAAGGAGAGGTTTGGCGATGTATTGATTTGATTTATTTGATTTATTTTCACTGCTACACTTAGAGCTTAAGAGCTCCTTTACAGTAGCGCCCTACATAAAATAAGGTTAGGGCTTATAAAAATAAAACATTTCACCTACATTACAATATAAATAAACATAGTCTAACAATTATAGTAAGAAAAATATAGTAACAATACAATAATAATATTACTAATGATAATGGAAAAATTATATACAAAAAGTGAGAGTGCATACAGACTATCAGCCCGAAAAACAAACACCATATACTGTACAAGAAGAGCTATTGAAGTAGACAGGTTGTCAGCTATTGTCCTGATGTTATAATTGAACTAAAAAAAAAAGTATTTTAACATAATGCAGTAATCAAATGTGAGAGGTATACTGCTCCAAGAAGCGGGATGAAAGATGTCTTTTGAAAGCTGCAGTGCTTGCAATGTTGACGAACTTATATAAATCGAAGGTGTTGAAGAGGCATGAGGCGGTGCAAACAAAAGATTTATTGAACTTCATGGTTCGGGTATAGGAATCTGGAGTGTTAATTTTGTGTATCTATTTTCTCGATTATGAACAGAATGCATTGGTGTAAAGGCATTGTAGAGGTATAACGGGGTCTTGGTATGTAATATTTTATGTGTCAGAATGGCAACTGATAACTGCCTGCGCTCGTGGATTTCAGCCATTTCAGCTGCACGTAGTAAGGTGTGATATGTTCATCTCGCCTTACATCCAGAATGTACCGAACACATGCATTCTGGACTCTTTGTAATTTGATGTTCTGCGTTTCTGGTAAATCATTGTATACAGCAGAGCCATAATCAATGATTGGAAAGATGAGAGTTTGGACGAAGAGCTTACGTATGTTAGGTGGGGTGTAAGAAACAGTCCTTTTCAGGAGATGCATACCGTAGTTGATACAACCTTCCTTACCACATTAGACGTATTCTCTGCCCACGACAGTGTTCTATCAAATATCACTCCGAGATTATTGACAGTGTTTCTATATTTAATATTATTATCTAGTATCTTGAGGGATGGTAGTGAGTTAAAATCTACTGAATTCAGAAGTTTTGTATATCCAATGGATATAAGTTGTGTTTTAGATATGTTCAAGTTAAGATTATGATTTTGGGCCCATTCACAAAGCCTGTCAATGTCTTCATTAAACAGATTTATACGATCACATGCAGTGTTAGGCGTGAGGTGAAAATAGGCTTGGAGGTCATCAGCGTATATATGAACAGAACTATTTCGGGATTCATTAGAAACATCGTTTAAATATAGCGAGAAGCATAGTGGACCTAAGACAGATCCCTGAGGTACTCCACTTTCTACCGATTTCCAGTCTGAGGAGGAGCCATCCGCGAGGACCACTCTCTGTGTACGCATGGAAAGGTAGGATTTGAACCAGGAAAGAGCACTCTGAGAGAAGCCAAAAGATTTCAGCTTTGCAAGAAGTATATTGTGGTTCACACAGTCAAAAGCCTTACTGAAATCGAAAAGACATAGGATTGTAAGCTGACGCTTGTCCATAGCTGAGCGTATATCATCGCTGACCTTTATCAATGCAGTGGTGGTACTATGACCCTTTTTAAACCCAGATTGGTAAGGATTGAAGATATTAAATTTAGTTAGGTATTCACATACTTGTTCATGAACTATTTTCTCAAGCGCTTTACTAAGGGCACAAAGGATATTTATTGGTCTAAAGTCACCACAGCTAGTGGGGTTTTTATTTTTTGGCACTGGACGTATGTTAGCACACTTCCAAAGAGACGGGTATACTCCACTTTGTAGAGAGAAATTAAATAGATGGATAATTGGGGGTAGAAATACTTCAAGACAGTTAGAAATAAGAGAAATTGGGATGCTATCAGGGCCTCTTGCTTTTGTACGAATTGATTTGATGGCTTTCACAATCTGGTGTGGGTAAACATACATAAAGAAAATTTTTTCATGGGCAGGGGGAGGGATGGATGTGTATTTCGTGACGGTCTCTGATACTCTTAATACATCACCAATTGAGGCAACATTTGAGTAATGTTCATTTAATTGTGATGCAGAGACAGGCATCTCAACATCAGTGACTGAACTGGCACCAACTCCCAATGATTTTGCAGCACGCCATCTGGCGGAGGTGGTTTTACAGTCACTGAAGAGGTTGTACATATATTTCACTTTTGTGTTCCTGATTGTTTGTTTTGTCTTATTACGCAGAATTCTGTACCCTTCATAGTCAATGGTAAGTTTAGATTTAATAAATGTTCTACGTGCTTTATCACGTTTCTTTAAAAGCGTTTTGATTGAGAGAGCTAATCAAACGTATTTTGACAAGTAGTAAGGCAAAAGAAAGGAATGATGCAATAGGATTGAAAAATCAAATTGGATGTTTTGAATTTGTGCTTCTGTTAGTTGTATAAACAAGGATTTGGCAGCCACTGAGCATCGTATCTAAATGTCTCCAAACTGAATATACGGATATTGTTTCAGCTTTTGATCTATTAGGTGATGTCTCTTAGGTGTTCTAGAAATAAGAAATTAATTTGAGGACCTTGTAAAAGAAGCTTGAACTATGGGCCCCAAGTGTGGAATACCTTGTGAGTTTTCTGAGAAAAGACTAAAGCAAGTTAAAAAGCATTTTGATGACCTTAGTGTATACCACCGATTTCTCAATCCTGAAACTAGATTTTGGGTATCTGTGTTTTACCCCATGATTGATACAATTATGGCTCAGTTAAACAGCAGATTTGAAGGCATGAAGTCAGTTATTAATGCCTACAAAGTTGTTCAACCTTATTTCTTGAACCTCAGATGACGAACTGATTAAAGAGGCAAAAGGTTTCGCCGAGACTTTTTCTGATGATGTGTCGCCAACATTTCCTTCACAAATTTCCAGCGTGCGTGCATCTTTTTCCTTTAAAATTAAGAAAATGTCGACTGTTAAGCAAACTGATAGACCTCCTCTACATTGAAAATCACATTCTAGTTGCAAACTATCCTGACGTGTGTAGCCTACTGCTTGTTTTATGTTATTGACTGTACCTATCAAAGTGGCTGAAGCAGAAAGATTTTTTCCAAGCTGAGAATCATCAAGTCCTACCTAAGAAGCACAATGAGCCAAGAACGTTTAAGTAGGTTGGCCCTTTTATCGATTGAAAATGAAAGAGCTCGAAAACTTATCTTCTCACATGTAATTAACATGTTTGCAGATGCAAAGAGTAAGAAAAAAAGTTTTGTGTAAATTAGGTTAGTTGATAAGTTTATTTGTTTTAAATAGTTTGTTTAATAATAATAATAACTCAATTATTTGTAAACCATGAATAAAAATATATAGATTTATTTTATTTCAAGGCATTTGTATAATACATTTATAATTTTGAGTTTTCGACCAGGCATGTATTTTATTTCTTAAGCCTAGTTCTTCATAGACGATCCTATCTGTTTCCTTTGGGTTTCTACTCTAGCTTCATTATTGTCAGTAATAAAAGAACAAATATGTGTACATTTAATATATATTAACATGCAGTTTTCTTCTTTTTCTAATTGATATTTGTGTAGACGTAGTTTTCTTATTACGATATCACAATTTCACAAATTGAAAATCTATAGCTATTATATATCATAATTGTTCAGGACATTTTATGGAGCCAACAGCCAAAGTATACATTAAATATTTCTAGAGAAAGGGAAGTCGCAAGGGGGAATTTGAGAAGACAGTCACTTTAATAAGTTCTTATCTTCAAACATTATTAATATTAAAGATCTGCAGTTGGGTCAGGTTTTCAAAAGATAGTGAGGAGGCCCCATTTGAACTTCTTGCCCCGGGGCCCCCTCAGGTCTAGCTACGCCACTGCTCTACACCCGAGGAGCAATACACGATACACGGCTTCCACCATAAAATCTGCAACAGGAAAGGTTACCACAACGCCGAGAGTCAATGCAGCTGTGACCTCTGCAACCAATCCTGCACACAGTATCACCTATTTGAATGTACACAAAGAACAATGCCAATCTCGCACTATGCAAAGGACGAATGTCAATGATATCTGTAATGTTATAATTCTGTAACTTACACATTGTGTTTAATTCCAATAATAAATAAAACAAGGTATCCCTACACACCCAAAGAAACGTGGCTGCAAGTTGCAAATTTCCTAAATGAATCAACAACATCAAACTATTTACCAAACTGAGGAACTTCGGCGTATTGGTGCTGGGCCCTAAGTGGTAGGGGAGAGTGCTCTACCTAGGGACACTTTTCAAGAAATATTTTTTTAAAATTACATTTCAATAATGACATGTTTCGTACTTACTATTATATTAATAATGATGTTTCATACACAAAGTGTGAACTTAACTTTTCTCTAGTTTGTATGGTCCAAAAGTTATATAGTCATTTGTGACATGTTGCACACTGTCCCTTAGAACTTACCTGTACTGTACCTAGGGACACTACATGTTTTACCAGGGGACACTTCATTGAATCTCATTTACACAATGTTATAACTTGAAAATTCAACTGAAAAAAGTACAAAGTTCGTGCTGCGGCTAGTTCCTCCGATTGGTATTGGTGTTGGCAGCTAACATATCACATCCTGTATAGGGATAGAGAAGATCACTGCGTCCTCATGCATGACAAAGTGCTCAGTTTTCTGCATTTTCTTTAAATATTTAACTTCAAACTCTTCTGACTTCTCATGTTTTTCAATCACCTTTGCAACTAAATTTTGCCAACTTTTTCCAGACTTGCATTAAACCAAAATATACCGGTAGTCTCTTTTTGCAATGGAAACATCCTCAAGTTCTCTTGGCATTTCATCTTCCAAATTTACTTCATCTGCAGAGGCGGCCCGTGATATCAGACTCAAGGACGCCGCCCCTCCACTGTCCTCCTGCAATCGCAATGATCTTTCTGCTTGCCGCTAGGGAGCACTCAATGATTTGCCATCACAACTAAGTTCCTCTTCTCGCCGGGAGATGGCTCCTGAACTCGTTTGGACTCAGCAGCAATCGCCCGCTTGTTAATGTACGTTGCTATGACAACGAAATCCTCCATGTATCCCCTCTCCCCGCTACGCCAGGCAGGAAGTGGACTCAGTGTGCTTGCATGGAGGAAAGAATAAGAGGAGATGTCCTGAGCTCGTATGAGTGAAACCAAGCGCTGCAACTAAAGTGGGCGTAACCTTAGCTCGTATTCGGTGTTCTGTGACTTGCATGAGGGATTGTGCATAGCTAAACCTTATTTTGGCCCTGGTTTTTATCGCGCTCCGGTTATGCAACGTTGGAAACGTAATAACATTAGTGATAAGTTATTAAAAAAACTCTTCAATTCTAATCTCAGCATGTGTAGGTCTACGCTATATACCAAAAATATAACAAGAAGTTCCGTTAAGAACTATACAGCCTACTTTTCATGCCAATGATTATTCTACAGAATATGAACCTATCTAGAATAATGACGAAATTAAGTTGGTAATATCGAAATATCTAATTAGTTCAAAATATACCTGGTATAATGTAGCCTAATAGATCACTACAGTTGGCAGCCCTGGTGACTGAATATATTCTTAGTTCCATCTCTTAAGGTACAGAATACAAAATTTGGTTGAAGTCCAATGGACGTTACTTGCAGTTAGACTCTGGATCTATCAGCACGCGTAAACGCATGTTGCCAACAATACCATGCGTGTGCTGGTCAGAAATAATCTGAAATATTATGATATATTTTTGTGCCAATTTTGGATGAAATCCATTTGTTAGTATAGAAGTTACATGTATTTTAAAATTGGACATATCAGCAGGCATAGAATCATGTTGGCAGCACTGCCTTGTATTAATTACTCCAAATTAATCTAGAATGTCAGGTGCTATACGTGTGCAAAGTATAGAGCTGTTGGCTTGCATACTTTCTGATATATTGATATTAGGGTAAAACATATAGACAGCATTTATTAACAGTTGGCAGCCCTGATTGCACTGAAGAATACTTATAGTCATATCTGATATGTTACACATAGCACATGCGAAATTTGGGTGAAATCCTACTGATAGTATAGAAGTTACATGTATTTAAAAATTGGCCCTATCAGCAGGCTTAGAATCATGTTGGTAGAACTGACGTATATAAGTTACTCCAAAATTAATCAAACATGTCAGGTACTATACGTGTGCATAGTTTAAAGCTGTCGGCTTGCACACATTCTGATATATTGGTATTTGGATAAAAAAATAGAGAGAGCAATTATTAACAGTTGGCAGCCCTGGTGGCTCTTAAGAATACGCTCAGTCATATCTGTTTATGTACAGATATTACATACAAAATTTGGTTGAAATCCAGTTGATAGTGTAGAAGTTATATGCATTTAAACATTGGACCTATCAGAAGGCTTAAAATTATTTTGGCAACACTGTCATGGTTGGCCTCCTGGAAATTAAACTGAAATAGTATTATCTACATGTGTGCCAATTTTGGAATAGCTCCTATGCATACCTTGCAGGATATCCAACATGGAGCTCAAATTTCTAGTGCGTTTTTTCAGCAGTTGGTAGCACTGACATCATTTTCAAATATGGACGAGAGCTATTCCGGTGCACATCTTTACTCATACTAAATTTGGTTTTGATTGCTGCAGCCGTTTAGGAGTTGATAGGGGGGACACACACACAGCCAGACAGACAGACAGAAGGACAGACAGACAGACAGACAGACAGACAGACAGACAGACAGACACACATTTGCCCGATCTCATAAGACTACTTTTTCCTCATTTTTGCAAAATGTGAAAAGTAGGCTAAAAATCATTCCTCTGGAAATCCCAAATTATCAAACGGATGTCGGTCAATAATTATGGTAGGCCTACGTAATTAATCAATTCGAGGCTAATCGTCAAGTTTCTACCCCCCACAAAGAAAATACCGTACGGTACCGAAACGTATAGGCTATACCGTATTTTTGTGCAAAGATGCGTCCTTTTTTTAATTGTTCTGTTTATTAATTTTGAGGTTCGTATTCTTGAATATCAGAATGTGTACGACCAATGAGTGAAAGTAACTGTGCTCGAAATTAGGCCTAAAAACTGATGAGTGCCTCAACACCAATAAGAACATAAAACTCAATTTGGTGTAAATAGCCTACCTGTATTGAAAAGCTAGAAGCCTCAGAGCGGGCGTTTCATACGCCCTTCCCATTGGTCGGAACGTGTGATCGGGCTAGTGCCCCAGAGAGAATCTTGAAGGGCATATCTTTGACATGAGAATCTTTGAGAATCTTTGGTCTTGACTGTATACGATACAATGAAAAAGAGCTGCAGCCATCTTTAAGTTAAGTTTCAATTCTGGAAAAGAAAATACTGCCGCAGACATCTTTAAATTGTTATTTGGTGCTAGTATGCTGTGCGCAAAATTGACAAGAAGAATGGAGAATATTAGGTTAAGGTAATGACATCAGTACAGTGGAAATTAAGTTCTCAAACAATTTGGAAAGCTCTTTCCAGAGAGGCATGATAGAAAATGCGTAAACGTTTCTGAGATTGGCGATGTCATTATTGCAGTGCATTCGTTTGCATTTTGGAACGTAAGAAGGTTTTAAAAATGCGCGAAAGGTTTTTAGGCCAACCATTTCACTCTAACCTTGTATACAATTGTTGATATCATAAGTGGATTGTAATATCTTAAGATTAATGATGTATGGCTTAATTATTTTATTTGAGGTTCTTTACGCAAGCTCAAACGTAAGGGATAGCAAGCCATGATCACACTTTCGTGAATGAAAGTTTATTGCTTATTATTTGTTGGGTGGTGGGTGAGTGTTATTACGACCTTCGAATTGTTCTGAAGATTAGATGTACTGCAAATGCTCGCGAAGCCCTGATAAATATGTGTAAGGTCCTTATTATGTATTGTAGCCATAAGTCCGTAAGGGTCGACTACTAATGATAAGAGTCTACTTAAGGCCCGGAAGTTCATGCACTGATAAATTATTAAATATGCATCACGTATCAAACAATATGCACTAGGAAATAACTAGGGCAATTATGAGCACTCCGTATTCTTTAGTGTTTCTATTTTGAATGTAAAGGCTAACTACCAGTTTCCACTATGATTGTTTGCTGCAATTAAGGCTTCAAACAGGTCTTGAGAAAATTCACTAAGTTTGTTGCAGGGTAACTAATAGCATTCGTTAACAAGGACTGGATTGAAGTGTTTTTGGTAACAGTGCAGGATACATGAACCCAGGGGGAAAAATAACAACTTCTGAAATTTACATTAAATACTTTTTCTGAGGATTCAAAATTGATGTAGTTCACTCCTCGGCTGTCTATAACCCGCCCACCTTCCCAAATTATAACACGACTTATATAGTAAATATTCCAGCTGTGTCGGCGTTAAAGCAGTATTGCCAACCCCATGCATACGGCACTGATATACGTGGTTTTGTAAAACAAAAGAACACCAATCTCAACACGTTCAATCCAATGGTTTTTGGGTCAACAGTGACCCGCTAGCCCTACACCGGACCTTTCTAACCTTTGTTTCGCCCAATCCAATGGTCTTTGACGATGGTTACAGTCTAACGCGTCCAAATCAATGGTTACAACCTAATGCGTCCAGATCAATGGTTACAGCCTAACGTGTCCAGATAAATAGGTTTATTTAGTTAGCCATGCCCCGCTAGCTTCCCGACACCCGACCATTCTAACCTTCGTTTTGTCCAATCCAATGGTTACAGCCTAACGAGCCCAGATCAATGGTTGCGGCCTTACGCGTCCAGATCAATGTTTTTTTTTTGTCAACCGTGCCCCGCTAGCTTCCCGAGGCCAAAGGTCTCGCCTAACCCGACCATTCTAACCTTCGTTTTGTCCAATCCAATAGTTTTTGACAATGGTTGCAGCCTAACGCGTCCAGATCAATAGTTTTCGACAATGGTTACAGGCCTAACGCGTCCAGATCAATAGTTTTGACAATGGTTACAGCCTAACTCCTCCAGATTCTCCTAGTGGTGGTGTATTTTATATCTTAATGTTGGGCACACTGCCGTGACTTCAATTTCTCATCATGTCTCGCCCGGCCGTAGTTCAAATTCAACAAGAAAGAAACACACATAATTATGTAATTTAGCACATATTTCCAGTATATTAGTCATAATGAACGGGAATTTCATCTGATATTGTCCCCTGGAACCCCTGAAAATGTATGGAAATCATATATTATCATTTACCATCTAAGTGAAACTGTAAAAGTAAGGTTCCTGTCTCATGCCCATGGTAATCAATTTCCACTATGGAATGTTTGCTGCAATTAAGGCTTCAAACAGGTCTTGAGAGAATTCACTAAGTTTGGTTGCAGGGCAACTAATAGCATTTGTTAACAAGGACTGAATTGATGTGATTTTTTATTTTTATTTTTTTTTGCAACATTTTGCTTATGTTTGGCAGTTTCCAAATGTTGAGTCACTGAAAATGTATTAATTGTTGAGAGCAGTACTCCTCCCTTTTCATAACTTTCACAAGGCAGATTATTGAAAATATGTTATTTACGATTCACATACTTTTCTCGGAGTCGAAGTTGATTTCTATTCGAATTCTCACTGCTGCACCGGAAATATTTGTTTAATTACGTAAATAAAGTATTTTTGTTCGTGTTCATTTTACGATCTCAGCGCCATGTTACATTGACGTCCGACACTACGGGACACGTGAATCCCTATATCCCTATATCCCTATATATATTATAATTGTGAAAATCTGTGTGTCCGTGTGTGTGTGTGTTAGTTTGTTACTTCTTGACACTAAAACGGCTGGACGGATTTGGATGAAATTTGAAATGGAGACAGCTTATAACCTGGGATAACATATAGGCTGCCTTTCATCCGGATATAAATCATTGTTCCAGTGGTACGAGCAACATAACTGAAAAGTCACCAAAAATACTCAATCGGGACAAAATATTGAAGTTGTCGCATAAAGACCGGACAAAGCTTATTTTACGCCCCTCGATGCGAGAAACAATACTCGGTATGTCCCTACGGGACACCGAAAACTACATTTTAGGGCCCTAAAACCAACAGTTTTAAAGATATTTTCTGAAAAACTATCTTCACTCTGATAAACTGATGAACTAATGGCAAGTCCGTTTCCATGGCAACTGAACCTCAAGGTATGACATCCGATTTCCTATATATCACTGTAGGAGGCAATGCCAATCCATTTATTATCTTTTCAAGAGATATATAAACACAAGAACAGGGTAGCGTGCCTGCCTCCCATCCGGAGGCCCCGGGTTCAATTCCCGGCTCCGTCAGAGATTTTAGACAATGACGTGAGGGCTGCAACGGAGTGCACTCAGCTTCGTGAGGACAATTGTATAGCTGTCTGATAGAGAGGCATCGCCCCGGTCACGAAGAACAAGATAAACGGCCGAGGGAACACGATTCACTGACCACGCGTCACCACAATATCTGCAGGCCAAATGGCTGGGATGCGGTCGCATGATAGGCCTAGGCCCTTCATGGTCTGTAGTGCGAGGGGTACAAAAAATAGGGATAGTGCCTTCTAATACCGCTTTTAATTCTTAAACACTACAGTAGCGGCTACTAAATAAAGGTAGCGATATAGCTACGTTCAATTTCATAAACACTGGGCTTACAAATCCCGTATAGTTAAGTACAAATATCAGTCTGGTCGTTATTTCAGTAGCAACGAAACTCTGTGGCGGCTATTGCCGTTTCCGTAACACTTAAGGCATCCCGCCGCCACATACCTCAATGTGCACTTACAAAATTGTGATCCAGTCTATTTTACTGAAAAGAATGTCTGCGAGAGAGTATCCACTCCGGCAAGAACCACACTCACTACCTTTTCCAATATTTACACAAGACATGATTTTAAAGCACTCTTCAGTATGTTGAGGTACGGAGATATACCACATGGAAAGATACAATAAAATGTTGGCAAATCTGAGTTCAAGGAACTGCTATTCAGAATCGGCTTTCGGTACTGGTCATGCGGCCCATGTTCGTAACATGGATTTTTTTCCTTTGACAATGTCTCTACACCATGTGCGAGGGCAACGCATTTCAAAAATCTCTAAAAACACAATAATCAGGAAATTGGAGAAATTTTTTAAGTGGGATCGAAAATTCAAGGAGAAATAATTTCATCTTCGAGATTTGCTGATGACATCGTCTTCTTGGCCGATACGCCTCAGGATTTGAACGAGTTTTTGAATGGTATGGACTCCGTCTTGAGGAAAGAATTCATGATGAAAATCAATAAATGTAAAACAAAATTATTGGAATGCAGCCGAAATAAATCAGAAACCTCTATGGACATCAAATCGGCAGGTGAAACGCTACGGGAAGTAGGAGACATGTGTTACTTAGAAAGCAAAATATCCAGTGATGGACGAAGCAAAGAGGATATAAAAACAGGTTGGCTCAGGCAAGGAAAGCATTTCTACAGAAAAGGAATCTGTTGACATCGAATATACATTTACTGTAGGTAGCCTATTAAGAAGTCATTTTTGAAAGCTTTTGTCTGGAGCGTGACACTATAAGGGAGTGAAACTTGCGCTAATGGTGCAGCACGAAAGAGGATAATTGAAGCGTTTGAAATGTGATGTTACAGGAGAATGATGAAGATCAGATGGGAAGACAGGGTAACAAATGAAGAGGTATTAAGACGAGTGGGAGAGGAGAGATGTTTATGGCGACTGCTAATGAAGAGAAGAGATACAGTAGGTCGGTACGACACATATTAAGACAACCAGGAATAGCAAGCTTACTTATGGATGGGAGGGTCGAGGACAAGAACTGTAGGGGTACACCAGGGTTAAACAGATTGCCTCTGATGTAGGGTGGTGAAGCTATGTAGAGATGAAAAGATTATCTCAGGAGAGGGAGGCATGGAGGGCTGCATCAAACCAGTCAAAAAATGAAGACTCAAACAACAACAATCAGGAATTTTAATTACTTAGAGAGGCATGTGAGGCAAAAGGGTTGTTGGGGAATTTAATTCCCTGGGATGTAACACTGGAAGAGACTGCATAATGTACATCAGCGGCCAAGGTGAGAGATATTTTACTATAGGCCTATTAATAGCGACATGTTGACGTTCAAATCATCAATAAGTGTGGGAAAATTACACCCAGAATAGCTTAAGGAAAAATACTTTTAATTCCCCATATTCCGATAGATTTGCCATTCCAGTGTGCAAGAGTGCAGTTCCCTCTTCAAACAATATTCGCAATTTCTATTAACAAAGCGCAATGACGCACACTTAACAGCAGCAGGTATACATTTAGACAAAACCATTTTTTCCCATGGGCAACTGTATGTGGCGTGCTCGCGAGTATCCGGACAGCGAAATCGTTATGTCTCAGCAGATGATGGCAAAACCGAAAACGTCATTTTTAAATGTGTTCAAATAATGTAACATCGTACCCTGCAGACTTTGACAACTCTTAAAAATTCCCACTTTGCTGCTCATATCAATATACTGTATGTATCAGAATATTCAGAATTAGAATGGACCCATCTCTAGCCGCGATTGCTGTAATAGAATAGACCAATTAATACATCGTCCACATTGTCTTGATCGCGAGCGAAGCCGCGGGTACCTGCTAGTAATGAAATAAAAGGCAAAACCATTGGCCTGGATAAAGATTATTGATGCGTGACTACCCCCACTGTGTGTGACAAAAAACAGGGGTGTTTCGGACCGTACTACCTAACCATTATTGGTCTGCCAGATGCGTGGGGTTGGCAATACGGTCCATGATGTTAAAATGGCTGAAACAGGTGGACTTTTGGCTGTATAAGTCGTGTTCATATTTGGGACGGCTGGGCGGGTCTCAGACAGCGGAGGAGTAAACCTCTATTGACTACATCATCTATAGCCTCCGTGTCTTAGGCGGCAACAGGCCGGCCTCTCACCGCTGGGGTCCGTGGTTCAAATCCCGGTAACTCCATGTGAGATTTGTGCTGGACAATGTGGAGGCAGACAGGTTTTTCTCCGGG
Organism: Meconema thalassinum; assembly: GCA_946902985.2. Classification (NCBI taxonomy): domain Eukaryota; kingdom Metazoa; phylum Arthropoda; class Insecta; order Orthoptera; family Tettigoniidae; genus Meconema; species Meconema thalassinum. The sequence goes on from OX336397.1 coordinate 6,161,748, forward strand.
TACTCCGGTTTTCCCTGTCAATATTTCATTCCAGCAACACTCTCCAATTTCATTTGTCATTCATTTAATCATTGCCCCAGAGGAGTGCGACTAGCTTCGGCAGCCGGCACAGTTCATATCCTCGCTGCTAGATGGGGGCTTCATTCATTCCATCCCTGACCCGGTCGGTCGACAAGAAACAGGCCGTGGATTTTCAATTACATCATCTCCAGAAATGTTCCCGACTATTAATTCAGGTGCTTAATTTCAGTAGTTTAAGAATTTTATAGAAAGGGTTACCTTCCGTAAATTCTTACCGTTGGAGAATTCTATTCTTCCTCACAGACAGTGCAAACTACTAATCAGCAGATAATACAAATACGAGACTCACAGAGTCCGAATCAAAATATACGACTTTAGGAACATGATGTAACTAAAAGTGCTTCAAAACAATAGGAAATTACGATATACGCCCTTCTCAAGCAGAGATATGCACTTAATCAGGCAAGGGAGAAAAATATGTTGCATTGTGTCAAAATAAGCATAAATATGGAAAAATATGAATTTCTATGAACTTCCGGGCCTTAATAATAATTAATACATTTCTTGCAGCCGATGGCCTTATTTGATATTCTGGGAGTCGTTACTGTCCATTATCACTGCTGCACAGAAAATATGTGCTAAATTATGTAAATATAATAAGAATATTAAAAAGGAATCCGGTTAGTCTCACATAGAGGTTACATGACCACTCTGTCGTAAAGCCCTGAAACTGTAGTCCTCTATAGCTCTCTATACAGTAGTTATCCTTTTAGTGTAAGAAGAATATGGTAAAGTGAGGAAAATTAGTTTATCAAGCTAAAAATTGGTGGAGAGGTTCCTGAAATAGCCTGGATCAAAATACTAAAAGTCCCAAAAAATCCCTCTTGGGGAACATGCCGCCATCTTGGAAAAATGGCCGGCATCTTGGATTTCGTATCCAGCATCGCATTGAACGTCATAACTCGGTACCTAAGGGTAATAGGGTCATGCGGTTTGGTCAGGATAACTTTCCAGAAATCATCCTATCATTCTGACACTACTTATCCTAGATAACAATCGAAATAGTTATTATAAATCACTTAAATAAACTCTCATAGGGTAGCGTTAAAATCCATCTTGATGTTCAATGTAGATTTTTCACCTTTTACAGTCATGGGATTGAAAAAAGTACTGAAATAAATGTTGTTAAGCACATCAACACGCACAACAATATGTGATCAGCACTTTATTAAACCAAGAATTACGGGTGTGAGAAGTTGTCAAACATGCGCATGCAACTCGAGGAGTGGCGCGCTGCGAAGGGTTCTCAAAGCCGGTGCAACTGGTGATGTAAACATATTCTGTAGGCGCAACTATGCCCCCCTTTTAATGATAAGTAAAAATTTGACACTTTTATATAGAAGGTTAGCATCTTATAACCTAATAAATAATTAGAAAACACAATAATTAATTTATTAATACAGTAACTTAGCGCTTTAAAACTCTCTTTCTTAACTACGTATATTATATTTATATAGAAAAGGAATGATAAACGTTACTATTAGAAAATAAATTAAGCAGCTATTTGCTTATTTGCTATCTTATACCACACCTTCAACACACTAACGTTTAAGCTCATTACAATTTCTTTTGTAAAAACACGAAAAACCCGGAAAAGAGGATATTCTGCTGCCACGGGGTGCTGTAGTGCGGTGTGTCTGTAAAGGAATAAAACCAACTATTTATTATATCGTACGCGTTTAATATTGGTCATGTGTTGGTAAAAAAAACGTGACACTTGCCTTAATCTTGACGCTTTTTCTTTGTTAAGGTTGATCTTTCAGAAGAGTCTACTCTGCGGCGAAGAGGTGGCGAGGATCTGCATGGCAATTCTTCGGGGTTGTCCTCCTGTTCCTCACTTACCATATCGTCAAGAGTATCTGGCTCTGGCATGTTAGAACAACCTCACAAGTGCAATTGCTGCACATTGATGAAGAGGAGAGACCTTGTCTTCGGCAACCACAAGATCTGCTGCCGCATCATGTCTTGCACTCTCAGCTGATGAGGTTTAGGAGGAAGTCTGGTGCGGGAGGAGATTCTGTTGGAATCGGTAAAAATTTGCCGATTCTTTTCTTCTTCCATCCCCACTCTGTAGGTGGAAGAGAGATTCCGCGCCATTCCTGCACTAGGTGATAAACTCTTAGGCTATGCTGTCGAGATGCTGCTGATGTAGGTGGAAGACTTGAGAGGTCGAAGTCTGCATGGAGACGTTGTTTGGCAATGGTCTTAAAGTACTGACTATACCTTGTCTTGTTTAGGCTATTTGTAGTTCTACCTCCGTATAACGCTACGAAAATATCTTCCCCTGCCTTCACGATCTCTTCCACTGCAGCGTCTGCGCTGTTAAAAATAGCAATTCTTTGGCGAAGACCTGGTTTATCGTTTAAGGTCTTGAACGCGTGCACCCCCTTCCTGGAGGCAGCCGAAGTTGTGTCGCAACCGGACATGGCATGGAGGAAGAGAAGATTGTCGGTCATGTCCCCAAAAGCCTTCTGCAATTCCGTAGAGGCAAAGAGATTCTTCGGATGGGCTTTTGATGGTGGCACCAGCATATAGAAGTTTCTATCGCGTTCTGAATGGCTCGAAAGAAATACCAACAAATCGGTATTCTCTCCAACAATATTGCCACATGACCTCCCTTCTCTGCTTCCTTGATCGCTGTAGTCACGATGAGACGATCAGCATCAGACTTGGCATGAATAGCTGGAATCCCCTTTTCTTCGAAACAACGACCTAAAATGGCAACGAATCTTGATTTGATTGAAGTATTGGCTAGGAACTGATTCTGCGACGAGACCACTTGCACTTCCAAATCCACCAAAATTTCAGAAGATGACGTCTTGGCACGTTGTCTCATATGCTCCACGTCTTTCGTCGAACACTAAGTTACAATAGCTTTCCCTTGATAGTTCACATTGATGTACGAAATGTAGTTCTTACAAACATCATCGAAGGTTCCCTATTTCGGCCATACCACCCGGTGCAGGAGATCTCCACCGTCAAACACGTAGGTAAGGTCTTCGGGAAGACAGGTCATTGGTGCACACAACTTCTCTATCACTGTCTGTAAAGTTGATTTTGTACCTTTTCTGATACTTGAAGCATCGAACAGCGCTGGCGGCAATAAAACCAACTCGTATTCAAAGCACGATTCAAGGTCCTCTTCATTGCGAGCGACACACGCAATTCGAAGAAACAGCTAGTTCGAATTTACAGGCACGGTCTCACCTCGGGCAACAAGAGTTGCAAGAGTGACAACTTTGTCCTTTCGTCGGAGTTTAACTTCGGCGAACGATTTCCCTTCCAGTTTCTTCAAAGTCGCGGTTCCTATCTCACAAGCTGAGTCGCAGGTCACCGTTTCGTCACCTATAACACCGGTTGATTAGGACACCAAAATATCCTGGGGTTTGTCGAAAGGAGAATGTATACTTAGCCATTCTCTGATTTTTTCGAGATGCTTGAACTCTCGCCTTTGGCAAGCTTGCCCAAGTTCCACGTGTTGCATAGAATTTAATGGTAAAATCGGTTTTAGATGTAGGACATTTATAAAGTACAGGAAACGGCATTAACTTTTAAACCGGATGGTAAACATCGACAAAATAAGCATAAAGGGACAGTTCAAAATGAAACACACATTTTTCGCGTTTATGATTATTTTCTGTGGCGTACCGTTTAAGATAAATTTTATGATAAACCGTAAAGACGTTCATTTCGGCCGGTCGGCCGGCGCCACTGCTAAGCAACACAGGGAAGAAGGAGTGGGGGAACGAGAGCGCTCTGACGGCGCAGCGGCAGGGAAGTCGCTCGGCAATGCGTGGACGGACAGTCCATTCCTAGTTTAATTACATACGAGCATAGCGCAAAACAGTCTTAATTATTGAAGTTAAAAGGAAATATTCCTTTCTATTTATACATACAATATAAGTAGCTAAGAAAGAGTGTTTTAGAACGAAAAGTTACTGTATTAACAAATTAATTATTGTTTTTTTATATATATAGACTAGGTTATAAGATGCTATCCTTCTATATAAAAGTGTCAAATTTTTACTTATCATTAAAAATGGACTTAGTTGCGCCTACAGAATATGTTTACTTCACCAGTTGCACCGGCTTTGAGAAGCCCCCCTCCTCGGCGCACCGCTCATGTTTGACAACTTCTCACTTCCGTAATTTTTGGTTTACGTAAGTGCTGATTACATATTTTTGTGCATTTTGACGTGCTTAACAACATTAATTTCAGTACGTTTTTCAATCCCTTGAGTGTAAAAGATCGAAAATCGACATTGAACACCAAGATGGCTTTTAACGCTACCCTATGAGAGTATGTTTAAGTGATTTATAATAAATACTAGCAGAAGTACCCATTCTTCGAACGGTCGTCGGCATTAATAACCAGACGTAATCAATTGAGCTACTGTTGCAATGGTTAGGGGCTTGTAACCTGTTTGTCGACAAAGATAAATGATTAGTTGAAATATGCTCTGAAACTAATTTATCTAACGTGTACTTCCTGACGTGAAAATAAAATTGAAAACCTCGTAGACGAAATGCAATTCACTTCACATAAAAACTGACCCACACTGTTGTGTCAAGTGCGCATCCAGAGTAAGACCCGTTTAATAAATTATAAAGGCTTGTGGTGCATGAAAATTCAGGTTTTTTAGCCTCCAATGGCCAAAATTCCTAAAAGCAAAAAAATAAAATAAAAAATAAACTATTTCAATTCAGGAATTTTTGAAAATAATGTTGCTGTTTGAAGATATAATAGACCTTCTGTACGACACATCGCACGTTTAAGTCTTGTGAAAAAAAATCCAGGGTACCTCTTGACCCCCTTAAGCGCATTGATGAATTTTACAGTTTTTGTTGGTTTCGTGATAACCTTATAGCCATTTGCAAACTTTCACAGAAATTTAATAAATGGAGTGGAATTACTTCTTGCAGAAATAGATGGAAAGTTGGATGTACCTTTTTGAGACACTGTTGTCATGGTTACTGGCTTGCATTCCTACATTAGTTTATTAAATAAAATTAGTTTTCTGGGAATATCTCAGAAACTCTTGGTTTTAGAGCATTAAAATGTAGTTTCCGGGGACCCTTTACGACTGTTTAGGGGCCCCGAGGTTTTTTTTCTGACACCAAGGGGCTGAAAACGAGCTTTGTCTCGACGTTGTAGGCCGTAGTATCATCATCATCATCCTCATGCATAGTTTCCAGCCGTTGGCCGGGTCTGTTTGGAACACAGGCCACTCCAACGTCTTCTGTCTTCCCTCCATCTCTCAGCTTCCACCCCTGTCCAGTCTTCTCCCCTCTTCTTCACGCTTTCTTCCATCCCTTTCAGCCACCTGTCTCTCGGTCTTCCTCTCGGTCTTCCTCTCGGTCTCTTTCCTTCCCACTTCGTCTCGTGTATCCTCCTGGGTATCCTCTTATCCTCCATTCGTTTTACATGTCCATGCCATCTAAGTCTAGATTTCTCTATACCATCCCGTAATGGTTCCTCCTTTATTAATTCTCTGGTCCTCTCATTTCTTATTCTGTCCATCTTTGTAGCTCCAATACTGCTTCTCAGGAATCTCATCTCATTGGCCTGTATTTTGCTCTTCTCCCTTCCTTTCATAGCCCAGGTCTCCGAGGCATACGTCAGGATAGGGGCATAGTACGTCCGATATATGATCTTTTTTCTGTTCTGAGGGACATCCTTGCTCCATAACATGCTTCTCACACTCCTCCGGAATGCTTCTGCCTGTCTCCCCCGCTCATTTTTTCTCTATAGTTACTTCCATTATCTTGTATCAGGCTTCCCAGATACTTGAAACTCTCCACTTTCTTCAGCTGTTCCCCACCAATTGTTATTCCCGTTGTGGTTCTTTCCTTCTTCCTTGTTGTGATCACCATCTCACACTTATTTATGCTAAATTTCATCCCATATCCTTGTATTATTCCTTCCCACACGTCCAACTGTTCCTGTACCTCCTCCTCCTTGTTTCCCCAAATCATCAAGTCATCCGCTAACACCATTGCTTTCATCTTTCCTTCCCCAATTACTTGTGCCACTCGGGTCATTATGTCATCCATCACCACAATGAAAAGTAACGGTGCCAGTGCACTTCCTTGTTTCAGGCCGTTTCTCTGATCCACCCAGTCCGATCTCTCTCCTCCCACTTTCACACAGCTCACGCTTCCCTTGTACATCTCCCTTATCCTCCTTATAGTCCATTTTTCTACTCCTCTATCCTCCAGGGACTTCCATACTCTGTTTCTGTATACACTGTCATATGCTTTCTCAGTGTACAGGAAGGCCATCAGTAGATCTGTTCCATACTCACAGTGCTGTTTTTGTAACTGCCTTACAGCAAAAATCAAATCCACTGTGGACCTTCCTGCTCTGAAGCCATGTTGTTCTTCCCTCATCCCTCCTTCTATCCTTGTCCTAATTCTCCTTTCCAAAACTTTCTCAAACATCTTTTCACAATGACTCATCAGTTTTATTTTCCGATAATGTCTGCATTCTGTTCTACTACCTTTCTTGAAGATCGGGACAATTATTCCCTTTTCCAGTCCTCTGGGGTCTTTCTTTCCGTAGTGTAATGAAAATGAAACAATATAGGGATAGGGATATAATAGATCTTCCGTAGCACACCAGCACGTGTAAATCGCGTGAAAAAATTCTAGAGTACCCCATGACCCCCTTAAGCGCATTATATGTATTGATGAATTTTACAGCCTAGTTTGGTTCCGTTATAACCTTCTAGCCGTTTGAAAACTATCTCAGTAATGTAATAAATGGAATTTTATTTCGTCTTATATTACAGCAATATATGAACATGTGAATTTCTGTTGCCATGGTTACCGGCTAGCTTCCTTTCATTATTGTATTAAATGAAATTAATTTTCTGCGAATATCTCAAAAACTATTGGTTTTAGGGCCTTAAAATGTGGTTTTCGGGGTCCCTTTAGGGCCCCCGAGTTTCGTTTCTCACATTGAGGGGCTGAAAATGAGCTTTGTCTCGCCCTTCTACGCCTATTTCAGCATGTATTTTAAGGGGGTAGGCCCCCTTTTATGAGAGGTACAGAGAAGAGTTACATCAATGATTGGTGTCTTGCCTCTGAAGGATATCTGTACCAAATTTTACGTTGATCCACTCAGCCGTTCTCGAGTTATAAGGACACAAAAATGTCCACAGACAAACAAACAGACAGACAGACAGACAGACAAAAATTTCATTTTCGCGCCCATCCGTCATAAATTAGTCTAAAACGTGGAAAAAACGCAAATTTACGTAGAAATTCGGAAAAAACAGACAAACTTTCATTCTTATATATATAGAGATTTCGATTGTTATCTAGGTAAAGTAGTGTCAAAATGATAGCCTGCATTCTGTTAAGTTATCCTGACCAAACCGCATGTCCCTATCACCCTTAGGTACCGAGTTATGACGTTCAATGCGATGCTGGATACGAAATCCAAGATGCCGGCCATTTTTCCAAGATGGCGGCATGTTCCCCAAGAGGGATTTTTTGGGACATTTAGTATTTAGATCCAGGCTATTCAAGGAACCTCTCCACCAATTTTTAGCTTGATAAACTAATTTTCCTCACTTTCATATTCTGTCTAATATTCCTGCACTATTTGAGTATTACTTCAATGAAGTGATAAGTTCTCGCACTGACTGCCTCATAGCACACACGTAATCCAAGGAAGGGTCGAATATTGAGTTGAACTTGGTTAATTCAAGATTTTAAATTAATTATAGAATGTTTTACTCTTGCACACAATATGCTAGAAAACCTTCTTAAGTTGTTTTTACCTGTAATTACCAAGTGATACGGCCGAGTGCATGTCTTGACTGATACTAAATAATTAAATTGCAGATGTACCGACACTTAATGTGTTCCACGCCCATGTGATTCACTAATGGTCCGTCATTTCCTTTTGGCAATTGTTAGGGAGTGATGAAGCTGGATCCTGCACTTAGGTAATGTACGTCATTTTCATGATTTCATACCATATTTTATATTCCGGGATTACAATTACAATCCATTATCATTACTGCAATGAAAGTATGTAACTTAAGTCGATATTTCTTGTTCATAGCTTGTCGTTGCTCAACTGCTTGTGATAGAGACTTCAAGAGACTCACACAGGGGTATACATTGACGTCATGTCACAGTTTCCAATGTATGTTACACAAGATACACGACACAGGTCGTGTGTAGTGAGCGAGAATCTATTGGCTCCCGTCTGACCGATTGTACCACAAGAAAAGGGGTCTGGGGGTGAAATTGGCTCGAGGTTAGGTTTGTTTTTGTTTGTTAAGCCTCAACGAAGCGAGCGCAACAGAAAGCAAATGAGGCGAGGTCAGAAAGACACACAGTAGTGCAAGTGTTGATCACCTCCGCACTGATGTGCTAAATCACATACATTTATTGTTTATTGCCGTGTTCGTCAGCGTATTTAGTATGTGAAACAGCCGTAGCGAGCGCTCACTCATTGACGTTAGTAGTTGCCAACATGTCCGATAAAAAATACACCAGACGACACACGTAACATAATTATGTAAAAAAAAAATTGGGTATTTGTGTAGTATTTGTAAACAATGCTTGTATGAGGCAATGGTGCCACCTTCACTTTACCACAATTCCCCGTAGCGAGGTTTGGTGACTGTATGGCCAAAAAAATGCTGATGAACCAAAATGGATGTCTCGACTAAACCATTGGTCGCTACTTGGTTAGATGACTGTCTGGACGAAAATTACTGATTGCACTGGGGCCTGGGGCGTAAGCCCTAGGTCAGGTTTGTTTTGTATGGTGAACAGCATTGGTTTGGACCAAAATTCGGGACAGTATCAACCATTGGGTGTTTGGGCAGAAAAACGGTGCTTTCGAAGCCCAGTTTCCAATCTTCGGGTGTTCCACCTCTTACTACTGGCACATACTGCCAGTGTGTTTCAAATGCCAGCACATCCGAGCTGTCTAGCTCTCTTTAGTACCCAATACCATGAGATATATATTGATCAGCCTAGAGCCATATGGCTAATCGGAATCTAACTTGATAGCTCATGTCATAAAGTAGGCGTGGCACCTTGTTAGGTTTCTCTGTGGCAAGTCCTATATCAGGAAATTTGATTAGATGTACACAGAGTTCCTAATGTGACCTCGGTTGCAGATTCACGGCAGAGTCCACCAATATCCGGATGCTGTAATTGGACCGTGTTATGCAGAAAGGAACCAACCAACATCAAACCTTAACTGAGAAAAATGCATTTAAAGTTAAATAGAAATGCAAACTTTACAAATTAAAAATATCTAATACTAATTACTGTAGTTTAAAGCATACAGGGTGATTCTTGATGTAGTCTACAAATTCAATAATGTGTAATTACTTTTTGGAACCACTTACAGACTTGGTTTATATGTCATTATATTGCAAAACACTTCGAGTTTTGACTTGCGTAGTTGCACAGTTGTCCGCCACGCGCACCGCCCCTCATATTTTGGAAATGGCGTCTTTCAATGGTACGGAAAGAGCGAAGTGCGTGTTCTGGTTTGAAGAAATCAAGTCAACAACGAGTGTACAGCGGAAGTTTCGCACAGAATTTGGCAATGACCCACTCAGTTGTAGACAAACAATGTACAAATGGCACCAGCCATTTATCGAAACAGGTTGTTCTGTGCGACACACAAAGGCTTCAAACCCCGCACCTCTGACTGGCGACGTGGCGGAAATAGCTAGGGAGAGGTTCGTCCGGAAAAATCAACATGGCGTCTGTCACTCGAAACTGGTATCCCTCAGACCACTATTTGGCATGTGTTGTGCCAACATTTGGTCATGACAGCATACCGACTGCCCTTGGTTCAAGCACCGAGTGAAGCGGATAAACATACCCGACATGAATTCTGTATTGACATGTTCGATTGTATCAGCCGTGATGAGTCATTCTTGAACAACGTTTCACCTTTCTGGCTGAGTCAACACAGTTGTCGTATTTGGGTTGCGGGAAACCACTTGGGCACCGCGTGCAGATGGCTCTTGACATCCCCAGAGTGAATGTTTTTTGCGCTGTTACGAGAGAGACGGTGTACGGACCTTTCTTCTTTGCTGAGAGAACCACCACTGGCATCATTTATCTGGATATGCTACAGAACTTCCTTATTCCACAGTTGGATGATGATGACCATAATGGGCGCATGTGTTGGCAACAAGATGGTGTCCCGCCGCACTTCCTGCCAGACGTCAGGGAATTACTTGATAACGTTTCCGGGTAATGGGAGAGGTCGTGGTGGACCAATTACCTGGTCGCCAAAACTCTAGATTACACACCACTGGACTTCTTTCTGAGGGGTTTTGTGAAAGATAGGGTGTACATCCCTCCCTACTCTACATGTACATACCTCCCTCCTTCCGTTGGGATGTGTCCAGTATGACAAATGGTGCACACGTTGAGCCGTAATGGATTTGTCAAAAAGAATTGAAGTGTTTTGCCAAGTAATGATATAAAACTGAGTCTTTAAGTGGTTCCAATAAATAATTACACATTATTGAAATTGTAAACTACATCGAGAATCACCCTGTATAGTTGCTCGTACCTTTTACCAAAATATTGACCTTAGAGCTACGGTACCTTAGTTAATGAGATATCATAATGCAGTCCAATTTTATACATGAATAGAAAGTAAGCTGTGCACATGTAATCTCTTTGTCACATACCGGTAGTGTTTTCTCTGCAGAACTCGTTGCCATCTTTGAAGCTCTGCAGCCTGCTGGTCAACTCCACTTCTTGTTTGTACCGACTCTTGAGGTCATTGCAGTCAATTGCTTCATGTTTCCTCAACAGCTGAGAATCCATTAGAGTGGTGCAAAATTGACACCAAAATCACCACAAGTCACATGCCCCAGGCTGATATTAATTAGCGCCTCATTACTTAGTTATCCATCTTATCTCTTTCGTGTCCAACACAAAACTCTTGTTTGTTTGTTCTGTTGTAGCAAGACTAGTCTTACAGTTGGCAATGGATATCTAAAATGAGCAGTTGGCATTAGTGAGTGCTTAAATCATGTATATTAAATGTATATGACATACATCATTTTATTTGTCTGTATTGATTTGATAATGTTTCCGCTTTACAATACATTTTTTTAACGTTTTCACAATGTCGCTGGTGCAAGTTTTGGCCGTATTTGACCTTCATCAGCCTACATATAGCAATCTCTCACATCTTGGTGAACACTTCATGCATCATATGTAAGTCATGACTTGTTGCAATCACTTCAGCTATAATACAGAAAAATCGCGATTATCCGTCCCTCGATAAACCGTTCTGCGGATTATCCGTCACAAAAAAGTCGACTTTTTACAAAGCGATGTACTGTCGCTCCAAAATGGAATGAGCGTACTCCTGATGTCAATAATAATAATAATGATGTTATTAGATTCACGTCCCACTAACTAATTTACGTTGACGGTTTTCGGAGACGCTGAGGTGCCGAAGACGGATGCTATTCAAATTCAACAGTTACAAACTTTATTATCCATTCCATTATTGAGGAATAATGTACTGTAAAGTAATGTACTATATTTCGGTATTAAAGAGTGTTTAATACACTGCATTTTGATGTTATACGGTATGTATTTTAGGTGCTTTTAAGTCCATTAAAATTAGTAGTATGGATTATCCGTTTTTTTTTTCGATTCACCGTTCACCTCTTCCCGGGCATTAGAACGGATAATCGAGGTTTTACTGTACATTGATTTAAAAATCCTAATTTTTTTATAGAGTGGAAAATGCTCCACATCCTGAGATTCAACTCTGTAAAGGAGATGGGTAGGTTTTGGCGAGGGTTAAACACTACCCGCAAGGGAAGATGAAGGGAAACGGAAAGGGAAGTGGGTTTCGGACTGAAGAACAAGTGTGGGTAAATAGGACGAGACTCCAACACCAAACAAAATGATTTTGAGCAAGTATTCAGAGACGCGTGTCAACGCAAAAACCTTGAAGCACCTAAAGTGGGTATGGACCTGGACGCAGCTAACGGGAGATGCGGCTGGAGCGTGGGCTATTTTCAAGCAAGCAATGATAGTACTTTCCCTTCCAAGCCTATATTTGACTACTATGGGGAAGGGTGGTAGTCTGGCAAGACAAAGAATGACAAATTTACTGTATATCCTTTCAAAGGAGTCAGGTTTAATCGAACGTTTTGAAAGGCGCAAATAATTTGAATTCGCCGTGATGTTTTTAGTTCTTGGAATTGTAGAATTTCCAAGGAGCGATGGAATGTTTCCACGGATGGTAGTAATGAAGCAGTTATAGTGCTTTGGGGAACAATTTGATTGTTTTGGAAAATTTTTGGTTTTAAATTTTGGTAAGAACACCAATGGTAGCATTCAAGAAAGGCTAAGCTTTTACCCAGCAAAGCGCCGACTAAACGTTTAGACAAGAAGATAAACTTAAATTTGGAAAACCAACCATAAGTTATAGAGAATATCTCAACAAGCAGGAAGCTGGCGGAGCTAGCTATAGTTGCCTTACTGGCTCGTTAGAATTAGCTACAAAGCTAAGAGCGATTTTGAAAAAGTTTATGCAGAGAGTATTTGTTGAAATGCAACAAATAGTGGAACCTTTTTAATTTGATGCTTGATTTTCTTAAGGCGAGCATGAGCTTTCGGGTAGAGTTAGGGGAAGTAGGATACTGCCTAATCGATATTTTATAGAAAATGATAAAGCAAAAGGATATAGTTGGATTTATTTAACAATGCGTAGAAATATGATAAATTTTACAAATATAAAAGGTACAATTTGATTATTAAAACTCTGAGGTCTCAGACCTTTAAAATTGTTGAAGTGTGCACTAGGCAATTAACAAAATTTGGTTTGGAACCTCTTGTAAGCACCAAATCTGCATAAGATTTTAAAATTGTGCTGAGATTAACAAATTTAAAGTTTAACAACAATTAGTGCAATTAAAACTTTAACAATAAATCAGGTACGATATATGTACTTTGAGAATTCCTATATGGAAGTTCTAAAAGTATGAACAAATAACAATTCGAAATTATAACAAAAAGAGAGAAAATAAGAAGAAATTTCTATAATTTCTTGTATTTAAACGGGGATCACGAGGAAAATGGAGCAAGTACCCTTTCGTGATACCTGGAAAAGGAGAGTTAGAAAACTCACTTATGAGTAGAAAATATAATTCCCCAATTGAAGAGGGACTTGCCACAGATAAGCAGAAGTTAATTCGTTGAATGTGAAACAAAGTTGGGAGGGCACTTGATAGCAAGCGAGCCTCTTAGAAATTGACATATGTTTTAGTTTAAACAGCTAGGTACATCAGTTGACTTAAATTTAAAGCTTTATTAGTTAAAGTTAGTAAGGTGTTTAGGAAAAGGAAATAGGAACTTTAGGAGAAAATTTATGGCCGTATTTGTTGCTTTCGTTCGAACGCGACGCGGAAGGTTGTTGAACGGGCACTGTTATGCACTGTAGTCCGTTTAAAAGTTCAGCATTGCAACACGGGAAGTTTATAAGACGAAAAGTTATTGCAATTGTGGAGGTCACTAGTTGAATTTTAGCATGAGAAAGTTTATTGCGTTGTGACGTTTATAGATTGTAGTTGAATGCAGCGGACAATTTCCTTCGAAGGAAGACAAATTATATGCTGATTAGAGGTATTTTCAGCATAAATTCCTCAGTGAGGAACAAGCGTTTCCTTATTTAGGTGGAAAGCACTTGACGGCATTACTTGCAAAAAGATAACTTGATGTAGAAAATTCTAGAGTTGTGAGAACAGTAGAAGTGGGCAGAATATCCCGCGGAGGAGAAAGCTAAGTTTTTATAGACAGTGGGTTTAATGAGACTCCCACGGTGTGAGAACTCATTCCCAGATAATCAGTACAAGAAGTACTTTTTCATTTTGAAACCTAGCTGAAGTAGCCACAAATAAATCAAGAAGATCTTTTGAAGGCAGATATTGCATCTCATATAGCAATTTCATACTGTCTATAAAATTAGATTAAAAACATTTAGCTGTTAAAACGAATTAAAACCTGGTGAAAATCATTAAAGATTTACTTAGCTCATTTCTGAAGAGTAAGCGATGTTCCTGGTGACGGTTGGTTTCAAAATCCAGACATGGCGTCTGATTTAAAAGATGTCTCTCGAGGAGAGGAGACAAGCTCGGGAAGAGCTTCGACTCTACGTGTAAACGTTTGACAAACACGTGAGGGTGAGAGTAGTTGCTCTCGGTACGGAGACAAGAAGTCAAGTGGGCGAGCGGAGTGACGCGCCGATAGAGGAGAGCCACAACGCACACGTCAGAGTTAGGCGGGCGAGGAGAAGGGGAAGCGAGTGGATAAGGGGAGGGAGCAGCAGAGTTTACATAAACATAGCAACCATTGTAAAAGAAAAAATCTTTAGGAGCGGTGTCTTCGCGTAGTTGTTTGTTGGAGAGGAACACGACGCCTGGCGGATTAATGACGAAGTCTTCATGACTTGAGACGATTGATGTTTAGAGGGCAGCTGCAAGTCGCTGCCAAGCTGGTTCCGAAGAATATGCGTTTATGGAACAGATATACACCGCAAATGAACAAATATACGGGACAAACAGGATGTAAGAGTTCGATGTTGGTGTTTGCGGGAAGGAAATTTAAATAAATGAAATAATGTGAAATAATAAAGAAGAGCCAATGCAAACTCTGCCTTACCGTGTATTTCCCAAAATACACCAGGAGAGAAACGTGGTAGTTACCACCAACTTACAGAACGTAACTCGGGTATCTCAGTCGTACGTTACAATGATAATAATGTTGTTACGGTAGCCTCAACTATCTCTGGTGTCACGCCTTTAGGGCACGCCGGATGGAGTAATTTAGCCTGCATCTACAATTTTATACAATATGTACCTTGTACATGGTACATGGTGGTGTCGACCGATTTGTTCAGAATATATCTTGTTACTGTATCAGCATAAGAAACAAGAAGTGGTACTGGCCCCTAATTGCGTTCCTATTGAACGTCTCCATAAATAATGCATGGCAACGTTAAATAAATGAAATAATGTGAAATAATAAAGAAGAGCCAAAGCAAACTCTGCCTTACCGTGTATTTCCAAAAATATACCAAGTTGGGGGGGGGGGGGGCAGCGGCAAATACCAACACGGAACAGGAACACGATATTAAAGATTGAAAGAAAGAATGACACTGAGAGAAAGGGGTCTTATAATATACCAATTTTTTATCAAGATCTTCCCCACCCTGACTCTCCCATCCCTTCCCAGGTAACAATCGATCATTCCTCAGGAGATCCACGTGAGAGGGAGAAAGGAAAAAAGGGGAGGTGCCTATAAGGAACTGCCCAAAGGTTAAGAAGAGTAAGTTATAAGAATTGTTGGAATGCGGGGTCAACGGGCGAGAATTCACAACGCCGTCAATCAAAATGTAGCTAGAAGCTGCGAAAAACAAAGCTTCAAAAACGATCGCAAAAAGATGCGAAAGTAGAATTAACAAATGTAAACAAAGCGTGTAGAAACAAGTATATCGATTAAGGCTAATAATATACCAAATAGGCAAAGAAACTATGCGAGTAGAATGCAAGAACTCAATAGGTAACAACAATCTAGTGGCCATAAACAATGACCTTAAGTTATAATGCACACCAAAAGGGCTAACTAGAAAAGTACTTAAGTCAGCAAGAAACGTGATATAACAAGAATATATATGAAGGTACATCGAATATAACGACGAGAAAAAACAAGTTTGTTTAACAACAAACCACAACAGTGCGAAATAGTTGCGCAGGATACCATACATGTGCGCAATAAAGATATTTACATATCAAAACAACCATAGTGTACAAGTGTGAGCAAGCGAGGAAAGTAAATAAACAAATCCTTGACCCACATAGTACAGCAAGATAACGAGTATGAATAGCTGGAAAAGTCAGTGACCTGAACCAGTTTATCTGAGGGGGGGGGGGGGAAGTCAACGACTTCCTGAATTACGGTAGCAACCCACATAACAATAGTTGGCAGAAAGCCCGAGTTGAGATAAGAAGAACCCGTCATGACCTTTGTGATATATAGAGGAAATAATCAACGGCTTGGCCTTGCCCGAGTTGGTGTACAAACAAGATTGCCAAACAAGTAATTGAAAATAACCACATGGGGTAGACGCAACCAACTCAACATTAAAGAGGAACTTCCAGTAACACGTAATGCAGTCATACGTAGCTAGGACATGAACACCTAATTTAAAGACATCAGAAACAAAGCAATTAAATAATTTTGCATAATTTTGAGGATCACGAAATCCAACAATTGCCAACAGAAAAAAGCTTAATTCTTCTAAACCACGAAGAAAGGCTGGGAAGTTGAGGTAGAAATTATGCGTAAGAATTGTTATTCTTGAGGCAAGAGAACTCAGATTGACAAGCGGTTTCAAATGCTGCTTCCGCGTGGGAGGAAGTGGGAAGGAGGCGGCCGTGGACATCCTACTAAAAAGCTACAGAAGTGAAAAACAGCTTACAGGAAAGTGTTGGTGACTGATAGCCATGGTTTTACACAGAGAGAAGATAGTTTTCGATAAAAGGTTTAACCAATTACCAACTACAAGGAATGACGCGAGAAAATAAACCAAGCGACTCAAGGCGAGGCGAACTTGAACTGCCATTTTGTGCGAAAATAGAGCAAAACTCATGGAGTAGCTTACGGCAGTGGCGTAATTGCTGACACCAAGACATTGTTTTGACAAGCTGCTTTGAAACGTGCTGAGATCGGTAACATAAATGTTCTCTTATTTAGAAAAGGAATTTGAATCAGCGTTAACAAAATGACATTCCGAGTTGGTTTGAAGACTGGGATGTTGGATTTGACCAGTAACAACCCAACCAAGATCAGTGTCTCTACCGACCCTGTTTGAAGATAGTTTGCGAACTTGTTTACGAAGGCAATTCCAAAAAATTTTGGCACTGAAGAGTATGTCAATGATATTTTGAACATTAAACTGCGGATCAGCTATCCTTAAATGCGAAGGAATCTTTAAACCGGAAGTGTTGACAGAGTGACTTGGGGTGTATTTACCAATACTGTTAAGAATGAGACAGTTTAAGCTAAGATTGGTGTATTTTTGGCAGATGTCTCTAATTTTTTTTTAAGACTTCAAAGCTTGAGTTTTCAAATTGTCAATGCCGGATACATAGATGGAAGTAGGGTTTACAGGTAGGCCTATTTTTTTGATTAATGATTGCGAAACAAAGTTGAGAGTTGAAGCGGAGTCGAGAAGACCGCGGGTACGAATCCAATTTCCAAATTTATCCTGAATTTCGAATTGTACAGTGGACAAGAGGACTTGCGCACTGTGAGAATTCCTGGCATTAGAAATGCAGGAAGGGGCACTAGTTTGTTCGGAGCTGCTCTGCATGGAGTTTGAAGAAGCAGGTACTACTGACCTTGATTGGTCATGGCGGTGCAGTAAACTGTGATGCGGTCTTTCACAGTGGAAACAAAGTCTGGCGGACGTATAATTTGGAGCTGAATGTTTTGGTGACAGGCAATATTTATTATTGGTGACAAACTTCCTTCTGTCTTCAACAGACAATTCTTTAAAGGATTTACATGAATATAAAGCGTGAGAAACCTTACACAATGTGCACTTTACGAACTTGTTGAGCGGCCTAGTATTCACTCCTGGACGGTTGAAAGTGGTGGAACGAGTCTGCTTGTTCTCTACAAATGCGGGCTTATGACCATCTGAAGAAACAGATTTGGTATCCAAGATGTTGTGACACAGGGGACTAATTTTAGCGCTTTCGCACTGAAATAAGGGTGCGGTAAGGAATTGGCACCGGCTGTTAAGAAACGCGATGAGATGCTCAAAGAAATGCTCATCCTTGTGAGATAATTCTATCTCCCAGGCTTTAAGAGTGGAATAATGAAATCTGGATGTAGCTAGATGAATTAAGACAGTGTCCCAAGTTTGTACCGGTTGTTCAAGCTCATATAAGGCTCTGACATGTGTTCGCATTGTGCCAACGAAGTTCCTTAAAGAGGAAACGTCATTAGGCTTGTACGCAACTTAAGATGAAGTAATAAAAATAAACATATACTTACGTACGCAGCAGACGTCAGTGGAAACGTAGCTGAAGCTCTTCCCCTATCCCCGAAGAAATATAAAATAAAATAAAATAGAAGAAAGAAAAACGGGGAGATCGCAGTCTTGCTTGGCTTTCGCTGGGCCCAAATTTTAAAAGGCAAACCAGAAAGCAATCCCAAAAGGAAGGGGGAAAGCTAATTAAAATTTAACTACGGTAAAATCCAAAGATGAACAAATTTAAATCAGAGGCCGTGTAGGTCGTATTAACGTCACAAGTACGCTAATAAGACCGACAAACCGAAATATAGCAAAAACCAGACAAAACTCGAAGAAGGTTACTAAAATTAAAATAAGACGTGACGCAAAAGCAGAGATACTTAGGCAAAGATAAAATGTATTTAAATAAGAACCACAATGTACAACGATCCCAGAGATATTAAAAGCAAGAAGAGAAATGACCAACAAATTAAACACAAAATTAATTTACCGCAAGAAAAAAATACAAATTAGGAAGAAAATCGAAAATATACTAAATTAAATTATATTAAAATGAAATAAAATAAGATAAGTTAAGGTAACGTGTTCAAGGCAAGATGAAACGATGACTAAAATGTAAGCATGTCGCAATTAAATAAAAAGACAAAACTCAGAAACGACTACACTCAACGAAGTCAAGATACGTTCTACCAATTTAGACAAAGCGTGCCAAAAGGGATGAACAAAATAGGAGGGGGGTGCAATGGTTCAGAACGGGGTGGAGAGGGGTGAGAGGGAGGGGAGGAATGAGGAAGAAAGACGCGGAGGCACATGCAAGATCTAGTGAGTTACGAGAAAAATAGGAATTTAGACAAAAGGAAAAATTACATTAAGTTATCGGCAAAGCCAAAAATATACTTTAAAAATTGAAAGTATGCGTAGGAGATAAGGGCACACAAAGACGACGAAAATATGTGATGCGCAAAATATGGGCATTCACAGACACAAGAATATCACAGGTTAGGTCACCAGCAAAATAGCAAAGGCGAGACCTCCTTTTGTGAACTCTTTAAGATAAAGAACAAAGCATTACGGGAAGCAAGAAAAATAATCTCCAATCCCGTTATGTTGTTCTACGATAAGATACACTCTGGATGACAGACCCAAAGATGCCCCCTACAATGTAGGCAAACCCACCGTCAAGCACACCAGAGTAAAGCGAAGACAAGCCCACATACATGACTTTCAACCCTTAAAGTACAAAAACTACGTTATCAAAATAAATGAAAATAACACTATCATACAAAACAAAACTCACCAGCAATTACACGCACACAAAGGGCGGAGGGAAAATATCTGGAGGGGACAAGTACACGCGACCAAAAGAAAAATAACACAGAAAAAGAGTTTTAAATTACCGAAATATGAAACAGAACTACAGTAAAGCAATTACTGATTACGACATACAGACACCTCGCCATGGTTTCACCTTGAACGCGGGCACTTTCCCTAGAATATCGGAATACGTCTAGCCTACTTGGCTGCAAGGAAGAAATGCCTCGAAACAAAGCAAATGACGACGCAACACAAAGGTAACTGCGTGCTAAAATTTGATTGGTCACGACCCCTTCCAAAATATAAATCACTGGCCAATAAGGGGACAAGATGCAGATATGTCCATATATGGTATTAAGACATCAGAGGGCTATTAATAGCTTCACAGCCAAGGTTTCACAAAGGCGTGCATTGATCACGTCAGATAAAAATGGCACAAAGGAGTAACTTATATATCTCATAAAAATGGCTCAGGCTTTACGGCTGGCAAGTCGAACAAGGCGTGACGTGCCACACACAGACGCAGATTGCCATATCTCTCTTTAAGGAGATTAAAGGCGATGTTGAGTTGTCTGCGCTCAAAGGATGTGTTTCCAAGAGCGAAAGAGCTTGTTCTTTAAGACAAGATCTCAAGTAATACAACTTGTGGATAGCGGGAATATCAATTTTATTATGTATGAGAGAGCTGAATAACTCGTAAAAAGAATTCCCTTCACTTTCCTGGCCTCAAAATACGGGCAGGCTTATCTTCGGAAGTGAAGGTTTTGGTTGATGCGTGTCTCCACGGAATGAAGCGGGTGCGAACTGGGCTGGTTTGATGACTCTAGTGTCCGGTTCTGCGATACTGCGAATCAGTTGGTGAGCCTTAGCAATCCCTTCAAAATACAAGGGTTCCACTTCATCGTGATCAGATTGAAGTTCGGGGCCAGCGGATTCAATGTCGGTTTGAATTTGATCATAGTAGTCGAAAGAACGTTCGTACAACTTTATGCGTTGAGTCAAGACATCTAGATCACAATCGGCTGGAGTTATTTTATTAATGCAATTTCTAAATCTGGTGAGCTGTCCTTTATATGAAGAACGCCTAGCAATGAGAGTTTCATCCTTTTCAGTTGGCATGATGAAATCGGTAAATTGAAGTATAACTCACGGAACTGTGGAGAGATTTTGAAAATGCTGACAGGTTGGCAGCAGCGAACAGGTTGCAAGTGAGACAGGCTGAAGAAGACAGGAACGACTTCTATCACCCTCATAAGCTATGCATGGTGAAGATACAGCTGAAGAATTCAAAGTAGATATTAATGATTTGCAAAATATTGACAAATGGACTCTCCCGGATTGCTGGGAGCAAAGTTTGGGTAGGTTTTGGCCAGGGTTAAACACTACCCCCAAGGGAAGATGAAGAGAATAGGAAAGGGAAGTGGGTTTCGGACTGAAGAACAAGTGTGGGTAATTAGGACGAGAGTCCAACACCAAACAAAATGAATTTGAGCAAGTATTCAGTGACGAGTGTCACCGCAAAGCCCGTGAAGCACCTAAAGTGGGTATGGACCAGGACGCAGCTAACGGGAGATGCGGCTGGAGCTTGGGCTATTTGCAAGCAAGCAAATATAGTACTTTCCCTTCCAAGCCTATATTTGACTACTATGGGGAAGGGTGGCAGTCTGGCAAGACAAAAATGACAAATTTACTATATATCCTTTCAAAGGAGTCAGGTTTAATCGAAGGTTTTGAAAGGCGCAAATAATTTGAATTCGCCGTGATGTTTTTAGTTCTTGGATTTGTAGAATTTCCAAGGAGCGATCGAATGTTTACACGAATGGTAGCGATGAAGCAGTTATAGTGCTTTTGGGACCAATTTGATTGTTTTGGAAAATTTTTGGTTTTAAATTTTGGTAAGAACACCAATGGTTGCATTCAAGAAAAGCTACGCTTTACCCAGCAAAGCGCCGACTAAAAGTTTAGACAAGAAGAAAAACTTAAATTTGGAAAACCAAGCATAAATTATAGAGAAAATCTCAACAAGCAGGAAGCTGGCGGAGCTAGCTATACTTGCATTACTGGCTCGTTAAAATTAGCTAAAAAAGCTAAGAGCGACTTTGAAAAAGTTTTTGCTGAGATTTTTTGTTCAAATGCAACAAATAGTGGAACGTTTTTAATTCGATGCTTAACTTTCTTAACGCGAGCGTGAGCTTTTGGGTAGAGTTAGGGAAGTAGGATCCTGCCTAATCGTTATTTTATAGAAAATGATGAAGCAAAAGGATATAGTTTGTTTTATTTAACAATATGTAGAAATATGATAAATTTAACAAATATAAATGGTACAATTTGATTTTTAAACCTTTGAGGTCTCACACCTCTAAAATTGTTGAAGTGTGTACTAGGCAATTAACAAAATTTGGTTTGGAACCTCTTGTAAGCACCAAACCTGCATAAGAATTTAAAATAGTGCTGAGATTAACAAATTTAAAGTTTAACAACAATTAGCGCAATTAAAACTTGAACAGGTACGATATATGTACTTTGAGAATTCCTATATGGAAGTTCTAAAAGTATGAACAAATAACAATTCGAAATTATAACAAAGAGAGAGAAAATAAGAAGAAGTTTCTATAACTTCTTGTATTTAAACAGGGATCACGAGGAAAATGGGGCAAGTACCCTTACGTGACACCTGGAAAAGGAGAGTTAGAAAACTCACATATGAGTAGAAAATAGAATTCCCCAATTGAAGAGGGAAAGAATTATAATGTGGACTTGCCACAGATAAGCAGAAGTTAATTCGTTGAATGTGAAACAAAGTTGGGAGGGCACTTGATAACAAGCGAGGCCTCTTAGAAATTGACAAAAGTTGTAGTTTAAACACCTAGGTACATCAGTTGACTTAAATTTAAAGCTTAATTATATAAAGTTAGTTAGGTGTTTAGGAAAAGGAAATAGGAACTTTAGGAGAAAATTTATGGCCGTATTTGTTGCTTTCGATCGAACGCGACGCGGATGGTTGTTGAACGGGCACTGTTATGCACTGTAGTCCGTTTAAAATTTCACCATTGAAACACGGAAAGTTTATAAGACGAAAATGTATTGCAATTGTGGAGATCACTAGTTGAATTTAAGCTTGAGAAAGTTTATTGCGTTGTGACGTTTATAGATTGTAGTTGAATGCAGTGGACAATTTCCAACTAAGGAAGACAAATTATATGCTGATTAGAGGTATTTTCAGCATAAATTCCTCAATGAGGAACAAGCGTTTCCTTATTTAGGTGGAAAGCACCTGACGGCATTACTTGCAAAAAGATAACTTGATGTAGAAAATTCTAGTGTTGTGAGAACAGTAGAACTGGGCAGAATATTCCGCGGAGGAGAAAGCTAAGTTTTTATAGACAGTGGGTTTGATAAGACTCCCACGGTGTGAGAACTCATTCCCAGATAATCAGTACAAGAAGTACTTTTTCATTTTAGAAACCTAGCTGAAGTAGCCACAAATAAATCAAGAAGATCTTTTGAAGGCAGATATTGCATCACAAATAGCAATTTCATACTGTCTATAAAATCAGATTAAAACATTTAGCTGTTAAAACCAATTAAAACTTGGTGAAAACCATTAAAGATTTACTTAGCTCATTTCTGAAGAGTAAGCGATGTTCCTGGGGAGGGTTGGTTTCAAAATCCAGACATGGCGTCTGATTTAAAAGACGTCTCTCGAGGAGAGGAGACAAGCTCGGGAAGAGCTTCGACTATGCGTGTAAACGTTTGACACACAAGTGAGAGTGAGAACAGTTGCTCTCGGCACGGAGACAAGAAGTCAAGTGGGCGAGCGGAGTGACGCGCCGATGGAGGAGAGCCACAACGCACACGTCAGAGTTAGGCGGGCGAGGAGAAGGGGAAGCGAGCGGGTAAGGGGAGGAAACAGCAGAGTTTACATAAACATAGCAACCATTGTAAAAGAAAAATCTTCTTGGAGCGGTGTCTTCACGTAGTTGTTGGTTGGAGAAGAACACGACGCCTGGCGGATTAATGACGAAGTCTTCATGACTTGAGGCGATTGATGTTTAGAGTGCAGCTGCAAGACGCTGGCAAGCTGGTTCCGAAGAATATGCGTTTATGGAACAGACATACACCGCAAATGAACAAATATACGGGACAAACAGGATGTAAGAGTTCGATGTTGGTGTTTGCGGGAAGGAAATTTAAATAAATGAAATAATGTGAAATAATAAAGAAGAGCCAATGCAAACTCTGCCTTACCGTGTATTTCCCAAAATACACCAGGAGAGAAACGTGGTAGTTACCACCAACTTACAGAACGTAACTCGGGTATCTCAGTCGTACGTTACAATGATAATAATGTTGTTACGGTAGCCTCAACTATCTCTGGTGTCACGCCTTTAGGGCACGCCGGATGGAGTAATTTAGCCTGCATCTACAATTTTATACAATATGTACCTTGTACATGGTACATGGTGGTGTCGACCGATTTGTTCAGAATATATCTTGTTACTGTATCAGCATAAGAAACAAGAAGTGGTACTGGCCCCTAATTGCGTTCCTATTGAACGTCTCCATAAATAATGCATGGCAACGTTAACGTTTGAGTCCAAGGGGAAAAGAAAAAAAATCTTGATCTGCTTGGCTTTGCACGGTACATAGCTAGGGCATATATTCGATCTTGAGCCACCTCACGTCCTTCTGCAGGCTGACCAAGTATGGAAGTGACGTCTCGCATCTTGCCTGAAGTACGTTTTGACGGGATGTCTCACTACCTTAAAACCCGAGAAAAGTAAGTAGGATCTGTGCAGTGTGGAAAAGCAGCTAGGAAATGGTGCAAAAAGTGTAATGTTGATTGCCTGGATATTTTTAGTATTTGTGTATCTTTATATTTAAAATGTTAAGAGATTGACAGAACGGCTGGACCGATTGACTTCGTAATGCACTCTGACGAAAGCCCTTGATATCTGTATTTGCAGAGTGTCTTTAAAATAAACAAATATGTTACCAATATTTTAACATTTATAAACAAAAAGGCCCAATTATTGGGCCTAGCGCATGCGCAGAATCAGCTTGGTCATGTCAGACATGGCGGATGTCCACACCGCGTTTTAGTCGAGAGTTATTTATAATAATTATGAAGGAGGGGAAGACTCATTAATTGTTGAGAGTAGGTCCTCCTCCCTTTCCATAACTTTCACGAGGCAGATTATTGAAAATATATCATTTATGATTCACATACCTTTCTGGGAGATATTAGGAGTTGATTTTAATTTGAATTGTCACTGCTGCACGGGGAATATTTATAACGACAATATATCATTTTCATACCTTATTTTTTCTATTGGGGAAGCCTCCGTGGCTTAGGCGGCAGCACGCCGCTCTCTCATCGCTGGGTCCATGATTGAAATCCCGGTGAAATTTGTGCCACTAATATGTTGCAATGTCGAGAGTGCAATCATTTGACGGCCTTAAACTTGCAATAGTGCCAAAAAGTAATCGCAGAAAGAATGCAACTTATATAGGAAACTTCTTCAGTAAAGATGTTGTTCATTGTCCGTCATGTTTTATTATTTCCATACTTCCAGTGAGCAATTGTATCTATAAGAGGTAACTGACAGTGTACATTCTGAGATCAAACATTTCCCCATTTTTGTTCGAATTCGTGCATTTTGTAATTTTTGTTGCTCTAATGCAACATTTGTGTAACTAGGTACTCACTAATTTCTCGATTAATAGGCTGCATTAGTAAGAGGTTAAAACATGGAAAATATTCCTTCAGTGAACAATTCTTTTAACCAACCCATACGTGCCCACTCTCGACATATGTCGTTGTGGAGAATCTCAGGTAAACTGTGTCGGGGAAACCTAAAATTATCATAACTTGTTTGTTTAGGTTATAAATAACTGGTCTAACAAAATAGGCTATATTGCATTTTACAAAATAATAATAATAATAATAATAATAATAATAATAATAATAATAATAATAATAATAATAATAATAATAATAATTTGGGCAGATATGGATTCAATTCCCCCCCCCCCCCTTTAAATCTAGACCCTGTAAAAATATGTTACACTACTACAGTCACAGCACTACACAACGAGGCGGACAGGTGCGGTACCGGTATGGCTGGGCTTCTAATATTCTAAGGTCCAAATCCAAGTTCCCTAAGGAGAAATCGGTTACGGTACCGTAGGTAATTTGTGCGTAAGGATTTAAGTGGCAGAATCCGGGAAGAAGATGCCAATTAAGGGATAAAGTTTTAAGGTGGTATTTATATGGCACTAAGGGAGTTGTAAGTTACAACAAACAACAATTAACAGTGCTCGGCATTGTCATAGCTGTTTAGTGAGAATAAATGGCTCAAAACACAATGGTTGGTTTTATCCGACTTGACTGCAGAATCACTCGCTAAAATACATGCGACGGGAGTCACGGAGGGACACGGTTAGCTGAGTGAAGCAGCTTGTTGTCCTTCCAGTTTATATGAGGAAAGTTAAACATTTCTTCAGACAGTGGAGCGGAAGGAAGGGAAGTGAGTGCGTGTTGGATAATTTTAAGAGTGTGATATCTATTTTTGAAGTTCAGTTGACTTTTGGTTATTGGCGGAATAAGTATTTATTAAGTTTTGTATCCAGTTACTGCCTATTTCATGAGTTTACTTTCACTTTGATAGGTTTGTATTGTAATTTAGTGTCGGACAATCCCGCCTGACCCATCAAATTGTGTTAAGGTTTGTGTGTAGCCTACTTAGGAACAGAGAAGTCAATTATAAGACGCTTCAATTCCCTGCTCCACAAGCTGACACCAGTAATTCCTCATTGTATCCCAATTATAGTCACTAATATTTTGCTCGATATTCTGCCCTAAGTTATATCGTATAAAGTCGAGTGTCATTGTCGAATAAAATTTACTGTGAGCCTCTTCAACTCACTGTGCACCTGGTGGGATGTATTCACATTAACTCACCAGTGGCCTAACTTGCATTCAGAGCCCTGAAAATATCTCACTTGATGTGTTATATATGATAATTATTCGGAAGTAGAAGTACGGCTCCTAATAATTCTCGAATGCACTTTGTGTGTTCTAGTTTCCTGACCATCATGGAGCAACAACCAATCATTAAGAGAGAGCCTGAATGGTTGTCTGATACTGACGAAGTCCCTAATGTTGTTAGTTGTTTTAATTTGTATTTTGTGTAACATAACTTGTGCATAACAAGGAACTGTTATTCTGTCTCTATGTTTTACATTGGTTCATACTTTTATGATACCTTCTAGGATTCTAGGACTACATGTTGTAATCTGCTGGATGAGTCAGGTGGTCTGTTTGTAGACGACAGCAAGGTCATCAAAGTGGAAAACCAAATACAGGTGATCATAGGTTCTTATCGTAATGTGCATGATTTTATCATAACTTGAACATTTTGATTATTCGATGTTGTTTCTTATTTTAGCGGCTAACAATTGCTGATGATATTCTATTCATAATGTATGTTCACGCTGCTGGCACCCTGGGCCCTATTGTAGGGGAAGTGTACACCACATGTTATGCTAACAGTAGGTTATTTAATGCTAATGAAAGTTAACTCTGCTGGCTATATTATGAGAGTTAGACACACAACCTTAATGATAACTCTTTGGAGCATAATCCATCATTCTAAAACGGGACGTGAACGAACTGTTTTTGAAATCTGAGGTGTATGTTCATAGAATCTAAACCAGAAGAACTTAGCCGGTTCGTTTCTTTGAGAATACCTTGTAAATTGTCGTACCTGTGATTGTCAATATGACTTTGTTCGACCATTGATGACACACGTTAGCTGTTATCTGTGACTGTCTATATATCGTTGGTCCACCCTTCATGACAGCCTCCAATGGCACATACATCATCATGTTTTTCAGTCAAGTGACTGGTCTGCCCCTACAATGAGTCTTTTCCACGTTGTTCGGTTTTGTGCTGTCCTTTTGACCACTTCTTAACTTCGTAGGCCAGAGCTGTCTAGGAAAGATCTCATTAAAGTGTTCCTTGGCCTCCCTCGAGGGCGTTTTCCAGGTATTTTGCCTCCTAGTATGTCGATCATCAGGCCACCATATCGTAACCTGTGGCCAAGCCAGGTGGATCTCCTTCTATATATCTGGCGGATCATTTGCCGTTCTTCCTTTTTTTTATCCAGCACCGTTATGTTGGCCATTTTCTCTACTCAGCTGATCTTTTCCATTCGGCGCCAACACCACATCTGAAACGCTTCTAGTCGTTTAATGTCACCTCTATTCATTGTCCAGGTCTCACTGCAGTACATTGCAACTGGCATATGTCGGTCTTAACCAGTTGTTTTCTAAGGCTGAGGGACATCGAGCGTTGACATATTAGAGAATGCTTTTCACGGAATGCCTGCTTGGCCATGGCTATACGGCTCCTGATTTCAACTTCACATCGTAGGTCTTCTGTGAATATCTGATCAAGGTATTTAAATTGACTGACCTGTTGTACTGGTTCTTTATTTATGGTTATATTTAGTTGGTGTTGATGCTTACTTATCACCAGAATCTTAGTCTTCTTAAAAAAGATTTTCATTCCGTAATCTGTAGCTTTATTATTTAAACATTGCAACATATTTGTTAATGTATGCGGATTTACTGCAAGTAATGCCAGATCATCAGCAAATTTAATATTCTGGATAAGTCTTCCTCCAACTTTCATTCCCATATTAGAACCTTTAAAAGACCACTTTGTTATAGCTTCAGCGAAGGCATTGAACAGTCCAGGGGACAGCAAACAACCTTGTCACACACCTTTGCGGCTTAGCGGGTTCTGATACGCCGTTTCCAACCCTAACAACAGCAGTTTGATTTATATACAGATCAAATATTAATCTGATTAATCGATGGGGACATCCTACTTTATTCAGAAGAGGAAACAGCTTGTGCCAGCTGACTTAATCAAATGCTTTTTCGAAGTCCACAAAGCACACGTAAAGGTTTCTGTTAATGCTTAACATCTTTTCCCAAGTCATCGCAAAGACCAGATAGCATCACGTGTTGACATATTCTTTCGAAAACCAAATTGAGAGTTGTCTAGATACTGTTCGATGTATATTTCCGTCCTTTTCCTCAAAATCTGCAGAAGTATCTTTGATGCATGAGGGATGAGACTAATGGTTCGATAGTCACTACATTCAACTGGTACAGTCTTATTTGGATTTGGAATGATAACGCTGGGGTAAAACTCCTGAGGCCATTTACCTTCTACGAAGATTCTTACTACCAATTTGAATATCCATTCAAGTGTACTATCCCCACTATTCTTGATTAGTTCAGCAGGAACATTTTCAATGCCTGGCGTTTTACCCAAGGATATGGATTTTAGAGCTTCGTCGAACTCTGATCTAATAATTCTATCTTCTGCGATTGACCTGTCTTCCTCGCCAAGTTTTGGCAAAACGAATGGAACTGGTTCTGCGTATAGATCTTCAACATACTGAACCCATGTACCATTGGTTCAAGGGGTCGAATCCATATATATTGGTGAAAGAAAGGAGGAAATATACAGTCTTCAGTGGAACATAGAAAGATTTTATACGAGAAGGCAAGCATAATGTAGTGAAATAAAACTGAAGCCCAGACGGCCAGGAAATGAGATCATGCATGACGCATTGATAAGGAGCCAGTCACAAATATAAATAGAACGAGTGGAACTTTCCAAGCGAGTGACGAAGAGCGTGTTTCGGAAATTGCCCTTACGTTGCAGTAAAATGGCATCGCCGCAGTTGTGCAAGAAGGAGAATAATGAGATTTAAGGCACTTGCGAGCATATAATTAATCAAAGAAATACATCACTGTGAATCATTTCGGAAGAGAGATTTTTGTGTGAAGAAAAAGCTGTTAAAATTGCCTAGGAAAGAAGTGCAAACGTAGCCATACGTCATAAAAATATCCCCGAGACCCGAGATGGAGGGGATTAAAAATCAACCTCAACTCCCACGTACCTCAAGAGTAAATTTCATTTAATATCTCAGAAATGTACGATCGATTTTCATGTACAACGAAATCAGTTTACGTTTAGGAAACGAGCTTTTCAGAGATATAGTTTTTGTAAGTGCGCGACCATTACTTCAAAAGTTGGTCACGAAAAAGACGTGGATTTTATCTTTTTTTAGCCAAAGAGTATAAAAGTCCTGGAAGAACCAAGCCAATCATGCAGTTTAGAACAGATCTCGTGCAGAGACGCTGTATCACATCGTATAGACAGTATCCGACAGCCCGAGGGCGTCGTTGTATCGACAACCAACTAGTTCCGTGAGCGCCGAGACGCTACACGAGGAAGCATCAATCATAGTATCGCCGTGTGGAGAATTAGGACAATCCTAATACAGGATTTAGTTCCGCCAGTATCAGTTTTACAGTGAAAAGTTCAGTATTACGGTCTAAGTAGGCTGCGAACTTAAAGAACAGGCGATAGGACTTCAAATAACAGTTTATTTAAACGACCAAGTGTATCGTAGCGTTTTGAAGTACCATAACAGCGAAACAAACATTCTATCAACGTTAAAGAACCCGATAAGGGTCGGACAAAATAAGGTCCGCATAGTATTCTGAAAAGATAGGAACTAGAGAATGGAATAATCAGAAGGGAGAATTAAATTCCAGACGTTGTTTCAAGGAAACAAACGAA
Source organism: Meconema thalassinum (assembly GCA_946902985.2). Lineage (NCBI taxonomy): Eukaryota > Metazoa > Arthropoda > Insecta > Orthoptera > Tettigoniidae > Meconema > Meconema thalassinum. The sequence continues at coordinate 6,191,879 of OX336397.1, forward strand.
CTATAAAAAGCACAAAGTTACGAGGAGCATTAGATGCTAGAAATAATAGGTCACCGATAGAGTATCTGGGAGACCGAGAACAAGACAGACTTTCGCTAGACAAACTAATAGGGTCTAGAAAGAAGCAGTTCGAGCTAATAATAATAATAGCCGATCGTCAGGAAACTGGATTTGAAGAAGTACCATTCCAGGGAGGGGTAGAGTGTCCGAGACTTTCATATTCTGGTCAGATAGGAAGCCGACATCTACTAGTTTCACCCTTGGAGACGGGAATCAAGAAATCACGTGTGCAAGGCCTAATCAAAGCCTCAGTGATTATAATCAATGTAGTGTAAATATATAGAATTTATGTAAGATAGTAATTTTTCAGTGATTTTATTGTGTGAAATTGAAGAATACGGAAGTGTATTTTAAAATGTCACCAGTGTTTAAGGTATATAAATTATATGGGTGTCAAGATATGTCAGTGTATGAAATGAATTTGAGCAAGATGGTTTAATCACAAATAGTGGGCGAAATGAAACGTCGTTGGAAAGTACGGTCGGGGACCGTCTGAGCATGTAAGTAACCATTTTCATTATGTTATGTGTTGGGAAGTATGTGTGTGCAATCCACCTGAGTTTGAGAAATAGGGATGTCTTTGAATAAGAAATAACAGAATAAGAGCGCGATCTGAACAGATAAAAATTGAGAAATGATAAAATAATTAAGTGAAATGAATAAATCCTTTGGAGGAAATGTAAGAAATAAAATATCAGGGTATTTGATAAATGTTATGAAAGCAAGCGGAATAATAATAATAATAAAAATTATATAAATGAAGATTTAGTTGAATGATATGAAAGTAGTAGCTTTTTGAGCTCTTGTAAAAGTATAAAGACATGGTGTGAATACATGTTCTTAAAGTATAGCGATTATTGTCACGGGAGAGGATTAATATAAAAATTTGAGATGTAGATCAAATGTTGATTTTGAATATATCATTTCTTTGGAAGACGCTAGGCTTTAAAGTAATGAATAGCGCAATGTAGCGCATTAAAGTAAATTGACACGCTAGGAAGGCGTTGAATCTAAATATACTTGGTAAATTAATTATGAGGGACAGTTGATTGCGGTAATTGAGCTATGATAAAGTCCTCCATATAGTGAAGTAGATCATGAGGCGGTGTGTTAAAGGGTGCGAATTTATTGTATTGATGAGCGCAGGTTAGACTGAGGTCGCCCTAAGTCGCGTATTGTTGTAAAGTCCTCCAGTATGGGATGTGTTTCCCGAGGCAGTGAAAGAATCGAACCAAGGTTCGGTTGTGTAAAGTCCCTAAATATTGTTGTTGTATTGAATTATTCTTACCCATCAATGATGACACATCATAATTAATCAATGCCAAGGTTACGAAAGTGGTCTATGAACCTAAATAATGTGGTTAAAATTAATGAAAGAAACGCCAGGTTTGTTCAGAGAACTGTATATTAAGAAATAGCTGTTTTAAAGCATGAGTGTAGCCGTCCCGTGTGGGCGATACTTAGGGCCTCCCTCCTGGGCAATAAATCAAGCTGAGTGTTACGGTCCGACCCCTCGCTATTGAAAGTGTGGTAGGTCAGGGAAACCGTCTGTTGGAAGTAATAATACACCATGAGTGTTTAGAGTTGTTAATGACCCGGGATTCGAACCGAGGTTCTTGTAGATGAAAGTTACCGCTTGCAAGTTCAGATCGTTTGCTTTCTTATGAGATGATGGCCTTTTAAGACAAATAATAAATATAAATCCCTAATGTAATGATATATTAATGTAGGATTTCACGAGTTCAATGAAGACAATTTGATTTCGGGAGTGATCTTAATTTTTGACTTTGTTCAAGTAGTCTTCTATAACTTGGGAGTGCACAGGTATTTTTCCCAATCACTGTAGTGAATTTGTTAACTTGAGAGAGGTGGTAACATGAGAACATTGTGGAATGCCCAAAGATTTAAGTAACGGAGTAACATTTACTTTAAATAAGATTATATATTGTTTTGAGTATAAGAAACTCATGAAATAGATATTCAGATGTGTAAAGAATAACACAGTTTATATTGGAAAGTATCGAGCCATTGGAGCTCGGGATAGTATTGAACTTTAAAAAGGGATACTTTATGGAAGTGAAAGGAATTATAAGTTTGTTGGTTTGAAGGAAACCATTGTATTTTAATATAACATTTGTTTGATTTTATGTATTCCTTGTTCACTTTGAACAAGTTAGAAGGATTGGTCAGTAGTTTATTTGTTTAATTGTTTGTAGCGCCATATAATTGTTTAATTAAATGTTTTATAATAGGAGTTGATTTTGTTTTTATTTTTGGAAGTGTATCCTCTATTTCAGGTTTCTCCAAACTACGGCCCGGGGGCCACATCCGGCCCGCGGACAGATTTTGTCCGGCCCGCGGAGAGCTAGCATACTTGAAAACTCCTTTTAGAGAACATATTTTTTTATAGCAAATTAAATTTAGTTTACTGAAGTATTCTAATTTTATGTTGAATAATTATTAATATTACATCTACATTGATATGGTCATGGGCTAACTACTCATAACATTGTTGTAGGCTTATTGTTATTGTTTTTGTGATAAGTTGGATAAAGAAACACAGAATTGTAATGAGTAAAGACATGTATAACATGCTGATATATGAAATACTAATGAGATTTATGTAATTGAGATTTTCCACTGACAATAGTTTGTAGTTGTGGACTAATTTTACTTGTACCAATTATTAAAAGAGATTTAAGATGCTCATCAGTTAATTTAGATCTGCAAACATTTTTTGTGTACTTCATTTTGGAGAAGGTCTTCTCACACAAATAAGTAGTACCAAAAACAGAAAACAGCCCACGAGCAAATTTATGCAAATTATCAAATTGTGTCAGTGGAAGACTCTTATAAAATTCCAACAAAGATGAGTTTTGATATTTGTTCTTAATTATATCACTGCACTGTAGTTCAATCATTTCCATTTGAAGTTCCGGGGCTAGGGTTTCAATGTCAGTATCAAAAGGATCCTGAAAAATCTTAATTTGATTCGCAAAGGCATCGAAGTCCGAGAAACGAGTATCAAAATTTATTTTCAAAGCACTCAAAGTTTCGATTGCAAAATCGATAGGAAACTCAGTCTTTGTGGTGTGGCTGAATATTTCACATGTTTTAAAATGTGAAAAACATTTACTTTGTAGTTGTGATTGAAACAGTATCAATTTCTTCCGGAATGATTTGATATTAGTGTATAAATCAGGAAGATGCTGGTTTTCTCCTTGCAATCTCAAATTCAGTTCGTTCACATGTTTTGCCAAATCAACATAGAATGCTAACTTCCACAGCCATGCGTTGTTTTGTAATTCAGTAAGAGGGCGATGCTTTTCATTCAAAAAAATTTCAATCACTGCTCGAAGTTCAAAAAAGCGCTGAAGGACTTTCCCACAACTAAGCCAACGTACGGCAGTATGATAAGGTAAGTCATTTTCTCCAATCTCTTCAATAAATTGTCGGAATTGTCGGTGATTCAGCCCAAAAGATCTCATAAAATTAACAGTTGATATGACTGGTTTCAGAACTTCAGACATATCCAAACATTTTCCGCACAAAGACTGTTGATGAATGATACAATGTAAGACTAATGGTTTTGAACCACCGTCATTTTCTACAGCCTTTGACACAAGAGCGACCACTCCTTTATCTTTCCCACTCATGTTTTTGCCTCCATCAGTTGTAATACATTTCAAGTTTTTCCATCGAAGGTTCTTTTGATTAATGGCCATTTCAACTCCTTTAAAAATATCTGTACCAGTAGTTGTGCCATGAATACTATACATATCAAGAAGTTCTTCATGCACTTCATAGCTTTTATCTACTCCTCGAATATAAATCAACACCTGAGCAGTATCTGACACATCCGTTGACTCATCCAAGGCCAAAGAAAACCACTCAACATCTCCATTTTTGTCGAACAGTTTAGAGGATATATTTTCAGCGATGTTTTCTACCCTTCGAGCCACAGTGTTTGCTGACATACTGACAGTTTTTAATAAATTTACCTTTTCAGGGCACATTTCTTCGGCTGCTGCAATTATGCATTCTTTGATCATTTCTCCATCGGTGAATGGTTTTCCACGTTTTGCAATTTCAAGAGCCACACGAAAGCTGGCACGAGTTGCAGCCTCTTGTTCGGTTTAGAGTTTTGTAAATGAAGATTGCTGCGATTTCAATCCGCGCTTCATAGCTTCGAATTTTTCTGTCCGCAAACTTCCTGTATATTTTGAGTAATTTTGAAAATGTTTTGTTTCATAATGACGTTTAATGTTATATTCCTTGAGAACGGCTATTCTTTCATTGCAAATCAAACATAGCGCCTTGTTACTGGACTCAATTACGAAATACTGAATGTTCCACTCATCTTTGAATTTTCTGCATTCACTATCAATTTTTCGCTTCTTTTCCATACTACTAAATCACACAAAAAAGCAACAATTCAAATCAAAATACTGTTACAAAGATGTCTTAAACTTAAACACGCACAAACACGTTTCAAGGAGGTACGCACTATTTTATTTCACAACAATGTCATAGGAACTGACTTGTGGTTGCGCAACTAGCCTTCTTATATATTCCAATTACTGCCATCTAGAAGTGAGTGGAAGACACCAGAACTCTCTCGAACCAACGAGATTACTCTGTACGTGCTATTAGCGCCATCTGTTAGCGATAGAAGGTACTACCTATTTCCGCTTGTGTCCACCAGATGTCGTGTCACGTTACTCCTCATGGCTCGTACTCTACGACTAATCTAGAAATTACAGATAATGACAGGAAAATTAATAATATGCAGTGTTGCCGTTTTGCGGACTTTAGTCCGATTTGCAGCCTTTTTTTCAACGTTGCGTACTTTTTCGGACTATTTTTTCATCAGTGGACTATTTCACTATTTACGACCGGCAACAATGATAATATGGTTTTGGCCCTCGGAACTTACTGGAGTAATCAGTATGGCCCTAAGGCTGGAAAGTTTGGAGACCCCTGCTCTATTTAATCCAAAATGTGTAAGTCACAGAGTGGGAGAACATACCATAACCCCGAAAATCCCGATTTTAGCATTGCTGGCATACTGTGATTTGCATATTTCTTTGTAAAAGGGCACAGGGGGGCATAGAAGTACTGTGCTAGGATTAATAATTAGAGGAACACTTAAGACGGTTATATCATGTAAAAGTAAAAGTAATGATAGGAATAGCTACAACGTATAATGTTAACTGACCGCATGGATCCCTGGAAACTCACACCGAGCAGCCCTGAATCAATTTAAAAACCCCCCTAAACTAATCATTTTGGCGCCCAGTACGCAGGGATGAGTTTTCCTAGGGAAAACCCGAGTTTTTATTGAAAAATCAAAATTTTCATTGAAAAAAAATGGTTTTTCGAAATTTTGAATTTTTAAATACTTCCATAAAGGTTTTGACATTGAATGAATATATCAAAAGGGTACGTTTTAGTAAACACCCGTACCAAGGTAAATTTTGAAAATTGGGACACATGAGTTCGGATTACCATCTCTCATGCATGTACCAGCGATGTGGCATAGTAGCCCACTGTATTCTAATAAAATGGCATTAAGTGAGGAAATGCAGAGGCTTGCGGATGTCTTAATGGCTAATAGCAATGAAAAGTTGGCGGCTATAGACAATAAATTGGACAGCCAACAGAGTACAAATAAAGAAGAGTTCGAATCCATAAATCACAATTTAGGATCTTTAAAAACTAATAGTGATGGCATGGGGAATAAATTAGAAGCTATCCAAGCTGATAGTAGCGAGAGATTTAGAACTATGGAGGCTAAGTTGGACAGCCAACAGGATGAAAATAAAAAAGAATTAGGATCCATAAATCAGAATTTAGGATCTCTGAAAACAAATAGTGATAATATGGGGATTAAATTAGAAGCTATCGAGACTGACTGTGCAAGAATGAACGATGAATTGAAGGCTGACATTGAGGGAATAAAAAAGGGGTCAGATGAACTCCGAGAGAGTATAGAAGGGACAATGAATACCAAATTCCAAGGTTTTGACACTGAGTTTGGGAAGAAGTTAACTGAGTTAAAAGAGGAAATCACAAATAAAATTAAAGAGGAAAATGGGACACTTCAGTTAGGATTGCAAGCCCAAATAAAGACTTTAGAGGAAAGTACGGTAAAATCCCAAACTGAATGTCAAGAAAATTTTGGAATTTTAAATAATAAATTTGGTTCTATGGAGATTAAATTAAATGAAATGGAAGAAACTGGTAAAAAGAATGTAGAAGATTGTAAAAATGAACTTGTAACCCAGATCCAAGGGGTGCGAGATGAGTTAGTGGGTCAGATAGAAACCAATATGAAGCTTTGTGAAAAATCCCGTGATGAGATAAAAGAAAGTGTTGACAAGCTAGGAAATAGATTTCAAGGGCTGGAGAACCAAGTAGAAAAACTCGAGGGAAAAGTAGAGGAAGTTCAGGAGGAAATGAAGGATGTTAAGAAGCAAGGTGAGGTCGATGCAAAAAGAAGGGAAATGCAATTTAACAACTTCACGGGACAGGTAGATGAGAACTTAAGGAAACACGAGGAGGGAATAAATAAAAAATTAGGTACATACGAAGAGCATCTCCAGAGAGAAAGAAAACAACGAGATAAAGAAAATAAGGAAAATACCCAGAAGATAGATGAAATAAGTCAGGGTATCAATGGGCTTCAGGAAACCGTAAGTGGATTAACAAAACAGATGGGAGATACAAAGGGGGATATAAATAAGGTCATGACTGACATAACAATTATATTCGGGGAACAAGGAAAGGCCCGAGATGATATGAACAAAATTCAGTATAAAGTCTACAAAGGACAAAAGGAGATGGAGAAAAAGATAAAGGAGATACGAGAAGACTTAGATTCAAAAGGTGACATTAAGCCGGAAATTATAGACCAACAGGTCATGGTCATCAAGAAAGAGGTAGAAGAACATTTTGCTGAAATGAGGGATAGTTTCAGGGAAGAGAAATTCCAACTCGAACAAGCAGTGGAAAACAGTAAAAAGAATCAAGAAAGAATTCAGAATGAATTAGGATCCCGGTTGGAAAGGACTGAACACAAGAACAGTCAAATGGAAATTCAACTCATGGCTAATGAGGAAAGTGCCCGAAGAGAAAGGAAATTAGAATTTGAAAGTCAGGATGAATTTCAAAAGACAGGATGGGTATATCCCCATGAACGAGGCAAAAATCAGGATAGGGACTTAGGAGGGGAGAGCCCTTATAAGAACCCAGGATATCCGATGGCGATGTCAACCGCTTATATGAACCAAATAAATGGTCAAATAATAAATATCATCAAGCCAAATGAGGACAGACCAGTGAAATTTACAGGGAATAATATGTCAATTACTCCTAAATACTGGTTAAAGGAGGTCGCAGAGTACTTGAATGAAATGAAAGTTCCTCAGGATCGGAGACTGAGAGCAATTGAGAAGCTGTTGGCAGGTGATTGTCTCACCTGGTTCAGGAGTTTCAGGTATACATTTGACACGGTGGAAGGTTTTAGAGAAGCTTTCCTGAAACGATATTGGGCAGCAGATATCCAAGAGAATCTGAGGCTAGATCTGTACTCTAGGAAGTATAGCACAAATGCCCCAACTAAATATTCAGAATTTTTCACCGCTCAGCTGTGTAAATTCCGGGAACTTGACATTGCTCCTGCTGAGAACGACCTGTGTGCCGCCATTCCAAGACAACTTCCATATGAGATCCAGAGGTTGTTAATCTCATCTAAAGCCAGAAGTGCTGTGGAAGTGGAGAGCGTCTTACGTCAATTAGATATGACGACCTCACACGTTACTCCCAGGCATCAAAGACAGACTGAACAGGTACATATGGCCAGCAGTCAAGAAAACAGAGAAAAACCATCGACCAGAAATCAGTCCACCAGCACTGATACTCAGGGACTGGGTCGAGAATATGGACATCAAGAGCCTAGGGGAATACAGCCATATTATAGACGAGGATATTGAGGAAGGAATCCTAGAAATACGTGTTATAGGCAACAAGAGAGCCGACCCTATAACAATAATAATCAGAGGCAGGATAACAGAAAGAGATGGGAAAATTATCCCAGAAGAAATGTGAGGCCGGAAGACAGAAATGATGAATATCGGGCCGAAATAGAAGAAAGCTATCAGGAAAGTCTTCGTTACATGAATGAACGAACAGACGAACCTGAAACGCAAAGAGTCCGTTGGAGTGAGGCAATAAAGAACCGAAAATCACCCGACCGATTAGAAGGAGCTCAAAGCTTGGAGTTACAAGCTTAAATGAAGAATGAGGGGAAAGGAAGCCCTCAGGATAAAAAAAACTCCAAATTTAAATCATCAAAAGTGGAAACATACCAGGAGCTGGGAGGAAGTTGAAATTGTAAATTGGATAGCGAGACCAGATGAGCTGATTAAAGAAGATATGGAAGGAATCCCACCTATTAGAAGGGAATTACCTATAATTATGCTAAGGATAGAAGGATTACTGGTCAGGACATTAATTTATACTGGATCAACCATAAGTTTAATTACGCAAACCCTCCTAAATGAATTGGAAACAAGAGGCCGCGTATTGAAATTCCCACCTCAAGTGTGAAGATAAGGGAATTATTCCTGAAAAATCTTTGACATGTAAATTTCAGGTATACATTGATTTGATAATAGGTAACGCTGAAATTTCGCAATGCTTTTTGCTGGTAAATCAATTGCCATATAATGTCATGTTAGGTATTGATTTTATCCGTGAGAACAAGGTAATTATAGACCTAGCGCAAAATTGCATTTGGATTCAAAAAGAGGATGTGGACGAACAAAATATTAATTTACAGGAACAGGATGCGAAAATAGGAGAACAGGTATGGCATGTGGAAGAAGTAGCTGAGGAAGGTTGTAAGGACATAGAAAAGATATTTGAAGTCCTAAATATAGAACTTGAAGGTAGTTTGGAAACTGAGTTCCAAACCAACCTGTCAGGAAAAATAGAGGAAGCTTAAGTTGACCTCGAAAATAAGGAACAATTAAAGGAATTACTATTAAAATACAGGAACGTATTTGATTCCAAGCCAGGGAAGATTGAAAATTTTAAATACGCTTTTCAAGTAAATGATTGGGCACCGTTCCGACAAAAACCATACCCGGTTGCAGAAAAACATTACCCGCAAACGAAGAAAACACTGCAGGAGATGATGGATGCAGGTGTTATAGAAAAGATGGCGACACCATATGTTAGTCCATTAGTAATTGTGAGTAAACCGGATGGCTCAGTAAGGGTGTGTTTGGATGCCAGGAATTTGAACGCGAAAATCATACCAGAAAATGATTCGGCACCACCCATAAAAGAAATACTGAGGAAATTTAAAGGCAAGAAGATATTCACAAATATTGACATGACTTCTTCGTATCATCATCTCGAACTTGAAGAGAAAACCAGTCTCTTAAGTGGATTTCAGTTCGACCAACAAACATATTGCTTCAGGAGATGTCCGTTTGGTTTGAAGACCATGGGATCCGCCTTAATAAGAGCGCTTGATCGAAACCTGTCAGAGGAAGTGAAAGATTGCACTGTTCGTTATGTGGATGACATATTGCTTACCTCGGAAAACATTGAGGAACATTTGGAAAAGTTAAAGAAACTATTGGAAGATTTAAGAAGGGCTAACTTTAAGATTAATTTGAAGAAATCAAATTTTTGTCAGAGACAAGTTACGTTTTTGGAGCATGTGATTGATAAGGATGGTGTTAAACCAAATCCATGCAAATTAGAATCGATAAGAGATTTTCCCAGGCCTTTGAAGGTGAAAAACGTTCGCCAGTTTCTGGGATTGATTGGGTTTTCTCAGGACATTGTCCGTCATACACCAAAACTGTTGCACCACTACAGGACCTTCTGAAGAAGGGGGGCAAGTGGAAATGGACGGAGGAAACAGAAAAAGCATTTATAAAGGCCAAGGAAATGCTATTGAATTATGTGAAGCTAGGATATCCTGATTTTAATCAGAGATTTGTAATACAAACAGATGCATCCCAGATTGGAATAGGGGCAATGATATATCAGGAAAACCCGGACAACCCTGAGAAGAAAAATTATCTAGCTTTCACAAGTCGGAGACTGAAACCACACGAGAAAAATTATACAATCAGCGAGATCGAGCTGTTAGCGATATTGCACGCGCTGCAATATTGGCGAAAGATTGTATATGGGTTCCCAGTCACATTAAGGACTGATCATAAAGCCTTAACCTTTTTGATGAAGACAGATTTATCCAGTCAAAGGTTGATGCGTTGGGTTTTATACATTCAACAGTTCGACGTTAATATAGAGTATTGCCCAGGAAAAGAAAATGTAGTTCCAGATTATGTAAGTAGACAGCCAGAGTCCACAGAAGAGGATGTAATGGCTATTGATTTGGAGGACAGGGATCAGCGTACTCTGAATGAATTAAGAAGCATTGGTCAACGACAACGTGAGGATCCATGGATGAACATGCTCATATCTTTCTTGGAAGGGAGTTTGATAAGGGGAACACCGGCGTACACTGAAGCTAATAAGATAGCTCAGGATTACACATTCTTTAATGGATTGTTATATAAGTTTGTGGACTCTGACCATACACGATTAAGGATCGTTGTACCTGCGATTTTGCAGAGGAAAATGGTATGGTTAGCCCATAGATCGTTCGGACATATGGGAGTCGACAATACAGTCTCGATGCTGAAAGAAGCATTTGTATGGCCGAGACTGAGAGAGACTGTAAGGGATACGCTCAAGACATGTGATCTATGTCAAAGGATTAAGCCAAATGCATTTTTGATGAGACAAAAGCCAATACCATTGTTGCCCGAGAGGCCATGTCAAATTATTTCTATTGACAATTTCGGACCTTTGCCAAAGGCTAGGAGAGGAAATAGACACATAATGGTGGCTATGGATGTTTTCACAAAAATGGTTGTCCTTGCTCCCATACAGAAGACTAGTACCAAACAGGTGTTAAAACGACTCAAAGAAAAAGTGATACCTATTCTGGGAAAACCCGAGAATTTGTTGTCGGATCACGGTAGTTGTTCTGCAAGTGTAGAATTCAGACAGGAATTAGAGAGACTTGGAATACATCAGATACTGTCTAGTATTCGCCATCCTGAGGCAAATCCTGTGGAAAGAGTTATGAGGGAAACGGCCAAGTATTGTAGGATATACTGTGCCGAAGAAAATTGGAAATGGATAGATATCCTTGATATTATCGAATTTTGTATAAACAACACAATCCATGAATCTACGGGAGAGATACCAATAAAGTTACATAGGAATGAGCAACCAGAGAGACCTTGGAGTCTGGTCATTCCTAGGCCAGCAGACGCTCAGCCTGGAAGAGATGTACGTATTAGAAGAGCCTTTGAGCATCTGAAAGCTCAAGCTGATAGAAGGCAAAGGAGAAACAGGCACAAGAGGTATCATCGACCACTATTAGCAGGAGAAATGGTGTTAGTGAAAAGACCAGCCATTTCAGATCCAGGGAACCGCGTGTACAAGAAGTTCCAGAAAATGTACCACGGACCGTATCAAATAATAAGAGATTTAAGAAATAATGCCTATAGAATTCGGCACTGTGAAACGAATCACGAAGTGACCATGAACTCAGCGAATTTAAAAGTATATTACCCTCCCGAAGACTTCGCTGAAGCAAATGAACAAGCCCTGGTTATGGAACAATTTAGAGATGATGAATCCACTTTTGATAGAAACAAGAGTAAGGTAGAACAAGGAAACATAGCTCAACCATTCGATTGCGAATGCGAATTAGAGAGACTGTATTGTGAGATAAGAGAAATAATTGATTTTGTTGAAAAGGAAAATTTCAATTTAAGAAGAGATAATGATGAAATAAAGAAACGGGTAGGGATAGACCACACCCGTAACGACGAATTATGTTCTGGAGACTTATAGTCCAGAAAAATAAGAAAGAAAGAAAGGGTAGGGACAGAGCGTACCCGACCTACACTATTACCGGATATGACTTAAAAAGGTGGAAAACCTTAATTATCGTGGTGTTGTAGAAGAAGAAAGAAACAAAAGGTACTGAGAAATGTTAGGATGGCTTTGACACTAAAGAAAACAAGATTTTATGAATTATTGAAATAAATTTCCTCAAAATTTTTCGAAAATTTATTTACCTAAGGAGGGGAGAGATGAACCCATGTACCATTGGTTCAAGGGGTCGAATCCATATATATTGGTGAAAGAAAGGAGGAAATATACAGTCTTCAGTGGAACATAGAAAGATTTTATACGAGAAGGCAAGCATAATGTTGTGAAATAAAACTGAAGCCCAGATGGCCAGGAAATGAGATCATGCATGACGCATTGATAAGGAGCCAGTCACAAATATAAATAGAACGAGTGGAACTTTCCAAGTGAGTGACGAAGAGCGTGTTTCGGAAATTGCCCTTACGTTGCAGTAAAATGGCATCGCCGCAGTTGTGCAAGAAGGAGAATAATGAGATTTAAGGCACTTGCGAGCATATAATTAATCAAAGAAATACATCACTGTGAATCATTTCGGAAGAGAGATTTTTGTGTGAAGAAAAAGCTGTTAAAAATTGCCTAGGAAAGAAGTGCCTACGTAGCCATACGTCATAAAAATATCCCCGAGAACCGAGATGGAGGGGATTAAAAATCAATCTCAACTCCCACGTACCTCAAGAGTAAATTTCATTTAATATCTCAGAAATGTACGATCGATTTTCATGTACAACGAAATCAGTTTACGTTTAGGAAACGAGCTTTCCAGAGATATAGTTTTTGTAAGTGCGCGACCATTACTTCAAAAGTTGGTCACGAAAAAGACGTGGATTTTATCTTTTTTTAGCCAAAGAGTATAAAAGTCCTGGCAGAACCAAGCCAATCATGCAGTTTAGAACAGATCTCGTGCAGAGACGCTGTATCACATCGTATAGACAGTATCCGACAGCCCGAGGGCGTCGTTGTATCGACAACCAACTAGTTCCGTGAGCGCCGAGACGCTACACGAGGAAGCATCAATCATAGTATCGCCGTGTGGAGAATTAGGACAATCCTAATACAGGATTTAGTTCCGCCAGTATCAGTTTTACAGTGAAAAGTTCAGTATTACGGTCTAAGTAGGCTGCGAACTTAAAGAACAGGCGATAGGACTTCAAATAACAGTTTATTTAAACGACCAAGTGTATCGTAGCGTTTTGAAGTACCATAACAGCGAAACAAACATTCTATCAACGTTAAAGAACCCGATAAGGGTCGGACAAAATAAGGTCCGCATAGTATTCTGAAAAGATAGGAACTAGAGAATGGAATAATCAGAAGGGAGAATTAAATTCCAGACGTTGTTTCAAGGAAACAAACGAACTATAGAAAGCACAAAGTTACGAGGAGCATTAGATGCTAGAAATAATAGGTCACCGATAGAGTATCTGGGAGACCGAGAACAAGACAGACTTTCGCTAGACAAACTAATAGGGTCTAGAAAGAAGCAGTTCGAGCTAATAATAATAATAGCCGATCGTCAGGAAACCGAATTTGAAGAAGTACCATTCCAGGGAGGGGTAGAGTGTCCGAGACTTTCATATTCTGGTCAGATAGGAAGCCGACATCTACTAGTTTCACCCTTGGAGACGGGAATCAAGAAATCACGTGTGCAAGGCCTAATCAAAGCCTCAGTGATTATAATCAATGTAGTGTAAATATATAGAATTTGTGTTAGATAGTAATTTTTCAGTGATTTTATTGTGTGAAATTGAAGAATACGGAAGTGTATTTTAAAATGTCACCAGTGTTTAAGGTATATAAATTATATGGGTGTCAAGATATGTCAGTGTATGAAATGAATTTAAGCAAGAAGGTTTAATCACAAATAGTGGGCGAAATGAAACGTCGTTGGAAAGTACGGTCGGGGACCGTCTGAGCATGTAAGTAACCATTTTATATGTTATGTTATGTGTTGGGAAGTATGTGTGTGCAATCCACCTGAGTTTGAGAAATAGGGATGTCTTTGAATAAGAAATAACAGAATAAGAGCGCGATCTGAACAGATAAAAATTGAGAAATGATAAAATAATTATGTGAAATGAATAAATCCTTTGGAGGAAATGTAAGAAATAAAATATCAGGGTATTTGATAAATGTTATGAAAGCAAGCGGAATAATAATAAAAAAATTATATAAATGAAGATTTAGTTGAATGATATGAAAGTAGTAGCTTTTTGAGCTCTTGTAAAAGTATAAAGACATGGTGTGAATACATGTTCTTAAAGTATAGCGATTATTGTCACGGGAGAGGATTAACATAAAAATTTGAGATGTAGATCAAATGTTAATTTTGAATTTATCAGTTCTTTGGAAGACGCTAGGCTTTAAAGTAATGAATAGCGCAATGTAGCGCATTAATGTAAATTGACACGCTAGGAAGGCGTTGAATCTAAATATACTTGGTAAATTAATTATGAGGGACAGTTGATTGCGGTAATTGAGCTATGATAAAGTCCTCCATATTGTGATGTAGATCACGAGGCGCTGTGTTAAAGGGTGCGAATTTATTGTATTGATGAGCGCAGGTTAGACTGAGGTCGCCCTAAGTCGCGTATTGTTGTAAAGTCCTCCAGTTTGGGATGTGTTTCCCGAGGCAATGAAGGAATCGAACCAAGGTTCGGTTGTGTAAAGCCCCTAAATATTGTTGTTGTATTGAATTATTCTTACCCATCAATGATGCCACTTCACAATTAATCAATGCCAAGGTTACGAAAGTGGTCTATGAACCTAAATAATGTGGTTAAAATGAATGAAAGAAACGCCAGGTCTGTTCAGAGAACTGTATATTAAGAAATTGCTGTTTTAAAGCATGAGTGTAGCCGTCCCGTGTGGGCGATACTTAGGGTCTCCCTCCTGGGCAATAAATCAAGCTGAGTGTTACGGTCCGACCCCTCGCTATTGAAAGTGTGGTAGGTCAGGGAAACCGTCTGTTGGAAGTAATAATACACCATGAGTGTTTAGAGTTGTTAATGACCCGGGATTCGAACCGAGGTTCTTGTAGATGAAAGTTACCGCTTGCAAGTTCAGATCGTTTGCTTTCTTATGAGATGATGGCCTTTTAAGACAAATAATAAATATAAATCCCTAATGTAATGATATATTAATGTAGGATTTCACGAGTTCAATGAAGACAATTTGATTTCGGGAGTGATCTTAATTTTTGACTTTGTTCAAGTAGTCTTCTATAACTTGGGAGTGCACAGGTATTTTTCCCCTCTTCGTTCCCCTCTCTCTCGCCTGCAGTATCCACGCTTAGCATTGCCAGGCCACGCGCAGGCAGTTTATTCTATAGGCTCCGTGCGTTGGGGCGAGAAATGCCCTGCCACGCTTTCGTCTCATTTTAGCATTTGAACAGGTCAAGTTAATGCATAATAAACTGATTATAATATTCACATAACATATTTAATTGGCACCAACTTAATGCAATATAGTCCAAGATATGTTAGACTACTGCCGTTTGAAAAGTGCAAATCGCATATTTTGTAGGCAAGCTGTTTGTTATAGTCCTTTCTGTTGCGAAGTTTTACTAACTCCTCTTTTAGGAGGCACTTCTGTTTGGAATATTCAAGAAAGGCCAACCCTCTAGTTCGTATTTCATAAGTTGAACACCTAAAACAAAATCACAATCCGAAAATCCTAGTTCCGATTGATTAATGACCACCTCCTTTTATATTTGATACAGAAACTACCGATGTCGTGATGTCTGACTTCAATAAAAAAAACTAAGCGGGTTCCAGAAAAGAAAACGGAATATACAAAAAATCGAAAAAGAAAAAGTGCTTCTTCGTAATGTTCCTAAGTTAAACAGAATTTTCGTCTCGTCTACGTCTAGACCTAGTTCTGGCTCTAGTCCTAGTACTAGTAGTACCGTACTAGCGCATTAGCCAGTGGCAGTTGCAGTAATGCTGCTGATGACCGTCAACAGGCAACTCCAACAGACGTGTCTGACTGCAACGAGCTGCCTTAAAACATTATTTTTCAAAACTCCGTCATTATCATCATCATTATCATTTCCCCTTATCCAGCTCCTGCCGGGTCGGGGTATTTATGGCACTTCTCCACTTTCCTCTTTCCTTCCACCATTCTTCTTCCACGATCTTGTCCCAGTCCAGATTTCTTTTTCTTACGCTGTTCTTCACTGAATCAATCCACCTTGTAAACTCCGTAACAGCTACAAAAAACGATTCTTTAGAAAATCCTGATTCTAATTCTTCTTTAAGTGACGATCCAGATGAGTGGATGCTATACGAAGTTACATTGGAGTACCTTGTTCAAAATGGCGTAAAACAAAATTTTGACTGATTAGTGGATGCTATACGAAGTTACATTGGAGTACCTTGTTTTAAATGGCGTCAGTACGCATACATGGCCGACATCCGCAAATTATTGGGCTGATGACCTATTAGTTTGGTCAAACGATTTTACATACATAAAGGTATGATGTTGCAATAAACGGTTGAGATCAGATGATTAGGTTGGTCGAAATTTTATTTAAGCTTTTAACATTTGGGTGGCCGCCATTACGTTTTCGTCAAGATGGCCGCGATATAAAAGATGACACTGAGGTGCCCTTTGCTAGTGCTACCTCTGTGCCAAATTTCGTTCCGTTCGGTTTCACCGTGTTTGAATTAATAGGGGAATCGATTTGCACACAAACATGGCGGCCATCCGCAAACTATTGGGCTGATAACCTAGTAGTTTGGGCAAAGGATGTTTCCCTCATAAAGGTATGACGTTGCAAAATTTGGTAGATATCGGATGATTAGGCTAGTCGTAATTTGATGTAAGCTTTGAACATTTGGGTGGCCGCCATTACGTTTCCATCAAGATGGCGGCAATATAACACATGACACTGAGGTGCCCTTTGCTAGTGCTACCTCTGTGCCAAATTTCGTTCCATTCGGTTTCACCGTGTTTGAATTAATAGGGGGAATCGATTTGCACACAAACATGGCCGCCATCCGCAAACTTTTGGGCTGATGGCCTTCTAATTAGGCTGATAACCTAGTAGTTTGGTCAAAAGATGTTTCCCACATAAAGGTATGACGTTGCAAAATTTGGTAGAGATCGAATGATTAAGTTACCGGTAGTCGTAATTTGATTTAAGCTTTGAACATTTGGGTGGCCGCCATTATGTTTCCGTCGAGATGGCGGCGATATAAAACATGAGACTGAGGTGCCCTTTGCTAGTGCTACCTCTGTACCAAATTTCGTTCAATTCGGTTTCACCGTGTCCAAATTGATGGGGGGGGGACATACATTCAGAGTACGCACACTCACACACCCACACACACACTCTCACACACACACACTCACACACACTCACACACACACACAATTTTTCGCCCTGTGTTGATGTCGTAAGTCTACTTTCATTTTTTGCAAAATCGGAAGTAGGCTAAAAAACAGAACTTTTCGCTGAGTTCGATCCTTTTCTGGACTTACACATAAAACGCCACGGCAACAAAGGAAGTGGCACATCTTCATACCTTTCGTCAAAAATATGCGATGTAATGATCAATATCATGGCAAGAAAGGTAATAAATACAATCGTGACTGAGATTAACATGCCAAATATGTCTCTATCTCTGAGGACTCTACTCCGGACATTTCTCTTGTAGATCAACTTACTTTCATGGTGAGATATGTCTCTGAAGACGGATGTCCTGTCGAACGATTTTTGAAATTCTTTCCAAATTGTGGCCATAATGCGGAAAACCTGGCTGAAGTCGTCCTAGAGACATTGAAATACACGACTTGGATATCGCAGATTGCCGGGGGCAGTCTTACGACAATGCTAGCAATATGTCGGGTGTATATTCAGGTATTCAAGCGAGAATAAAACATGTGAACCCTCTGATAGATTTCGTTCCCTGTTCGGCTCATTCACTGAATCTTGATGGATCCTGTGCGGTCGAGTCTTGTCAAGCTGCTGTATCTTTCTTCGGTATTTTGCAGTCATTGTATTTTATTATTTCCGGCATCAACACACAGATGGGAAATTTTGCTGTCGAACCTGAAGTCAAAATCAAGTCATGAAGAGTCTTTATCAGACAAGATGGTCTGCTCGAGCTGACGCCTGCTGAAGTCCATGTTGCTCATGGGATGAGATCATGACAGCTCTTTAGATAATTGCCAATGATGCAAATTAAAAACCATCTACGCGCTCTGAGGCTTCAGGAAACTTGCTTTTTGTCACTTCTCTGGAATGACATCTTGGAAAGGTTCAACAAAGTAAGCAAATCTCTCCAATTTGTTAACATCGACCTGGGTACGATCGTTGAACTGTATCAGTCTTTGGTATCATACCTAGAACACTTAAGGAAACCCAGTACCTTTGATCATTATGAGTCGAAGTTATTGTAAAATCCAGTGAAAATAGCTATGCATATGACATGCAGAGGAAACGTAAGCGTAAAGTCCAGTTCGACAAAGTAAAAGGAAACGAGACCGAACTCTCTGGCGGGGACAGATTCAGAGTTACCATTTTTAACGTCATTATAGATAGACTAATTACAGACGCAGATCTGCTTATGAGGAGTTAAGATAAAGTTTGACTTTCTTACGAAACTACATCTTTTGGAATCTAAAGACATCTGTGAAGGAGCCAGGAACCTTATAACTTTTTATCCGGGGGACTTGGATAGGACTTTGGAAACGAGTGTCTGCACCTGCAAGCTCATTTGTCGTCGAATGATGAAGTTATGGAGTTATCGTCACTGAAGCTATACAAATACTTATCGGAAAAAGGCTTTTTGTACATTTATCCAAACGTGGGAATTGCGCTCCGAATGCTGTTGTGTACACCAGCGTCAAACTGCTCAGCAGAACGATCGTTTTCAGCGCTAAAGAGAGTAAAGAATTACTTAAGATCTAACATAGGAGAGAACAGGCTCAATTCACTCTCTGT
This sequence comes from Meconema thalassinum, assembly GCA_946902985.2. Taxonomy (NCBI): domain Eukaryota; kingdom Metazoa; phylum Arthropoda; class Insecta; order Orthoptera; family Tettigoniidae; genus Meconema; species Meconema thalassinum. The sequence continues at coordinate 6,210,921 of OX336397.1, forward strand.
AATGTACATAGAGCCAGAAATAAGGCAGTTAATTGACTATGAAGACGTCATTCATTCTTTTGCACAGAAGAAAGTTCGTCGTATGATTCTATAAATTTTATAGAATATCGTAACTATAGTAACATAGACTGTATTATTCTGATGTTGATTAAAGTCATTAAAGTCGATTCAAGATTATGTTCTGTACTAGTGCATTTAATTTGCTAAATTTCCAAAATAGCTTCGAGATGGTGGGGGGACCAAATGCCAAGTGCCTAGGGGCCCTGAATCTCTAAGTCCAGGCCTGGTGAGGAGCATCCTTTGCTACAAACTTCCCCACTGTGCCCTGAGCCCCATATCTTCTTCTGTTACCTGAAACTGAAAATGTAAACAGATTCCTCGTTACTCAAAGTTACTACAAAAAATACATTACAATTAAAACAACTAGCGTTAAAACCAAAAAGAATTTTAGATATTTGCCATGTATGAGCATAATAAAAAAGGTTGATGCTGGCTTTTTGTTGGATAACACTTCATATCTTGTGAGAACACGGAATGATATCCCGGTGTTTAGTAAGCACCTGGAAATATCCAGGTGGTGGTTATTGGGTATCTTGTTCAGATAGAACAGTACATATTGGGTAGTGATGTAGACATTGGGTATCTTGTTCAGGTAGAACAGTACACATTGGGTAGGTATGTAGACATTGGGTAGGTAGGACTCGTAGAGAATTACACATTGGTTACAACGGTCTTTGGTAGACATGACTTATGGAGAAGTACACAGTCCAGATGTTCATCTATTTAACATTCATCAGTAGAGCAGATACGACACTCAGAGGCCAGGAGCTAATGCTGGAATACTCGCCTCTCTTCCTTTGCTATTTAAACCATGGTTACCACCCCAGTTTCACGATATTGGAGTGTTTTATCGCTGTGCAAGTAGTGACAGAGTTGCTGCGTCTAGCCTACTTATTATTGCCCGGAGAATATGTACTATTTCGCTCTCCTTGCCTTTCACGTCGGGTTTTTGGTTCCTCCGACTGTTTTTTTTATTGCGCTGCAAGTGACAAAATCACCGCCCTGACCACTGTGGTTGCAAGGTTCTCGCTTGGTTGACCAAACAGCAAAGTGCTCGCAATCTGAGCCCTCCGAGGAGCAAGTTGTCTGCTTGAGTGCGTGGTACTGAGGAGTGTGAACTGCAAAGCCGATATCTAAACTCCTCTAAACCCTGTAGACCCGAGTTAACCGAGCGCGGACAGTGTACTTACTACTTTTGTTATAAAAATAGTAACAGCTCTGGTGTTCACTGCTTGGGATACATGCAAATAAATCACAGATATTGCCTGAACAATGTCTCTAGTCTGTCTGAATCGTCCACTTAATAAAATCACAGATATTGCCTGAACAATGTCTGTGGTGTGTTTGGATCGTCCACTTAATAAAATCACAGATATGGCCTGAACAATGTCTGTAGTCTGCCTGGATCGTACACTTAATAAAATCACAGATATTGCCTGAACAATGTCTGTGGTGTGTTTGGATCGTACACTTAATGAAATTAAAGACTCTACAGGGCTGTTTGCTGAGAATCCATGCAAATGAGAATCAAAGATCATAAAGCTTACCGAATGCTTTATTGATGTTACTGGGAGGAAATGTTACTCGCGACTGAACTTGATGAATTTTAATGTGATCAGTATAGCTTGGCACTGTGAAAATTCCTTGTTTTAACTTGTTAAAAAAAACTACTCTTTTAGTTCATTTTGGAGAAAGACTTCTATAATATCTGCATTTTTTCTATGATTTTAAAATTTAGGCATTGTACAGGCTATTTAGGAAGTCTGATAACTTTGTCGTTCATTTTCTGAAGACTAAAATTTTCAAATCCCTTTCCGTTGTAACTCCTAAAGTATTACAATGCATTTTTCTCATGAGTTCTTAATGATAGGGTCCACAACTGACACACGATTCTGAGTCTGGATATCACCATGAATTGACCGAAGGAGTGGGAATGATGGAGTTTAGACAAACAAGTAGTTCCGTGAAGAACTATACAGCCTATTTTCATATATCCTGCTCATGTTAATTGCCTCTATCAACATACAAAGTTTCAGTTTAATTGCTGTAGCAGATTCGTAGATATTGAGAACCGTCTAAATATTTCAGATGGTCGCCAGGTTGGATTTTTACTTTTGTACTATTACATTAAGATTGTTGTGTACGTGTGGTATTCAAACTGCAATCGCATGATTAGAACACAAGAAGTAAAAACGAGATTTTAAAATTACGCACAGCAGCCATCTTGTGATTATGCAAACAATTGAAATAAATTAGGTGCCAGTGAATCAAAATTTGTATACGCATTTAACGTGCAACGTTTCATGGCACTCGGATAGTTAATTCGCGAGAAACGACCTTTTAAATATTTATACTTCGCGTCGCCGCCATGTTGGATTTGTGCTCACCAGGTTACTGAAAGTCCTATAGGTGAACATATGTTCATATTCTCTATGAACATAAAAAAAATCAGTTTGGTTGCTGTAAATCATTCATAGATATTGAGAACCGTCTAAATATTTCGGAAGCTCGCCATTTAGGATTGTTATATGTATAGGCCATAGATTTATGTACCATTCAAGGACAATTATTGCCTAGGTTCATTATTCAAACTTTCACTTCGATCGCATGATTACGACACAAGAAATAAAAACTTAATTTTAAAATTTCGCACAGCCGCCATCTTGAGGTTATGTAATCAATTGAATTAAATTAGATGGCAGTGCATTACAATTTGCAAAATCATTTACTGTACCACATTTCACTGCGCTCAGAGAGTTAAATCACGAGAAAAGTCTATTAAAATATTTCAAATTCTCTTGGTCGCCATGTTCGTTTTGTACTTTAAAGATTTATGAAATATACATAGGTAAACTTGTATCAGTACCCGTTATCACCGTACAAAATTGCAGGGTGATATCTGTAATAGTTTCGGAGATATAGAATGTCAGTGAAATATTTCTCACTGCCGCCATTTTGAGGTTATGTGAACAATTGAACTAAATTAGACTTCAGTGCATTACAATGTGTATAAACATTTGCTGTACCAAGTTTCATTACGTTTGGATAGTTAAATCGCGAGAAAAGTCTATTTAAAAGTCTCAACTTCGCTTGGCCGCCATGTTGGTTTCGTAGTCACCAGGTTTTTGAAAGTCTCATAGGTGAACTTCTAGTTGTGCCCTTTATCACCGTACACAATTTCAGGGCGATATCGGTAATAGTTTCGGAGATATTGAATGCTAGTGAAATATTTCGCACAGCCGCCATGTTGGATTGGTGAGACGTAACAAAATTTGAAGGGCACGGTCGAGGTCACCGGGAATAGTGCTATGAACTTACCGAGTTTCATTGTAATCGCTCCAGGCGTTTAGATTTTATTAGGGGGACACACACACACACCTCACACACACACACACACACGCACACACACACGGACAAAAGGTGATCTCATAAGCCTATTTTTTCAAAATTGAAAATAGGCTAAAAATTAATACATTCAACAAGTGGCCACAATAAAAGAACTTCACTGGTTAAATGCCAGTTTATTGACTTGCATTAGGAATTGACTGATCGTGCTTCAAAAAAGGACTGAGGCCGTGTTTCTCGTAAACAATCATGATGAATATTGTATAAACGATATGACAAGTTGCGATTAGAAGCGGAAGATCGGATGTTAAAAGGAGGTGTTTGGGCCTTGTTAAGCATTAATTATTGTTTGAGTTATTGTTTTAAGGAGCGGAACTACGAGGTCATCTGCCCCGTAATTGTTTGAGGGTAAATTTGTTAAGTATACTACTTAGCCCCGATGAACAGACATACCGTCTTATATTCATTTTCTTGTTCGATTTCGATGGCATTTTATGCGTTGTAGGCTATTTAAGCATATCAATGTGTAAAGCTCGAAAATGGGCAAATTTGTGTAAGCAAAGGAAGATTTTACTAGCCATTATCTAGGAAACTTGGGCTTTACGAAGACTTGGATCATTGGATGTTGTTAATTAAATAGAGACTAGTTGAAACCCGTTAAAACATGACGTACAAAGGGAAAAAAAAATTACTGAAGAAGCTTCTTATATAAGTTACATTCTTTGTACGATTACTTTTTAGCACTATTGCAACTTAAAGGGCGTCAAAAGATAGCAATCTCAACATTGCAACATAATGCTGGTCATGACTGAAAACGTGATGAGGTAAATAGTCCAATACGTACCAGAGTTTCTCCTTGAACATGATTGATTGTGATAAAGTAGGCCGAGCGAATAGGAAATTGTTGCCTATTAAAAGAAAATGTACTGTACCGGCAAGTGTTTTATCGGAAGGTGTTAAATCAAGTCGTAGGTTTTGAGCTCTCTGCCTAATATTACTGCACCTATTATATCCGAATCCGAGCAATTTCTTACACATTTCTTACAATTAATATGTTTCCATATAGGAGCCCGTGGGAAACGTTCAGATTTCTAAGGAGCATAACTCTGGCGCATACGTTCGGAGTATGTGGAGGCGAATCCCTTAATTCCCAGGAATTGAAGAATTCTATATTAGGGAAATGAAGTAGCCGGCTTTCATCTTCAGTATCTAATCTGTTAACACTGATGTATGTGTTTGAACTACTGGATATAAGTTCAATGACTTTTAAATTAATATCATTACATTGTTGCAGCTTGGCAAATATTTTATATTCCACAGCAGATCAATTTTTCCATCACAACAGTAAAGGCTAAAGTAAGCACGCGTAGATTTTACGCAAGAGAAATACAATGTAGAACAATGTTTACATTTGATCGTCAAAGCCCTTACACTGTACTGCATAATATCTGGAATTGTTTCTGAAATGGCCTATTTAAATTGGATTATAAATGTGGCTTCGTATTATTCGACAACACTATAGTGTCCTGCAATAACGGAGCCGCTAAATGTTAAATGGCAAATAATACTTCCATTGCCGAAATCAACTGCGTAGTTGGACTCATTACTCTAAACAAATAGTCATTAAACAATTGTCTTATACAATGAAGTTCAACATGACCGTCCAGAGACTTTCATACTCAAGTTGGTTGGTGAGGAGAATGCTATGAGACTGATCTCTTAAAATAAATTCCTTATAATTGTTCCCTGCCAGCGAAATGTTTTGCAATAGCTTGAAAGCGCAGCTCAGAATAACGTTCTTTATTTTGATATAAACAGTACAAAACTGCTCTAAATAAGCAATTTCCATCTCCTGTTATAGGTTATGGCAATACATTTTGCAGGGGAACATAGAATCACTTCGCCAACTACTGGAATGAGCATAGGCCTATACTCAATACTCACTTCAGCAGTCAGCCTAATGGAGGCAGTTTTAGAATTCTATGTCCCGTGCATGTCAAAAATCGTATTAACACATGGTAGCCCACCCATTCTTGGCTATTGCCCCAGAGACCCGGGTTACATTTCCTGCTCTGCCAGGAAATTTAATTCTGGTCTGAGGGCAAAAACGTGGCACATTCACTCTCTTGAGGTATAACTAAGAAGAGGAAGGTTTGATTCCCACCTCGACAATCTTGGATGTGGTTTTCCGTGGTTTCCCACTTCCACTCAAGGCAAATACCGGGATGGTTCCTAACTTAAGGCCTCGGCCGTCTCCTTGCCATTCTCCACCTTAATTACAAATACACACATTAATGCAGCTATCACAATAACACAGGTTATCAGAGAACATTTTACACATACACACCAAAGTACACGGGGCTGAGTGACCATGATGTCGGAGCCCTTCAAACGAATTATGTTTGCCAACAGTCTCTCATGGGGAAAGCAATTGTGGACATGCGCGAGTGCCTGGAAAACTACTTTTTCTTTAATAATTCAAGAGTATATCAGCGATGCATAATTTAACTTTTAGTCTAGGACGCTACCAACTTGACCACCGCAGCATTGGGAAGAAATTGCAATATTAAGGTACATAAGCAACATAGCCTACACATTCAATTGTCAGTTAATGTTCATCAACATTTCCCTTCTTTTATAACTCTCGGGAACCCTTCTTGATGGAGGATTTCAGATTTAAGTTCGCTTTGCATACTACGACCTGCTGGAAGAGGGTTCTAGCAGAAAGAACGTTGAAAAGAAGGGAAATCTGGGAAGAGTTCTACTCAACCGAAGCTATGATCAACAGAGCATGGATGGAACCGAACCGGGACTTGCGGCTCTTTGTGACCCATTTGGCTGTGCACGGCTTCCACCATAGAATGTGCAAGACAAACACATTCCATGATCCGGACCCGACCTGTGTCTGTGAGCTGTGTGACGGAATCTGTGAACGTTATCACGTTCTTCATTGTTGGAATAGAGGGAAGACCATCATAGATAACTGCATTGTCTGAAGTGCATCTTACCTTGCATATTATTTGTAATTTTGCACAACTTGTGCGCAGTAAAACATTATTATAACTCTATTCCAGTATACATATCGTGGAAACATCATAGAAAATATTCCCCTCGTTTATAATTCTCATAAATAACTATCACGTGAAAACGCTCCATGTCTTGTGTTTGAAATATATCGATGCATTGGTGCTGCCATCTGTTGACAGTTACTGGAACCATATGGGCGAGGTACTGTCATCTGTGGTCAGTTACTGGAACTGATTGCAATTGCAGATATTCACACGGTGTATTGAGGACAACATTTAGCTCTTTTGATCACATGCTGTAATGCAATGGTAAAACGGAAATAAAAAGTATTGAGAGGGAATGTAGAAATATGTATCTTTAACAGACATAAAACGTTACTAATACTCCTTGATAAAACAATATTTCAGTGGTAAAAAAAACTGGCGAGAGGTGGGATCGAACCTGTGCTCCTTGTATCCACATTCAGTCACCTTAACCAAATAGCTATTCGCGCACTCTTGTTCAGCAGCAGACGCAAGCATTCACTATCTTCAAAACCCGCTGTCTGAAGAAAATAATCCATTTCATTAACAAAAAAATCAATGTTGCACATTCGTATGCGTTCATACTGTTCTATATTTTACTGTCAGAACTGGGTTAATGTATGTTTTCAATTACATTGAAGCTTTATGCATTTTAATAGACTTGTCACCGCCATTTTGTCATGAATCAAAGCGGATGGTGTGCATGCGTGAGGAGAAAGAATTCTGCTATTTCCTATATTAATTTAAACATATACTGTAACATATTTGTATATTTTAGAGACACTCTGCAAATCGACAAGCCAAGAGCTTTCGTTAGTAAATCGGTTCTGTCGTTCTCTCAATCTCGTGTTAACAAAAATCACCTTTGTGTTTTAAATATATCGATAGATTCAGACGCATATTTCTTATCTGCTCATTATCAATGCTTTATCGATACATTCCATCTGTATAAAACAGTTTCTGGTGGGATATTTCATAAAGCAGATGAGGGTGGAATGCGCTGCGCCCATTTCTCTGACACTCCTGTGGCTATCTGAACCGATCACCATTTTGCTCATTCAGTGAGTCGTTAGTTAACGTAAGTAACATTACCGCTGTGGGCGATATATTTCAAAACATAACCCTATAAATGAAAGATAAGTTTTCGTTAAAACCCAACCATCGGGATGTGAACAACAACAGTCGATCACGTCCCCACAAAACATGCACACCGGGTCAAGCCATCAACCTTTTCCATCGTCTTAGAATCAAAATCACAACAACTAAGCTATCACATCAGTCCACGGCACAAGGATACAAAGCAAGACTGACCCAGTTTAATTGTAGAGGTTACGTTAATGGCGTATCGTGACCCACACATTTATACACAACATTTGCCAATAGAGGCCTAAAACTCTTATTTTCATACTTTTGTGCACCAGAAATTATTTTTGAAGTACTTTGTACATAGTGGCCTTGGTGTTGGAGTAGTGCGTCTGCCTCGCAGCTCAAGGCACCGGGTTCGAAGGACATTTGGATACTACAGTAAATATATTTATTGAAACAATACAAAGCTGCATCCATGAATCTACTAAACAGTTAAACTCAAAGCGAGTCAAAAGAAAAGAGTGGATAACCCTTGCATTGGTAGAGTCCATAAATACTAGAGATAAATTATACCGCGATTATATGGCAAATAAAAATAACGAAGAATTAAGAGAGAAATATAAAAAATACAGAAACAAATTAAATGAGCTAATAAACTGGGCAAAAATAGATTACTACAGACATTAAGTAAATGCTAGTTCAGGAAATCCTAAAAAGATTTGGGGTATAGTTAATGAGGTAGCTCAGAGAATTAATCAAAAAGAGCAAATTAGTGAAATAAGGTATCAGAATGAAATTTACAAAAGTGACACGCAAATTGCGAATAAATTTAATGAATATTTCATAAATAAGACTACCGAGATGTCCAAATGTATAAAGAAAAGTGGAAATCCCACACTTAATATAACTAGCAATAAGAGCACATGGCCCCGGTAAATTCCACTGATTTGAAAAAAATCCTAGGTGACATAAGTGACAGTAAAGCTATGGGAATAGACAATATTTCAGCAAAGGTTATAAAACAAAATATAGTATCATTAGAGAAACCGCTTTTAAATCTCATAAATCAATCTTTTACAGAAGGATATTTTCCAAAGCAACTGAAGTCAACAATAGTTAAACCAATCTTAAACTCAGGCAATACTATAGATATGGAAAATTATAGACCGATATCTCTGATTACAATAATAGCAAAAATATTTGAAAAATGTATCAAGAACAATATTTTCCAGTTTTTACTGAAGCATGACATTCTATCAGCAAGGCAATATGGATTTATAAAAAGTCGAAGTACTGTGGATGCATTTGCAGCACTAACTAAGCAAATACAAGAAAAATTAAATTGCTCCAAACCATCACTAGGAATAGTTTTAGATCTTACTAAAGCTTTCGACACTGTATCACATAATATTCTCCTCCAAAAAATGGAAAAATACGGTATTCGAGGCACAGCTCTTAATCTCATCGGAAGTTACCTTACTGACAGAATCCAATATGTAAAAATAAATGTCACATTGAGTGCACCGATGCAAGTAAAAAGGGGCATACCACAAGGAACAGTCTTAGGAACACTATTTTTTATTATAAACATTAATGACATAGAGAAATCAATAAATAACCTAAAACTAGTTCAATCATCACTTACGCTATATTTGTTGAAGGGAATACATGGGAAATAGATAGATAGATAGATTTATTTTGTCTGGCAAGATTAGGGCCATTGCCCTCTCTTCCATCTAACCAGATTTTACAATTAATACATTATTACATTATTTGCAAAACTTAACAATGGTACTTAAATCTAACAGGAATACATTTCAGATTTGATCACAATACATATAATGGCATGGCGTAGGAAAAATTATTGTAATTAGTTAATCATAGATAAAGTAAGGAAATAATAGGGAAACACAAACACTAATAAAACAGAACCTGATGATGATGTGATGATGTTGATAAGCATCATGGCTGAGTTATTACTATAGCCTAATATTGATTTTGCAATGCGCATTTAAAAGGATGTAAGAAAACATTTAGGTAACTAAACAGAAAATAAATAAAACGTAAATTAGGAACACGAATATAACTCAGCATAAGGATTCAAATATTTGACGTGTTGAGTTCAGGTTTCATTTCTTTTGTGATATGTACAGCTGGCATTGCTGCCTGAAGCTAGACGGGGTTGCTCCTCTGACAGAGCGCGGCAGGTTGTTCCACAGTCGTGCAGTAGAAACTACGAAGGAGTTAGTGTAGCGTACCTACGGTGTATTGGTATGAGCATGAGTGAATCATTTTTTGACCGTGTACCAAGAATATGTTCGTGTGAGAGGCAGTGAAACTGAGAATGCAGGTAAGCTGGAGAGGAACTTAAGAATATTTGTCGGAAAAGACATAAAGAATGAAGATCGCGGCGTTGATTTAGTCGCAACCAGCTGAGTTGTTCGTACGCAGGGGTGACGTGGTCGTAATACCGTAAGTTGCATATGTAGCGTACACAGGCATTTTGTGCTAGTTGGAGTTTGTTTTTAAGAGTAGCAGACAGGTCATTGTATACCACATCGCAATAGTCAAAATGAGGCAGTACTAGGGAGGAAACAAGTCGTTCTTTTAACACGCGAGAGAAAATATTCCCAAATCGTCTCAATGAATTCAGTGCGGAAAATACTTTTCTAGAGACGTTGTGGACTTGCTGCGTAAAGAGAGTTGTTCGTCAATTATCACGCCCAGATCTTTGACTGATTCTCGGAATTCGATTGGGGAGTCGCGCAAGCGTAAGTTTGGTAGGGTGGGATTATTTTTTATTTTACTGAGAATTTTTGGGTGGGAGATTATGATAGCTTGAGTTTTTGTCTCATTGAGTCGCAGTCCATGTGAATTGGACCAATTACAAATTTCAGTTAAGTACTCATTGAAAGCTTTGATTGCTTGCGATAGTCTTTCTGGTGCAGCATGCAGATAGAGTTGTACATCGTCAGCGTATAAGTGATATTTGCATTTAGTTATCGATGAAGTGATATCATTTATGTAGATCGAGAAGAGAAGGGGTCCTAGAACTGATCCCTGAGGGACTCCTCTCACCACTGAGCGCCAAGAAGACATTTGATTTGAATTACTTTTAACGCGCTGTTGGCGCCCATGTAGATATGAGTCCACCCATTGGATACTGTTCATAGAGAGATGAATTTTGAATAGGCTAGAGAGTAATATGTCATGATCAACAGAATCAAATGCTTTGCTGAAATCAAGCAGTGCTATGATTGTTGCTTGCCCACTGTCCATAGCCTTTCTTATGTCATCCGTGACCTTAAGTAGTGCCATAGTAGTGCTGTGATTTTTCCGGAAGCCAGATTGGTGCTCATCAAGGATGTTGTGCGCTTGCAAATAGCAGGAGAATTGTTCGTACACGATAAATTCGAGAGATTTGGAGATGGCAGATAATATGCTCAATGGGCGATAGTCACTCACGTTTTTGGCTTGTGTGTTTTTAGGGATTGGAATGACAATAGCCGCTTTCCATAGCGATGGATACGTACCGGTCATTAACGAGTAGTTGAATATGTGTGTAATTGTGGGAAGTATAATGTCAATGATTCGTTTGAATATTTCTATTTCTATATTGTCGATCCCTTTCGATTTTGATTTGATTCTAAGAATGGCACGTCTGACTTGTGACGGGGTAACATGTGAGAAGTAGAATTTTTCTCTGTTGGGGGTGGGGGTGTTGTAGTTGTAGGTGAGAGTTCTGTGTTTTATGTCTGGGTTGACAGAATGTCCTGTATTAGTAAAATAGTCATTGAGTGTGTCAAGAGGTAGATTAATGGAGTTGTCATTTTTTCCTTTGCCTATTCCCATGTTTCTTAGTTCATTCTACGCCGCAGAGGGTTTGATATTACGCCCGAGCAAGTTGTGAGCATGCCTGGTTCGAGCGTTACGTACTGCTTGGGATGTTCTGTTTCGGAGCTTTTTAAAGTCATCATAATTCTGTTGCGTGGGTAATTTCTTAAACTTTCTGTGCGCAGAATCTCGCTTAGCCATTAGTTCTTTCAGTTCCGTGCTGAGCCTGGGTGCTGGAGGTCGCGTCGCTCGAACAGTTTTCACTGGAGCATGTGTATCATTTAGTCCTGTCAAGTAGTCGTTCATTTTGTGTACTTTATCACCTATGTTGTGAATATTCAGTATGTCATGCCATGGTACATTGAGAGCGTCTTCTATCAAGGATAGCGTGTCAATTTTAGAGAGGTCTCTGTACGTGATGGTCCTTAGTTTGGTCGTCTTATATTTTAAAGAGTAGGACAAGTAGATTAAGTCGTGGGCAGAAATTCCAGGTACAGATGTCTGCCCGTATTGAAGCACTTTGTCTGTGTTCTTTACTGATATCAGGTCAATTGTCGTGTGTGATGAGCGTGTGTGATGTGTCGGTAGTAGGTCTAATATTTTCATGTCACGTGACGCGAGCATATTCAAGAGTTGCCGAGTTTCAGCTTTGGTATTATCGCCCATATTGGTATTGAAATCGCCCATGACTATTACGTGCTGGTAAAGAGGCATGATGCGTAATAACGCGTTGTCTACGTCCTCTAAATGACCCAGCGAAGGTGCCTTGTAAACAACGCACACAGCACACTTTTGATGGGCGGTCTCTATTTCGATTCGGGTCTTCTATTGTACTGGCTATCTGAGCATGCTAGTATTTTAGGATTTAAGTTCGTCTTAACAAAAGCTCCAACCCCACCTCCTTTCTTTCCTACTCGGTCGTTGCGTAATAGTGTGTAGCCGGGCAAGTTAAATGATTTTGAAAGATGGAGTGGCGATAGCCATGTCTCACTCATCAAGCAAATATGAAATACATCACGTATAATAAGTTCTAGTTCATGAAAATGTGCCGATAAGGACTGTACATTTACGTGCGCTATGTGAAGAACTGTCGGATGAAGTAACAGTTTTTCAAACAGGTAATCACGGGCTGCGGTGGAGTCATTGTTCCCTGGAGCTACTTCTGGCACTCTGTCACCTTCACAAGGCCACGGTGAGAGAGGGGTGGGACGGGTGTAATTCCTTTCACTGCAGGGGGTAAGCTGTACCGAGCTGCTGTCAGAGGTCGTAGACCCACATACTAGGTTTGCCAACTTGGGAAATGAAAACTAAACTAGCCAAATTGTACTCTACTCAACTAAGTTTAAGATTACACTATACCGGTGAACTAATATTAATTAAAACTAAAGTAACATACAGTGGCCGCTGTCAGCTAGGTGAATGTTTTTGACAACAGTTTCTAACTAGTTTGGTAGGTCACACATGCGGTTAATCCTAATCTTGCTACCAACGGGTTGCTTGATGAGGATATCGCCCTGCGAACTCCAACAATTTCTAACAGAGAAACGAGAAATTGCAGTCTTCAAAATGGCCAGCCTGGTGGAGGTGAGATCTTCGCGAATTGTCACCTTGATACCTTTAAGCATTCTTTTTTTTTTTTTTTGAGAAACACCTCCTGCCTGGTACGGAATGACACAAATTTCACATTAATAGGCCGCGCTTTTCCCGGGGATTTAGGTCCAACTCGATGGCTCCTGTCAATATCATGCAGGTTAACACTTGCGCCGATATCACGAAAGATGTTTAGAGCTAGTTCATCAGTATTTTCTTCGGCACTTTCGTGCACGCAAAAAATCCTGATGTTGGATCTCCTGCTATATTGTTCTAGGGAGTCATACTTTTCTTCAAACTCGTTTCTAAGGGCTCGTATTTCACTCTCACGACTCTCAAGCTTTTTGGTGAGATCTGACACCAAGTCCATATTGAACTGGAGTGACTTCTCCAGTCAGGCAAGAAGCAACCAAAGCTTTAAAAGGGATTAAATTATGGCTGGATAATAATGAATTGGTTCTGAATGTAAATAAATCAAAATTTATTATTTTCACATTAAAAAACAATCAAAATTGCTTCAGCGAGCTTACAGTACATCGTGAAAACTGTAATTCAAGCTGCAACTGCATCAAAATCAATCGCACACAAAATATAAAATACCCAGGAATTTATTTTGATGAAGACATTAAGTGGAGATCGCACATTAATTTCATCACAAAGAAAATAAGGAGGACAATTTATGTATTTCATTGTCTGAAACACATTGTCAATATTAAACTACTGAGAGATATCTACTTTGCACTTATTCAGTGTACTCTCACGTATGGAATAATTGCATGTGGAGGAGCTTATCAAACTATTGTAAAAAAAAGCTCAAGTAATGCAAAACTTGGTGTTGCGTATCATGTATAAAAAGGAAAGGTTATATCCTACCAATGAATTGTATGCGGAAGCAAAAGTCATGAATATAGGATAACTTTACGTGATGGAAGACTATAAATATATCTATAAAAATAAAAATTCAGTCATAAACATGAGCCACTTTTACCAAACAAGAGGTAGAACAGGAAATATGTCTGTCCTCTTCAAACCAAATCTATCTATTGCAAAGCGTAATTTTCAATACTTTATTCCTAAATTTTACAATATCCTTCCTAAAGCCATAAAAGAGCAGTTACATAAATCTACAAAGTTTATACGTAACGCAAAGATATCTGTTCGAGAAAATAAAAATGTTATTAAAGATATATTAAAGTAGCTTAATCTATAAATTAGCATTACTATTACTACCTAGCTATTTCTCAACTCTTATTTTAATATATACAGTATAACACTTAACGTTATAATTAGGTAAGTAGACCTAATATGCCACCCACAAGGCCTTGCCTTACGTGGTATAGCTTACATGTATTCTTCCCTAACTCGGCTGAATTTGATATTCATCACATAGATCTCTGAATGTATATTTCTAGACTAATACGTTTACTTAGATAATAATCAGAAATAGACTAAAGTTACGATATGATGAAGATTGTACGTATTTAATATAACAGGACTCCAGTGATCAAGAGAAAAAGTGAATTATACAATGTTGTAGTGCAAAGGACAATGTCTATATAGCACACGCGATTTCTTGAACTATGTACGGACGTATGTCCTAATACTTAAAAAGCTATGTGTGTATACAGTTTCTTGTATTGCTGGATGTAATATTGATATTCTTAATGATAATAATAATAATAATAATAATAATAATATGTAGTACTTGTCGATAGAATTCACAGGTTTTTCAAGCCGGGGACCTTGAAGATTCTACGATCCAGCTGTTCTTCGGATTTCGACGGATGCATTTTCATGACAATAATGGGTACAGTGTGTAGTACAAGAATTTGTTTTTATGTCACTTTTGTTCAACATGTGTGTCTGCAAATAACCTCTGGAAGTAAAGTTTGCTCCGCATTAACCACAGGAATGTGGGATGGGACCACTATTGAAGGTGAACATGTGTGTCCTATGAAACTACCTCCATGCATAAGACTTGCTCCGTATATACGACAGAAATGTGGCTTATGTCCACTGTGAATCAATATGCGTTTATTGAAATTGCCCTTGTCAGCGAAGTTTGCTTTGCTTACATCACATGAATGTGTCACTAGTCCACTGAGGATTAAAACGTGTGTTTTAATATTCCTTTTTAGTGTGAAGTTTGCTCCTTATATGTCACATGAATTTCCCTGAGACCACTATTGATTAGGAAGTGCGCTTTCAAATTGGATTTTAGAGCAAACTTTGCTCCGCTTGTACCACCGGAATGTGAATCTAGTCCTGTGTGGTTTTACACGTGTGTTTTCAAATTCCCTTTTTGGGTAAAGTTGGTACCGCATGAACCACAGGATTAACGCTTCAGACCACTATGGAGTATTATGTGCTTCTTCAAGCCGCGTTTTTCAGTGAACATTGATCCGCATGTATCACATGAATATTCATTGATACCACTGTGGATTGACAAGTGCGTTTTCAAATGCGCTTTTTGATTAAAGTTGGCTCCGCATATATTACAGGAATATGGCTTTAGACCATTATGGACTAACATGTGCCTATTCAAGATGCTTCTTACAATGAACTTTGCTCCGCATGTTTCATATGAATGTGGCTTTAAACCACTGTGGAGTAGCACGTGCTTCTCTAAGCTGCTTTTCATAGTGAACTTTGCTCCGCATGTATCACATGAATGGGGCATTAGACCACTATGGATTAACATGTGTGTTTTCAAATGCCCTTTTTGAGTGAACTTTGCTCCGCATATATCACATGAATGTGGCTTCAAACCCGTATGGATTATCATGTGCCCTTTCATATTCTTTTTTTGAGTAAAGTTGGCTCCGCATGTACCACAAGAATATGGCCTTAGACCACTATGAATCATCGTGTGTTTCTTCAAATAGCTTTCTCTCTTAAAGTGTGCTCCGCAAGTCTTGCATATGTTTGGCATTGTCCCGCTATGAGATGTCATTTGTTTCTTCATGTTATTTTGTTTCAGTTCATCTCTTGTTAAGATGTTCACCGATCTGTGGAAGATAGGTTGCTTCTGAGGGTAATTTCTAATGCTAGCACTTACTATTATGAATCAAGTCTTAGTTATTGAGGTTTTGAGGGGTGGAACTACGAGGTCACCTGCATCTCTTCAGACAGATTGAAAAATACAAATTTTGGATGAAATTAAGAATTAAGAGGAGGGCACATAAATATGAATCGATCGAATATTAATAAAACATAATTTAAAGAAAAATAATAATTATTATAATAATGAACAAAACTGACGGAGAAACAGAAATTCAAAATTCCTAAAAGAACAAATCTTTGCGTAAATGTACACTAGAAAATTTAGATTGCTGGTCCTAACCCAGTGTCACTTAGAACGCGGATGACGAGATCAGCAGCCACCACGTCATCGGCTAATATTAGTTTGAGTATCATCAGCAAACCAAGGTTCCTTCGTGCGTCGGCAGGGTCCAAACATTCGGTTAAAATGAGGGACTCACACTGGTAGAAAGGAAGCTTATCTTTAATCGCGCGATCATGAGCCACGTGACCTTCTCTTAACGTGGAATCCGAATCGCTGGACATGGCATTTTACTTCGAAAATTGACATATATTGTCCGGGAATCGAACCTTGGTGAGATGCAAACAGCTGGATCGCGCTGGGGACTTCGCTCTTCATTAGGTACGAGTGGGTTGATCTTGCATGACCTATGCTTAGCCTACTAAAAAGACGGACTCCCTCCGTGACCAGAAAGAGCTCCACCACACGCGAATACTTCCCCTTGATCGCCCTCAGTTTATTGGGCATTGGGTCAGCCAGTACCTGTCGGCGTATCTGAGAGCAAATATCAATAGCGTTCAATAGTGATACGGCATATTTTGCAGCTTGGTCCGCTAACTTATTTACCGCAATTCGCTTGGAAGCCACAGAAAGGTGTCAGCGCAGCACAACACGGCTAGTAGGTCATGGTTTCCCTGAACTAGGGTGTGCTGTGGGAAACATGTAACAATTGACTGCAACGAGTCGGTACACACGGGAAAGCGGATTCTTGCATCCTGTGTGCAAGCTTCATAGATGGCAACGAGTTCCACAGTAAACTCACTACAGGCTTCAGGCAAACAGATTTTGGAATTTGCACCATCAATATCGTAAGCACAATACTCCTTCTCGTCCAGCTTCGAAATATCCGCGTTGAGAATGCATGAGTCAGGAAATTGGTGAACTCTGCTGTGGAACTGCCTCCGATAAACGGAGGCACATTTGTCCACCATAGGACCTCGGTGTAGATCTAACCGCATTTTCGGACACGGAACTTTCCTCGGAGGCACCTCGCTAGGTGACCGGATGATATAGGGACCTACAGGCACTCCTAATTACACGAAGGAATCGAGTTTAATACCAACCGACCAGGTGGCGCAAGGCGTACCTCTAGTAGCATTGGGTAGTTAAGAGAGCTTGATAGCTCGGATGTTGCGGCATTTGACGCCAATTGGCAGATTATTCTAAAAGCATACGCCGGCGTCTATAATTGATAGGTGGAACACGCGATTCGGCGAGTAGGCTGCGAATCGGGCTGGACGGGAAAGAACCGGTAGTCAACCTAACGCCAGTATGGCGGAAACTGTTCAGCATTTTGAAGGATGGCGGCCTTGATGAACCGTAGTCTAGCCGGTACATGACGAGGGATTGGTAAAACCGTAGCAGCACAACACTGTCAGCACCCCTACGTAGTGCCACTAAGGAAGTAGATCATGTTTCGTTTCCTGACACATGTGGTTTTACGTTGTCGCATATGGTGCTACGACGTTATTTGCTGTCAAAATGGATCCCCAGGAAGCGGTGTCAACTACCGGCAACGCAAAAACCCTGATATGCGGTTCAGTGTTGAACCACTTTTCAGAATTTATTGTAATTATTATTATCATCATGATTATTATTATTATTATTATTGTCATGTGTTGTGACATCTCTATATTACGCCTCGAGTGTTTAAAAGTGCGCAGATTGTCTGTATGTATCTCTCTGTCTAACGTTGTGCAACCCCTAGCTACATACTACCTAGTTCTCTCGTATTGGCTAGTGTTGTTGCTACCTTGCATTTTGTTGTGCAATTCGTTCTGCCATTGGCTATGACAATATTTGACGCGAGTTTGGTGCCACTCCCAAACTACGCATTTGATATTTCTGAGAGGCTTCTCTCCACTCTGGGGGACAGAAGCTTATTCAGTATTACACGTGCCGAGATGTAAGGCGAACGTGTGTATTCGGGCAGAGGCCCACCCTCATGGCGCAGCGGAATGTGAGTACGGCTCAATGTATTTCTATCTAACGCAATGTAATTGTTTTTGTTAAACGTTCCTTCTTTTGCTTAATTCTCTTTCCTTTTCAAGATGTTACTGTTAGTATTTTAATCCTTGAACCAGATCTCCGAGACCTTGCGTAATGTCATACGGCGGAGTTCTTTTTGTTGCTTTTGTTATGTACCCTCCTCACAGTTTTATTATTTTGGTTAATACCTGTAAGATTCGAAAGTATTGCGTTTCTGCGTCTTGGCTTATGTATATTTTCCTGTCGGGCCTTGGTGCTCGTCTTTTGCGTCGGTGTCTCTTTTGTACCACAAATGTTTCATTTGATTGGTAGCAATTGGACCTTTGTTTGCGGACAGTATGTGTGAGGTAACGGGACTTATGTCCAACGTCCCACTAATACATGTCCCTTTTGTTTATAGAATATATGTGACGGTGGTTAACTGGGATTTCTCCAGCTCCGATGTCATATTATTCTTTTTTTATATGTCGCGTTGGTGTGGCATTATGTAGGGAGTATAAGCCTATTTTTTATAGCGTGCTTTCGATTTTTACCGGTCTCTTTCGTCCCAAGTCAATTGTTGTGTAATGTATCTCCGTATATCTCTTTTTTCTTTTGTTTTGTTTTTCTCTTTCGATTTTCGCCGTATTACATAACTTAATGATATTCCCCCTTTTCTTCCCCCTTCTTCCTACCTCCGTGAAATCTCTCTTCCCTTTGTTTTACTCCCCTCACTCCTCCCCCTTCCCTCAGGCATGTTTACAATAACATCATGAAAAGCTTCGCGTCTTGTAGCAGTTCGAATTTTGACTTTTTGCAAGTTTGTCGTTTCTCTCTAACTTTTGTAAGTTTCGTTTTATTTTCTTTCATGTTCGTATCTTTTCGTTAGATTCATATTGTTGAGCTGTTACTCAGGTTCTGTCGTGCTTTTTAGTTTTTAAGTCTTTATTCTTGGTTTTGGGTTTCTTTTGTATTATTGATCTTGTATTAGCTTGCCTTTTTCTTTGTTTTAAATAATTTGTTTATTTCGTGTACACGCTCTTTCTTTTATCCTTAATACATTTTTATATTTTAAGTAATATAGCTCCCTTGTCTTTTCATTTCTTATATTTAAGTTCCCCTTCCTTACCCTTATCCTTATCTCGATTTCGTCAATCTTGTCTTAGTGACGTAACAAAGGCACGATTAACACGCCTCTGGGATTTCCTTTAATTAATTTCATGAGATTCTTTTTTTGCACTTTTGATTATTGCATTAAGCAATTATTTGTTTCCATTTGGTTTTTTGGAAATCATCTTTTGCTCGCTCCGAAAACCTTGGGCCCAGCACCGGGTCGAGCAAGACGTCTTTTCCCCCATCCATTTGCGACCTCGTTGATTTTATCTTCCACTGCTACTCTGACGCGCATTATTATTATTACCTAGACCTGTAGTGGCGCAATGGTAGCAGAGCGTACGGGCATCCAGGAAACCCATCTCCAAGGAAAGGTGGTTTTGTCCCTCAAGTAAACAAGACATCCAAAAGACCCAGCTTCGAGGTGAACAGTGGCAACATATCAGTGAGTACATCGCATCACTGGAACACGACACATCACGGTATTGTAACCTGCTTTTATGTATTTGCTTCCTCTAGTAGACATTTGTTTAGTTAACGGTGATTTTAAGGCGACAGAAAATTTTGTTTACTTTCTCTTCCTTTTCATTTCGTCAGTGTTGTGGACGTTTTTATTTTACTTTCTGTGAGTAGAAAATGCATTTCTCTCAAGGGTTTGAGTCCTTACCTTTGTTGTAAATAGTCGCTTAGTTAACTGTGATATTTCTCAGAACTCGCCTCACCCCTTCATACGCCTCAGTCTGGAACAGCTGCTGACAGGTTTCTTGTCATTACCGTGCAGCCTAAAACCCCCGCCCCTCTTTCTCCGAAGTTTTCCCCAATGAAGGTAGGCCCACTTATGGGAACCGTCTCTTTAAATCCTACGGTATCCCCGACCCACCTTGAGCCTCGCGTAATTATACTAACGTTTGGTGTTTGTTTCAGTTATGAATGAATGGTCTGTTGAGCTATTATGCGTGTTATGATTGGAAGTTGAGTTTGTTTCATAATTAGGGAGGGTGATGGTTTTATTTTTGTCAGGGGATTTTCAATGTAGGTTTTCATTTAAAATTGTTTATATACGGTAAGCTTGATGTTACTATATGTTCAGTATGGTAGTGTGTATTTCGTTGGGAAACCTGCTAGGTGAGGTCTCCGTCGGGATTAGGGTATGGGACCTGTCCCACGGCTTCGACGCCCACTTAGGGTGTACATAGATTCTACACGATTCGTCAATCTTTAGTATGGGATGAAGTTTGTCACGATGACCTGTAGTCCGTTATTTGAGTTTCCATGGTGTTCCAACGACTCATATAAGCATTCTGGTGTAATGGGGAAATTTTGATTTGTTTATGGGAAGGAGTATGTATGTAGTGTTGTTGTTGTTGGTTGTATTTTGAGATGAATGTGTGTGTCAATGAGTTTAATGAATTTTTATCAATAGGTATTTGTGGGTGGTTTCAAATTTAGTTCAATTTTGATTTTATACCCTATTCAATTTAAACTATATATATATATATATATATCGCACGAACTATTTATTCGTTTTTATTGGCAAACCAAATATACGATAAGTATTACTCAGAGATACCAACCATTTTAGGTCTACGGCTTCCATGGTATGGGACATTGATGTTCGTGTGAACTACTCTGGCGTGCATTACCCAATTTTCTTATATTAGTATGGGATAGGCCATACCCTCTGTCTTTAATTTTTTTATGCGGTACCTCTGAGGTCTACGGCCCGTATATTGACGCAGTAACCATTTTATTTTTGTGGGTTGGTAATATTTATTATTGGGTTTCGTGTTTGATTGATTGTATGTCTGGTCTTGATTGGTTTTACGCGAGGTTTGAGTCAGTTCTTTTTTTGGAAGGTATTTTGTAACGTGATTATTTGGTTTTTCGTTCTCTGTCCGGGATGGTATTTTTTGTTTCGACAGCTACTTTGAGTTATTATTCCTTTTCATTTGTTAGTACCTAATGTCTTTTGATGAAGGTTATTAGTACATTTTTTCCCTTTACTCCTACTATGTATCTAGTTAGGCAGGAGACACCCGTGGCCGCCTGAGTTACACGGAGGATTTCGAAAGATGTGTTGAACTATACTTCTGCCTAAGGCAATTTCCAGTACCTGCCTGCTTTTGTTGTAAGGAGCCGGGCCGACCCATTGTCCGAGCTGCAGACACGACTTGCTATTGTTCGACAGCGCCTGAGATGGTCTGTTGACTTACATTCTTTTCTTGTAGTGACAGTGATTTGTTTATTGATATAGTTGTTTACTATTTATCGTAACTTCAGTTTTACGTTTTTGTGAAATCATGGTTTTTATAAATCATTTCAATCTAATATGTTTTCTCTAAGATAATGTGTGTTATTTTCCTGTAACTGTCATGTATTTAAAGTGTGTTTTCGGTGGCGATAGCTAGTCTCCAAGTACCTGAGAAGTGGCCGGTGTATCTTTTAGACCCTGTTCACGGCTCGTTTCTCTTCTGTCATTTGGTCTGACGACCCTGTCTATTCATACCTTTACTTTCCTGCTGGCAGAATGAATCCACTTTCACTCTTACGCAGCTTATGTAACCCCAAATATTTTCCCGACGCAAGCCCTATTCTGTATACAGAGTCCGCCCCTTTATATTTTTTTTGTGATCATGATTTAACCTTTTTCGTTCTTATATTATTAGAAAATTGGCTGATTTCCAGAAGGTCGCCATTAAGAAGCCTTCGCTTTTTCCACGTCATCTGGCAGAGACTAGCTCAAGATTGACCGTTTTATCATTATTATTTTCTTTTTGGTACATCCATTTTTAATATGTGTGACGTATTGACGTGCAGTAGAGGTAGGATCCGCCTTTATTTCACGCCTGTACTGATCCTTAATATAATTTCAATTTTTGTTGTCTTAATTTCATTTTAAAGTCTTTTATTTTCTTTCGTACCAAAAAGGAATAATTTTCCTCATCAGTGAACATCTTCGTGAAAACGTGTGTATGAAAATATATGTGTGTATGAGAAAAGAGACTTGCGTTTCGTCAAGCCTTTTATGGAAGTTATGACGTTCAAAGAACATTTAATTAAGCTGCGTCATATGAATAAGAGAAAATTGAGAACATTTTATTTATGTCTATATTTTTCATGTCTGTATCTGGTGTACATGATGTAATCTTCTTTCCTTCACCCTGTTCAAATGTATCTAATCGAAGAATGTTATTTTATATAATTTTGTTATGAAAAGGAAAAAAATTCTTTTATGCCTTTGTTATGTAAAAGAATTTTTTTTGGGAGAAAGCGGTGGTATTTGAACCACTTTTCAGAATTTATTGTAATTATTATTATCATCATGATTATTATTATTATTATTGTCATGTGTTGTGACATCTCTATATTACGCCTCGAGTGTTGAAAAGTGCGCAGATTGTCTGTATGTATCTCTCTGTCTAACGTTGTGCAACCCCTAGCTACATACTACCTAGTTCTCTCGTATTGGCTAGTGTTGTTGCTACCTTGCATTTTGTTGTGCAATTCGTTCTGCCATTGGCTCTGACAATATTTGACGCGAGTTTGGTGCCACTCCCAAACTACGCATTTGATATTTCTGAGAGGCTTCTCTCCACTCTGGGGGACAGAAGCTTATTCAGTATTACACGTGCCGAGATGTAAGGCGAACGTGTGTATTCGGGCAGAGGCCCACCCTCATGGCGCAGCGGAATGTGAGTACGGCTCAATGTATTTCTATCTAACGCAATGTAATTGTTTTTGTTAAACGTTCCTTCTTTTGCTTAATTCTCTTTCCTTTTCAAGATGTTACTGTTAGTATTTTAATCCTTGAACCAGATCTCCGAGACCTTGCGTAATGTCATACGGCGGAGTTCTTTTTGTTGCTTTTGTTATGTACCCTCCTCACAGTTTTATTATTTTGGTTAATACCTGTAAGATTCGAAAGTATTGCGTTTCTGCGTCTTGGCTTATGTATATTTTCCTGTCGGGCCTTGGTGCTCTGACGCGCATTATTATTATTACCTAGACCTGTAGTGGCGCAGTGTTCAAATGTAGCCTTCGGAGCCCACAAAAATGGATGACGGAGGTCTTTGCTTCTGTAATACGAAACCTCGGTCGTGAGTCCAGCTGTCGACCTTGTTAGATATCTGACATCGCCGTATATGGTGCTGCCACGTGAATTTGTTGTCAAAATAGAGCCCCAGGAAATTTGCCAAACTTCCAGAGCTGTAATGTAGAGCAAAATCGTCTACATACAGCGATGGTACTACCGTGAGCCCGGCAATGGCAACAATGCCACGAACAAGGTAACACTCAGCACAGAACCCTGAGGAACTCCATTTTCCTGGGTGAAAATTTGCGATCATTTCCTACCAATTCCTACACGAAAGAGCCGGACGGACATAAAATTCGCAATAGAGATTTGTAGATTTCCACGGAGTCCCCACTCGTGAAGGGTGGAACGGATTCCGTAGCGCCTTATGGTGCCATACGCTTTATCAAGATCAAAGGAAACCGTGACTAGCTGCTTCTTTTAGAGAAATGCCTCCTGTATGGCCCTTTCAAGAAGCACTAGATGGTCAGAGGTGGACCTATGAGAGCGAAATCCACACTGGCACTCAGACAAGAGGCCTCTCTCTTCTAAGAACCTTACCAGTCGACGGTTAACCATCTTCTCAAGCATCTTACATAGGCCAGTTGTCAGACAAATGGGCCTATAGATGCTGACAAGCTTGAGATCCTCTCCAGCCTTGGGAATCCCTACCGCGATCCCCTCACCCCACTGAGACGGAAAACTCCCTTGAATCCATATTCGATTGAAGAAGATCAACAGTTTCTTCATCCTGGCATTGCACAGATGTTTCAACATTTCATAACGGATGTTATCCGTACCGGGAAATGTATCCTTACACAGTGCAAGTGCACTGCGCAGATCCCATTCAGAGAATGGTACGTTGTAGAACTCCGAAACAGCAGTTGCAAAGGACAAGTGGTGAGCCTCTGGTTCTCGCTTCAGAGTCACAAATGTAGGATCATGACTCCCAGAGCAGGATAAATCACAAAGGTGCGATCCAATACTGTCGGCAATGGCGATACGGTCCGTGATGATGAGTCCGTTGATGGATACTTGGGGTATCGTGAATGATGTTGGGAGTGCAGAGATGCCACGAAGCTCAGTCCATACAAGAGATGAAGGAGTATGTGCTGTCATGGACGACACATACTTTTCCCAAATTGTTTTCTTACTCCCCGAAATCAGATATCGGGCTCTAGCACGCATCCCTTTATAGGTAATAAGGTTGGCCATGGTGGTTTGCTTCCAATAGCATTTGATAGAACTTCGACGATATTTAATGGCTGGTGCAATTTGGACTGTCCGCTAAGGGACAAGCTGCCGCTGGTAGTTGTCGAATGAGGATGGTATTGTTTCCTCAACCACAGCCAAATTACCATTCCTTTTGTGAGTGGCATGATCATCGACACTCTCAAAGTTATCGTAGGCAAACACCGCACGTACGATTAAGTTTGGCCAATCTGCCCAACGGAGAAGCCATCGACTTGGTACCTCGATGGCTCTCTGGTTCGGAAGAGTACAATAATCGGGAAATGGTCACTTTTACAGAGGTCGTCGTGCACACCCCAGTGAAGCAGGGGAACCAGCGCACGACTGCACAAGATGATGTTGACAATAGAAAAAGTGCCGTGTGCAATAGAGAAGTGCGTTGGTTCCCCTGTGTTCAACAAACACAGGTCCAGCCGTCTGATCAATCTCTCATAATCTCTCCCTCTACCGCTACAGGTAGTAGAGCCCCTGATGGTGTTGAGGGCATTAAAGAAGGGACTTCTTTTCCGATTGGGGGAGGGCGTGATTGGTGGAAAACAATGTTATAGTTACGTTAGAAGAAGGAAAGGAAATTCCAACGGTCTATTATAACGTACAGAGATGATGAATAAAAAACTGAGAAACTGGCAATGGTAGGGTGTTTAATAAATTTCATAGCTGTGTGTTGGACCATAACTATGATTCTGATAGCCAACGTTTCCGAATAAACCAATCGTCAGTTCTAGCAAGAATTAAAAAGCTACGTAGATATATATATCGCTAGTCCCAGACAATATTTGTGGAGATGTGCTAAAATTGGGAGATACAGTCAGTGGACGATAGTTGTGGGTGTTGTTTAATGTATCAATTAATAACACACAAATTCCGGAAGACTGGAAAAGAGCTATAAAAGTTCCAATATTTAAGTGAGGGAAAGGATTGGTAATGGGAAACTCAAGGCCTATTAGCCTAACATCCGGCATATGTAAACTGATGGAGCACCTTATCTCCGATTACTTACTGGAACAGTCGGGAAGTTATCATGGCTTAATGGGAGGCAACACGGATTTAGACAAGGGTACTCATGTGAGGGCCAAATGATATCACTCTTTCAGAA
This sequence comes from Meconema thalassinum, assembly GCA_946902985.2. NCBI lineage: Eukaryota > Metazoa > Arthropoda > Insecta > Orthoptera > Tettigoniidae > Meconema > Meconema thalassinum. The sequence continues at coordinate 6,236,708 of OX336397.1, forward strand.
TATAAATGACTCGCTAGACAAGCGGGTGCAAGTTGACGCTGTAATTATATACATTGCGAAGGCGTTTGATGTCATCCCATATGACGTACTTATCCGTACATTAGCGGCAACGAATATTGATAAAAGAGTAATTTCATGGATTCAAGAGTCCTTGACTGATGGGTCACAAAATGTTAAAATAGGTAATGTATTCTCGGAGGACAATTTTACAACGTCAGGTGTCCTCCAGGGTAGCGTGATTGGGCCCCTGTTATTTCTGACACTTATTAACGACCTTCCGACTGGGATTCAAAGTGACTGCCAATTACTTGCGGATGATTGCGTAATATACCAAAAAATTCATACATCACACGACAACGCTCAGTTACATTGCGGCTTCCCCAGCTTTTAAGAACAAGAGTACCTGGAGAAATTTATAAAAGGATCTACAACAAGCGTTGTGTTTAAAATCTATATCAAACAATGGTAAAGAGATAAAAAGTTGTATTCAGTGCGCAACTATTGTCAAAAAACAAGCTCAATGAATAAAAATATTGTATGGGTATTGGCTGTTTTTTCTTAATTGCTATCCCCATGTCCCACTATTAATGCAATTGTTAACCATCAACAGTCTCTGACTATGTTCATAAAGAGAGTGCCTTAAACAATACACTCTGTATATGGTTTGTGTACCGAGTATCATAATAATAGTGTGGCCAAGCCATGTTAAGTCAATAGTTATGTAAGGTAAGGGATTCGAACCCTTGTTTCCTTGTACAGAAAATTTGATCTTAAGTTAAACACCTTAACCACTCGACTAACCTGACAGTTTCTAATTTAATTAGTATTGTGGACTTGAGTGTTTACAAATCTTTTTCCAGTATACATTGATTAAACCACTTGCTTGTTTTGAAACATAGATTTTGTTTTGTTTTACCATAACATTGCAGTTGTGAGTCTTGTGAACTTGGTGTTAAATATAGGGTTAAAGGCATTTTAAAATAATTTTAGAAAAGCTCTTAGATATCGTGACATGGGTTTTAGTAATGCATTACTGTTCGATGACTAACATTTACCGCTACACAACATTATTTTGGTGAGCTTACGTGTTGTTGTTTGAGTAGCCTTTTGACTGGTTTGCTGGAGATCTCAATGCCCCCCCTCCCCTGTCCCGAGCTAATCGTTTCATCTCTATGTAGCTACCACACCCTACATTCAAGACCATCTGTTTAACATATTCTAACCTTGGTCTCCCCCTACAAGCTCTTGGGTTCAATACCTAGCTTTTACACAAAATTTGAAAAGTGGTATGAGGTCTAAAACAAGTATACTCAGTCTCGGGTAGTCCAAAATAAGTAGAGAGGGTTTGATTCACACCTCAACCATACAGCACCAGGTTTTTTTTTAATTTTTTAAAATAATGATAGCCATTTGTTCATTTTCACATTTTACACATTGCAATTTGTCAATTTTCCATTTACATTTCTTTTAAATGGATTTTCCAATTTGTTGTTTACACATTCTATTTTTATTTTGTTTATGTCAAAAGTTCATATTTGCGAAACATGATTTTTTCATTTTTAGTTTTTGTAAATGGTGTTAAAGTGAGTGCTTGGCCATGGCGATGGTACAGTCTGTCTATGTGTATGCAAAACATAGAGGTCTACTACAACTGCAGGTAAGGCTGTTCTTACACTCTCTCTCTTTCTGTGTAGTCATACATACACACAACCATGCCTGTCTTTGAGAACAAACACACAGCCACTCTATTTATACCCAAAAGCATCATTGACATGCACACTCATCCCAAAGAACTTTAATTATACATTTACCATTTACCATTACAAAAATAAATGGTTTCCACTATTTACAAAAAATTAACTTTATAATTACAAAAATAAATATTTACAAAATGCTAACTCAATTAAAGCTACTGGTTACAAAAAGCCATGCCTCTAAACAATAAAATAAAGAAATCACACCTCCTCCTCGTGGTTATAACCCCTTGGTAGGCTAATGCGTAGGTCATTCGTCTGCACACATTTGTTATCCATCAAGGCAAAAGTGCATTTTCTCTGTTCCACAAGATACGAATTATAGTTGCTGGATTGTATCCTGCACCGTTTATGCGACATAGCTATACCAATTCATGAAATCACTAGGTAGATCTCTACATATAGCTCTACATATGGCTTCCTTACAGTTTAGTGTGCGATAGGCAGCATTAACTGTATATCACACCAAGTCCACCTTTGTTTTTGTAATCCAAGTAATAATTTGAAAAGAGACAAGTGTAATCGGTTTAAAACATTATCTCTGCTTTTTTTATATGTTTATGACATGCGTATTAACCTGAAATCAAACCCTAGTCCACTTTAGTGAAAGGCTAACAGCTTAACAACTGTGCCACCATGCCCTTCTTTCTTAGTTTGAATCGATCTAGGCCTTAGAACTGGAAATTGAGTTAAAATCTCTAGTGTAAGAGGCACATGTGCTCGCCACTGCAGCACAAAATGGTTAGCTGGTAACATTAGACAACCGGAAATGATTGTATTTCTGTTAGCCAAGCATTTCTGTCATCTGCCTACAGTGTGAGCACTGTCAGCAAGACAGTTTAGTTTAGAACAAGGGAGTGTGTGTGAATAGATTATTAGCCTCAAGTATTTAAAGCTTGTTGTGTGTAGCGACCATTTTGTCCCAGTAACCACTGAGCAAGTTTTAACAGTCAACCCATAAAAAGAGTATAGGTTAGTTGTGTGTGGTTCATGTACTTGTGTGTGCAATAGCACCATGCACTAGCTTTACCTTACCCTCTATAGGTAAAGCGTTATCCCTTTCCTTTCTGACATTACCAATGACCACATTCACCCACAAGTTTTACACATAAACCATTGGCTTGATTTTGATTAAGTTTTGGTTCGGTTTAGTTGGGTTTGATTCGCCTTGGATCAGTTTATTTCGATATAGTCACCATTTTGTATTTTAGCTATCCTCTTTAACCAATCAATTAAAAATTGTCTACTCCTATTTCTTGAATCGATAAATCAGATTTTGTGTACACCATTGGTCATTTATTAACCCGTACCTACAACCTATACTCTCTCTGTACTGCAGTTTGATCTGAAAACAAGTTCCCAATGGTGAAATACTTGTCAGTCACCATACATGTAGCCTACAATAATTCTTTCACTACCTAGATATGTTTCATCACTCACGGTAAACATTTCTCATGTCCATATCCGATTATTAGTTTATAAAATCTCAGGTCAATGACCTTGCTGTTTTGGGTATTTTGGGTAAATCCGTTGGTCATGGAAAAGGGTTGGCCATTCTGAGCCCTGTGACACCTCACTAGTCCCTCTCTGATTATTATTTGATACAATATTAGGTCAATGACCTTGCTGTTTTGGGTCTTTTGGGGTAAATTCATTGGTCATGGGGAAGGGTTGGCCATTCTATGTCCTATGACACCTCACATGACCCTCTGTGATTATTAGTTAGCGAGATATTAACGAAAGTGCAGTTAGACCATTTTGACAAAAATGAATAATACATTCAAAAACAAGGCGTCACCCCAAGACCAACGACCCCTCATACAAGTCCCTAGCCTTCTTAGTTCATAAGATATTAAAAAGCCAATGACCTATTAGTTTTTGGATCTTTTGGTTAATTTGTTTAAAAAAAACTTATCTATAAGTCATTATTCAAAAAAACCGCCCTCTTACAAAAACCCCAATTGCGCATTCGTAAAACAAAAAACAAAAATGATAAATCATAGCAGCATTAATTTATATGCATGCACTTTATGTGGAACGAGTTTAATTTCATATTGGCATACAAACTCCCACATGTTGCATATGGAAAGCGAATTTTACCTAAAAATTATTATTTCACCCCCTAGGAGGGGTAGATTTTATTTTGGGGTGGAAATAAGTAGTCCATAGGAAACGGGGCGTCACCACTAGTAATTTGACCCCTGACACAACTTCATACAATAATTCGTTCGAAAGATATCGCCATCTTAAAATTCCAGCGGTGGAGCGGTGGCGGTGGGTTTTGAACCCCTGCAAAACCACTACTCCGGTCTACCAAATAGGTATGCATTTACAAGACTTGCCAACCCAATGTATAATTCTCTACATGTCCTGCCTAACCAATGTCTTCATCCCTACCCAATGTGTACTGCTCTACCTGAACAAGATACCCAATAACCACCACTGGGAAATTTCAAGGTTCTTACTAAACCTTGGGATATCATTCCGTGTTGTCACAAGCTATGAAGTGTTATCCAACAAATATCCAGCATCAACTTTTCATATTATGTCCGTACATTGCAAATATCTAAATATCTCCTTGGTTTTATCACTAGCAGTAATGTATTTTCCTAGTAGTACCTTCAAGTAACGAGGAATCTCTTTACGCTTTTCGATTCGGGTTCGGATTACAGAAGAATGATATGGGTCTCAGGACACAGTGGGGAAGTTTGAAACAATGGATGTCCCACTAAAACTTAATCACATAATTATCACTGCGTCGTGTGTATATCTTCCAGATCAATTTACATAAGACAGAAATAGCTCCCATTAACAGACGTTTCTTAAATATACCCCGACAGTGAGAACACTGAACGAGAATGGATAATTTGTGGGCTGCTAAACAGAAAGTTAATATCAGTATCTACTTCAAGAGACACAAACAATGAGAGACACATCTGACATTGCAAACAAATCATATTCAAATCCAAAACTTACAGCTATGCACATTTTTGTGTGTTGAACACTTACTCATTTAAGTGATTTCTTCTTCGGACACTTTCTTGTTCCTGAATACCTTCTTCTACATCCTAGGGATAAGATGGAATAATTTATTTCTATCCTTACACTTTTACACAAATGGCAAACCATGTAATTATACTGCACACATCAGCTACAGTGGAGATATATTCACTGATCGACTTTCGTACTGACCATCTCATCCTACTGCTAGAGATGAACATTATACGGATAAGTGGTTATAATCTTAAATTCTGAAACTTATAATAAACTATCTCCTTTTAAGTGAATCTCGAAGCAAAGGAAAATGCTGAGATCAGTACCTTCATAAGTGTAATGGCTGTATGGATTGAGGACAAATTAACATTGAAGTTTAAATTTTTAGCCTTAAGATTATAAGAGGTCCTAGGATCCAACACGAGCACGCATCATTCAGTAACAAGAACCTAGACTGCCAATATTTGCACCAGCTAAGTTTTGAAATTACAGGCATAAATCAATCCACTTTTAGAATATTATACAAGACTTCATTTAACAAATCACTGCAAATTATTATACAAATTTTTCAAAAGAATCTTTCTAGAGTGAGTCTATTTTATGGTATATAACATCAATACCGCTGCTTGTAACAACAAGAATTATAGGTCTGCTACCGTAAGGGAACTCACAGTTTGTAGTAAAGATGAAGAGAATGGAGTAGGTACTAATTGAAAACTCGATTCTTTGCTGCATATCTTTATAGTTCCTATATAGATCAGATTAGGGGCTGATCACATTACACAGCTTAAAAGCGCCGTCTCGGAGAACGAGTGGGCATGATCGCCTCTTTCAATTAACTGACTTTTCATGGTTCTACATTTTTAAATGCAGGTTAATGCTGGTACGGTACCTCATTACTATTGTGCCCTTTCGTAAAAGAAATATGCAAATCACTATCCAGCTGCTCATTCATATCTCTTTGGGGGCATAGAACGTCCTCCCACTGAGTGATTCACGCATTATGGGATCAAGATTAGGATAACACTTCACAGAAATGAAATTCAAAATCCTACTAATAAAACTATTTAATTCTCAAAATTTGGCGCTACAATACACAAAACAACTGAATCAACATCACACTTTTCTAATGAACAAGGAACAATACATATTAATCAGAAAACAATCAATAATTTAGGTTCCATTGAACTCCAAACAAAATTATCAAAACTTGTTTCACTACCATTTAGCAACATTATAACTTTCTCGAAACGAGCTCGAAAAGTCTCGGGTAATTTTATTACATATAATTTTATGTTTAAGAAACATATTAAATATTCCAAATTTGAATATATTAAAAAGAAATTTGAGTTAAATACAATTCAATGGTATCAACAATTACCATTCATTTGGGTACCACGTGACATTCGCAACATATTATCCCTCTCTCCAACACTACCAAAACTGTATTTGTTTTCGGGAATCCCATGTACCACAAGCGTTAAAGGCTACTGATTTACTCAATTCGAAATTGACTCCCAGCTACTCGATATCTCCAACAATTACTTGGGAACAATAACATTTATCATGCAACAATGCAAAGGGACTTTCATTATTGTCTCAATTGACAATTTAATTATTCATGAAGAGCGGATCTATAATGCAACGGCAAGGATAGAGAATCAATATAAAACACGGTACAGATTACCGGTCCGTTAAAAGGTTTAATACATTAGAGTGCAGACATGGTCTGTCTCTGTCCTGGACCTACCCCAACCGTGACCTCCATTAAGAAAACGTCGAGACATTACAGGCTTAAATTTATGACAGGGGGGGGGGGGGTCAATGCTCCCTCCTTTCTAAGACCGGACTTTAAACACCGCTTTTATACAAGCGTGAAACTGAACACATCACATTAATATAACAACAATATTCTGAGGTTCTACTGACCTATTACTGTAGCTCAGGTACGATTATAATTTCGGAGTTTTAACACTGGGAAGTTAGAATTCAAAGCCAATCATAATTAAGGGGCTTCCGACGTGAGAGACATCTGGTTCGATTCTCTGGCCAGCCTCTAGGACACTTCCATTCTCGAGGGCTTAGGGCTAATTCCATAGAGCGAGGGTATCTAACCACTCCTCCTAACAATAAAAGCGACTTTGGGAAAAGGTATTCGCACACAATTCCATGCTTGACAATAATATAGCACCCTTTTTAATAGTTTGTCACAGCAAACACATACAAAATAAGTTACTTCATCCAGCTGATCCCCGCAATTATAACTCCTGGAATTATCTTCAAGGCAATTTTTAGCGTGACCATTTATTATTTAGCGCTCAAAGACGACAATCAATACATTCGTGATGCCTTCCAAAGTTTAATATTTATTTCAACGTAATTCATTTATATCTTCGTCCGTAATTAACAGATTTGCCTTTTACTAAGTCTCGACTTTCCATTCCCAAGAACACAACTGGTTCCATAATTATTATCATCATTACTTTAGCACACAACGGCTCATACTTGAATTATTATTTCAATAATTAATTTATTCATTACAATATTCTCATTATTTTTAGCACACAACGGCTCATATTTGAATATTATTTCCATATCTTTTATATTACATTTTCCTTCTTATATAATCCTGTTTGCCTTTTAAATAACATTATTCTTTTTATATTCACTAGTATTCCACTGAATACGATTTCATTTGTTTACACAATACATTTTAGCAATTTTTGCTTTAGATTCCGCACTTATCATTTTCACACAGTTTTATATCCCTGATTTTCAATACTGGAGAATACTTTCTCCGTGGTTATCATTGTTACATGAAACTCCCGAATCCAAAACACATAATAAATTTGGGTGTTACTTACATGGCTTATCCGGCCCCATCGTCCGAATTCCAGTGGAACGACATTCGGCCCAGATTAAATTTCTTACTTCATGGTGATACACACACTTACACTTATTAAATTGCTCTCTTGATTACACATTTATAGTTTAATATGAGGGTTTAGATACATTTCACTACACTAAAAAGAATTATAACTTTCACTTAATATTATATTTACACAAACAGAATTTCACTTTTGTGGTAACAAACACACGTGAATTCTTTCTTCACCAAATCCCTGGGGTGCAATTTTCGACGCTGCCTTCTACCTCCTATTCTGATATTGACAGTCTCGTACGAAATGAACCCTCCTAGGATAGAGTTCCCTCCAAATTCTGGTGTTTAATTTATCGGCCTTTACAATACTGCACGATAATATAGTCTTCTCCGGTTCGCAATTGTCTATCTGGGAAACGGTATGTTTTTACGTTTACCCCTGAAGTCGCTATACTGCGCTTTTACAATTGTTTATTTGATACTATGCGTCGGAACTGAATTCGGACGGCTATTGTCTTTTCTCTGTGGAGTACTTCTTTGAAACTCCACGTGGCTACGGATATCTCTTTGTAGATTCCTACTTCTATCGCCACTTTGTTACCCTAATCTCCTCAATCAGGAAAATTAGGTATTAGCTATGTTTTGACACCACCGTGGTTGTACTAACGCAGTGGGAAAACGTTTTTTAGAGTATCTACTCTTTGCTGATGTCTCGTATACTTTCGAGATACTATGTTCTCACTTCGAATACTAGTGTCTGGGCTTCAACTACCCTCGCCGGCTAACGTATGTTTTCACTCAATGTTTATAGCTTGGCCTACCACCGTAGACTATTATACTTTCGAAGTTCTAACTATACTTATCTTTTGAAAATAACTTCAACGATTTAGAGCGCGGCGACACTGAAGAAAGCTGGACAGTACTTCGGTTTAGGGTACTTCCGCGTCGTGATACAGGTTCGAGTCCTACTGACTGAACAAGACTGCCGGTGCTGACAAGCAGCACGACCAATACGTGGTCTGATGAGTTACTGCATGATCTTGCTTGGGCTCCTGGCACTTATATCTGATTCTGGCAAAAATAAATACATTTCTCTTCTTCCTCACCACCAATTTCAAAATAATCGTCGAAAGATGTTAAACAAAATATCTCTGAAAAGCTGAGGTTTTAAACGTCTCAACAATATATAAGTTTCCAGGAATCGATCGTGTGAATCTTAAATATTAATTTAAATGATCTCTTCAACCATGTGGGTGGTGTATTCTTATTGTCTCCCACCATCAGCTTCTGGCTCGAGTACTCACCGACTACGTAATGATGAATTTGCATTTCTTCCTGGTACTATTTCTAAGGACTTTATCCACTCTCAAAAATATCTTGCCCTGGATAATTATCACTGATGGAGTCCTTTCTTTACTTTAATGCCTGCAAATGTCTTAATTTCAATTATTTCTCTTATTTCCAGGCCCCTCCCTTCACCCGACGCTGCCATTTTATTGTCGACTCGGGGCTATTTCCGAAACTCCGTCTCTCTCATCAATGGAAGTTTCCAGATCTAATTTTACCGCGTGCGTAACCAGCTCTCTGCTGAGTGTTCACCGGGCAGCTGTGGCAATCTCTGGTTGCACACCTTGTCTTTGCCTCACGCAATCTTATGAAGTATCAGCTTCTCAACTAACTTCAGAACTCCCTTCTAAAGCCTGCATTTAATCTTTCTTTTCTCCGAAATACAAGGATATGAGTTCGATACTGAACCTCTTCCATGGGTTCACTATATTAAAAAAAACTTATCAACACCTCCTATGGGCTGGACAAAAGGTCCTTCGGCTGCAAAAATCCCCGCCTCACTCACACATTTCACTTAATCCCTGACACCTTACAAATGGGAATACTGAGGGATAAAGAAAACATAACTTAAAAACTATAAGAAATAAGGTAAGAAGGAAAGATTTCTTAGTACTTACAAATAAAAGTGAGAGGAGTTAGGTAATAGCAATAACTTCCTCAGGGTGGTTCAAGAACATTTTCAGATTCAAGTCTTTTCGTCAATTATTTATTATATTCATGCTTACAGTCAACTACATGTTTCGGCAATGCTCAAGATTGGGAAGGAGGTCCTCACTGTCATAATTTAGACATTCCAGCAATTGCCCGAACTTCAAGTGAATAAGAACAGATGATCACTCACGAAGGACGTCAAACCAACCTCCTCTCTGTAGCATTCGTAGTAAGACCTCTTACCAGAATATAAGATATCCTAAATAATTTTCATACGTAGACTTCAAGTCCACAGCGGGCAACTAATACAAGGTGATTAGGCCAAACATAGGTTAGCTTCAAGCAATATACTATTTCCCAATGTCATTATAATGCATCCCCAAGCAGCTCAGTGCTCAGAACATCGCTAAAAGCCAGCAGTCGCGGATTGAAGTATCGCATGGGACAGTTAATTAAATTCACCATCTTTCCATCACCAATGATTCTGCTTGCTGTACAAAACACAACCTAACAACCAAACGCTTCTGTATGCCATCAACACAATTGTGATAACACAACTCTTAATCCCTTACTGCTATTACGTGATAAGGAGATGTCTTGTAAAAAGGCATAAAGATACTTACCTCATTTGGAACTAAAGATGGTGTTTCAGTTTTCCGCCAGGGAACGATCTCCGGAATAGAAGTTTTCTCAATTTTAATATCGGATTGATGGTCGGTATCGTCCTGCAAGGAAATGTCTTGATTACAAACACATTCGTTGAAAACATGCAAGGAGAGATTCAAGGAATTAACAAACTGAGGTTGAATCAGCCTCCCATTAACAATCTTCGTACGTCAATAGCGACAGTTTTTGTGGAGTTTACAGTTCAATTGTTATTCACTCTCAATAGCATTGTGTGTCGCGACATTGCGGCCAAGATGCAGTTTTTACAGTTAGAATATAATGATAATAAAAACAAGCAATGTTGAAAAATGTTGTGTTCGAAAATCTCGTACCAATCGTTGTTTGTTTTACCCTCTTATGACAGGATTAAAGCAATATTCATATCAAGGATACTTAAGGCAGGGAGGATTTCAACACGAAAGATAAATACATGCCCAAGAAGTGGCAAGTTCTTGAAATTTCATACTAATTCACATTTAATACATAATTCATGGTCCTTTGACATTGTCGAGATTAGGCAATGTGGTAACAAATATAGAATATGAATATTTTTATAGGCGACTGCTCAAGAGCTTTTTTGAACGAAATCGCCGACTGCAGTCTAATAATGGCTGAGGCACACTGCCATAAACCATCTCTAGGGTGACTATGTGCCAGTCTAATAATGGCTGAGGCACACTGCCATAAACCATCTCTAGGGTGACTAGGTGCCAGTATAATAATGGCTGAGACACATCGCCATACACCATCTATAATGTGACTATGTGCCAGTCTAATAATGGCTGAGGCACACCACCATACCCCATCTCTAGGGTGACTATGTGCCAGTCTAATATTGGCTGAGGCACACCGCCATACACCATCTCTAGGGTGACTATGTGGCAGTCTAATAATGGCTGAGGCACATCGCCATACACCATCGCTAGGGTGACTATGTGCCAGTCTAATATTGGCTGAGGCAAACAGCCATACACCATCTCTAGGGTGACTATGTGCCAGTGTAATATTGGCAGAGGCACACCGCCATACACCATTTCTAGGGTGACTATGAGCCAGTCTATTAATGGCTGAGGCACACCGCCATACACCATCTCTAGGGTGACTATGTGCCAGTCTAATAATGGCTGAGGCACACCGCCATATACCATCTCTAGGGTGACTATGTGCTAGTCTAATAATGGCTGAGGCACACCGCCATACACCATCTCTAGGGTGACTATGTGCCAGTATAATATTGGCTGAGGCACACCGCCATACACCATCTCTAGGGTGACTATGTGACAGTCTAATAATGGCGGAGGCACACCGCCATACACCATCTCTAGGGTGACTATGTGCCAGTCTAATAATGGCTGAGGCACATCGCCATACACCATCTCTAGGCTGACTATATGCCAGTCTAATAATGGCTGAGGCACACCGCCATACACAATCTATAGGGTGACTATATGTCAGTCTAATAATGGCTGAGGCACACCGCCATACACCATCTCCAGGGTGACTATATGTCAGTCTAATAATGGCTGAGGCACACCGCCATACACCGTCTCTAGGGTGACTATATGCCAGTCTAATAATGGCCGAGGCACACCGCCATACACCATCTCTAGAGTGACGATGTGCCAGTCTAGTAATGGCTGAGGCACACTGCCATACACCATCTCTAGGGTGACTATGTGCCAATCTAATAATGGCGGAGGCACACCGCCATACACCATCTATAGGGTGACTATGTGCCAGTCTAACAATGGCTGAGGTACACTGCCATAGACCATCTCTAGGGAGACTATGTGCCAGTCTAATAATGGCTGAGGCACACCGCCAAACACCACCTTTATGGTGACTGTGTGCCAGTCGAATAATGGTTGAGACACATCGCCATACACCATCTCTAGGTTGACTATGCGCCAGTCTAATAATGGCTGAGGCAAATCGCCATACACCACCTCTAGGGTGAATATGTGCCAGTACAGTAATGGCTGAGGCACACCGCCATACACCATCTCTAGGGTGACTATGTGCCAGTCTAATATTGGCTGAGGCACACCGCCATACACCATCTCTAGGGTGACTATGTGGCAGTCTAATAATGGCTGAGGCACATCGCCATACACCATCGCTAGGGTGACTATGTGCCAGTCTAATATTGGCTGAGGCAAACAGCCATACACCATCTCTAGGGTGACTATGTGCCAGTGTAATATTGGCAGAGGCACACCGCCATACACCATTTCTAGGGTGACTATGAGCCAGTCTATTAATGGCTGAGGCACACCGCCATACACCATCTCTAGGGTGACTATGTGCCAGTCTAATAATGGCTGAGGCACACCGCCATACACCATCTCTAGGGTGACTATGTGCTAGTCTAATAATGGCTGAGGCACACCGCCATACACCATCTCTAGGGTGACTATGTGCCAGTATAATATTGGCTGAGGCACACCGCCATACACCATCTCTAGGGTGACTATGTGACAGTCTAATAATGGCTGAGGCACACCGCCATACACCATCTCTAGGGTGACTATGTGCCAGTCTAATAATGGCTGAGGCACATCGCCATACACCATCTCTAGGGTGACTATATGCCAGTCTAATAATGGCTGAGGCACACCGCCATACACAATCTCTAGGGTGACTATATGTCAGTCTAATAATGGCTGAGGCACACCGCCATACACCATCTCCAGGGTGACTATATGTCAGTCTAATAATGGCTGAGGCACACCGCCATACACCGTCTCTAGGGTGACTATATGCCAGTCTAATAATGGCCGAGGCACACCGCCATACACCATCTCTAGAGTGACGATGTGCCAGTCTAGTAATGGCTGAGGCACACTGCCATACACCATCTCTAGGGTGACTATGTGCCAATCTAATAATGGCGGAGGCACACCGCCATACACCATCTATAGGGTGACTATGTGCCAGTCTAACAATGGCTGAGGTACACTGCCATAGACCATCTCTAGGGAGACTATGTGCCAGTCTAATAATGGCTGAGGCACACCGCCAAACACCACCTTTATGGTGACTGTGTGCCAGTCGAATAATGGTTGAGACACATCGCCATACACCATCTCTAGGTTGACTATGCGCCAGTCTAATAATGGCTGAGGCAAATCGCCATACACCACCTCTAGGGTGAATATGTGCCAGTACAGTAATGGCTGAGGCACACCGCCATACACCATCTCTAGGGTGACTATGTGCCAGTCTAATAATGGATGAAACACATCGCCATACACCATCTCTAGGGTGACTATGCGCCAGTCTAATAATGGCTGAGGCACACCACCATACACCATCTCTAGGATGACTATGTGCCAGTCTAATAATGGCTGAGGCACACCGCCATACACCATCTCTAGGGTAACTATGTGCCAGTCTAATAATGGTTGAGGCACACCGCCATACACCATCTCTAGGGTGACTATGTGCCAGTCTAGTAATGGCTGAGGCACATCGCCATACACCTTCTGTAGTGTAACTATGTGCCAGTCTAATAATAGCTGAGGCACACCGCCATACAACATCTCTCGGGTGACTATGTGCCAGTCTAATAATGGCTGATGCACTCCACCATACACCATCTCTAGAGTGACTATGTGAGAGTTTAGTAATGGCTAAGGCACACAGCCATACACCATCTCTAGGGTGACTATGTGCCAGTCTAATAATGGCTGAGGCACACCGCCCTACACCATCTCTGGGTTACTACATGTCAGTCCCGTAAGAGCCGCAAACCTTTTCCTCCCCCATTCAACGCTCCGAGAAAAGCTATTAGCACAGCATGCGGTGTACACTTCACCTATAATAGGGCCCAGGTTGCCAGTAGAGTGAACCAGCATTATGAATACAATAACATCAGCACTATAATAAGTAACAACACTGAATGATCAAAATGTTCAATTGGAGATAAAATCATGCACATTACTATAAGAACCTATGATCACCTGTATTTGTTTTTCCACTTTGATAACCTTGCCTTCGTCTTCAAAATGACCAGCTGACTCATTCAGCAGATTGCTATATGTAGTCCTAGAATCCTAGAAGGTATCATAAAAGTATGAACCAATGTTAAACATACAGACAGAATAACAGTCCCTTGGCTTGCACATGTTATGTTACACATTATTCAATAACTTATTAAATAAGGAAACATGGTCAGAAATTTACAAACTAGAAAATGTAAATGATGAATTTAATGCATTTAACAGTACCCTAAAACACTATTTTGAAACAGCATTCCCCTTTAGACAAAGAACTGTTCAAAATAACAAAACTAACAATTGGATAACAACAGGGATTATAAATTCATGTCAAAGAAATAAATTTCTACATATATTATATAAACAATACCACACAACACCTGAATTCAATTTATACTACAAAAAATACACTAGCATATTAAATAAGGAAATAAGATTAGCAAAGAAAATGCATAATGATAATTTTTCGTTCCCAATCATCTAATAAAAACAGGGCTATGTGGTCTGTGATAAAGAAAGAAACTGGAAAATCTGCTAAAATACAAAAGAACATTACACTGACCAGAAATAATAAAGTGATTAATAATTCAGAGGAAATAGCAAACACTTTCAATGACTATTTTCTGGAAATTCCACAAAAATTATTAAATAAATCACAGGTAGGGTCTCAGGAATTGACCTGGGAGGAGTCGTTGAGACTCTGGCAAATGGGAGTGAAATGCGTCATATATTGTGTTCAGCAAGAGAACCCAACTAGCCTCTTTCACTTCAACTTCAGCACGTAACCTACACGAGGTGCCCCTGTTAAACCGAGCAACCCAGTGAAAGGTTGGGTCCTTCAAATGGGTCGGTGAGCTGATCAGTGCTGAGGGCTTCAAGGCTTACTACCATGATAGTTAAAAGCTCGTTACCTTTTAGGTAACCATTCCTCTACAATTCTCGTAGAACTCGAAGCATGAAGAAAAGTTCACTCAGGAAATCTACCCCAGGTGGTACCCAATCCACCCCCACTCAGGATGGGGCATGCAGGTCTTCGGAGTCTGGGGAACCTGCACTTTCATGTTTTCCATCCCTATTACCTTTACACAAACAAGAGAAGAATAAGAGAAACCTCACCTACCTAGCTACAATCAACATTAACTCCCTTCTTAAGGTAAGTAAGCTAAAGCAAACACTTGAAGTGCTCGACAAGTACAAAATAAAGATAGCAGCGCTCCAAGAGACTCGGTTTATGGACGAGGATGCATTTGAGTCAGGTGCGTATAGGATCTACAAGGGGAAACCTGTTGAAAGAGTGATGAGGACAGTCCCTCACCTGGACTCAGGTTTTGCCGTACATCACAGTATGGTTGACCACATTTTGGATTTTTCTTCACCTAACGGAAGGACCTCCTCACTACCATTCCGATCTCGTAACAAAGCCTATACCATAGTGAACTTCCACGCACCCACAAATGACACCAACCGGAAAGACCTCGAGTTAGTGGAACACTTCTGGGACTCCCTAGAAGAAATACTAGACAAGATTCCACATAACCATTCAACTATACTCATGGGGGACTTCAATGCCCAAGTCGGCAGGGAACAGAAATACCGAAGGATAGTAGGTCTCTACCCAGCCCACAAGAGAACAAATAGAAACGGTGAGCGCCTCATAGAACTCTGTGACAAGTACCACTTGGTCCTGAAATCAACAGCCTTCAAGCGTCTACCTAGGAAAGCCAAGACTTGGAGAAGCCCAAATCCTTTGCTAGGTGAATTTCAGCTTGATCATGTGGCTATAGACAGACTATATCACAGGGAGATACAGAACGTCAAAGTACTGAGAGGAGCCAATATAGACTCTGACCATTACCTTTCACTAGTCAAAGCTAATTTTCAACCCTTGAGAAAGGTAGCAAAACCACCAAGGAGCTCTAGAATACCTCGATTCAATACTCAACGCCTGCGTGATGAAAACTGTAACTTCCAACAAACCCTTCGGATGAATACACAGAAAGAAGGTTGGACAGCCCTCCAGAAAGCATTACTGGATGCCGCTCACGAAACTATTCCCGCTACGTCCAATAAAGGAAAACACCCTTGGTGGACTACAGATTGCGATAAGGCCATAGAAGAAAGACGTCGAGCCTGGATCAGGTGGAACCAGTACAAGAATTATTTTAACCTTGAGGCTTTCATCACGCAAAGAAAGGCAACAGCGAACACTGTACGTGGAGCTAAAAGGAATTACCTACGCACCCTGCTACAACAGGCAGAAGAGGACTTCAAGAGACACAAGTCCAGAGACCTGTACAAGGGTCTTAAGAAACAGACGACCCAGTACACTGCCCCTACCTTAATTCTTCGTGGACCAGACGGCAAGATCCAACTAAATAACAAGGATTGTACCACCGTTCTGGCAGATTATTTCCAGAAGCTCCTCAACACAGAAGAACCTAATGCAAGATTAATCTTCCATGAACCATCTATCAGGAATCCTGATTCTCAACCGCCTGACAGAGAGGAAATAGAGAGTATAATCAATAACCTGAAAAATAATAAAGCCTCAGGTGAAGATGGAATAGTAGCAGAGATGCGGAAATGCGCAGATGAACAGTCCTTGCAGAGCATCCAACAGATCATACAAGACATATGGACAACAGAGACCCTACCGGAAGGGTGGACATCAGCAGTAATTCACCCGTTACACAAGAAGGGAAGCAAGACTGACCTGAACAATTACCGAGGTATCTCCTTATTGCAGGTTACCTACAAGGTTCTTTCGAAAGCTCTGTTATTTAGAGTCACCAACCAACTAGACGCTCAATTAGGGGAATACCAGGCCGGCTTTCGAAACAATCGATCTTGTCCAGAGCAGATACAAAATCTCAATACCAGCCTCACTTATAAGAGTCGTGGGGGACAACCCTGGGTAGTTGTCTTAGTGGATTTTCAGAAGGCATACGACTCGGTGGACAGAGAGAGTCTTTTCTCCACCTTGCGAGAATTTGGCCTTGATGAAAAAACCCTTATACTAGTCCAGGCCACCTTGACAAACACAACATCTAAAGTCAAGTTCAGAGGTGAACTATCCGAGAGCTTCCCCATTAAGACGGGAGTTAGACAGGGTGATGGACTCTCCTGCATCCTCTTCAATTGCATCCTGGAGAAGATCATAAGGGAATGCATGGTGCGACTAACTCCAAGGACTGGCCTGCAGCTTGGATACAAGAAAGATTACCTTCATGTGTCATGCTTGGCTTTTGCCGACGACCTCGCCATACTGACCAACACTGTAGAGGTTGCTACTCACCACCTACAGAGTCTTCACGATGTAGCGGTTCGGGCTGGCCTGAAGATCAACATTGGGAAGACTGAATTCATTACTAACATCAAGGAAGCACCGTCCACAATTCCACTTGAGGGGGTCTTCATCCAAAGAGTCCCTGCGGTCAAGTACTTAGGAGAGTGGATCTCGGCAAACCAGAGTGAGATTCTGGCCATATATACCAGGTGCACCAAGTTTGAGAGGGCCTACCACTCCTGCCGCAGCATCTACGCATCGAAGTTCCTCTCCAAAAACCTAAAACTCAGACACTACAATTCAGTAGTAAAACCATCTGTTCTGTACGCCTCTGAATGCCTCGTGATGGCCAGGAAAGGCCCACTCAGGAAACTTGAACTCAAGGAGAGGAAGATCCTGCGGAGGATACTAGGACCTATACGGGAAGAGGGAGGCACCTACAGAATTCTGCACAATGACGAGCTTTACAGCCATCAAGAAGACATTGTGACTTGTATAAGAAAGAGGCGCTTGGCCTTCTATGGACACTTGACCCGCATGATCCCTTGCCAGCTCACCAGTAAGATCTTCACAGTGGCAGGAAGAGGGAAGGCCTCTAGGACCAAGTGGATCTCTACGGTCAGGACGAATTTAGACCAACTAGGGATCCCAATTAATTCCATACAGGACCGCCAACAATTCCGGCAAGCCATCCAACAGGGAGTTTTTCCTGTATCACTGACAGCTAGGAAGAACACTGGTGTCAGCAGACCACCATGGACGGAGGAAAGAAAGCGGGCTCATAGTCAGATGATGAAAGAGTACTGGAAGAAGAGAAAAGACAAAGCGACGAGGAGATACGAGCCCCGTGGTCCTCAGTAGGCCCAAACGACGAAGAAGAAGAAGAAGGTAAATACACTCATCATTTTCTTCGGCTTATCCCAATTAATTGGGGTCGCCGGAGCCAACCTGGCTCATTTTGGTTTTGGCCGGGGATTTAAGACCGGATGCCCTTCCTGACGCCACGTGATTTTTCAAGAGGTAAATACACTAAATTCTAATAATAAAATAAATATATGTAGTGATTCTTTATTTATAAATCATGTCACAAGTAAAGAGGTAAGAATAGTTATAAAAGTGCTAAAAAATAAATTCTGTGCTTGCATTGATGGCATCCCAGATGCAATTTTAAAGGAATGTGCAGAAAATATAATAAATCCACTTACACACTTCATAAACAGTACAAGTCTCTCAGGAACTTACCCGGATATTTTGAAGTTATCAAAAGTAATTCCAGTGCACAAAAACGGTTCAAAAGATGAATTAGATAACTATCGCCCAATTACCTTACCAACTGGTATCGCAAAAATTGTGGAAAAAATCATGTATAGGTGACTGATAAGTTTTATAGAAAAAAATAAAATATTATCAAACTCAAAACATGGATTCAGAACGGAAAAATCTACACAGACAGCAATTTATGAATGTATTAATAGTATACTGAAATTAATTGACAATAAGGAACATGTAACTGGCCTATTCTTGATTTATCGAAAGCATTTGATGTTGTTGACCATAAAATCCTCCTTACCAAACTAAATCAATATGGTATTAGAGGTCTAGCTAATAAATGGATAGAGTCTTACATAACA
The DNA here is from genome assembly GCA_946902985.2 of Meconema thalassinum. NCBI lineage: Eukaryota > Metazoa > Arthropoda > Insecta > Orthoptera > Tettigoniidae > Meconema > Meconema thalassinum. Next base: position 6,255,916 of record OX336397.1, read on the forward strand.
AGGCGTAAACAAATAGTAAGCTTGAGACACAAGGATAATTACTTAATGAAACATTGTCCAATGAGGGAATTATTGAATTTGGAGTATCCCAGGGATCGGTTTTGGGCCCACTACTCTTTCTTCTATATATCAATGATATAACACAGAACGTTCATTCACATAAGGAAATTTTGTTTGCGGACGATACAACACTCGTAATAAAAGGTGAAACTAAACAGGTCATACAGCAGTCTGCTGACTCCGTTACAGGAGAGTTAACCAAATGGTCACAAGATAATCGCCTCATAATCAACTATAAAAAAACAGTATGACTAAATTTCCACACTATACAGAATAGGAATTCTGCGATGCCCAATATAACATTAAATGGTCATCAAATAGAAAATAAATCAGAAACAAAGTTTTTAGGACTATGGATACAACATGACTTGAAATGGAATAAACATATACAATATCTGAATACTAAACTGAACTCGATGTGCTTTGCGTTACGTATTTTGAAAACCTGCACTAGCATGCACACATTAAGAAATACTTATTTTGCTTATTTCCATTCATACTTAAGATATGGGGTCATATTTTGGGGTATGTCGCCAGATGTACTAAGCACGTTTAGGATACAAAAGAGGGCGATTAGAATTATGGCAAATGTAAGCACTAGAGAATCATGTAGACCTCTGTTTAAAGATTTAAACATTCTCCCTCTGCCCTGTATATATATCTTTGAAAGTATTATGTTTTGTAAAAAGAATTCAATGAATAAGGACGTTTTTCTTAAAACAAACAATGATGTTCATAGGCATAACACAAGACAAAATCAAAACATTCATATTTCACACACACACACAAGCATATATCAAATAGGAACTTATCACACAGGAGTTAAATTATACAATAAACTACCCCAGTATATAAAACTTGCCCCAAAAATAAAAACCTTTGATAGAATGTTGAAAGCTTATCTGCAGTGCCATTGTTTTTACTCAGTAGTTGAATATCTTAGCGTATAGGAGCAATGAAATCTATAATTATATTTTACTTTTCTATTTTAATTGTAATACCTAGCTGTAAGTTGTTGTATTTATAGAATTAAGTTTTCATATTATGATAATAGAATAAGGTGTAAATAGTTGTCCAATAAGATTGTATCCCTAAGATCTGTTATTATAATAAGTTATAAATAGTTATAGTATTAGTATTACTGTATATACCTATTAGTACTTTTATTTTATAGATGTAAATTCTGATGTGTCCTATATCAAAAATGTATTGTATACATGTATTTGATCAAATGGAATTAATAAAACTATCTATCTATCTATCTATCTATCTATGAAAATTAAATACAACTTACAATATTAGGGACTTCGTCAGTATCAGACAACCAGTCAGGCTCTCTCTTAATGATTGGCTGTTGCTCCATGATGTCCAGGAAACTAGAACACACAGTGTACTCGAGAATTATTAGGAGCCGCACTTATACAAATACGCTGAAAGATCATTATAACACATCAAGTGAGATATTTTCAGAACTCCGAATGCAAGTTAGGCCACTGTGAATATATCCCACCAGGTGCACAGTGGAAGTTGAGGCTAACGTTAAAAATTATTCGACAATGACGCTCGACTTTATACGATATAACTTAGGACAGAATATCGAGCAGAATATTAGTGACCATAATTGCGATACGATGAGGAATTACTGGTGCCGGCTCGTGGAGCAGTGAAATTAAGCGTCTTATAATTGGTTTCTCTATTCCTAAGTAGGCTACACACAAACCTTAACACCATTTGATGGGGCAGACGGGATTGTCCGACGCTAAATTATATTACATACCTATCAAAGTGGAAGTAAACTCAAGTTACTGCTCGTGTATGAAATAGGCAGTAACTGGATACAGTGAATCTTGGAAAATACAAGACAATGATTTCGCCATGTGTTACAAGGAACCCACTTCAAAAGAGATACATCAATGTTCCCTCATTGAACAGACATTGAACGGAAGGGACTGAAAGATGTATTTATCCTTACTAACTTATAAATACTGTTACCGGGTAACATGAATATAATATCGTCATAAAAAGTTCCCAGTTACAGTCTTAAACCTGTGTATCCTAGACAATTAAATATTGGAAATTGATCTACATAGAGCACTAACATTTCTTAGCAGAACTCCGGTTGTAAGACTTATATTTAATATTATATTTAGTCACGTCTGTGGAGAGTATTTCAAATATCCCTACACGGAACTAGAAATTCTCAGACTTGAGTATTTCGCCACGAGGTACATCAAATACACGGTGACGCACTTATCACGACACATACCGGTACGGAACATGACTAAAGGAAAATTGTACGATTATGAATTCATTTACGAGTATAACACAATAGAAAACATGTGAAATATAATTTTATATAGTTATGCCCTAGAGACAAATTACAAAACTTAATATATACTTATTCCACCAATAACCAAAAGTCAACTGAACTTAAAAAATAAATATCACAATCTTAAAATGATCCAACACGCACTCACTTTCCTTCCTTCCGCTCCACTGTCTGAAGAAATGTTTAACCTTCCTCATATAAACTGGAAGGCCTTCAACAAGCTGTTTCACTCACCTAACCGTGTCCCTCCGTGCCAGTGTGTTTTCATCTAATAGAGACACCTCCTCGTCTCCCTTCGCATGTATTTTAGCGAGTGATTCTGCAGCCAAGTCGGATAAAACCAATCATTGTGTTTTGAGCCATTTATTCTCACTCAACAGCTATGACAATGCCGAGCACTGTTGATGTTTGTTGCAACTTACAACTCCCTAAGTGCCACATAAATACCACCTTAAAACTTCATCCCTTAAGGTATGTATTAACGTTGAAAATGCCATTTTTCGCCAAAAAATGTATATTTTTTTTCATCGGAAATGAAAACTTGGTATATTTTCTTCAAAATGAGTTATAATTCATACATACATTCCAACTGTAAGTGCCTGAAAATAAGATTTAAATAGCCTCATGCGCAGGTGTCATGGGGCGTGGCTGCAGTGTCCTGCCTACATCCTACAGTGAATATGTTGTCAGATTTTCTTTTTCAAATTTCCCTCTTTGCATTCCTCCTGGATATAAGGTTCATAGTTCTAGTTGTGAACAATAGATGTCATTACTTTTATATTCCAAAGACTTCAGTGTTGGAATAACCTCTTTGGTGTTGGATTCCATTGCTAAGCAACAGACATAAACAAATATAACAGCTTCCTTGTGTCCGTGTGATCTTTATCATTGTGACTTGTGAGCTTTTTCTCTTTGTGAGTGCGTATAATATGGGTTCTAAAAGCCTATCTGGTGCGAAGAAAAAGCGGAAATATCAAGGGAACAGCCACAATAAGATGAATATCAGTGTTTATAGTGCTGTCAATGTAGCGAATCACAAGATAGGCCTAATGTAAAGGCTAGTGCTTCACAATCCAAATTGCCTTCTGTAAATATTGATCCGAATAGTGTTAGTGACAATTACAATGTCACCATTGATATAGAGGGACCAACCTATGGAGCAGGCGAGTTTTAAGAAGCCCAAGTGAGTGTGTTATGTTCACTACTTGGTCCTAAAACTTCAGTGATGTTTTTCTTGAAATTAAATTCTTATAATTCAAGTAAACATAACTAACCTTAGAGTTGTGGTAGGGACATCAAATTAAAGGTAATGAATGAGGGAATGTTGTATACTAGAACTTTTTTCATGTTGTGAAGGAAACTATTTTTTAATTATTTTAATTATTATAATTAATTAATTTTAAACGTTCTTTTCAAATTTAATTCTTAGCTCCGTATCTAATAATGAAAATTTGAAGATCCTAGTTTACAACATTCTATGAAGGGTATACTTCAACTAAGTGAAGTAAAAATCCGGGCAATAACATTTTTGGAAATTTTATCATATTTTGAAAATTGATGTGTTTTTTTATTAAACTATTTTTTTATTGTGAAGATAAAGCAGAATAAACTGATTTCAATATATGATTATCTTAGTCCACTGGTGTGTGCTTTGTGGTATAAATCTCAAACGAGTAGATTTTATTTCGCAACGTTAATACATATCTTATGGCATCTTCTCTTCCGGATTCTGCCACTTGAACTCTAATGCACAAATTACCTATCCGTTTTCTTTGTTTCTCCTTAGGGAACTGCGATTTGGAACATGGAATATAAGAAGCCAAGCCATACCGGTACTGTACCTGTCCGTCTCGTTGTGTAGTGCTATCTTTCTTGGCTGTTACCGCGGAGACACGGGTTCGATTCCCAGCTCACCCAGGATATTAAATTCCTGTCTGAGGGCTCGTGAGGCTCGTGCCTTCCACTCCTACTTCATGAAAATGCCGGGATAGTACATTACTGAAGGCCACGGCCGCTTCCTGCCGCGAGCAGTGGCGTGATGGGGCCCCGGGGCAACAAGTTGAAATGGGCTCCCCTCACTATCTTCTGAAAACCTGACCTAACTGCAGGCCTTTATCGAAGATAAGAACTTATCAAAGTGACTTTATGCACTTTTCGAACTCCTCCCCCCTTGCCACTTCCCTTTTTCTAGAAATATTTAATTTATACTTTGGCTGTTGGCTCCATAAAATGCCCTAAATAATTATCATAAATAATAGCTATAGCTTTTCAATCTGTGAAATTGTCATATCTATTGATGTCTTTAGTTAAATCACCAGATAACACTTGGAATACTCTGGATAATAAGTTGTTTATGAACAAACTGCAATATAGCCTACATTAGGTAGTCATTACTAACGGACACTATTTTGAACACCAAAGGCACACGAGTAACACAGAACACCAACATTGTAACATGAAATGTTATAGAAGAAGAAAGTTATTGGATAACATCAACACTCTCCCTTATTCAATAACTTGCAGACCCCCATGCTGTCACACAATTGTTGGAGTCGAGTTGCAAACAATGGTTTCGTAAGCATGTCTGCGAGCTGCTTCTCCGTATCCACTTTTGAAACAGTAATTTCACCAGCAGTTACCAGTTCACGAACGAAGAAATGTCTCACACGGATGTGTTTGGTTCTTCGGTGAAACTCGGGGTTCTGAGCAAGTCGAATTGCAGCTTCATTATCAACCTACAGATCAGGCGTTGCATTCAACTGGCCAAATTCAGTCAAAATAGTCTTGACCCAGATGATTTCTCGTGCTGCTTCACTGGCTGCTACAACCTCAGCTTCTGTAGTCGATATTGCAACTGAAGGTTGTCGTTGACTAATCCATGAAATAGGTGCACCAGAATAGAGACAAAGTACACCTGAAGTCGATCGTCCTGAACCGAGGTCACCCCCATGATCTGCATCGCTGTAACATTCTAGAACAGCTTTATTTAAATCATTCTTGTAGATGATTCCATGATCTGAAGTGCCTCTCAGGTAACGGAAGATCCTTTTCACCTTGATCACATCACGTTCTGTTGGATTTTCAAGACTCCTTGACACCACTCCAACAGCATAGGCAATGTCTGGTCGAGTTCCGCACATTAGAAACATCAAAGCTCCAACTGCTTGTCTGTATGGAAACTCAGTGTTAGGTGAACTCTCCTCCGTATCATTGTCCTTGATAATAGGAGTCGCTACAGCCCTGCAATTGCTCATGCCGAATCGTTCCAGCAACTTTTGAATGTAGTGACTCTGATTAACTTGGATAGAACCATGTTTGTCTTTGTTAATTTCTAGTCCCTGGAAAAACGATGCTGGCTTTGAAGTAATTTTGAACTCCTTCTTGAGATCATTGATAAACAGCTGAAGTTCATGCTCATTGTCAGCTGCTATCAAGCCATCATCAACATAAAGGACGAAGAAAATTTTGCTGCAACCTCTCTGCCTAACGAAGAGACAAGGATCAGCTTCACTCCTTAGAAATCCTAATTTGATTATGTAGTCACTGAACTTTTTGTTCCAACAGCGAGGGGCTTGTTTCAGCCCATACAAGCTCTTCTTCAGACGACATACTCTACTGGAACCATCATTGTACCCTTCAGGCTGCTTCATGAATATGGTCTCCTCTAAATTACCATAGAGAAATGCTGTTGACACATCTAATTGAGCTAGCATCATGTTTTCATTGGCAGCAACAGCGAGTAGTGTTCGAATAGTAGATGTTCTTTCCACAGGACTGAACATCTGGTCATAATCGACACCTTTCTGTTGTGAAAAACCCTTCATCACCAACCTGGCTATAAATTTATCCACCGAGCCATCTGCATTTGTTTTTACTTTATAAACCCATTTGCAGGGATTGGATCTTTTTCCAGGCGGTAAATCCTCCATGACCCAAGTCGCATTTTCTTGATGTGCTCTCATTTCTCGATGCATGGCTTCTTTCCAGTCATCCCGTTCATCCGATTTCAAAGCTTCAGCATGGCCAACTGGTTCTTTAAAAGTTGTTGAAACAGATGCTACATAGTCTTGAAGAATTTTCGGACGTTTAAGTGTAGACCGATCTCGCAGCTGTCGTCCAGTCATCTCATTGTTTTGGTGGTCATCTTCATCTGGGAAAAGGTCGTCGAAACCCAAGAAATCCTTTCCTTCATCGCTATGAGGTTTAACATCAGGCTGGTCCTCTGTCTGAGTACCTGATTCTAGAAATACTTGGTTAGGTAGCTCGACATTTATTGGGATTTCCATTCTTTTCCTCTCGATTAAAGTCTTCTCCTAAAAAATTACGTCTCGTGATCTGATTAGCCTGTTTTCTTCTTTGCACCAAATTCGATACCCTTCATCGTGATCATAGCCAATCAAAATCCCTTTCACAGCTTTACGATCCATTTTCTTTTGTCGTTGTTTTGGAACATGAACATAGCAAGTGGATCCTATTATTCGCAAATGCTTCGTTCCAGGTTTCTTGCCATACCACATCTCATATGGAGATACCCCAGAAACATTGGAAGGTCCTGTCCGATTCAGGATGTACGAAGCTGAATTTATCATTTCAGCCCAAAGTCTTTGTGGAATATTTCCATGAGCATGCATATTGGCTCTTGCTGTTTCCACGACTGTTCGATTTTCTCTCTCACTACATCCATTCTGCTCAGGAGTGTACAGCATTGTGAGACGCTGTGTGATTCCTTCCTTTTGAAGAATTTTCTTGACTTCTTCATTGTCAAACTCTCTTCCATTGTCACTCAGACGTTCTTTAATAACATGTCCAGCTGTCTTTGCTTCAGCTATAAACAGACTCACTTTTTTTCACAACCTCACTTTTTTCTTTGATGAAGTAGATTGTCCTAAATTTTGTGTAGTCATCTTTGAAAAGAACAAAATACCGATATCCCGACACTGATTTTTGGAATGGTCCGCACACATCTGTGTGGATAAGCTCTCCTGGTTCCGTTGTCTTCTTTCTGGTGCCAAACGGTAGACGATGAGCCTCGCCATAAATACAGCCTTCACACAGTTCACTGTCCATTTCCACATTGATGTTTAGGTCCTTGCTGAGAATCGACTTCACATGGCGCTTGTTTTGGTGTCCATATCTTTCATGATATAGCTGTAGCAGGTCATCTTTGCCTGTGACATTAACTTCATTGTGAGAAATGGGTCTTATATTTCTCACTGCCAATTTAAAAAGTCCTCCAAATCGATCACGTATGCCTACCAGTATGACATCTTGTTTGATTTGAAGTTACACATTTCTGCAGTTGATATGAATTCACTTTTTGGATGCTTATCTTGTGCTGCAAGAAGAGAGAATAGATTCTTCTGAATCTTTGGTACATACCATACATCTGTCAGAGTAATTGCATGCCACTTTCCTAAAACTGCTGCTTCAATGTCTACTGAACCTTTTCCGATCGCTTCGATCTTGTCACCACTAGCTGTAGTCACTGAATGTTTTGTTGAAAATGGCTGAAAATTCTTTAATGAATTTCTGTCATTCGTAATGTGACTTGTCGCACCATTATCTACGTACCAGTCATTAGGCCTACATTCAGCATTCATTATTGCCGAGGTAACAGCAACAAGTGTCATGTTCGTATCCTTAGTATCTGCGCAACTTGGTTTGGAGGTTTTCCATCGGCTGCCCATTTTCTACACATTTTGACAGTATGATTGGGTTTCTTGCAGAAGTGGCATATTATCTTCTTTTTCATCTTCGGCTTGGTTGAACATACTGGCTGGGATAGCTGCTTTGACGAGTCCATGAATAGGGTTTCCTGTGCAATAAATTCATCCTCCTTGGTCCTCAAAGCCTTTTCATATGCACACAATTGATAGGTCAGATTATCAATTGTCCTGTCACTTTTAGACATTAACATCCAGATAGATTTAAACGAAAAATAATCTTCAGATTTTACATATCACAAGTAAATCTGGCAATTCGGAATTACCTTTAATATCTTTAGTCATTTCTTGCTTTAATTCACTCCACAAATTTTTCAGTTTCGAAATGATGATGATTGAGTCTTCAGTCTTTTGACTGGTTTGATGCAGCCCTCCATGCATCCCAGTCCTGAGCTAATCGCTTCATCTCTACATAGCTACCACACCCTACAACCGAGGCAATCTGTTTAACATATTCTAACTTTGGTCTACCCCTACAGTTCTTGCCCTCGACCCTTCCTTCCATAACTAAGCTTGCGATTCCTGAGTGTCTTAGTATGAGTCCTACTAACCTATCTCTTCTCTTCATTAGCAGTCGCCAGAAACATCTCTCCTCTCCCACTCGTCTTAATACCACTTCGTTTGTAACCCTATCTACCCATCTGATCTTCATCATTCTCCTGTAACACCACATTTCAAATGCTTCAATTCTCCTCTTTTCTGCTGCACCAATAGTCCAAGTTTCACTTCCATATAGCGTCACGCCCTAGGCAAAGACTTTCAAAAATGACTTCCTAATACCTAAATCTATATTCGATGTCAGCAGATTCCTTTTTTGTAGAAATGCTTTCCTTGCCTGAGCCAACCTACTTTTTATATCCTCTTTGCTTCATCCATCACTGGTTATTCTGCTTCCTAAGTAACAGAAGTCTCCTACTTCCTTCAGCTTTTCACCTGCCAATTTCATCTCCATAGAGGTTTCTGATTTATTTCGGCTGCATTCCAGTATTTTTGTTTTACATTTATTAATTTTCATCATGAATTCTTTCCGTAAGACGGAGTCCATACCAGTCAAAAACTAATTCAAATCCTCAGGCTTGTCGGCCAAGATGACGATGTCATCAGCAAATCTCAGAGTTGAAATTATTTCTCCTTGAATCTTCAATCCCACTTTAAATTTTTCTCCAATTTCCTTCATTGCATGTTGAATGTAAAGATTGAAAAGTATGGGTGATAAGTTGCAGCCTTGCCTTACACCTTTCTGAATACCAGCTTCTCTCTCATGTCCTTCAGCTCGAATGACTGCTGTCTGGTTTCTGTATAGATTGTATACCACCCTCCTATCCCTGTACTGTATTCCAATAGATTTCAAAATGTCAAACAATTTAGTCCAATCATCGTTATCAAATGCCTTTTCTAAGTCTACAAATGCCATGAACGTTCTCTTATCTTTCCTTATTCTACCTTCCAAAATCAGCCTAAGACTTAGTACAGCTTACCTTGTTCCTACATTTCTCATGAAACCAAACTGGTCTTCACCCAACTCCGATTCTATCTGGCTTTCAATCCTCTTGTAAATTATTCTAGATAGGATCTTTGAAGCATGAGTAACCAGGCTGATTGTACGGTAATCTTCACATCTGCCAGCCCCCACTTTCTTTGGTATAGGGATGATAACATTCTTCTTGAAATCAGGGGATACCTCACCTGTCTCATAAATCCTACACACCAAGTGAAATAACCTGATCAGACCTTCATCTCCTATGCATCGTAGTAACTCAATCGGTATATCATCTATGCCTGGTGCTTTGTTCCTGTTTAAGCCTTCCAATGCTCTGTCAAATTCTGATCTCAATATTAAATCTCCTTTGCATCCTCATCAATTTCCTCCTCCCTTTCCATTACACGATTCTCAATCTCCAAACTCCATGTAAGATTTCCATCTCTCAACCTTTTCTTCCCTACCTGTTACTGGCTTTCCATTTGTGTCCTTAATATCACAGCACTTAGTCTTCTTTTCCCCAAAAGTATTCATAATCCTTCGATGAGCAGTGTCTACTTTTCCTAATTTCAGACAATTTTCTATACCTGCACATTTCTCTTTCAACCATTTTTCTTTCGCTTCCTTGCACTTCTTGTTGACCTCATTTCTCAGACGTCTGTATACTGCTTTCCCCTTTTCATCTCTTACATTCTTGTATTTCCGCCTTTCATCCATCAATTCTAGTATATCCTGAGTGATTCACGGTTTTCTACCTGTTCTTTCTTTCCTACCAATGTTTTCTTCTGCGGATTTTGTTATTTCATTCTTCAAAAGTGCCCATTCGTCTGCAATTGAAGTTTGTTTAGGGTTTTTCATTAGTCCTTCCTTTATACTCTTCTTGAATCTTTCGTTTACATCCTTTACTTTCAGTCTGTCTATTGCCCACCTTTTGGCTTTTGACTTTCCTTCAGTTTCTAAAACTTTAATCTGCATTTCATTACAACCAGATTGTGGTCAGAGTTTATGTCAGCACCAGGATATGTTTTACAATCCAAAATCCGGTTTCGAAACCTCTGCTTGACCATAATGAAGTCGATTTGGTAACGCCCTGTATCTCCTGGTCTCATCCATGTGTATATTCTTCTATTGTGGTTATTGAATAAGGTGTTTGCTATGACCAACTCATGCTCGGTGCAGAATTACATCAGCCTGCTTCCTCGATCATTCCATTCACCTAATACGAAATCTCCTACTATCTTCCCTTCTCTCCCTTTTCCTACCACAGCGTTCCAATCTCCCATTACTATAATATTTTCATCACCCTTGATATACCTCAGAATTTCATCTATTTCTTCGTAGACCTTTTCAACATCCTCATCATCAGCTTGACTGGTAGGCATATAGACTTGTACCACTGTGGTGCACGTAGGTTTAGTATTCATTTTTGCTACAATAATCCGTTCACTATATTGCTCATAATATTCCACCCGCTGTCCAAGTTTCCTACTCAATATGAGACCAACCCCTGCTTGGTCATTGTTTGATTTAGTGCTAATTACCCTATAGCCTCCTGACCAAAAGTCCTGTTCTTCCTGCCAGCGCATTTCACTAAACCCAACCAAATCCAACCTCAACCTATCCATTTCCCTTTCTAAGTTTTCTAACCTTCCACTTCCTAACAGACTTCTAACATTCCACGCTCCGATCCGTAGAATATCAGATTTCCTCTTTGTCACTTCTGTGATGTTAACCCCCACTCGAGTAGTCCCCACCCGGAGATCCGAACGGGGGACTATCCTGTCGACCAAAGTATTATGTGCTCTCGAGTTTGAAGGTTGTTTGTGAAGTAACCAATAGACCTACATAAAATACAATAACATCATCATTTTCGTCGTTCTATTCTACGTTAGTTCATGTAGGTTTGGAATTTTTAATTTATATTTTAATATTTTTTATCGCAGTTGGAACACAAAATGTGCTCTTTTTAAGTGTGTCTCAACCATGCGTCACTTTTAAGAATTATTATCTCAAAACCCCGTCATCAGATCGAATGCAAATTTTAACACAATATACATTGGAATGTTGTATAACTGTTTTATTAATTTTAAAATTTTGTGTGTCCAAGAAACAAAGTTGTTATCATTTTTGTAAGGTAACTTTTTCTCGGCTCGGGGTGGTTGGAAAATATAGCTCTTGGTCGCGTTGTAATCCTTATACATCAAGAAGTTATGCTGTATGACGGTGAATTACGTAAATTAATTCACTTATTTTATATCGGTTTGTATTTGTTCGTGGAAATAAGGCATGATACACCAGCCGGCCGCTCCGGGGTAAGCTATACAGCGTTGCTGAGATGGAGCCCATCACTGCCGAGCGAGGCGAGGTCGTATTTCCCCGTTCAAATATAAACCGATATAAAATAAGTGAATTAATTTACGTATTTTAAAGTCATACAGCATAACGTTTTGATGTATAAGGATTACAACGCAACCAAGAACTACCTATTCCAACCACCCCAAGCAGAGAAAACGTTACCTTACACAAATGATAACAACTTTGTTTCTTGGACACGAAAAATTTTGAAATTAATAAACCAGTTTTACAACATTCCAATGTATATTGGGTTAAAATTTGGATTCGATCTTATGACGGGTTTGTGAGACAATAATTCCTAAATGTGACGCATGGTTGAAACACGCTTAAAAACGGGCACTTTTTGTGTTCAAACTGCGATAAAAAATATTAAAATATAAACTAAAAATTCCAAACCTACATGAACTCACGTAAAATAGAACGACGAAAATGATGATGTTATTGGATTTTATGTATGTCTATTGGTTACGTCACAAACAACCTTCAAACTCGAGTACACATAATACTTTGGTCGACAAGCAATTTAGATAGAAGAAAATACTTACAAAACGTAATTTATATAAATATATATATATATATATATATCTGGAATAGGTAGTTCTTGGTCGCGTTGTAATCCTTATACATCAAAACGTTATGCTGTATGACTTTAAAATACGTAAATTAATTACATATAAACTTTTGAGCCGCTATCCTACACCCGAAAAAGTCTTAATCACAATGACTAAATTTGCAGGCGTTAAACAGATGATTTATTTACTTAAAATAATAATGACGATAGGGGCTAATAAACTCGACGTGGAGCTCTCTTACAACAACAAAAAATAAACAACAAAATCCCGGCGAGATTCACAGCTTCATTTTCGTTAACTTACGAGCAAAATTCCGTTTTGAGTGTAATTCTGACACCCCGGCGTATGTAAAGCCACATCAGTTAAAAACGACGTTAAATCCACATTATCAACAACAACAGCATTCTGCGTTCAATGTGATCTCTTCTGCTTCTGTTTTTAAGACGAGCACTCACAGTCTTGTCGAGAGGGTTAGAAAGAGGTGCACTCATCGTCGCGAAGACAACTGCTCTAGCTAATAACGTACTGTATCGAAATATGTGTCACGATATCATCTTCAGGATGCTTTTTAAAACTAAAAGACTGTAAGCAGAGGTTATAAACCTTGTCTGCAGAAACGCCGTCAAACAATTTGTGTAGTTCCGACCATACTTCCCGAGACGTATTAAGACGCATTATTTTCTGCAATGTTTCTTCAGTCATGTTTGTAGTTAAAATAATTAAAGCATTACTGTTCGCTTTATTAAATGCTTCTAATGCACTTTTGTACGCCGCCCTTTCATCAGCAGTCGCACTCGCGGGAAGTACATTCGGTTTGACTAACCTGCCTTCGAAAGCATCAAGTGCTTCGGGAATTCCACGTAAACAAATACTTGTTTTGTACTTCCAAGTGCTCCAATTTGATTTCCCTTCCAGAAGTCCGATGTTGATAAACCTTGTTGAATCCATTTTGCACTGCAACGATATCAACACGTGCGTAACCTCAAAGTCAGCTTCGTCACGATTTCGAACAGAAATATACAACGCCGACACGTTTTATCACACACTTAATTTCTCAACACGTATCTGGGCCCATAACCTATTGATGTCTTTAGTTAAATCACCAGATAACACTTGGAATACTCTGAATAATAAGTTCTTTATGAACAAACTGCAATATAGCCTACATTAGGTAGCCACTACTAACGGACACTATTTTGAACACCAAAGGCACACGAGTAACACAGAACACCAACATTGTAACATGAAATGTTACAGAAGAAGAAAGTTATTGGATAACATCAACAATATCGTAATAAGAAAAATACATGTACACAAATATCAATTAGAAAGAGAAGAGAACTGATTGTAACACATATTTGTTCTTTTATTACTGACAATAATGAAGCTAGAGTCGAAAACAAAGGGTATCAGATAGGATCGTCTATGAAGTATTAGGCTTTACAAATAAAATACACGCCAGGTTGAAAGCTCAAAATTATAAACGTATTGTACAAATAACTTGAAATAAAATGAATCTATAAATTTTTACTCAATGTTTACAAAAAAAATGTTGACTTATTATTACTAAACAAACTATTTAAAACAAATAAACTTATCAACTAACCTAATTTACACAAAACATTATTTCCTACTCTTTGCATCTGCAAACATGTTAATTTGGCTACATGTGAGAAGTTAAGTTTTCGAGCTCTTTCATTTTCAATCGATAAAAGGGCCAACCCACTTACGTTCTTGGCTCATTGTGCTTCTTAGGAAGGACTTGATGATTCTCAGCTTGGATGAAGATCTTTCTGCTTCAGCCACTGCGATAGATACAGTCAAGAACATAAAACAAGCAGTAGGCTACACACGTCAGGATAGCTTGCATCCAGAATGTGATTTTCAATGTAGAGGAGGTCTATCAGTTACTTAATAGTCGACATTTTCTTAATTTTAGAGGAAAAAGATGCACGCACGATGGAAATTAGTGCAGGAACTGTTGGCGACACATCATCAGAAAAAGTCTCAGCGAAACCTTTTGCCGCTTAAACAGTTCGTCATCTGGAGACATTTAGATACGATGTTCAGTTGCTGCAAAATCTTTGTTTGTACAACTAACAGAAGCACAAATTCAAAACTTTCAAAATTATTTTTCAATCCTATTGTACCATTCCTTTCTTTTGCCTTATTACTTGTCAAAATAAGTTTGGATAGCTCTCTTAATACATCGCCAAACCTCTCCTTGGGTTGAGTGTTTTGAACGTTATGTTTGCATTTTCAGATGCATCTTGCAGCACCAGCCAGTGCTTGATACCGTGTCCAAAAAAGTTGTAGATATTTAGTACATCCTCAAAAGCTGCGATATTTCACGATTGGTTTCTACAGCGTCTTTCAATACCAGATTTAAATTGTGACTTGAACGAAATATGCATGTGGCGCCAACTTCTTGAATCTTTTCCTGCAATCCTTTGTATACTCCACTCATTTCGCTTGCACCGTTATAACCTTGGCGACAACATATTTTCAATTCAAGGAGAGCCCTGTATTTCATATTTGACTTCTTTCAGTACTTCATTTTCCATCAAAGAAATAACTTCATTTTGGATGCTAGGGCTTAAATAGTTTACATTTTCTGCTGGCTTTTGCAAAAGGGTCTTTAGGACAGGGTCATAGTCAGACAGAAGTTCTATTATAGACATGAAATTTCCTTTATTTGGATCTTACATTTTACTACTTCTTCCGCGGAAAGCAAGGTTACAGGTGGCCAAAGTTAATGAAAGATTTATTATTCTTTCTAGAACGTTCCTCCAGTAACTTTTCTCTTCTTTAAACTGTTTTTTTTCTAAAGCATCACTCATGGTTTCATCATCCCTACATTTCTCAAATATAACACAAGAAAATATGTGGTCATCCGATTGTTCATGAGTTTCAATTCTAACAGAAAGATGTTTCCGGTCGTTTAGTCCCGTACTACCGAGAGTGTTCTCAGAATGTTGTAGGAACAGCCAACATTGTTGACAGTAGACACGGTCTAACCTTTGCGAATAGCAAAGCCAGAGTCTGTTACATTTCATCCCAGAACCTGATATAAAACTGTAGTAATTATAAGTAGTTGAAAATGATCTTTTACTTCTTCGTCCATCAGGCTGTTTTGGAGAGGGACCACGAGTTTGACAAGGTCCTGAAACTATGATTAACCTTTTCATTGATGGATTATTGACGGGACTGGGAAATTCAATTTTGTCTTGCAAATCATAATTTTCATCGTGTCCAGTTTCAGTCAAGCTTACTGCGTCCTGATAAAGACATGAGAGGCCACTATGAGTGGTCGGAACATCGATTTTATGTACTTCAGACTGTTGATAAGCGTCAACATATGAAACAAGTAGTTCCGTGAAGAACTATACAGCCTATTTTCATGTGTCCTACTTATGTTAGTTGTCACTATCAACATACACAATTTCAGTTTGATTGCTGTAATAGATTTGTAGATATTGAGAACCGACTAAATCTTGCGGATGGTCGCCATGTTGATTTTTATATTATGTAGGTCTTAGAATTATGTACTGTTACAAGAAGATTATTGTGTACGTGTAGTATTCAAACTTCAATCGCATGATTAGGACATAAGAAGTTAAAACTAGATTTTAAAATTTCGCTCAGCTGCCATCTAGTGGTTATAGAAACTATTGAAAAAGTTAGATGCCAGTGGATTAACATTTGTCTAAGGATTTACTGTAGCAAGTGTGACTGCACTCGGATGGTTAAATTGCGAGAAACGACCATGTGAATATTTATACTTCGCGTCGCCGCCATGTTGGATTTGTGATCACCAGGTTATTGAAAGTCGTATAAGTGAAATTATGTTCATAGCCCCTATGAACATTAAAAAATTCAGTTTGATTGCTGTAATAGATTCTATCTATCTATCTATTGGGATCCATTTAATATTTCGAATGGTCGCCATGATGGATTGTTATATGTATAGGCCATAGAGTCATGTACCATTAAAGGAAAATTATTTCGTAAGTTCATTATTCAAACTTTGACTTCGATCGCATGATTACGACACAAGGAATAGAAACTTAATTTTAAAATTCACACAGCCGCCATTTTGAGGTTATGTAAACAATAGAACTAAATTATATACCATTGCATTACAATGTGTATAAACATTTTCTGTACCCAGTTTAATTACGTTTGGATGATTAAATCGCGAGAAAGGTCTATTTAAAATTTTCAACTTCGCTTGGCCGCCATATTCCTTTTGTAGTTAACTGGTTTTTGAAAGTCTTATGGATGAACTTCCAGTAGTGCCCTTTATCTCTGTACAAAATTTCAGGGTGATACCGCTAATAGTGTCAGAGATATGGGATGCCGGTGAAATATTTCGCGCAGCCGCCATCTTGAGGTTATGTAAAAAAATTGAATGACGTTAGATGTCGGTGTATTACAATGTGTATAAACATATACTGTACCAAGT
This sequence comes from Meconema thalassinum, assembly GCA_946902985.2. Classification (NCBI taxonomy): domain Eukaryota; kingdom Metazoa; phylum Arthropoda; class Insecta; order Orthoptera; family Tettigoniidae; genus Meconema; species Meconema thalassinum. The sequence goes on from OX336397.1 coordinate 6,272,900, forward strand.
TTTATGGCGTTTGGATGGTTAAATCAAGAGAAACGTCCATCTAAATGTCACAATTTCGGTTGGCCGCCATGTTGGTTTTGTAGTTACCAGGTTTTCAAAAATCACATAGGTGAACTTCTAGTAGTTCCTTTTATCACCGTGAAATATTCCAGCGTGATATCGGTAATAGTTTCGGAGATATTGAATGCTGGTGAAATATTTCGCACAGCCGTCATGTTGGATTAGTGTGACGTAACACAATTTGAAGGGCGCGATCGGTGTCGCCCGGAATAGTGCTATGAACTCGCCAAGTTTCATTGAAATCGCTCCAGCCATTTAGAAGTTATTAGGGGGGGACACTCACCATCACACACCCCATCACACACGCACGCACAGACAGACACACGGACAAAAGGTGATCCTATCAGCCTAATTATTCATAAATGAAAATAGACTAAAAAATACATAGTGAATAATATTGAGCAATAACATTTCGTGTAGTGGTTTATAGTTGATTGCAGTGTTTTATTTGTAGAAACAGATTCAATTAACTGTTGAACTAACTGTTGAACTAACTGATTATTGGTTGGTTTACGGGACAAAAAGACTGTGTCATCAATGATTGTCGCCCCTTGAAGAGATGCATACTGTATACGGTACCCGATACAGTTTGGTTTTTTATGTCAAGTGAAAAACGAACAAATGTGCTCAGTCCAAGTGAAGTGAATCAACCGTCGCAATTCGTAAACCGCTTCATTGTTCGTTTTTATCACACATTCTATGCATTTTATAATATGAACGTAATATGATATTAGATTGTTATAACATATTACGTCCTGACCAAATTGTTAATGGAACTGTTAACAACAATAATTTCACTTTGCGTTACAACTTATAACACTTTTACAATATAGTGTTCTATCCTTGTGTTGGGGGATGAGATGAACAGGGGTGTGTGAATGTATAATTTTGGGGGTGGTTTCCGAAAAGGTGTAGTTTCCCGTAATTGGGGAGACTTCTAGTGTAAGTGTTGGTGAGAGGATGTAATCTTATGGGGTACGATCCTATGGGGTGCGTCTACTCGTTAAGGGAAGTATAATTATGGAAGGAGCTATTAACTTGGACTAGCAGTTAATTTTGAGCGAGCGAAAGCGAGATCAGTTGCAAAGTCGGCACTTGGCCGCTAGCTGTCTGGCTGCTACGCGAATACAATGGAGTTCCAGACGGTGCAATTCCTGGCGTTCACGGTCAGGGGCAATTAGGGGTAAGAACAGGTTGGGCGTAAGGATGTAAAGACAAGTGAAATGAGTAAAAATGTGTGTGTTTGCTGACCAAGTATTTATTAGGTCAGTTATGGTGATCTGATGTCCCTTTTGCAAGTGGACAGGTTTCAAACAATGTGTTACCAGTACAAGTGAGGATTTGGGTGATGTAGTACAAAGTTACAAGGAGATCTGAGCACACTCTATTCTCACCTGGTAGTGACGTGCTGGAGTTGGAGCTGGAACTGGAGATGCAGAGCCGCTGGCCGCGATTAGATATTGGGCTTTCCTGGGGCCTACCTTTTAAGGTCTCCCGAGCTGCTGAATTGACGTTTCGTCATTGTTGGTGTTCCAGATTCCGGCGATAGTGTGTTTGTTTATGAGTGATGTAAGCTTGGCTACAGCTAGACTACTGCGCCTGCCTGTGTTAAGGAAGTGTATAAGGCTTACAGCCTGTAGGGGTAGTTTATAGGTGAAAGATGAAGGGGTGTGTTGACGTTTCAGTTCCTAGGGCCGTACCGACCCTTGGGCTGAACAATAATTAACTTTGGGTTCTTCTTACCTTCTTTATTTCCATTTTCTTCCTTTTGATCCTGTTTCTGCACCGAAACGTACTCTAAACCTGATTGAGTGAGGGTGCAACCATGCAATTAACGATTTAGTACAAACACGAACCGTCTCCTCTTTTTTCTTTTTATCCTTCCTTTTGTTATCTCAACTTTCATAAGTACATTTCAAAGTGTCGTTAAAAATAGCACAATGCAAGTTACAACTGAAGTTCAGCCATTTAACCGCTGAGACGACACTACTGCTACTACTCTGCTACTGTGTGGTGTGATGTCGCAGTGGAGGGGGAAGGGGTGGAACGATGAGTCATGGTCATGCGCTGAATGGGGAACAAAGCATTGTCTGTCCAGCGCCTGGGTCGGGCGCCCGGCTATCAAAAAATACTCACAGAATACCACACAAATCGATGGATATATCTTACATACAGATTGCACTCAGCGTGACTAGTTTCTAAACACAAGTTTAGACGCGTAGTTCAGTACAATTGGAGCCCCAGAACTAGATTGAATTCTCAAATATGTTTTCTAGTACTACTTTTATTTATTATTTATTTATTTATAATATTTCTTTTAGGGTTTGGGGGCCCCCTAACATCGGGGGCCCCGGGGCGGTGCCCCGCTTGCCCCATTGTATCTACGCCACTGACCGCAGTTACAAATACTCACTCCAGTACAGACTTCACAGTCAGAGTTTGGCAAAATGTATTTTAGGTAAAAAATACTACAATTAGGTATTTTAGATACATAATATATTTATATGGGAAGCCTCCGTGGCTCAGGCGGCAGCACGCCGGCCTCTCACCGCTGGGTCCGTGGTTCAAATCCCGGTCACTCCATGTGAGATCTGTGCTGGACAAAACGGAGGCAGACAGGTTTTTCTTCGGGTACTCCGGTTTTCCCTGTCAAAATTTCATTCCAGCAACACTCTCCACTATCATTTCATTTCATGTCATTCATTTAATCATCGCCCCAGGGGAGTGCGTCAGGCCTCGGCAGCCGGCACAGTTCATATCCTCGCCGCTAGATGGGGGCTTCATTCATTCCATTCCTGACCCGGTCGGAGACTGGAAGCAGGCTGTGGATTTTCATTTTTTTTTTCAATATACTTATATATTTCCGGAAAATATAAAATAGTATTTAAGAATACAATTCAAAACACAAAATACTTTCCTCCACTCAGACTGTTCAATATATCAATAATATATTACTATTATAGATACTGCTGTCATCGGATACGCGCGTTAACGTGCAAGGGCAATGGTTCACATCCCACCGTCACCCCCATGAAATGGTTTTCCTCACCTCGTCACCGATCCCGTAAAACGGCGAATAATATGTAGAGATTATTATTATTATTATTATTATTATTATTATTTTCGTAAGGCCGAAGCTACCTGTTGAAGAACATTGGAGCTATTCGATCTAATCCCCAATTTAGACACAGCGAAACCGGAACTGTATTGGATAGTCTGTCGCTTAGATTTAATCAATTCTGTCTTGCAATCAAGAGATGTGATACGAGAGATATTTACGACTATCACTGGGAATCAAACTACCACTGATCCACCAAGCTATAGCAGTATGTACTGATTACACTGGTTGTAACTCATGACAGAACGCTATCATCTTTGAAGGACTGCTGCTAAACTCAAGACACGGAACCTTTGTGGAATGAGATCAAAATGTTAGATACACAAGAGTATGGCAAACCAAGTTCCGTCTATTGAATCACACGCTATAATGCAAAGGGACACAGTCCCATTACACTATATTTTGACATAGTCACCAAGTCTCTGTAAACAATGATCGTCACGGTCAACTAATCGTTCAATGATAGAGGTTTGCACCTTGGTCATGGAGCCATCGGAGAACCGCTGTTTGCTCCTGTTCATCATTGTCAAATCGCTGCCCACCCAGGTGGTCCTTCAGCTTGCCGAACAGATGGAAATCTCATGGTGCCAGATCCGGATTGCATGGCGGTGACTTCCATACCTCCCTTCGAAAACGTTGCAACAAAGCCTGTGTAGCGCAAGCTGTGTGTGCGGTGTTGCATTGTCGTGCAGGAGAACAATGCCTCGGCTTCACTTTCGACGTCTCCTGTTTTTTACAACGTTGCTTAGCGAGGTCAATGTTTGTAATGGTCGCGCTCTTCCACATAAACTGCTGTGCGATACACAGTCTGCGATTGATGCGAATCATTTCATCGACTCACTGAATATTGTCTACTGTGGTCGATGTTGATAGCCTTCCTTCCCGCACGGCATCCCACACTTCTGTCCGGCCGTGCTCAAATTGTTGGCACCATTTCTGGCCACGGCATTGCATTTGGTCCATACACCACCACACCTTCAGGGTGAATCTCTGTGCAATTCATCCGTTTTGCCCACAAGAACCGTACGGTGCCACACACTTCCACTTTGAAGTTTGTTTCCAGTTACCACGCCATTTCACTCGCTCACTACGATGCACCTTTTACCAGTTCCGTAGCAGAATTGTCGCTGCGGGAAGTAATACCCCTGCCCTCACTTCGGACCACGCGCCTGACGCCGGACGACATGTGTAATATGCTAATTGTACGCTCTACGTACTGTACCCGAATTTTATTGTTGCATGAATTGCATTTCTGACAGAGTTGAGAGGATTTGTAATGTCGACATTTTAGTGTTTAAATATTGAATCCGAGGGAAGAACTAAGTACTCTGATAGGAAGAAGTGCCGGTCCAATCAGAGAATATATAACAAGAGAGTTTAGGCGTACAAGTCAAGGTTAATGATCCAGGAATAACGATCCAATAGGAGCGAGGCTTCGTAATACGTATGGTATCAGGCAAGAAGTTATAGGCAACCCGTTGAACTATGTCGTGAGATAATTGATATTCCATGACATGCAGACCAGTATGAAGAAGTTTCTCACGTTTTATTAACAAGCTCGTTAAGAGGATTGTAATGGAGTTGAACGATGGCATAATTAATAATGACAATTATTGGAACAGTAACTTTTATTTGGAATAGGAAATTAAGGCAGACAACTGTAGGTTTGGTGGAACACGCACTCTGTGGAGAAGGTCGCCATTAAAAATTGAAGAATAGGGGAAGGATTAGCGGAAGCGAGTCTATGATATTGTGTCGCTTGAGGCGGTGTGATATGTCGTTCTGGAGTGATTCCCAGCGTGCGGAATGTGTGTCAGTTCGTTTACCGAGAGCCGAGGCAGTGAATCGGTAAAGAGGAGACGAAGGTCGCGCTCTTCAAATTGAACTTAATGATCATGCGTAAGTGATTCTGTGAACAGAATAATTCGTGGATACGTTAGCGAAGTGTTATATTCCTCGGAAAGGAAATACTTTAACGAGTTTGAAAGGATACTGAGCCACTGAATACAGTTCTATAGACGTGAATTGTAAGGAAGGAATATGCACTAGAAATTGTTCTTTGCAGGATATTGAAAGTAATGACTGCTTGTCGGGCGTTATACGGTACCGTGCACGAGGAAACAGTCATCGAACTATTGAAATTTAGCCACGTGGAGTGAATAACCAGACTCATAAGGGCACATTGTCATATTAAGCCACGATGCTAATATAACGAGTTATTACAATGGACATTCCCAAATTGGAATTGGGAGATATGATGCGGATCTTTGTTGGAGTTGATATAATGGCTGTCTAAATTATATAAGGGCATGTAACATGCAAGATGCAGAAGATATTTGATGTGAATTAGCTGGACTCGGAAGGAGATAGTGATGACAGTGGCCATGTTTGAAATTCGTCAGATATTAAGACGAGGATGCATTTCACGATATCCTACAATGGAATTCGACGACTTTATTACCACACGAGGTTGTCTGGTGTTTCCGATCTGAGAAGATGAAGGATGGTCGGAGATCGGAATTGAACCTGGGAATGCGGTCGGAACGAGGTGACAGTGTCTGGGAAGATGATTTGATGGAGAACGATTTCCTGTTCCACGCGACGCTTGGCGAGTTCTCAGTTGCGATGACGACGATCTTGGAAAGTAGTGGAGGAGTAATGGTGCTCTCCCAGCTTTATTCCTATTCCTCAGAAAGGAAGTCGAACCTCATTTTGTCATGTGCAGTTCAACTCAAGGTAGCAGAAATCCATTGATGTAGTATTTGAATGTAGGCATGCTTTGAAAATATCTGAAGTAGCATTTTCGACATCACACTGTAGAATCTAGTTCTCGCATTTATGCTCGGAGTTGGTTTACTATTTTCTTAATTTTTTATATTATTTAAATTTAATTGTTGAAGCGGATTTTCATTTAAGATTGGAATTTCGAATTTTAACTGCGTAATATTTTCTCATACTTCAATTGATGATGGAATCCAGAGTTTTTGGATTTAAAATTATTTTGGTGATATCTGGACTTTATATAAGTTGTGATTAAAATTTATCTTGTTTAATTTTCGTAATTTATTGATGACGATCGTTCGTTGATCAGTTCACTGAGGTGAATTTCGAGAGCTGACATTATTTTAAATGGAGGTCAGATTTTTGAAAAACATTCTAACGGAGAACACTAAGAATAAATATGGCTAAGAAATATTTGTTATAAATCGGAGTAAAGTTTTTATATACTTTGTGGAAAAGTCATTAAGTGGATTTAATTATTTGTAAAGTCATTGAAGTAGCTATACAGTGAAGATATTTGGTTGGGAAAAGAAGTTGAAAGGCAATTATTGCATTATAGAACCTATTGTTATTATTTTATTAATCCAAATTGCAATTAAGGAAAGATCTAGGGTTCGTCATGAGGTGGACAGTTATTAAATGTATTCGAGCATAAATGTATTTTCAGAACGTAGTTAATGGATTTACGTAGAAGTTTTGTAATATTAATGAAGGTGGTATACAAATTATTATTAATAGGCTGAGGAATGATATTCCAGCTAGGTAACGTTGTGTCGAGTGGTAGTGGCAATGTGCACATTGTATGAGTAATAAATAGGCGTTGATAATACGCAGTCTATAATCGTGTGCGTTTTATTCATTGTAAAATATGCGTTATAGAATAGTTGATCTTTATTATGGAATGATAGTTCGGGTGACAATCACGATCAGCTGTTTATGTCATATAATTGGTTCTTGCTCAAATCGTCATTTTATGGTTTATGGAAAGAGATCGTACTCGAAGCAAAGGCAATTTGATAATGTATTAAACATAATTAAGTTAATGATATTAGTGTTCCAATTCTGGAGAAAGAAAAGTTCTGGTGGACACAATTGTAATCTAGGCTTAATTGCACAGGTTATTAATACCGATCTGTGACAATAACAATGATATAGACTAAAGTACGGTGGCAAAATTCAAAGATTAGTGTATAATTGTAAAATAATGGGGGAAATGGTAAATAGATTGTTAATATTCAGCAACAAATTTAATAATTACTTTTATTGATTTTGCTATTAGTTGGAATATTTACAAGTTTTTTGGAATAGGGTTAATAATATTTAAGGAGTTCTTGTATAGAATTAGGTGACATGTAAATATTTCCCTTTACTCCTTAAATTAGGGAATAGTTCGATTCAAGTATAATTTATTTATTGAGGTTAATCATTTTTGCTGTAATTGGCGAGTTAGTTTAATGTTGCTATTTTCTAAGCGATTACTGGAAGTAATTTAGCCTCTTTAATTTCGATGTACGTTTTGATGATATAAACTTATGCTGGCACGTAGTTGCGTGTTACTGGCGTTATATAGAAATTTGATATTTTTATTTGCAATAATGAAGGGGCATATTGCGTTATAGTGGAGATAAGACTAATGGGCCCACCATTTACCCAATCCTCGAGTGTTTGAAAGGGTTTCTCACTCTCCAGTTTCTTATTTGATTTCCTTACCGAACCTCCAGTTAGTCCTGTAGCACAATTTAGAATAACGATACCCTTCCTGATGTGTTTGCCAGTAGTTCTTCGTGGTCTTTTAGCCGGGTACCACAAGTTCCTACGATCCTGGTTTTTCTTACTCTTCGGATTCCAGCAGAGATCTCCGGATAAGGGTACAATACCCTCTTTATTACTTCACAATTTACATGTCTTGTTGACGGCGAATATATATTTTGGGAGCTCGGTCTATGTCGAAAATATTTTACCAGCTTGTTGGTTGTGAGTTTTCTCTACGGCCTTTAAGACAGGATATTGCACTTGTATTTCAGAGTATATAAACACATTTTCCAGGGGGGAGACGTTTTGGCTTCCCCTTTAGATCCGCGTGACACCGTAGTTAACGTGCAACCACATTGGTTTGAACAACGAACCCAGTCTCTTCCCGCTTATCATGAGATCGAAAAACCAGAAACCAAGCACATTTTCCTATAGGAAGTGCAGCACCCCAGATACCTTTAACCCAAAATGTACAATCGCGTACAGTCTCATGACTGACTGAGATGTGTCAATAAGACACCACCTTTTAAAGTATGGTTTTTATCAGTTAAACAGCCCTGATTTTTTGGTAAAAAGAACAGCTTATGGAGCCGTACTGAAAGTTATTGTGGTGCCTTTAAGGACAGATGTTTCTCAGCGCACCTCACCACATTTCTCGCTGTGTCTATAATAATATTCCAGGTAGCAATGTCTGACCTCGAACTAAGGGCTGAGTTAGCTGTGCTTCTCTCTCCCACTTCGGTGGAGCAGTCAGTATCATGCTCGACTGCTATTCCCATGATCGTTGGTTCAAACCTCGTCCGATGTTCGGATCATCCTTCGTAGGGGAAGTAAAGCCAGCAGGCCCATGCCATTGATTTACGGCATGTAAACGAACCAACCACCACAATTGGTAGTGTGTACTAAAATGTATAGGTTATATTTCGTTAGAGATGCTCTATCAAGTTCCAACGTTCGCCTCTAGGTGTCATTGTCAACTGGTAGCAAAAGTTGGAACTACTTGATATTGAACTTGCTCATTCATCATCAATCAATTGTAGCTCACCCTATGAGTGTCCGCATTGAATGTATCTCATCCACACGCGACGGTACTTGTATCTCACCCTATGAGTGTCTACATTGAATGTATCTCATCCACACGCGACGGTACTTGTAGCTCACCCTATGAGTGTCAACATTGAATGTATCTCATCCACACGTGACGGTACTTGTAGCTTACCCTATGAGTGTCGGCATTGAATGTTTCTCATCCACACGCGACGGTACTTGTAGCTCACCCTATGAGTGTCCACATTGAATGTGTCTTATCCACACGCGACGGTACTTGTAGCTCACCCTATAAGTGTCCACATTGAATGTATCTCATCCACACGCGACGTTACTTGTAGCTCACCCTATGATTGTCCACATTGAATGTATCTCATCCACACGCGACGGTACTTGTAGCTCGCCCTATGAATGTCCACATTGAATGGATCTCATTCACACGCGACGGTACTAGTAGCTCACCCTATGGGTGTCCGCATTGTATCTCATCAACACGCGACGGAACTTGTAGCTCACCCGATGAGTGTCCACATTGAATGTATCTCATTCACACGCGACGGTCCTTGTAGCTCACCCGATGAGTGTCCACATTGAATGTATCTCATCCACACGCCACGGTATTTGTAGCTCACCCTATGAGGGTCCGCATTGAATGTATCTCATCCACACGCGACGGTACTTGTAGCTCACCCTATGAGTGTCCACATTTGATGTATCTCATCAACACGTGACGGTACTTGTAGCTCACCCTATGAGTGTCCACATTGAATGTATCTCATCCACACGCGACGGTACTTGTAGCTCACCCTAAGAGTGTCCACATTGAATGTAACTCATCCACACGCGACGGTACATGTAGCTCACCCTATGAGTGTCCACATTGAATGTATCTCATCCACACGCGACGGTACTTGTAGCTCACCCTAAGAGTGTCCACATTGAATGTAACTCATCCACACGCGACGGTACATGTAGCTCACCCTATGAGTGTCCGCATTGTATCTCATCCACACGCGACGGTACTTGTAGCTCACCCCATGAGTGTCGACATTGAATGTATCTCATCCACACGCGACGGTACTTGTAGCTCATCCGATGAGTGTCCGCATTGAATGTATCTCATCCAAACGTGACGGTACTTGTAGCTCACCCTATGAGTGTCCACATTGAATGTATATCATCCACACGCGACGGTACTTGTAGCTCATCCTATGAGTGTCCACATTGGATGAATCTCATCCACACGTGACGGTACTTGTAGCTCACCCTATGAGTGTCCACATTGAATGTATCTCATCCACACGCGACGGTACTTGTAGCTCACCCTATGAGTGTCCACATTGGATGTATCTCATCCACACGCGACTGTACTTGTAGCTCACCCCATGAGTGTCGACATTGAATGTATCTCATCCACACGCGACGGTACTTGTAGCTCATCCGATGAGTGTCCGCATTGAATGTATCTCATCCACACGCGACGGTACTTGTAGCTCACCCTATGAGTGTCGACATTGAATGTATCTCATCCACTCGCGACGGTACTTGTAGCTCACCCTATGAGTGTCAACATTGAATGTATCTCATCCACACGTGACGGTACTTGTAGCTCTCCCTATGAATGTCCACATTGAATGTATCTCATCCACACGCGACGGTACTTGTAGCTCACCCTATGAATGTCCACATTGAATGTATCTCATCCACACGTGACGGTACTTGTAGCTCTCCGTATGAGTGTCCGCATTGAATGTATCTCATCCACACGCGACGGAACTTGTAGCTCACCCTATCAGTGCCAGCATTGAATGTATCTCATCCACACGAGACGGTACTTGTAGCTCACCCTATGAGTGTCCACATTGAATGTATCTCATCCACACGCGACGGCACTTGTAGCTCACCCTATGAGTGTCCGCATTGAATGTATCTCATCCAAAAGCAACGGTACTTGTAGCTCACCCTATGAGTGTCCACATTGAATGTATCTCATCCACACGCGACTGTATTTGTAGCTCACTATATGAGTGTCCACATTGAATGTATCTCATCCACACGCGATGGTACTTGTAGCTCACCCTATGAGTGTCCACATTGAATGTATCTAATCCACATGCGGCGGTACTTGTAGCTCACCCTATGAGTGTCCACATTGAATGTATCCCATCCAAAAGCAATGGTACTAGTAGCTCACCCTTGAGTGTCCACATTGAATGTATCTCATCCACACGCGACGGTACTTGTAGCTCATCCGATGAGTGTCCGCATTGAATGTATCTCATCCAAACGTGACGGTACTTGTAGCTCACCCTATGAGTGTCCACATTGAATGTATATCATCCACACGCGACGGTACTTGTAGCTCATCCTATGAGTGTCCACATTGGATGAATCTCATCCACACGTGACGGTACTTGTAGCTCACCCTATGAGTGTCCACATTGAATGTATCTCATCCACACGCGACGGTACTTGTAGCTCACCCTATGAGTGTCCACATTGGATGTATCTCATCCACACGCGACTGTACTTGTAGCTCACCCCATGAGTGTCGACATTGAATGTATCTCATCCACACGCGACGGTACTTGTAGCTCATCCGATGAGTGTCCGCATTGAATGTATTTCATCCACACGCGACGGTACTTGTAGCTCACCCTATGAGTGTCGACATTGAATGTATCTCATCCACTCGCGACGGTACTTGTAGCTCACCCTATGAGTGTCAACATTGAATGTATCTCATCCACACGTGACGGTACTTGTAGCTCTCCCTATGAATGTCCACATTGAATGTATCTCATCCACACGCGACGGTACTTGTAGCTCACCCTATGAATGTCCACATTGAATGTATCTCATCCACACGTGACGGTACTTGTAGCTCTCCGTATGAGTGTCCGCATTGAATGTATCTCATCCACACGCGACGGAACTTGTAGCTCACCCTATCAGTGCCAGCATTGAATGTATCTCATCCACACGAGACGGTACTTGTAGCTCACCCTATGAGTGTCCACATTGAATGTATCTCATCCACACGCGACGGCACTTGTAGCTCACCCTATGAGTGTCCGCATTGAATGTATCTCATCCAAAAGCAACGGTACTTGTAGCTCTCCCTATGAGTGTCCACATTGAATGTATCTCATCCACACGCGACTGTATTTGTAGCTCACTATATGAGTGTCCACATTGAATGTATCTCATCCACACGCGATGGTACTTGTAGCTCACCCTATGAGTGTCCACATTGAATGTATCTAATCCACATGCGGCGGTACTTGTAGCTCACCCTATGAGTGTCCACATTGAATGTATCCCATCCAAAAGCAATGGTACTAGTAGCTCACCCTTGAGTGTCCACATTGAATGTATCTCATCCACACGCGACGGTACTTGTAGCTCACTCTATGAGTGTCCACATTGAATGTATCTCATCCACACGCGATGGTACTTGTAGCTCACCCTATGAGTGTCCACATTGAATGTATCTCATCCACACGCGACGGTACTTGTAGCTCACTCTATGAGTGTCCACATTGAATGTATCTCATCCACACGCGATGGTACTTGTAGCTCACCCTATGAGTGTCCACATTGAATGTATCTCATCCACACGCGACGGTACTTGTAGCTCACTCTATGAGTGTCCACATTGAATGTATCTCATCCACACGCGATGGTACTTGTAGCTCACCCTATGAGTGTCCACATTGTATCTCATCCACACGCGACGGAACTTGTAGCTCACCCTATGAGTGTCCACATTGAATATATCTCATCCAAAAGCAACGGTACTAGTAGCTCACCCTATGAGTGTCCACATTGAATGTATCTCATCCACAGGCGACGGTACTTGTAGCTCACCCTATGAGTGTCCATATTGAATGTATCCCATCCACACGCGAGGGTACTTGTAGCTCACCCTATGAGTGTCCGCATTGAATGTATCTCATCCACACGCGACGGTATTTGTAGCTCACCCTATGAGTGTCGACATTGAATGTATCTCATCCACACGCGACGGTACTTGTAGCTCACCCAATGAGAGTCCGCATTGAATGTATCTCATCCACACGCGACGGTACTTGTAGTTCACCCTATGAGTGTCCGCATTGAAGCAGCTACAAACTCTGGCGAGACAAACATGTCCTCGGACAATGCCGGCACCAAAAGCCATACACTAATTAAATAAATAAATATCCATCGCTCTTCAGCAGACTGAGTTTGCGATGAGTTCTGAAATTGACTCTGCTGTTTGGTCAAACCACGCGGAGACCTTACCTTTCAAGGCAGTTTTTAAGTTCGGGAAGTTGGTGACAACCACCGCAGTCGAGACAGAGCTTCCGCTACTGTTACAGTGATACCACAACCGGGAGAGCAAAAATCCCGAGCTAGAACAGCGAGGCGAGCGAACGACAAAGAAGGTTACAAACTCAGGGTCATTGTCAGTAGCTCTGTTATTCCTTGCACAGAGAGAAACCTCCCCAAAACCAAGAAAACAGGGAGGTGAATTCCGAAATCACAATAGAAGAATATACACATGGATGAGACCAGGAGATACAGGGCGTTACCAAATCGACTTCATAATGGTCAAGCAGGGGTTTCGAAACCAGATTTTGGATTGTAAAACATATCCTGGTGCTGACATAAACTCTGACCACAATCTGGATGTAATGAAATGCAGATTAAAGTTGAAGAAACTGGAGAAAAGTCGAAAGCCAAAAAGGTGGGCAATAGACAGACTGAAAGAAAAGGATGTAAACGAACGATTCGAGAAGAGTATAAAGGAAGGACTAATGAAAACCCCTAAACAAACTTCAATTGCAAACGAATGGGCACTTTTGAAGAATGAAATAACAAAATCCACAGAATAAAACATTGGAAGGAAAGAAAGAATAGGTAGAAAACCGTGGATCACTCAGGATATACTAGAATTGATGGATGAAATGCGGAAATACAAGAATGTAAGAGATGAAAAAGGGAAAGCAGAATACAGACGTCTGAGAAATGAGGTCAACAGGAAGTGCAAGGAAGCGAAAGAAGAATGGTTGAAAGAGAAATGTGCAGGTATAGAAAATTGTCTGAAATTAGGAAAAGTAGACACAGCTTATCGAAGGATTAAGAATACTTTTGGGGAAAAGAAGACTAAGTGATGTAATGTTAGGGACACAAAAGGAAAGCCTCTAACAGATAGGGAAGAAAAGGTTGAGAGATGGAAAGCTTACATATTGTGTTTGTATAAGGGAAAGGAGATTGAGAATCGTGTAATGGAATGGGAGGAGGAAATTGATGAGGATACAAAAGAAGATTTAATATTGAGATCAGAATTTGACAGAGTATTGGAAGACTTAAGCAGGAACAAAGCACCAGGCATAGATGATATACCGATTGAGTTGATACGCTGCATAGGATATGAAGGTCTGATCAGGTTATTTCACTGGTGTGTAGGATTTATGAGACAGGTAACATACCCCCTGATTTCAAGAAGAAATGTTATCATCCCTATACTGAAGAAAGTAGTAGCTGACAGATGTGAAGATTACCTTACAATCAGCTTGATTACTCATGCTTCAAAGATCTTGTCTAGAATAATTTACAAGAGGAGTGAAAGCCAGATAGAATCGGAGTAGGGTGAAGACCAGTTTGGTTTCAGGAGAAATAGAGGAACAAGGGAAGCTGTACTAAGTCTTAGGCTGATTTTGGAAGGTAGAATAAAGAAAGATAAGAGAACGTTCATGGCATTTGTAGACTTAGAAAAGGCTTTTGATAACGTTGATTGGACTAAATTGTTTGACATTTTGAAATCTATTGGAATAAAGTACAGGGATAGGAGGGTGGTAAACAATCTATACAGAAACCAGACGGCAGTCATTCGAGCTGAAGGACATTAGAGAGAAGCTGGTATTCAGAAAGGTGTAAGGCAAGGCTGCAACTTATCACCCATACTTTTCAATCTTTACATTGAATAAGCAATGAAGGATATTGGAGAAAAATTTAATGTGGGAGTGAAAATTCAAGGAGAAATAATTTCAACTCTGAGATTTGATGATGACATCGTCATCTTGGCCGACAAGCCTGAGGATTTGAATGAGTTTTTGACTGGTTTGGACTCCGTCTTACGGAAAGAATTCATGATGAAAATTAATAAATTTAAAACAAAAATACTGGAATGCATTCGAAATAAATCAGAAACCTCTATGGAGATCAAATTGGCAGGTGAAAATCTGAAGGAATTAGGAGACTTCTGTTACTTAGGAAGCAGAATAACCAGTGATGGACGAAGCAAAGAGGATATAAAAAGTAGGTTGGCTCAGGCAAGGAAAGCATTTCTACAAAAAAGGAATCTGTTGACATCGAATATAGATTTAGGTATTAGGAAGTCATTTTTGAAAGCCTTTGTCTGGAGCGTGGCACTATATGGAAGTGAAATTTAGACTATTGGTGCAGCAGAAAAGAGGAGAATTGAAGCTTTTGAAATGTGGTGTTACAGGAGAATGATGAAGATCAGATGGGTAGATAGGGTTACAAACGAAGAGGTATTAAGACGAGTGGGAGAGGAGAGATGTTTCTGGCGACTGCTCAAGAAGAGAAGAGATAGGTTAGTAGGACACGTACTAAGACACCCAGGAATAGAAAGCTTAGTTATGGAAGGAAGGGTCGAGGGCATGAACTGTAGGGGTAGACCAAGGTTAGAATATGTTAAACAGATTGCCTCGGATGTAGGGTGTGGTAGCTATGTAGAATTGAAGCGATTAGCTCAGGACAGGGAGGCATGGAGAGCTGCATCAAACCAGTCAAACGACTGAAGACTCAATCATCATCACGTCTATATCTTGTCTTATTTGCATTAATATGAGTGTAAATACAATGTTATTTAAATCAGTAAAAAGAAAACAAAATCGTTTTCAAAATATATTGTCTTAAGTTCCGTGGTCGTGGCACTACACGAGGTTATTGGTGGAGTTTTATCCACGAGCTCAATCAAGGGTTAATGACTCAGTTTTTGAGGAGATGCTGCTTCTGTTTGGTCTTAGGAAATATTTGGTAATCTCAATGAATACCACGTGAAACTTTCCCTGAAGTAATCGGAATACATTTTCAGTGTCAAGAGATTCCTTATTGCTTGGATTGTGTTTCTTCTTATTCTCTTTTGGTCTGGTAATTTCTTTAAGCTAATAAGTAATGGCGTATCATGAGGCACACTTTAACTCGCATTTATGCACAACATTTGTCAATAGAGGCCCGAAACTGGTATTTCCATATCTTCGGCTCCTGAAATTACCATTGGAATACTGTGTACATTGTCTGAACTAATTCGATTGCAAGTACAGATCGAGAATTTTTAGATCGTACTTTGGGGGAGGAGGATTAAGCCATTGTGGTGATAAGAGGGAACGTTGAAATGTGGGACGCTAGAGGGGAGGCCGAGAGTTTATGTAGTCTGGTTCTTAAAGGGTTACCACCTTCTGTCAATTATAACAGACCATACTTTATGATCTATGTGCTTTTCTCCTTAACAGTCCATGTAAATCATCGTCTCTACACGATTCGTGTAGCCCTTAATAGTACTATCCATTCATCCGTGTGATTTTCAATAGTGAAGTAAAATAACCCTTATGTTTACAACATTATGTGGGCTGTATATCCCAGCGAATTAATGCGAATTAATTTGCGTCACTTGAATCTACAAACACATCGCAAGTTACTTGGTGTTCATTGTCCATTACTTGTGAGGTCCTCGAAGTGCCCCGTCATTGCATCTCGTTACAGGAAGAGGATGACCGTGGAATGACGACTTTCCACTGCAATAAATGAGAGTTTAATGCTCGTACTTAAGCACCCATTTATTACTCATGCTCTTAATCAAGACTATGGAAGCCTATCATGACTTTTAGGAAGTAGGTGGTTGTTATTAACCTTTCTTCATGCACATTCACTTTTTTCGTGCTATAGCAGGCTTAACAAGTTCATCCAGAAGAACTGTTGATCCAAAATCTTCGACTTATCAAACAGTATTGTCTGTATAATATATATTGGAAAGAAGACGGATGTCATTTGTTGGGCATTTCAATAGCATAAAATTTTAAAACTTCAAGTTCAACCAGCGTGGTTTACACATACATTAAAGGATATTAAGGAAGCTGACATTGACATTACAGATACATATTATAGGAATTTATTTCGGGACAAAATTCTTAAAGTCATCTCCAGGGAGGAGCAAGAAAGACAACGAAAGCAGCCACAGAACATTGAACAGCTCCGAAAGCAGAGATCTGAGAGGATGAAGCGAATGTAGGCGGATAAAAAAAGACATGTGGCAAGATTTGGAGTATTGATTTTACGTGCTCTGTAATAGTGCTATTCGATTAAATAAATAATAATCACATATTGACTGAGCGAACACCACAAGATTGAAGCGTAAAAACGAGCTCAGTTCAGCGTTTTTGAGGAAGACTTGCATTGTAATGCAAATGCTGAATATGCACTAGTTAGATGTTTTGATCGGAAAGGTAATATTCCTTTTCCCTTGATCATCTAGCGTAGCAACATGAAATGCTGTTCAGTCGGTCAACACGATTGAACCCAATTTGTAATGGATTTTCTCCGTAACCGTGAAGCAAATAACATGAGGGTAAGATGTTAATTTGATTGACTAGTTTGCGATCATCATCAGATGCAGGGCATTATATCTAAGTCAGTGTGTAATGGAATTATATACTTATAGATTCACTTGATTATGGTATACTTATCCGGAATTGTAAGTGCTATGTGAATTTTTGAGATTAACAGAGACTATTTTACTAGTACTAGCATTAGAATTTCTCCAAATAAACAGGCTATCTCCCACAGATCGGAGAACACACCAACAAGAGATACATTCGGTGTCCCACTCAATCAATATGGTGAAGTGAAGTTACAAATGTCAACTCAAAGCCAAAAGATACCATATATATGCGAGACTTGCGGAGCAACCTACGAAATGCGGATTGAAGTACAGTATTCTCAATAAAGTATCTTGAAGAACCACATGTTGATTCCTAGTGGTCAATGCCATATAGTGCAGGAATATTAGACAGAATATGGTCAAAGTGAGGAAAATTAGTTTATCAAGCTAAAAAAAAGGTGGAGAGGTTCCTTGAATAGCCTGGATCAAAATACTAAAAGTCCCAAACGATCCCTCATGGGGAACATACCGCTATCTTGGAAAAATGACCGGCATCTTTGATTTCGTATCCTGCATCGCATTGAACGTCATAACTCGGTACCTAAGGGAGATAGGGACATGTGGTTTGGTCAGGATAACTTACCAGAATGAAGGCTATCATTTTGACACTACTTAACCTAGATAACAATCGAAATAGTTATTATAAATCACTTAAACAAACTCTCATGGAGTAGCGTTAAAAGCCATATTGATGTTCAATGTCGATTTTTGACCTTTTACACTCATCGGATTGAAAAAAGTACTGAAATAAATGTTGTTAAGCACATCAAAACGCACAAAAATATGTAATCAGCACTTTCGTAAACCAAAAATTACAGGTGTGAGAAGTTGTCAAACATGCGCATGCAACTCAAGGAGCGGCGCGCCGTGGAGGAGGGCTTCAAAATGCCGGTGCAACTGGTGAAGTAAACATATTCTGTAGGCGCAACTAAGCCCTCTTTTAATGATAAGTAAATATTTGACACTTTTATACAGGAGGGTAGCATCTTATAACCTAATAAATAATAATAAAAAACAATAATTAATTTGTTAATACAGTAACTTTTCGCTCAAAAACTCTCTTTCTTAGTTACTTATATTGTATGTATCAAGAGAAAGGAATATTTCCCTTTCATTTTAATAATTAAGTATTTTATGCGCTAAGCTCGTATGTAATTAAACTACGAATGGACTGTCCGTCCACGCGTTGCCGAGTGACATCCCTGCCGCTGCGCCGTCAGAGCGCTCTCGTTCCCCCACTCCTTCTTCCCGGTGTTGCTTAGCAGTGGCGCCGGCCAGCCGAAATGAACGTCTTTACGGTAACGTTTATCATAAAATGTATCTTAAACGGTACGCCACAGAAAATAACCATAAAAGCGAAAAATGTGTGTTTCAGTTTGAACTGTCCCTTTATGCCTATTTTGCCAATGTTTACCATCCGGTTTAAAAGTTAATGCCGTTTCCTGTACTTTATAAATGTCCTATATCAAAAACGCTTTTACCATTAAATTCCATGAAACACGTGGAACTTGGGCAAGCTTGCCAAAGGCGAGAGTTCAAGCATCTCGAAAAAATCAGAGAATGGCTACGTATACATTCTTCTTTCGACAAACCCCAGGATATTTTGGTGTCCTAATCAACCGGTGTTATAGGTGACGAAACGGTGACCTGCGACTCAGCTTGGGAGATAGGAACAGCGACTTTGAAGAAACTGGAAGGGAAATCGTTCGCCGAAGTTAAACTCCGACGAAAGGACAAAGTTGTCACTCTTGCAACTCTTGTTGCCCGAGGTGAGACCGTGCCTGTAAATTCGAACTAGCTGTTTCATCGAATTGCGTGTGTCGCTCGCAATGAAGAGCATCTTGAATCTTGCTTTGAATACGAGTTGGCTTTATTGCCGCCAGCGCTGTTCGATGCTTCAACTATCAGAAAAGGTACAAAATCAACTTTACGGACAGTGATAGAGAAGTTGTGTGCACCAATGACCTGTCTTCCCGAAGACCTTACCTACGTGTTTGACGGTGGAGATCACCTGCACCTGGTGGTATGGCCGAAAGCGGGAACCTTCGATGAAGGTTGTAAGAATTACATTTCGTACATCAAGGCGAACTATCAAGGGAAAGCTATTGTAACTTAGTGTTCGACGAAAGACGTGGAGCATATGAGACGACGTGCCAAGACGTCATCTTTTGAAATTTTGGTGGATTTGGAAGTGCAAGTGGTCTCGTCGCAGAATCAGTTCCTGGCCAATGCTTCAATCAAATCAAGATTCTTCGCCATTTTAGGTCGTTGTTTCGAAGAAAAGGGGATTCCGTGCCAAGTCTGATGCTGATCGTCTCATCGTGACAACAGCGATCAAGGAAGCAGAGAAGGGAGATCATGTGGCAATTGTTGGAGAGGATACCGATTTGTTGGTATTTCTTTCGAGCCTTGCAGAACGCGATAGAAACGTCTATATGCTGGTGTCACCATCAAAAGCCCATCCGAAGAATCTCTTTAGCTCTACGGAATTGCAGAAGGCTCTTGGGGACATGACCGACAATCTTCTCTTCCTCCATGCCATGTCCGGTTGTGACACAACTTCGGCTCCCTACAGGAAGGGGGTACACGCGTTCAAGACTTTAAACAATAACCTAGGTCATCGCCAAGAATTGCTGTTTTTAACAACGCAGACGCTGCAGTGGAAGAGATCGTGAAGGCAGGGGAAGAATTATTCGTAGCGTTATACGGAGGTAGAACTACATATAGCCTAAATAAGACAAGGTATAGTCAGTACCTTAAGTCCATTTCCAAACAACGTCTCCATGCAGACTTGGACCTCTCAAGTCTTCCACCAACATCAGCAGCATCTTGACAGCATAGCCTAAGAGTTTACCACCAAACGCAGGAATGGCGCGGAATCTCTCTTCCACCTACAGAATGGGGATGGAAGAAGAACAGAATCGAAAATTTTTACCGATTCCAACAGGATCTCCTCCCGCACCAGACTTCCTCCTAAACCTCATCAGCTGAGAGTGCAAGAGAGGATGCTGCAGCAGATCTTGCGGTTGCCGAAGACAAGGTCTCTCCTCTTCAGCAGTGTGCTGCAATTGCATTAGTGATGGTTGTTCTAACATGCCAGAGCCAGATAATCTTGACGATATGGTAAGTGAGGAACAGGAGGACAACCCCGAAGAATTGCCATGCAGATCCTCGCCACCTCTTCGCCGCAGAGTAGTGAACCGTTTTTATCAGGTTCATTATTTTTTGTCATATTATTATTATTATTATTATTATTATTATTATTATCATCATTTCCTTCATGTCGCATTATTGTGACATACGTTTCTCTGTCTCACCTACTGCGTTCAAACTTTGTAATTCTGCGTAAATGTTTCACCAGATGGTGAAACTTTTCACCCCTACTGACACTGTGTTACCATTGGTTGAAGCATAACTTGTTACTAAGCTTTGCTTCTCCCATTGGCCCCCTTTATGTTCTGGAGAGGGGGAGTTCTACGACTTATTTTTCCCGAGCGGCGTTACTGCATTCCTTTTAGAGAAGGTGGTTTCCTTCCATTTCTGACCATCATGTGAAACGGTCACAGCCTAGGTGTGTCGGGCTTTTCGCTCGTGCCCAACGCAACTAAACGTAAGTACGATTCGATCACTTGGTGTTATCTGGCATGCTATCATTTTTGAATTTCAGTTTATCAATTTCCCTTTCTTATGATGATGTGAATTCGATCCATGAACCCAAGTCCCTTCGCCTTTGTTTACGTTAGTTTAGCGAAGCCTCTGTGTTTATTTGTCATCCCTACCTTTCATGTAATCGGTTTTATTTTTACTCAAATCTCTCAGGTCTGAAATATATGCTACTTTTCTGCGAGGCTTTCTAGCGCTCTGTATTACGTCACAAATTGATGTGCACTCTTTCGAGGCATCTTTCATTTGATTGTCGTATCAGAGTTTGTTTTTTGGGTCAAGGTATCATTGGAGTAACGGAGCCATGTCTCATTTCGCCTCCTATTTGATCCTTCCCTCTGTTTTAGGAAAAGTGTGTGAGCGATGGTCTTTGTGTTAGTCACTGTCCATTCGTCATGCCTTAATTCCTTTGTTTCTTCGTATGTCGTTATATTATGACATAACTACCTCTACGTAAGCCTATATTTTCCTACAAAGCATATTTCTTAGCTGATCGATTTTTTTTTCATTTCCTGTCCCGGTAATGTCAATTAATTTAATGTAATGCTCATTTTCCTTTATTTTTATGTGTTAATTTTGTGTTGCTTCCTCTGGCTTCGTTATATTACGTAACTCCGTGTCATCCCCCCCCTCCCCCCCACCCCCGTTTCCTACATACGCACCCTTCTCATCCCCACCACTTTTCACCCCCCCACCTCATGATTTCACAACATCATGAGCTTTTGAGTTCTGTTCTTGGCGCGGGGCATTCTAGTCCAGGTCATCCTCGTAAGTAGAGGTGTTCTCTTATTCGATCCATCCATATTCTCTATCTTTTGTTTTTTTATTGTATTTTAAATTTTGGTTATCGAGTCGCGCTTACGGTTTAGTTGCACATTGATTGTAAGTACATTTTAATTAATCATTGTGTCATCTTTGTTAGTGCTTAAGTTCATTTATACACTTTCCTCTTGATATTGTTTTTGTGTACCCCTTTCTTAAGTACCATCTTTAATAATTTATTTTATTTTATTTGTTATTAATTGATTTTAATACTTCTTCAAGTTTTCCTTTTATTTTGTGTTTAGATATATCCTTATTCTTATGCACACCTGATTTAGTTTACTTTAAATACATTAGCAAGTAGTTCAATTTCCGTTTCGTCCTCTTTCATTTGTAATTTTAAGTTCCCTCATCTCTCGTTCGATTTCGTCGGTCTTGGCTTCGTACTGTAACGCAGTCACGACCTACGCGCTTCTGGGTTCTTCGATCAATTAGATAAATTTAATTCCGCTTTTGATTTGTTTTAAACAATTCATTCGATTCCTTTTTTGGAAAGTATCTTTCTTTCGATCCGGAATCTTGGGCCCAGCACGCATCGAAAGAGACATCTATTCCCCGCTCCTTAGCGATCCTGTTTAAGGTGTTGTTTTCGCTTCTACTGTATTTCCTCACGCCTCTGCTATTTTGTTTAACGTAAAAGCACAAAGCGGTGCAAATGGTATATCAGAGCGTGGTTTTTCGTGAAATCGTTCCCTTTAAATTACCAAACTTATATTATTTTTGCAATTATTACAATGTTGTCTTTCTGAGTTTAAGATACCTGTACTGAATTGTTCCCCCATCCCCGAAGAAAGTGTGGAGTGTGAAAGCATTTCTCGAGTGAACAAGACATCCAAAGAATCTAGTTCCGAGGTGAAGAGTGCAACAAGTTAGTGAGTACTTCGCAACGCTGGAATAGGACGCATTACTGTATTGTGACCTTTATTTTACTAAGTTAAAGTGTTTTACTTTTCTCCTTGTCTATTGTCATGTCTAAGTCAGAATTCCCACCCGTCAAACAGGAGTTAAATTTTATGGGCTTTGAATCTTTAACAATGCCCACGCCACTATTGCAAGATACGACACAGGACCTGCTAATGATAGACCCTCCCCTTTTAGATTGCTCCATCGCCCCTGTTGGCACTGTTAATAGTGCTCGCCACAACGAAAATGTTGCATCAGTAGTGAGTAGGTGGGGTTTGACTTTTTCCGGAGAAAACAATACCTCATCAGTTTTTTGTTTTATCCAACGTGTGGAGGAATTGTGTCAGTGTCACGATATTAATCCCGACAGTATTGTACGTTGCTTGCCTATTCTTTTGTCTGGAAAAGCGCTGATGTGGCATCGCACTACTCCGAATTTTTATAAGTCATGGGAGGAATTTGTTGGGTGCATTAAGGACCGTTTCACGCCACAAGATTTCGATTTCGCTCTCAAACAAGAAATATACACCCGTACTCAGGCTCCTGGGGAGATGATCGACGATTATGTAACCTCGGTCCGTCTGTTAGCAGCGAACCTCCCCCAACCCTTTCATCCCAGGGATCTGTTGGAAATTATATACAGGAATTTAAATCCCACTTATAAGTACTTCATTCGGCGTACATCCATTTTTTCCATCGAGGACATCATATCGCAAGGCCGTGAGTATGAATTAAATGCACGTGCCTGTTCGAACTATACTCCACCTCCAAGAGCCGATAATACGATTTTCCCCGAATTAGCCTACTCCCCCCAGACAACAATGTCTAGCCCAGCTGTCGAGCGAACAAAAGACGACACCCTACGGTTTAAGCCGTCTGCTTCCCGTGCTGAGTCCCTTTCTAGGAATTCTAACCCAAGCCCTTCTGTGGCTCGTAATTCTTCTGCTGTTTCCCGTGAAAAGACTACAAACACCCCAACAACAATCACACGCAATGTTTCTTCTGGTCGCATAACTTGTTGGAACTGTAATGAACTTGGACATCATTTTAAAATGTGTTCTTTAAAACGCCGAAAATTCTGTTTTGGCTGTGGGATGAATGAGGTCACGACTCGTTCCTGTCCGAATTGTAATTCCAACCAGGAAAACTCATAGGGAGGTGTTCTGAGTTCGACTCACGGAGCAGTCCTCCATCCAAACTTGACAATGCATCTAATTTTGATGTTGTGTTACAACCAGGAGTCTCAGTAAATTTCGATAATGTCTCGGCACCTGCTATTTTGGATACAGGCGCCACCAGAAGTTTCATCCACCGTTCAGTGGCAGATAGCATTCGATCTTCGCAAAAACACCCAATACAGAATAAATGTCAGTTCCTCTCTGCGGGATCGTCAGTTATCGACGTTACCGAAACTATTCTATGTCGCATTAAAATTCACGGATTTTCTTGGAAACATGTTTTTCATGTGGTTAACAATCTCTCCACTCAATGTATTTTAGGAATTGACTTTATGCATAAATCTGGTATGCAGTTGGATTTTATTAACGATTCATTTTGTTTCAAATTTCGCTCAGATAAAATGTTCCCCTTTGAAGAATGTACTTCTAACTACGTTGATGTGTCTCCTGTATTTTCCGTACATCTTCCATTAACTTTGATGTCCGAGCAACGTGATACTCTCAACGATTTAGTTGAGGAATTTTCTGATGTCCTCACAGAAGATTTAGGTTCTGCTGTAAATCACGAATGCCACATTGACTTGAGTGACAATGTACCTGTTCGAAGTCCTCCATTTCCTTGTAATCTGCCCAAGCTCTTAGCCATGAAAAAGTATATCAATGATTTGCAAGATCGGGGAGTAGTGGTTCCTTCCAAATCAGCTTATGGGTCTCCTGCTTTCTTAATTCCCAAGAAAGAAGAGGGCGAGTACCGGCTAGTCGTAGACTACCGAAAATTGAACAAGAAGGTAGTCTTTGATAATTTCCCACTGCCTACCATTGAGAGTGCTTTTCAACATTTCCACGGGGCCAATGTGTATTCGATGATTGATCTAAATAGTGCCTATTATCAGATTCCTTTGGATGCTGAGAGTCGCGACTTCACTGCTTTTAACACCCCTTTCGGATTATATAATTTCGAACGTCTGCCGATGGGTATAGCTGTTGGTGCGCAAGTCCTCAGTCGCGTGCTGGACGACATCTTGGGAGACCTGAAGTTCAATTTTGTATTTAATTATCTTGACGATTTAGTCGTGTACAGCAGATCTTTTGAAGAACATGTCGTTCATCTTAGGGAAGTTTTCTCCCGCCTCAGGAAGGCCGGTATCACTATCAATCCAAAAAAGACCTCTTTGGGCTGCACTCAAATTACATTTCTGGGTCACATTCTGTCAGCCGATGGTATCCGTGTCATACCCGAGCGCGCAGATTGCATTCAGCAGTTACCTGTACCCACCACAGTTAGGGCCTTGAGAAGAGTAATGGGTATGTTCACGTTCTATTCTCGTTTTATCAAAAACTTCTCTGACATTTCGGCACCTCTAAATGCTCTCAAAAAGAAGAATGTAAAATTTGTGTGGGGGCCAGAACAGGACAAAGCTTTCAATGTTTTGAAAGAAGCCCTTATGTCAGCACCAGTACTGCACACGCCTGATTTCGAATCAGCTTTCTTTTTACATTGTGACGCCAGTGATTTGGCCATTTCTAGTGTTTTGAGCCAGCGTGTGGATGGAAAATTTGCACCAGTGGCCTTCGCGAGTCGTATGTTAAATCAACATGAACGACGTTACTCAATTTTCGAGAAGGAAAGTCTTGCTGTGGTATTTGGATGTGAAAAATTCAGGACCTTTTTGGAACACCGTCACTTTACTGTTTTTACCGACAATGAGGCTTTGAAATGGAATCTTTCTCACGTGAAAAAGCTTGGACCCATCAACAGGTGGATATTGAGGTTGTCATCTTTTAAGTTTGATATCATCCACGTAAAAGGGAGCGAAAACCCGGTAGATGACTGCCTGTCACGCATGTTTGAAGAGACCCCTAAGACTCCAATCGAGAGCGTTTCTATCAGTACACCACTTCAAGAAAATCTTTTCCTATTGCAACATTGTCCTTGGTCTTTTGTGGATATCCGGAAATTTCAGTCTGAGGATCCATTTTGCACTGACCTCCGTGCAAAAATTGCAAACAAAGATCCGGCAGTAAGCAACTTTTGTGTTCGAAATGATGTTATTGGCTATGTTCTTCCTAACTCTTCTAAATTTAGAATTTTTGCTCCATTAGCAGTACGTGATATGCTTTTGACATATTATCATGATTCTGCACTAGGAACTCATGCAGGAATGCAGCGCACTTTCCGTAAGATATCCGGTGAATTGTATTGGCCCTCAATTAAGGTAGATTCTTTTGCTCATGTCAGAAGATGTTTAACCTGCCAGCGTTCTAAACCTGCCCAGAACACTCGTGTAGGCTTCCACCAAGCTGGTATCGTCACTCGTCCCGGCGAACGCCTTTTCATTGATTACTTTGGTCCAGTCGTGAGATCAAAATCTGGCAATCAAGCCATTTTAACTGTCATTGATGGTTTTTCGAAGTTTGTTTGGTTATTCCCAGTAAAGAATATCACTTCTCAGACTACTATCCATTTCTTGTCTAGATATATATTTGGAGTTTTTGGTCCTCCCAAATACCTTGTATCAGATAACGCCTCTGTATTCCGTTCCAAAGCTTTTGAAACTATGGTATTTAACTGGGGCATCCAACATATTTTCTTGTCACCGTATCGACCGCAGGGAAATCACGTAGAGCGTTTTCACAAAAACTTGAAGGCTTGTATGTCCGCTTTTCACAATGCCGATCAAACCTCCTGGGATACGAACCTACAGTATTTCAGTCTCGGATTCAATACCTCTTTCCATTCGTCCGTTCAAACTACTCCAGCGGAATTATTCCTAGGCCGATCGCTTGTCGACCCCTTGCTGCTCAAATGGAATATTGAATATCTTTCCGAACCCTCTCGCACTACCTCTGTTGCTCAAAAATGGGCCATCGCTAACGGTCACCTCAAGAAGGCAAAAGCCAGAGTAGCAAAACGCTACAACTTAGGCCGTCATGATGTTAAATTCCAAATTGGAGACAAAGTTTTGTGTCGTTTACATCCTTTGAGTGACGCTACCAAACAAATTTCCAGTAAGCTGTGCTTACGTTGGTCAACTCCCAAGACTATTTCACGCTTTTTAAATCCTGTCTCAGTTGAGTTAGTGGACGATCACGATAATTCAGTGACTTCGGCCCACGTCACGCAGTTGAAAAAATTTGTCAAATGATCTTGTGAATTTCGCCTCGCTATAATGTTGTATTTTTGTTTTCCTTTTATTCTAATTGGATGCCCGAGCTCCTTAATAGCCAACCTAGCATGTGAGCCTATTCTGATCTTAATTCGTGTGCTTCCTTTTCATTTATTCCTGTGACAAGACAGGAGACACCCGTGGCCTTTTTCTCGTACGCGAGTGTGTCGTGAATACTTGACATTTCTGTCGAACTATACCTTTGCCTGAGGCCATCAGTATATACCTGGTCGGTCACTATTTGCAAACCACCCCTACTCCTCTTTTGTGCTCCCCCTCGGTTTAACTCCTATTGTTCGGCGACAGACAAGGACCCTTCAACACTTCCTGTTTGACCGTGTAGGAACCTTGTATTTATTTTAAATTGTCAAGTGTTCTTAGAATATCATGTATTGTCTTACAAACATCCAGAGGGTTGGCGAGTAACAACAAACAGCCTTTGTGTACCCGGGCTAACACAGCAGGAGGTCTTCTCGGAACTCGTTAACGGACCAGTCACCCTCCACTGGGTCTATACTTGGCTTTATTTTTCAGCAGCTGAAAAGGAGAGTACTTTCCCTTTCGAAGACATTATGGCATATTCTTCGTTGATGCAACGAACGGTCCTATATACAGGGTGTCCCAATTGTATTTTTTTAAATGTGATCACGATTTAACTTTGTCTATCTTTTCTCATCAGAGGCTGGAGAAATTTGCAGCCTCGAGGTAACGTCCATCTTGAAGATTTCGACCTCCGCATCATCATGAACTAGCAAGAACAATGATCACTATTTAATATATGAACTCACTGTATTTTTTTTGAACGCAGTACTTTTGACGTTAGTGGCTAGTGTTGACGAGCAATGAAGGGGGTACCACCTTCATTTCACGGTCAGATTAGTCAACTGTTCATTTTTTTTTGTATTCTCCTAGAGGTCCTTAGTACCCAATTTTTTTAGTATTCAATTTTTTCCCCCTTTACATTTTTTTCCCTCTCTTTTTGTACAAAAAAAGAAATTTCCATGGCCAGGAAAATTCCTTTTTTTTGGGAGAGCAGGGGAATTTTGAACCGTTTTTATCAGGTTCATTACTTTTTGTCATATTATTATTATTATTATTATTATTATTATTATCATCATTTCCTTCATGTCGCATTATTGTGACATACGTTTCTCTGTCTCACCTACTGCGTTCAAACTTTGTAATTCTGCGTAAATGTTTCACCAGATGGTGAAACTTTTCACCCCTACTGACACTGTGTTACCATTGGTTGAAGCATAACTTGTTACTAAGCTTTGCTTCTCCCATTGGCCCCCTTTATGTTCTGGAGAGGGGGAGTTCTACGACTTATTTTTCCCGAGCGGCGTTACTGCGTTCCTTTTAGAGAAGGTGGTTTCCTTCCATTTCTGACCATCATGTGAAACGGTCACAGCCTAGGTGTGTCGGGCTTTTCGCTCGTGCCCAACGCAACTAAACGTAAGTACGATTCGATCACTTGGTTTTATCTGGCATGCTATCATTTTTGAATTTCAGTTTATCAATTTCCCTTTCTTATGATGATGTGAATTCGATCCATGAACCCAAGTCCCTTCGCCTTTGTTTACGTTAGTTTAGCGAAGCCTCTGTGTTTATTTGTCATCCCTACCTTTCATGTAATCGGTTTTATTTTTACTCAAATCTCTCAGGTCTGAAATATATGCTACTTTTCTGCGAGGCTTTCTAGCGCTCTGTATTACGTCACAAATTGATGTGCACTCTTTCGAGGCATCTTTCATTTGATTGTCGTATCAGAGTTTGTTTTTTGGGTCAAGGTATCATTGGAGTAACGGAGCCATGTCTCATTTCGCCTCCTATTTGATCCTTCCCTCTGTTTTAGGAAAAGTGTGTGAGCGATGGTCTTTGTGTTAGTCACTGTCCATTCGTCATGCCTTAATTCCTTTGTTTCTTCGTATGTCGTTATATTATGACATAACTACCTCTACGTAAGCCTATATTTTCCTACAAAGCATATTTCTTAGCTGATCGATTTTTTTTTTCATTTCCTGTCCCGGTAATGTCAATTAATTTAATGTAATGCTCATTTTCCTTTATTTTTATGTGTTAATTTTGTGTTGCTTCCTCTGGCTTCGTTATATTACGTAACTCCGTGTCATCCCCCCCCTCCCCCCCACCCCCGTTTCCTACATACGCACCCTTCTCATCCCCACCACTTTTCACCCCCCCACCTCATGATTTCACAACATCATGAGCTTTTGAGTTCTGTTCTTGGCGCGGGGCATTCTAGTCCAGGTCATCCTCGTAAGTAGAGGTGTTCTCTTATTCGACCCATCCATATTCTCTATCTTTTGTTTTTTTATTGTATTTTAAATTTTGGTTATCGAGTCGCGCTTACGGTTTAGTTGCACATTGATTGTAAGTACATTTTAATTAATCATTGTGTCATCTTTGTTAGTGCTTAAGTTCATTTATACACTTTCCTCTTGATATTGTTTTTGTGTACCCCTTTCTTAAGTACCATCTTTAATAATTAATTTTATTTTATTTGTTATTAATTGATTTTAATACTTCTTCAAGTTTTCCTTTTATTTTGTGTTTAGATATATCCTTATTCTTATGCACACCTGATTTAGTTTACTTTAAATACATTAGCAAGTAGTTCAATTTCCGTTTCGTCCTCTTTCATTTGTAATTTTAAGTTCCCTCATCTCTCGTTCGATTTCGTCGGTCTTGGCATCGTACTGTAACGCAGTCACGACCTACGCGCTTCTGGGTTCTTCGATCAATTAGATAAATTTAATTCCGCTTTTGATTTGTTTTAAACAATTCATTCGATTCCTTTTTTGGAAAGTATCTTTCTTTCGATCCGGAATCTTGGGCCCAGCACGCATCGAAAGAGACATCCTTTCCCCGCTCCTTAGCGATCCTGTTTAAGGTGTTGTTTTCGCTTCTACTGTATTTCCTCACGCCTCTGCTATTTTGTTTATCGTAAAAGCACAAAGCGGTGCAGTAGACTCTTCTGAAAGTTCAACCTTACCAAAGAAAAAGCGTCAAGATTAAGGCAAGTGTCACGTTTTTTACCAACACATGACCAATATTAAACGCGTACGATATAATTAATAGTTGGCTTTATTCCTTTACAGACACACCGCACTACAGCGTCCCGTGGCAGCAGAATATCCTCTTTTCCGAGTTTTTCGTGTTTGTACAAAATAAATTTTAATGAGCTTAAACGTTAGTGTGTCGAAGGTATGGCATAAGATAGCAAATAAGCAAATAGCTGCTTAATTTATTTTCTAATAGTAACGTTTATCAATCCTTTTCTATATAAATATAATATACTTAGCTATGAAAGACAGTTTTAAAGCGCTAAGTTACTGTATTAACAAATTAATTATTGTGTTTTCTAATTATTTATTAGGTTATAAGATGCTATCCTTCTATATAAAAGTGTCAAATTTGTACTTATCATTAAAAGAGGGGCATAGTTGCGCCTACAGAATATGTTTACATCACCAGTTGCACCGGCTTTGAGAAGTCCCCCTTCGCAGCGCCACTCCTCGAGTTGCATGCGCATGTTTGACAACTTCTCACACCCGTAATTTTTGGTTTACGAAAGTGCTGATCACGTATTGTTGTGCACGTTGATGTGTTTAACAACATTTATTTCAGTACGTTTATCAATCCCATGATAGTAAACGGTGAAAAATCGACATTGAACATCAAGATGGATTTTAACGCTACCTTATGAGGGTATATTTAAGTGATTTATAATAACTATTTCGATTGTTATCTAGGTTAAGTAGTACCAAAATGATAGCATGATTTCTGGTAAGTTATCCTGACCAAACCGCATGTCCATATCACCCTTAGGTACCGAGTTATGACTTTCAATGCGATGCTGGATACGAAATCCAAGATGCCGGCCATTTTTCCAAGATGGCGGATGTTCCCCAAGAGGGATTTTTTTGGACTTTTAGTATTTTGATCCAGGCTATTCAAGGAACCTCTCCACCAATTTTTAGCTTGATAAACTAATTTTCCTCACTTTACCATATTCTTCTTACACTAAAAGGATAACCACTGTATAGATAGCCATAGAGGACTTCATTTTCAGGGCTTTACGACAAAGTGGTCATGCAACCTCTATGTGAGACTAACCGGATTCATTTTTATTATTCTTATTATATTTACATAATTTAGCATATATTTTCTGTGCAGCAGTGATAATGGACAGTAATTTCAATTGGTAACGACTCCCAGAATATCAAATAAGGCCATCGGCTGCAAGAAATGTATTAATTATTATTAAGGCCCGGAAGTTCATAGAAATTCATATTTTTCCATATTTATGCTTATTTTGGCACAATGCAACATATTTTTCTCCCTTGCCTGATTAAGTGCATATCTCTGCTTGAGAAGGGCGTATATCGTAATTTCCTATTGTTTTGAAGCACTTTTAGTTACATCATGTTCATAAAGTCGTATATTTTGATTCGGACTCTGTGAGTCTCGTATTTGTATTATCTGCTGATTAGTAGTTTGCACTGTCTGTGAGGAAGAATAGAATTCTCCAACGGTAAGAATTTAAGGAAGGTAACCCTTTCTATAAAATTCTTAAACTACTGAAATTAAGCACCTGAATTAATAGTCGGAAACATTTCTGGAGATGATGTAATTGAAAATCCACGGCCTGTTTCCAGTCGACCGACCGGGACAGGGATGGAATGAATGAAGCCCCCATCTAGCGGCGAGGATATGAACTGTCCCGGCTGCCTGCTGCCGCCTAAGACACGGAGGCTACAGATGATGTAGTCAATAGATGTTTACTCCTCCGCTGCCTGAGACCCGCCCAGCCGTCCCAAATATGAACACGACTTATACAGCCAAAAGTCCACCTGTTTCAGCCATTTTAACATCATGGACCGTATTGCCAACCCCACGCATCCAGCAGACCACTAACGGTTAGGTAGTGCGGCCCGAAACACCCCTGTTTTTGTCACACACAGTGGGGGTAGTCACGCATCAATAATATTTATCCAGGCCAATGGTTTTGCCTTTTATTTCATTATTCACGTGTCCCGTACTGTCTGACGTCAATGTAACATGGCGCTGAGATCGTAAAATGAACACGAACAAAAATGCTTTATTTACGTAATTAAAGAAATATTTCCGGTGCAGCAGTGAGAATTCGAATAGAAATCAACTTCGACTCCGAGAAAAGTATGTGAATCGTAAATAACATATTTTCAATAATCTGCCTTGTGAATGTTATGAAAAGGGAGGAGTACTGCTCTCAACAATTAATAAATTTTCAGTGACTCAACATTTGGAAACTGCCAAACATAAGCAAAATGTTGTAAAAAAAAGAAAAAGAAAAAATCACATCAATTCAGTCTTTATTAACAAATGCTATTAGTTGCCCTGCAACCAAACTTAGTGAATTTTCTCAAGACCTGTTTGAAGCCTTAATTGCAGCAAACATTCCATAGTGGAAACTGATTACCATGTGCATGAGACAGGAACCTTACTTTTACAGTTTCACTTAGATGGTAAATCTTCTTCTTCCTTCGGCTGTTCCCAATTAATTGGGGTCGCCGGAGCCAACCAGGCTCATTTTGGTTTTGGCTGCGGATTTAAGGCCGGATGCCCTTCCTGACGCCACGTGATTTTTCAGGTGAAAATTCCACCCCGCTGTCACCGGGATTCGAACCCCGGCCGTCCGGGTGAAAGACGAGCAGCTAAGCCACTGCGCCATCACGCTCCCCTTCACTTAGATGGTAAATGATAATATATTATTTCCATACCTTTTCAGGGGTTCCAGGGGACAATACCAGATGAAATTCCCGTTCATTATGACTAATATACTGGAAATATGTGCTAAATTACATAATTATGTGTGTTTCTTTCTTGTTGAATTTGAACTACGGCTGGGCGAGACATGATGAGAAATTGAAGTCACGGCAGTGTGCCCAACATTAAGATATAAAATACACCACCACTAGGTGAATCTGGAGGAGTTAGGCTGTAACCATTGTCAAAACTATTGATCTGGACGCGTTAGGCCTGTAACCATTGTCGAAAACTATTGATCTGGACGCGTTAGGCTGCAACCATTTTCAAAAACTATTAGATTGGACAAAACGAAGGTTAGAATGGTCGGGTTAGGCGAGACCTTTGGCCTCGGGAAGCTAGCGGGGCACGGTTGACAGAAAAAAAATGATCTGGATGCGAAGGCCGCAACCATTGATCTGGGCTCGTTAGGCTGTAACCATTGGATTGGACAAAACGAAGGTTAGAATGGTCGGGTGTCGGGAAGCTAGCGGGGCATGGCTAACAAAAAAAAACCTATTTATCTGGACACGTTAGGCTGTAACCATTGATCTGGACGCATTAGGTTGTAACCATAGACTGTAACCATCGTCAAAGACCATTGGATTGGGCGAAACGAAGGTTAGAAAGGTCCGGTGTAGGGCTAGTGGGTCACTGTTGACCCAAAAAACCATTGGATTGAACGTGTTGAGATTGGTGTTCTTTTGTTTTACAAAACCACGTATATCAGTGCCGTATGCATTGGGTTGGCAATTCTGTTTTAACGCCGACACAGCTGGAATATTTACTATATAAGTCGTGTTATAATTTGGGAAGGTGGGCGGGTTATAGACAGCCGAGGAGTGAACTACATCAATTTTGAATCCTCAGAAAAAGTATTTAATGCAAATTTCAGAAGTTGTTATTCCCCCTGGGTTCATGTATCCTGCACTGTTACCAAATACACTTCAATCCAGTCCTTGTTAACGAATGCTATTAGTTACCCTGCAACAAACTTAGTGAATTTTCTCAAGACCTGTTTGAAGCCTTAATTGCAGCAAACAATCATGGTGGAAACTGGTAGTTAGCCTATATTTTCAAAATAGAAACACTAAAGAATACGGAGTGCTCATAATTGCCCTAGTTATTTCCTAGTGCATATTGTTTGATACGTGATGCATATTTAATAATTTATCAGTGCATGAACTTCCGGGCCTTAAGTAGGCTATTATCATTAGTAGTCGACCCTTACGGACTTATGGCTACAATACATAATAAGGCCCTTACACATAGTTATCAGGGCTTCGCGAGCATTCGCAGTACATCTAATCTTCAGAACAATTTGAAGGTCGTAATAACACTCACCCACCATCCAACAAATAATAAGCAATAAACCTTCATTCACGAAAGTGTGATCATGGCTTGCTATCCCTTACGTTTGAGCTTGCGTAAAGAACCTCAAATAAAATAATGAAGCTATACATCCTTAATCTTAAAATATTACAATCCACTTATGATATCAACAATTGTATACAAGGTAAGAGTGAAATGGTTGTCCTAAAAACCTTTCGCGCATGTTTAAAACATTCTTACGTTCCAAAATGCAAGCGAATGCACTGCAATAATGACATCGCCTATCTCAGAAACTTTTACGTATTTTCTATCATGCCTCTCTGGAAAGAGCTTTCCAAATTGTTTGAGAACTTAATTTCCACTGTACTGATGTCATTACCTTAACCTAAAATTCTCCATTCTTCTTGTCAATTTTGCGCACTGCATACTAGCACAAAATAACAATTTAAAGATGTCTGCGGCAGTATTTTCTTTTCCAGAATTGAAACTTAACTTAAAGATGGCTGCAGCTCTTTTTCATTGTATCGTATACAGTCAAGACCAAAGATTCTCAAAGATTCTCATGTCAAAGATATGCCCTTCAAGATTCTCTCTGGGGCACTAGCCCGATCACACGTTCCGACCAATGGGAAGGGCGTATGAAACGCCCACTCTGAGGCTTCTAGCTTTTCAATACAGGTAGGCTATTTACACCAAATTGAGTTTTATGTTCTTATTGGTGTTGAGGCATTCAACAGTTTTTAGGCCTAATTTCGAGCACAGTTATTTTCACTCATTGGTCGTACACATTTTGATATTCATGAATACGAACCTCAAAATTAATAAACAGAACAATTAAAAAAAGGACGCATCTTTGCACAAAAATACGGTATAGCCTATACGTTTCGGTACCGTACGGTATTTTCTTTGTGGGGGGTAGAAACTTGACGATTAGCCTCGAATTGATTAATTACGTAGGCCTACCATAATTATTGACCGACAGCCGTTTGATAATTTGGGTTTTTCCAGAGGAATGATTTTTATATTTTTTGGTATATAGTGTAGACCTACACATGCTGAGATTAGAATTGAAGAGTTTTTTTTAATAACTTATCACTAATGTTATTACGTTTCCAACGTTCCATAACCGGAGCGCGATAAAAACCAGGGCCAAAATTAGGTTTAGCTATGCACAGTGCCTCATGCAAGTCACAGAACACCGAATACGAGCTAAGGTTACGCCCACTTTGGTTGCAGCGCTTGGTTTCACTCATACGAGCTCAGGGCATCTTCTCTTATTCTTTCCTCCATGCAAGCACACTGAGTCCACTTCCTGCCTGGCGTAGCGGGGAGAGGGGATACATGGAGGAATTCGTTGTCATAGCAACGTAAATTACCAAGCGGGCGATTTCTGCTGAGTCCAAACGAGTTCAGGAGCCATCTCCCGGCGAGAAGAGGAACTTAGTTGTGATGGCAAATCATTGAGTGCTCCCTAGCGGCAAGGAGAAAGATCATTGCGATTGCAGGAGGACAGTGGAGGGGCGGCGTCCTTGAGTCTGATATCACGGGCCGCCTCTGCAGATGAAGTAAATTTGGAAGATGAAATGCCAAGAGAACTTGAGGATGTTTCCATTGCAAAATGAGACTACCGGTATATTTTGGTTTAATGCAAGTCTGGAAAAAGTTGGCAAACTTTAGTTGCAAAGGTGATTGAAAAACATGAGAAGTCAGAAGAGTTTGAAGTTAAATATTTAAAGAAAATGCAGAAAACTGAGCACTTTGTCATGCATGAGGACGCAGGGATCTTCTCTATCCCTTTACAGGATGTGATATGTTAACTGCCAACACCAATACCAATCGGAGGAACTAGCCGCAGCACGAACTTTTTACGTTTTTCAGTTGAATTTTCAAGTTATAACATTGTGTAAATGAGATTCACTGAAGTGTCCCCTGGTAAAACATGTAGTGTCCCTAGGTACAGTACAGGTATGTTCTAAGGGACAGTGTGCAACATGTCACAAATGACTATATAACTTTTGCACCATACAAACTACAGAAAAGTTATGTTCACACTTTGTGTATGAAACATCATTATTAATATAATAGTAAGTACGAAACATGTAATTATGGAAATGTAATTTAAAAAAAATATATTTCTTGAAAAGTGTCCCTAGGTACAGCACTCTCCCCTACCACTTAGGGCCCAGCACCAATACGCTGAAGTTCCTCAGTTTGGTAAATAGTTTGATGTTGTTGATTCATTTAGGAAATTTGCAACTTGCAGCCACGTTTCTTTGGGTGTGTAGGGATACCTTGTTTTATTTATTATTGGAATTGAACACAATGTGTAAGTTACAAAATTATAACATTACAGATATCATTGACATTCGTCCTTTGCATAGTGCGAGATTGGTATTGTTCTTTGTGTACATTCAAATAGGTGATACTGTGTGCAGAGGTCACAGCTGCATTGACTGTCGGCGTTGTGGTAACCTTTCCTGTTGCAGATTTTATGGTGGAAGCCGTGTATTGCTCCTCGGGTGTAGAGCAGTGGCGTAGCTAGACCTGAGGGGGCCCCGGGGCAAGAAGTTCAAATGGGGCCTCCTCACTATCTTTTGAAAACCTGACCCAACTGCAGATCTTTAATATTAATAATGTTTGAAGATAAGAACTTATTAAAGTAACTGTCTTCTCGAATTCCCCCTTGCGACTTCCCATTCTCTAGAAATATATAATGTATACTTTGGCTGTTGGCTCCATAAAATGTCCTAAACAATTATGATTTATAATAGCTATAGCTTTTCAATTTGTGAAATTGTGATATTGTAATAAGAAAACTATGTCTAGACAAATATCAATAAGAAAAAGAAGAAATCTGCATGTTAATATATATTAAATGTACACATATTTGTTCTTTTATTACTGACAATAATGAAGCTAGAGTAGAAACCCAAAGGAAACAGATAGGATCGTCTATGAAGTACTAGGCTTAAGAAATAAAATACATGCCTGGTCGAAAACTCAAAATTATAAATGTATTATACAAATGCCTTGAAATAAAATAAATCTATACATTTTTACTCATTGTTTACAGAAAATTGAGTTATTATTATTATTATTATTATTAAACAAACTATTTAAAACAAATAAACTTATCAACTAACCTAATTTACACAAAACTTTTTTTCTTACTCTTTGCATCTGCAAACATGTTAATTATATGTGAGAAGATAAGTTTTCGAGCTCTTTCATTTTCAATCGATAAAAGGGCCAACCTACTTAAACGTTCTTGGCTCATTGTGCTTCTTAGGTGGGACTTGATGATTCTCAGCTTGGATAAAGATCTTTCTGCTTCAGCCACTTTGATAGGTACAGTCACGAACATAAAACAAGCAGTACTCACGTCAGGATAGTTTGCAACTAGAATGTGATTTTCAATCTAGAGGAGGTCTATCAGTTTGCTTAACAGTCGACATTTCTTAATTTTAAAGGAAAAAGATGCACGCACGCTGGAAATTTGTGAAGGAAATGTTGGCGACACATCATCAGAAAAAGTCTCGGCGAAACCTTTTGCCTCTTTAATCAGTTCGTCATCTGAGGTTCAAGAAATAAGGTTGAACAACTTTGTAGGCATTAATAACTGACTTCATGCCTTCAAATCTGCTGTTTAACTGAGCCATAATTGTATCAATCATGGGGTAAAACACAGATATCCAAAATCTAGTTTCAGGATTGATAAATCGGTGGTATACACTAAGTTCATCAAAATGCTTTTTAACTTGCTTTAGTCTTTTCTCAGAAAACTCACAAGGTATTCCACACTTGGGGCCCATAAATCAAGCTTCTTTTACAAGGTCCTCAAATTAATTTCTTATTTCTAGAACACCTAAGAGACATCACCTAAAAGATCAAAAGCTGAAACAATATCCGTATTTTCAGTTTGGAGACATTTGGATACGATGCTCAGTTGCTGCAAAATCCTTGATTATACAACTAACGGAAGCACAAATTCAAAACATCCAATTTGATTCTTCAATCCTATTGCATCATTCCTTTCTTTTGCCTTACTACTTGTCAAAATACGTTTGATTAGCTCTCTCAATACATCGCCAAACCTCTCCTTTAAAGAAAGAATTGTTTCGTACTGCCCCCGTAATTGAATTATATAGAGACCAAGGTGGCTATTTTGGAAAATTATAAAGAAAGTTATGGCTGTCATAGTTATGACGTGGGTAGTCATGACGTAAGCACGGATGACGCGGACGTTATGCCAGCAGGCTACTTGAGCTGAGATTCTCAGTGACGTCAGCATTTAGTCGAGAAAGATCCGAGATCTACGACGCAGTCGCAGGAAACGTGGAATTCTGCTGAGGAAGAAATTATGATATTGGAGGGGAGGCTCGAACCAATGATCGATAGTCTAAAGGAAGACGGAGATTGCTGAAACTATGGTATTTTTATTACTTTTTGGAATGCAGAATTGTGGAAATCCATTTGCAGTAGAGGCATTGATCTGGAATTTTGGTGAAATTAATTTTCGGTTTTTGAAT
Organism: Meconema thalassinum; assembly: GCA_946902985.2. Taxonomy (NCBI): domain Eukaryota; kingdom Metazoa; phylum Arthropoda; class Insecta; order Orthoptera; family Tettigoniidae; genus Meconema; species Meconema thalassinum. The sequence continues at coordinate 6,311,791 of OX336397.1, forward strand.
TTTGAAAATCCGTCATGTATTGACGAAGTTGGAACTTCTAGCGATGACGCAGTAACACGCCATGGAAGGGATGGATTCACCCCTCATGATGTTTATAAAAGGCCTTGCACAGAAGAGAGGAGTCTCAATCGCCTCATTCTCAGATTATCTATCGTCTGATATCTCTATCGTCTGATAGCTCAATCGTCAGATCTCAAATAGTTATTTCGGTGAAACGTCGAGTGAGATTAATAGTAAGAGTCGTCTTTATAACGCGTGGTGAAGCCACTGCATTAAACGAGAGTCGAGCATACTAGCATTGCCAGTTTACTGTGAGTAAATCTAGGTGAAGTTGAAACGCACATTATAACGCGTCTACAAGATTAGCTGTGAACAGTTAGCGGTCGCCTATAAGCTAATTCTATTGTGCAGTGCTACATTAAGCAGTATAGTAAATTTGAACAATTTCAAGGAGTTATTTTAGAAGATATTAGCATTTGTAGACGTCTGACAAAAGTGATTTTCTCGCCACTTGAGAAGCACTTTGTATCGCCAGAATCTACGCCACGGCTGACACGGCTAGTGAAATAGGGAGACTTCAGATTGCTTTTGTAACACAACGCTACAGTATTATGGAGCAGTTTAATACGGCAGTTTGTTCTTCTATTACCATAACCGAAGAGAAGATGGAAGGCTAAAGGACTTTAATGCAATTGGGACATATTTCAACGGAGTAAGATAGCAGCATGGAACTTCGCTAATTGCTATTCCACACAAGCGAACATGTGGTGAATAACCATCTACACCCATGTTTCGTGGTTCAACGCTGAATACTATCAAACAGCAATGGAAATAATTTCATACTCTCTGAATATGAATATTTCTTCGGAAATTACTACAAAAACTTCATGGCGATTTTCTGCTGGAACTTCAGGGATTTTTCAAGAGAGGTCAGGGTTGTCCCGACTCACAAAGAAGATTATTGCCGGAAGGATGTCGTTCGTCTTCACGGAGCAGTGCAATTTCCGGAGGAGGAAGCAGTTCGATTCTCCGAGGGTGCTGTTTCTTGTTTCGAGGATGGAGCTCAGCTTTAACTTGGTAAAATGGATCCATCAGCAGTCTTCTTTGGGGAATTTTCCTCTGGAACGTCAATCGGCAGATAAGGTAGTCGTGAACGTTTATTGTATTTGAGTTTTGTAGCAATATTTGAGCAACCATTTTTCCCATATTTTGTCCTCATGTATTTTGCCCTATATTCTTGTTTGAGATTCCTATTCTCAGTTCACCTTGATGAGTTATGCCTTTTTCGACGATTTATTAAGACATTGTTATGTCAGGGGCATAGTTAAATGATTTTGAATCAGTTGAGACTGATATTTAGATTTTCAGTAATTTGCTTATTTTGTAGTCACGATTTGACTGTGAGTTAATGATTTTTATGGCAGATTTAAATTCAGACAGCGTGTCACTTTATTAAAGTAATTCTACCCCAGTTTAATTACTTTGACCAATTTTCTGTCATCATCAAGAAGGAAGAACATTTAAATGATTTTAGAGCGTTAAAATCCATTACGTTGTCGACGATCTTGGAAATACTAGTCGTTATTTGAATTGATTGCAACACAGACATTTATCGTCAGTTATGAACGATCATTGCATCATAGACCATTTTGTGAAAGATGAACTTTAATTATGAATTATTGAATGCATTAAAGTCGTGAACTTTTGTTAGGAGTTTTTTCTCAATTAGAGATTTATATAACGATGTTTGCATTCCCCAGTCTAATTGGATTCTATTCGACTATTTTACAGTTTAGTCGCACTTTGTTTGATGGTAGTATTTTTATACTACAATTCTTTGAAGATGTTAATCTTAAATTTTGATAGACCAGACAGGCGTATATAAGCGTATTCACTATTAAATTTGTTTGTGATTGGCAAATTTTTACTTCATTTCGATTCATGAATGAAATCCACGAAGGTTAAATGACAACAGTTTTGAAACAATTAATGATTATAAGAATTTTTAAGTGGAACTATGAATGTATAATCGCTAGTGCAGCGGACGTGTTGAAAGTCGCTGATGTATAATGCCCTTGAATAAAGAAGGAGGTTCTCACAGTAATTAATGATAAAGAATTTGTTAGTGGAGGTTTTTGTAAATTCTGTGGAAGATTTTGATGCCATATATGTTAATATATGATGAGTTTTGGGCCTATTTTTAATGCAGTTTGTGCATTATTTTGTAAGCGAAGTATTTTCCGCTGGAGTGTATTGTCATAGTTCGTTGAAAATTAATCAAGTGAATTTACTGTTATAATTAACAAGAGTTTTGAAAGAATTTGAGATAAGATTTTGAATGAAGATTACCGTCACAAATAATTATAATTATTACAACCTTTATTAAACCAGATTGTGACATTAAATGTATAACTAACCTTCATTGGTCGATTATATTAACACGATTATGAAATTACCAAACCGGATGAACATGTGGTTAAATGTATTTCTTAAATTAATAATTTAAATAATTTAAATGTTAATATTGTAAATAATGATGTATATATCTTTGACAATAATGTGGAACGAAAGTAATGTTAAAGGCGTGTTTAAAATTTTTGTAATTATCTTCGACAATATTATAAACAATTTCTAATTGTTATAAATAATTTATGTGATTTTGTTATAAACATTTAAGAGTTTATTTTATACTCTAAACTATGCTTATTAAACATTTGGATGATAATTTAACAAGTTTAGGGATTGTCAGAATAATCCAGTGGTATGTGGGTTGAGCATTTGAAAGACTTGCGTATATATATATGAGTTGTCTTGCAGACATTTAAAAGCTTTGAGAGGGAGCTGAATTCTTACGCAGTGTGGCGTGACAAGTGAGCCCCATTTGTCAGGTGTACGTCATGTTGAAGGGTAGAGAGCAGCTGGCCCGACAACTGGATATCAGCGGGCGAGGTCGTTCACATTGGCCTTGCGCCTATAAATACTAGTGTCATGTTTATTAAAAGAAACAATTGCTCTATATATGTGTCTCGTCCTGACTTCCTTATCCAATCCAAATGTGTTTTGAATGTTACGTTATTTTGAGCTCATGGGAGCTAACATATTGTTTGATAACTTTGCAAGTCCTTTAGGAGGACATAGTCAGATTGACATGGGCTACTGATAGCCTCATTTATTTTGTTGAGTTGTTAAAATCATACCCTTTATTTGAAATAAAAGCTCTTGTGCATTTCAAAGTTCTCGTCTTCGTCCTGGTTCATTTTTAAATGTCATGGTGAAGGTTATTGTGGGAGCATACTTTAGAGATCCTGTTGTCAACCCAATCCCCGAGATAATTTTTAAGAGGTAAGTAAAGGTAAGTATGAACCCCCGTCTATTTTGGTGTGTTCCACAATAATTTTCTTGGTAACTTCTGTGCTCAAATCTCGGTAGTATCTGTCAGTGCCATTTTCATTGGTGTAGCTGAGCCGGCGCGGTTGATTATTAGCAATCCAATTGAGGGGGCGGATATCTGACAGCCTACTATCCGGGTAAACGGGGACAGAAGGATTGGCGACCCTAAAACGTGGGGCTGATTCAACATAAGTGGATCACCAGGTTGAACGCCAGTAGGATTGGCAAACCTAAAACGTGTGGCTCGATTAGACTCAAATAAAGAGGTTGATTCTTTGTTAGAGGTCTAGGCCAATTGTAGAATTTAAGAGTGTGATTATATAGGAATTAAATGTTGCATTGTATTAGGAAAATTACACTCAGGAAAGATCAGATCTTATACATCTTGAGAGAGGTTAAATAGGCTGGAAACTTAGAAAAATCGCCTATGATCTGGAATCTTATTTTATTTGACCGGCTTATGACATTTTAGTCATATTAAAGATAAAATTAAATTGTTTGGATTGTAAATGTAAATTATTTGTGTTAGGATATTTTAAAATGAGCCAGGGAAATTTGAACATGTGCTTGAGTTTGTTTCAACATGAAGGGTCTTCGAAGGTTAATTATAAGGTAGTTATAAGTTAGATTTAAGACAGAGAATTGATCAAATTTATATATGGTGAAAAGTGTTGCTCAAATGTTGTTATTTTGCTCTTTTGATGTATGTCCCTACAGCAGTCTAATTATTGAATAATATTGTAATGGCAGATGAAAGTTTGAAGATGATGTTAGAGGAGATGTCTGCTAACATGAATAGCAATATGAAGCAGATGATGGAGGAGAATGCTAGTAATTTGTCTGCTAACTTGAAAGCAAGCATGAATAGTAGTATGAAGGAGATGGAAGCTACGAATACTAGTCGAATGGAGCAGAATGCTAGTAATTTGAAAGCTAGCATGGATGAAAGTTTGAAGGGTCTTCAGACTAGTGCTGCTAACTTAGAGGATAATATGTCGCGCTTACAGATTAATACCCAAGGAATTGAGAATACTGTAACTGACATGCGCTCAGACCTGTCCAATGTTAAAATAGATGTGTCTAATATGCATAAAAATCTTGCTGATGTTAAAATTGATGTTGCTAATGTGCATAAAGATCTTACAATGTTGAATCTAGATGTAGCTAATGTCCGAGGTGATATTTCTTGTGCTAGGGCTGAGGTAGTAGTTGTTAAAAATGATGTTGCGACTGTCCAAGACAAGGTTGAGGAAGTCCAAAGAGAAATCCAAAATGTTAGAACTGATGTATCCAATGTTCAGGTTGATATTAATAACATTCATTCGGATGTAAATGAGATGCAAAGTGACATAAATAAGATTCAAGTAGAAGTCAACACAGTTTTCGTAGATATTGCTAGAGTCCAAACTGATGTAAATAAAGTCAGGGAAGAGATAGAAAATTCGAAAACCTTTTGTACACGTAATATAAGTGCATTAACGACTAGATTAGTTGATGAGTCAGTTAGAACGACAGCGTCTTTAGCAGGTTTAAAGTATGATGTTGAGGTCATGAGAACCCAAGTATTAGACCATAATAAAGTATTAAAAGAAGATATCGAAGTAGACATAGCAGAAATGTTAACGGCAAATGTAGCAGTATGGAAAGAGGAGTGGAATAAGTCAAGTGGGGAACATGTAACCCAAATTCAGGAACGTATTGAAAGAAAACTTGCCAGTACTCAAATTGATATTAACAATGAAGTAGTACAGATTAGGAAAGATTTAAGCGTCAGGATGGATTCGCTATCCGAAAGACAAGTTGAAGATAGAACACAACTAGGTCAGGATGTGCAAACATTAAAATCTGCATTAGAGGAACAGATTCATAAAGTGGTCTCTGATGTAAATGAAACGACGAGCCAACTGAAGAATTTAAAGTTAGGAGAGGCTAGTTTGATGGAGACCTACAAAGAAGAGTTAATCAAGAAAGTCTTAACGGAAATCACTGACAAGGATACAGAAGGCTTGGCTTGCGAAACCAATAGGAATTATGCCAGAAGATATAACCTAGATCCAGAAGAGAGAGACGTGACTCCTGAAGAACGTATATCCAGATTCAGGGAGGAAGATGACGATAGGAATATGGAACCTGAGTGGAACTATCGAGATAGTGGGAAAAACTACCCGGATTCATATCCGAGGAACGTGACGGTCATCAGGAATTTTGAAGACAAACCGCAAAATTTCAGTAACACTGATAGTTTGACACCTATAGAATATGTAAGGAACCTCAAAGATTATTTCATCGAAGCTCACATTCCCAGAGAAAGAGAGATGAAGATAGTGGAGAGATATTTGATTGGAGGACCCCTCGAATGGTTTCGCGCATTTAGATACACATTCAGTAATTTGACGAGTTTGCAGAGGCATTAATCAAACGATTTTGGTCCATAGAAGCGCAGAATTCGTTAAGAGCGGAGGTGTATTCAAGAAAATACTCAGGTACTCTTCCAACACGGTACGCTGATTTCTTTACGAGTCAATTATCCCGCTTGAGATTTTTGCAACCCCCATTGTCAACGGAGCAATTAATTGATGCGATTTCTCGTATGCTACCTGTGGAGGTGAGGAGACTAATTATTTCGTCAAACATCAGGGATTTGACCAGCATGGATGAATTACTGAGGAGGTTAGACTACACAAGTCCAATGCCTAACGTGGTACAGAAAGGTCAAAGGCATGACTTCAAGGAAATAAATACTGTATATATGGACCAAGTCCAACAAACTGACAAGCCAGATGAGGAGAAAACTGACAATGTAGGTCCCCACAGGAATAATCAGTTTCGAAATAACAGATCGCAAGGTTACCGACCGTATCAACAGAGAAGAGGCTGGAACTATAGTCGAGGAAATTACAACAATGGAAGAGGCAGATATTACAACAATAATGGTTATAACAGAAATTATAATAGGAATAACCAGAACCAAAACAGAAATCAGAATCCTCAAGGTCAGGTTATGACACCCGATCAGTATCAGGAAAGAGAGAAGGAAAGCCAGCAATACCTGAAAGAATTACGGGAAAAAGAAGCCAACAACCAAAAGAAAAGGCAGGATGTTGTAATTGATCCTGGGCCTTCTACGAGCCAGCAGAATTTTGAGGTCGGTAACACAAAAATAAACGCCGATATCTCAACGACAGTGAGAACTAGTAAATACATTGCCACACCACACCTGATTACGATTAATGAGATATATGAAGTTACTGATGAAGATTTGCTAGAAGAGAGGGGTATCGTTAAAGAGGAAAGACCATGTGCCTTACCTATTATTTCTGTACGGATAGATGGCCAACAGTACAAAGCCCTGATGGATACTGGTGCAATTATCTCCATCATTTCAGAGGAATGTTATCAAAGTCTGCTAAGAGGAGAGAACATGACAGTTCTACCTGTTTCTACCGTCAAAGTGAGAGGGATATTCCAAGATAAGGCAGTGAAGTGCAAGATTCAAGTGTTATTGAACTTTGAGATCAATGAAAGGAATTATGAACAGATCTTCATTGTGGTGAGCAAGATCAATTTTGATATGGTGCTTGGAATCGATTTTATATCGAAGGTCGGAGCTATTATTGACATGAAGAACAGAAGTATTAGCTTTAATGATGGGTACATGATCACAGAAGAGATAGAAAAACAGGACGTGAAAAACAGTCTGGAAATAGACCTTAGGGAAGAAATTTTGAATACTATAATTAATGAAGTGGAAAATTTAGCAGAAATACCCAGTAGAAAAACTGAAGGATTTGAAGAAATTCAGGGGGAATTTGAGGATCTGATAAAGGAATTCCAAGATATTTTTGATGAAAAGCCTGGATTGATTAAGGATTATAAATACAAGATAAGGCTGACAGATGAAACCCCTTACCAGAAGAGAATATACCCCATTCCTGAGAAATACTATCAAGAAGTACGAGGGTTAATCAGAAAAATGGAGGTAGACGGGATTATTAAAAAACAGGCGTCGTCTTATATAAACCCCATCACAGTAGTGAAGAAAAGTAATGGTCAGATACGTCTTTGTCTCGATGCCAGGACCATCAACTTGAAGATTCTTCCAGAAAATGACCGACCACCCAAGATTAGAGATCTGCTTCGAAAATTCAAAGGGAGAGCATGTTTCAGCGTTCTTGACTTGACGTCTTCATTTTATCAAGTTCAACTAGAAGAAGATAGTATGCAGTATACTGGATTCTTATTTGACCAGACGTCATGGGTGTTTGTCAGAATGCCTTTTGGTATGGTTAACAGTGGACCAGCACTTATTCGAGCACTTGATAGTAAGCTCACTGACGAAGTGAAAGAAAATGTAATCTGCTACATTGACGATTTAATCGTATCTTCACCCAGCGCCGCAGAACATTTAGTGCACTTGAGAAAGTTGTTCGAGAATTTAAGGGAGGCCAATATCAAGGTCAATTTTGGAAAATGTCAATTCTTGAAGCAGGAGATAAATTACTTGGGGCATACTATTGATAAAGATGGATATCATCCAAACATGAAAAAAGTAGATGCGATCACGAGATTTCCAAAGCCAACTAAGGTGAAACAAGTCAGAGAATTTGTAGGCGCATGCCAATTTATTAGCAGCCACTGTCCAAGATACTCTGAAATTATGGCTCCTCTGTATGACTTACTCAAGAAGAATAACAGATGGAAATGGAGCACCGCTGCAGACGAGGCTTTTGAGAAAGCAAAAGAGATGCTCAGAAATAATGTGAAACTGGAGTACCCAGACTTTGAGAAGGTGTTCTATATTGAGTCTGATGCATCGAGAATAGGCATTAGTGCAGTCTTATACCAGAAAGACGAGGCAGGCAACAAGCACTACATTGCGTTCACTAGTCGGAAGTTGAAGAAACACGAGGAAAACTACTTCACGACAGAACTTGAAGCGTTAGCTTTTGTAACAGCATTGCAAGCCTGGAAGAAAATCCTGCTGGGACATAAGGTCATCATTATTACTGACCATAAAGCACTACAGTTTATGTTGCAAACTGACATGTCGAGTGATAGATTGACACGTTGGGCTTTGTTCACCCAACAGTTTAACGCTACTATCGTCCACCAGCCTGGGAAAGATAACTTACTGGCTGATGCTCTATCACGTAACCCTATTAAAAATGTGCAGATACACCATGTACAATTGGAGCAAGAAGATCAAGAAACCGTTAGGAGGTTAGCCCGAATCGGTGTGCCACAGAAGAGACACGCTCCAATAAGGAAAATGTACAGGTTCCTCAAGGGTTACATGGACAATACTGATGTTGACTACGCAGCTACACGGAGAAATTCACGACACTTTGTCTTGAGTGGAGACATCGTATGCAAGTATGCTGACTCTGCGCATACAAAACTCCGAATAGTCGTGCCACCTAAACTAGTTGTCAATTTAGTGTGGGTAGCTCATCACGCAACTGGACATGCCGGTTTAGATAAAACTCTTAATACTCTTAAAGAGAGAATTATTTGGACTAACATGCGTTCCAGCATTGCCAAGGTCATTCGATCATGTGACAAATGTCAAAGAGCAAAGTATGCTTCTGCTTTATTAAAAGGAAAACCGAAGGCTATGATTCCTTCTAAGCCAAACGAACTAATGGCGACGGATATATTTGGCCCCTGTCCGAAGGGATATCAGGGTAACCAGTACCTGTTGGTTACCGTGGATGTTTTCTCAAAATTTGTTACAATGAGTCCCATGCAGAAAGCTAACACGAGGAACGTTGTAAGCAGACTGGAAAATGCTGTATTTCCTAAAGCTGGTATACCGGAATATCTACTGTCAGATCATGGAACGCAGTTTACATCCGTGGAATTTGCAGCGGATATGGAAATGCTTGGCATTAAGCACTTATTTTCAAGCGTGCGTTACCCAGAATCGAATTCCTCAGAAAGATATATGGCTGAATTTTCGAAATTCTGTCGAATTTTCTGTCCAAATGATCATTCTGGTTGGGTGAGATTTGTACCCCTTATTGAGGAATGTCTGAACTCTACAGTGCAGGAGAGCACAGGAGAAGTGCCAATGCGACTTCATCTAGGAAGAAACCCAGAAAGGCCGTGGGATAATCTTTTCAACCACATTCCTAGAGATCCCGACCTAGGAAGGCAGCAGAGGATTGACAAGGCGAAGGAACAACTCCAGGAAGCAGCAGAGAAACGATTGAAAAGAGTAGCTGGAAAACGTTTTGGTACACCCTTACAAGTTGGAAATCTTGAATTATTACGCAGACCTATCAAGGCTGAAATGAGCAAGAAAATCTACCCCAAATTTGGAAATGTGTTCATGGGTCCGTTCAGGATTACGAACGCCTATGGGAACAACTGCTATGAACTCTACGATGATGAGAATAATGTCATTTACGGCAAGTTCAATGCTGGAAATTTGAAAAGATACTATCCTAGAGTAAGCCAGTAATAATTCAATTTCGTGTTCAAGAGAGCTGAGGTACTTGTAACGCTGAGTTTAAAAACAATTTGCAACTGTTTTTAAAACGTGGTGAGGGGAGAATGCCCCCGTAATTGAATTATATAGAGACCACGGTGGCTATTTTGGAAAATTATAAAGAAAGTTATGGCTGTCATAGTTATGACGTGGGTAGTCATGACGTAAGCACGGATGACGCGGACGTTATGCCAGCAGGCTACTTGAGCTGAGATTCTCAGTGACGTCAGCATTTAGTCGAGAAAGATCCGAGATCTACGACGCAGTCGCAGGAAACGTGGAATTCTGCTGAGGAAGAAATTATGATATTGGAGGGGAGGCTCGAACCAATGAACGATAGTCTAAAGGAAGACGGAGATTGCTGAAACTATGGTATTTTTATTACTTTTTGGAATGCAGAATTGTGGAAATCCATTTGCAGTAGAGGCATTGATCTGGAATTTTGGTGAAATTAATTTTCGGTTTTTGAATTTTGAAAATCCGTCATGTATTGACGAAGTTGGAACTTCTAGCGATGACGCAGTAACACGCTATGGAAGGGATGGATACGCCCCTCATGATGTTTATAAAAGGCCTTGCACAGAAGAGAGGAGTCTCAATCGCCTCATTCTCAGATTATCTATCGTCTGATATCTCTATCGTCTGATAGCTCAATCGTCAGATCTCAAATAGTTATTTCGGTGAAACGTCGAGTGAGATTAATAGTAAGAGTCGTCTTTATAACGCGTGGTGAAGCCACTGCATTAAACGAGAGTCGAGCATACTAGCATTGCCAGTTTACTGTGAGTAAATCTAGGTGAAGTTGAAACGCACATTATAACGCGTCTACAAGATTAGCTGTGAACAATCAGCGGTCGCCTATAAGCTAATTCTATTGTGCAGTGCTACATTAAGCAGTATAGTAAATTTGAACAATTTCAAGGAGTTATTTTAGAAGATATTAGCATTTGTAGACGTCTGACAAAAGTGATTTTCTCGCCACCTGAGAAGCACTTTGTATCGCCAGAATCTACGCCACGGCTGACACGGCTAGTGAAATAGTGAGACTTCAGATTGCTTTTGTAACACAACGCTACAGTATTATGGAGCAGTTTAATACGGCAGTTTGTTCTTCTATTACCATAACCGAAGAGAAGATGGAAGGCTAAAGGACTTAAATGCATTTGGGACATATTTCAACGGAGTAAGATAGCAGCATGGAACTTCGCTAATTGCTATTCCACACAAGCGAACATGTGGTGAATAACCATCTACACCCATGTTTCGTGGTTCAACGCTGAATACTATCAAACAGCAATGGAAATGATTTCATACTCTCTGAATATGAATATTTCTTCGGAAATTACTACAAAAACTTCATGGCGATTTTCTGCTGGAACGTCAGGGATTTTTCAAGAGAGGTCAGGGTTGTCCCGACTCACAAAGAAGATTATTGCCGGAAGGATGTCGTTCGTCTTCACGGAGCAGTGCAATTTCCGGAGGAGGAAGCAGTTCGATTCTCCGAGGGTGCTGTTTCTTGTTTCGAGGATGGAGCTCAGCTTTAACTTGGTAAAATGGATCCATCAGCAGTCTTCTTTGGGGAATTTTCCTCTGGAACGTCAATCGGCAGATAAGGTAGTCGTGAACGTTTATTGTATTTGAGTTTTGTAGCAATATTTGAGCAACCATTTTTCCCATATTTTGTCCTCATGTATTTTGCCCTATATTCTTGTTTGAGATTCCTATTCTCAGTTCACCTTGATGAGTTATGCCTTTTTCGACGATTTATTAAGACATTGTTATGTCAGGGGCATAGTTAAATGATTTTGAATCAGTTGAGACTGATATTTAGATTTTCAGTAATTTGCTTATTTTGTGGTCACGATTTGACTGTAAGTTAATGATTTTTATGGCAGATTTAAATTCAGACAGCGTGTCACTTTATTAAAGTAATTCTACCCCAGTTTAATTACTTTGACCAATTTTCTGTCATCATCAAGAAGGAAGAACATTTAAATGATTTTAGAGCGTTAAAATCCATTACGTTGTCGACGATCTTGGAAATACTAGTCGTTATTTGAATTGATTGCAACACAGACATTTATCGTCAGTTATGAACGATCATTGCATCATAGACCATTTTGTGAAAGATGAACTTTAATTATGAATTATTGAATGCATTAAAGTCGTGAACTTTTGTTAGGAGTTTTTTCTCAATTAGAGATTTATATAACGATGTTTGCATTCCCCAGTCTAATTGGATTCTATTCGACTATTTTACAGTTTAGTCGCATTTTGTTTGATGATAGTATTTTTATACTACAATTCTTTGAAGATGTTAATCTTAAATTTTGATAGACCAGACAGGCGTATATAAGCGTATTCACTATTAAATTTGTTTGTGATTGGCAAATTTTTACTTCATTTCGATTCATGAATGAAATCCACGAAGGTTAAATGACAACAGTTTTGAAACAATTAATGATTATAAGAATTTTTAAGTGGAACTATGAATGTATAATCGCTAGTGCAGCGGACGTGTTGAAAGTCGCTGATGTATAATGCCCTTGAATAAAGAAGGAGGTTCCCACAGTAATTAATGATAAAGAATTTGTCAGTGGAGGTTTTTGTAAATTCTGTGGAAGATTTTGATGCCATATATGTTAATATATGATGAGTTTTGGGCCTATTTTTAATGCAGTTTGTGCATTATTTTGTAAGCGAAGTATTTTCCGCTGGAGTGTATTGTCATAGTTCGTTGAAAATTAATCAAGTGAATTTACTGTTATAATTAACAAGAGTTTTGAAAGAATTTGAGATAAGATTTTGAATGAAGATTACCGTCACAAATAATTATAATTATTACAACCTTTATTAAACCAGATTGTGACATTAAATGTATAACTAACCTTCATTGGTCGATTATATTAACACGATTATGAAATTACCAAACCGGATGAACATGTGGTTAAATGTATTTCTTAAATTAATAATTTAAATAATTTAAATGTTAATATTGTAAATAATGATGTATATATCTTTGACAATAATGTGGAACGAAAGTAATGTTAAAGGCGTGTTTAAAATTTTTGTAATTATCTTCGACAATATTATAAACAATTTCTAATTGTTATAAATAATTTATGTGATTTTGTTACAAACATTTAAGAGTTTATTTTATACTCTAAACTATGCTTATTAAACATTTGGATGATAATTTAACAAGTTTAGGGATTGTCAGAATAATCCAGTGGTATGTGAGTTGGGCATTTGAAAGACTTGCGTATATATATATGAGTTGTCTTGCAGACATTTAAAAGCTTTGAGAGGGAGCTGAATTCGTACGCAGTGTGGCGTGACAAGTGAGCCCCATTTGTCAGGTGTACGTCAGGTTGAAGGGTAGATAGCAGCTGGCCCGACAACTGGTTATCAGCGGGCGAGGTCGTTCACATTGGCCTTGCGCCTATAAATACTAGTGTCATGTTTATTAAAAGAAACAATTGCTCTATATATGTGTCTCGTCCTGACTTCCTTATCCAATCCAAATGTGTTTTGAATGTTAAGTTATTTTGAGCTCATGGGAGCTAACATATTGTTTGATAACTTTGCAAGTCCTTTAGGAGGACATAGTCAGATTGACATGGGCTACTGATAGCCACATTTATTTTGTTGAGTTGTTAAAATCATACCCTTTATTTGAAATAAAAGCTCTTGTACATTTCAAAGTTCTCGTCTTCGTCCTGGTTCATTTTTAAATGTCATGGTGAAGGTTATTGTGGGAGCATACTTTAGAGATCCTGTTGTCAACCCAATCCCCGAGATAATTTTTAAGAGGTAAGTAAAGGTAAGTATGAACCCCCGCCTATTTTGGTGTGTTCCACAATAATTTTCTTGGTAACTTCTGTGCTCAAATCTCGGTAGTATCTGTCAGTGCCATTTTCATTGGTGTAGCTGAGCCGGCGCGGTTGATTATTGGCAATCCGATTGAGGGGGCGGATATCTGACAGCCTACTATCCGGGTAAACGGGGACAGTACCTTCCCGACCATCTTGTAGGGTTGAGTGTTTTTAACGTTATGTTTGCATTTTCAGATGCATCTTGCAGCCCCAGCCAGTGTTTGATACTGTGTCCAAAAATTGTTGTAGACATTTTCTTCATCCTCAAAAGACTGTGATATTTCACGATTGGCTTCTACAGCGTCTTTCAACACCAGATTTAAATTGTGACTTGCACAATGTACGGTACAAAATATGCATGTGGCGCAAATTCTTGTATCTTTTTCTGCACTCTATTTTATACTCCAATCATTACGCTTTCGCCGTCATAACTTGGGCCACGGCATTTTTTTCAATTCAAGACCTTTATCTTTAATAGATTCCACTATTTTACTTGCCAAACCAAATGCACTTTGATCTTTAACTTTTGTAAAAAAAAAGTAAACGTTTCGTAAATCTTTATTTCTTTGGGTTTATTTTTTTCATTATTTACCACTTTGACATAGGCCTACCTGAAAACTTAACTTAACTGATCAACTTTACTTATATCCTGAGTTGTATCCATACTATCAGAGAAAGAAGAAGAGCTCTGTATTTCATATATGATTTCTTTCAGTACTTGATTTGCCATCAAATAAATAACTTCATTTTGGATGCTAGGGTTTAATTGGTATACACTTTTTGCTGGCTTTTGCAAAAGGGTTTTTAGTACAGGGTCATAGTCAGACAGAAGTTCTATTATGGCCAATACATTTTCTTTATTTGGATCTTCCATTTTACTACTTCTTCCGAAGAAAGCAAGGTTACAGGTGGCCAAAGTTAATGAAACATTAACTATTCTTTCTACAACGTTCCTCCAGTAATTTTTCACTTCTTTTGACTGTTTTTCTAAAGCATCAATCATTGTTTCATCATTCCTCCATTTCTCAAATATAACACAAGAAAATATGTGGTCATCCGATTGTTCATGAGTTTTAATTCTATCAGAAAGATGTTTCCAGTCGTTTAGTCCCGTACTACCGAAAATGTTCTCTAAATGTTGAGGGAACAGCCAACATAGTTGACAGTAGACTCAGTCTAACTTTTGCGAATAGCCAGAGTATGTTACATTTCATCCCAGAACCTGTTATAAAACTCTAGTAATTAGTTGAAAATGATCTTTTACTTCCTCGTTCATCAGGCTGTTTGGGAAAGGGACATCGAGCTTGACAAGGTCCAGATGCTATGATAAACCTTTTCATTTCTCGATTATTGACGGGACTGGGAAATTCAATTTTGTCTTGCAAAACATAATTTTGTGTCCAGTTGCAGTCGAGCTTACTGCGTCCTTTTTATTATTGACTGGCTGATCAAGACATGAAAGACTACTATGAGTGGTCGGAGCATCGATTTTATGTACTTCAGACTGTTGATGAGCGTCAACATCTGAAAAATATACATACCGTAGTGAATTATATTGAGCAATACAATTTAGTGTAGTGGTTTATAGTTGATTGCAGTGTTTTATTTGTAGAAACAGATTCAACTAACTGTTGAACTAAGCCAACTAAATGATTATTGGTTGGTTAACGGGACAAAAAGGCTGTGTAACCAATGATGGTCGTCCGTTGAAACATAACCAACTGTACTGTACTACTCTGCAGGCTACTGTGCATTGCTGTAGTGTGATGTCGCAGTGGAGGGGGAAGGGGTGGAACGATAAGTCATGGTCATGCGCTGAATGGGGAACAATGCATGGTCTGTCCAGCGCCTGGGTCGGGCGCCCGGCTATCAAAATAATACTCATAGAATACCACACAAATGGGTCGATATATCTTACATACAGATTGCACTGAACGTGACTAGTTTCTAAACACAAGTTTAGACGCGTAGTTCAGTACAATTGGGGCCTTAGAACTAGATTGAATTCTTAAATATGTTTTCTAGTACTACTTTTATTATTATTATTAATTTATAATATTTCTTTTAGGGTTTGGGGGCCCCCTAACCTCGAGGCCCCGGGGAGGTGCCCCGATTGCCCCCATTGTAGCTACGCCCCTGGTGTAGAGGTGTCGTAGTTCATAGCCGGCTGATTTCCATTCCTGCTCCTTCATGGCTGGGGTGCGGTAGGTATCTGGGCTCTTTCTTCCAGAAACTTGATGCATGCTTGTGTTTGAATCAGGTTGTGCTATAATATTAGGTCTTTTATAACTTGTTTTATTACGGTACGTTGGCTGTATTGGTGTGTATTGCAATATAAGTAGCCATTCTTCAGTGTTGCCTAAGAAAACAACTATTGAAGTCTTTTCAGTCGATCAGAACGCATTCGCCCAGATTAGATTGGACGGGGAATAACAATAAAGTGCCTGAAATAAATGATTAGTTTTCTTGATAAAACACTTCTCACAAAAAATGGGGGCTCAATTGAATGAGTAGTTCCGTTCGTCAAGCACACATCATCAGATATACACACTTAGTTATTGTTGTTTTAAGGGGCGGAACAGCGAGGTCATGGGCCCCTCTATGCTCACGTAGTTATCTACAGACGCGAGTAAATATAATAATTAAGATAAATCTTGCAACCAGAGTTCTGCTGAGTTATGTTCGTGCCCTGTGTAGACCCTACATTAATTTACAATATTTAATTGTCTAGGATACACAGGTTAAAAACTGTAACTAGGAACTTCTTCATAACGACTATGATACAAGCTACCCGGTAACAGTATTTATAAGTTGGTAAGGATAAATACAACTTTTAGTCCCTTCCATTCAAAGTTGGTTCAATGAGGAAAAATTGAAGTATCTCTTTTGAAGTGGGTTCCTTATAACACGGTGCGGAAGTATTGACTTGCATTTTCCGAGATTCACTGTAAACAGTGACCGCCTATTTCTGGAGTTTACTTCCACTTTGATAGGTTTGTAATGTAATTTAGCTTCGGACAATCCCGTCTGCCCCATCAAATTGTGTTGAGGTTTGTGTGTAGCCTACTTAGGAATAGAGAAACCAATTATACGATGCTTCATTTCACTGCTCCACAAGCTGGCACCAGTAATTCCTCATCGTATCGCAATTATAGTCACTAATATTTTGCTCGATATTCTGCCCTAAGTTATATCGTATAAAGTCGAGCGTCATTGTCGAATAAGTTTTACCGTTAGCCTCTTGTTCTCACTGTGCACCTGGAGGGATATATTCACAGTGGCCTAACTTGCATTCAGAGTCTGAAAATATCTCATTTGATGTGTTATATATGATAATCATTCGGCGTATTTGTATAAATACGGCTCCTAATAATTCTCGAGTGCACTTTGTGTGTTCTAGTTTGCTGAACATCATGGAGCAACAACCAATCATTAAGAGAGAGCCTGAATGGTTGTCCGATACTGACGAATTCCCTAATATTGTAAGTTGTATTTAATTTACATATTGTGTAACATAAGATGTGCATAACGAGGAACTTAATACTTTCTACCAAAGAGTAGGCTTGGTACTGTTATTCTGTCTGTATGCTTTACATTGGTTCATACTTTTGTGATAACTTCTAGGATTCTAGGACTACATACAGCAATCTGAGGAATGAGTCTGTTGGTCTACTTGAAGACGACAGCAAGGTCATCAAAGTGGAAAACCAAATTCAGGTGATCATTGGTTCTTATAATAATCTGCAAGATTTTATCATAATTTGAACGTTTTGATTATTCACTGTTGCTAATTTTAGCTGCTAACAATTGCTGATGTTATTGTATTCATACTGCAGGTTCATTCTACTGGCTCCCTGGGTATTATTGTAGGCGAATTCGTTGGTAACAGTAGGTAAATATTGGTAATGGAGGTTTACTCTTCTAGCACTCTGGGCCCTGTTGTTGGGGAAGTACACACCACATGCTGTGCTAAGAGTAGGTTATTTATCGGTAATGAAAGTTAACTCGGCTGGCATAATTGTGAGAGTTAGACACACAACCTTAATGATAACTGTTTGGAGCAATTCCATCATTCCAAAACGGGATGTAAACTTAACTGTTTTTAAAATCTGAGGTGTATGTTCATAGAATCTAAACCAGAAGAATTTAGCCGGTTCCCTTCTTGGAAAATACCTTGTAAATTGTCCTACCTGTGATTGTCAATATGACTTGGTTCGACCGTTGATGACACACGTTAGTTGTTAGCTGTGACTGTCTGTATATCGTTGGTCCACCCTTCATGACAGCCTCCAATAGTACAAACATATTGTTAATTTGGTGGTGACGATCTCCCAGTTCTTCTCAGAGCGTTGAATGGAGGAGGAAAAGGTTTGTGGTCCATTTAGGACTGGTACGCAGTCTCCCAAGAGATGGTGTATGGCGGTGTTCCTCAGCCATTATTAGACTGGCACATAGTCACCCTAGAGATGGTGTATGGCGGTGTGCCTCAGCCATTATTAGACTGGCACATAGTCACCCTAGAGATGGTGTATGGCGGTGTGCCTCAGCCATTATTAGACTGGCACATAGTCTCCCTAGAGATGGTGTATGGCGGTGTTCCTCAGCCATTATTAGACTGGCACATAGTCACCCTAGAGATGGTGTATGGCGATGTCCCTCAGCCATTATTAGACTGGCACATAGTCACCCTAGAGATGGTGTATGGCGGTGTGCCTCAGCCATTATTAGACTGGCACATAGTCACCCTAGAGATGGTGTATGGCGGTGTGCCTCAGCCATTATTAGACTGGCACATAGTCACCCTAGAGATGGTGTATGGTGGTGTGTCTCAGCCATTATTAGACTGGCACATAGTCACCCTAGAGATGGTGTATGGCGGTGTGCCTCAGCCATTATTAGACTGGCACATAGTCTCCCAAGAGATGGTGTATGGCGGTGTTCCTCAGCCATTATTAGACTGGCACATAGTCTCCCAAGAGATGGTGTATGGCGGTGTTCCTCAGCCATTATTAGACTGGTACGCAGTCTCCCAAGAGATGGTGTATGGTGGTGTGTCTCAGCCATTATTAGACTGGCACATAGTCACCCTAGAGATGGTGTATGGCGGTGTGCCTCAGCCATTATTAGACTGGCACATAGTCTCCCAAGAGATGGTGTATGGCGGTGTTCCTCAGCCATTATTAGACTGGCACATTGTCACCCTAGAGATGGTGTATGGCGGTGTGCCTCAGCCATTATTAGACTGGCACATAGTCACCCTAGAGATGGTGTATGGTGGTGTGTCTCAGCCATTATTAGACTGGCAGATAGTCACCCTAGAAATGGTGTATGGTGGTGTGCCTCAGCCATTATTAGACTGGCACATAGTCACCCTAGAGATGGTGTATGGTGGTGTGTCTCAGCCATTATTAGACTGGCACATAGTCACCCTAGAGATGGTGTATGGTGGTGTGTCTCAGCCATTATTAGACTGGCACATAGTCACACTAGATATGGTGTATGGCGGTGTGTCTCAGCCATTATTAGACTGGCACATAGTCACCCTAGAGATGGTGTATGGTGGTGTGTCTCAGCCATTATTAGACTGGCACATAGTCACCCTAGAGATGGTGTATGGTGGTGTGTCTCAGCCATTATTAGACTGGCACATAGTCAGCCTAGACATGGTGTATGGTGGTGTGTCTCAGCCATTATTAGACTGGCACATAGTCTCCCTAGAGATGGTGTATGGCGGTGTTCCTCAGCCATTATTAGACTGGCACATAGTCACCCTAGATAGGGTGTATGGTGGTGTGTCTCAGCCATTATTAGACTGCCAGATAGTCACCCTAGAGATGGTGTATGGTGTTGTGCCTCAGCCATTATTAGACTGGCACATAGTCACCCTAGATAGGGTGTATGGTGTTGTGTCTCAGCCATTATTAGACTGGCAGATAGTCACCCTAGAGATGGTGCATGGCGGTGTGCCTCAGCCATTATTAGACTGGCACATATTCACCCTAGAGATGGTGTATGGTGGTGTGCCTCAGCCATTATTAGACTGGCAGATAGTCACCCCAGAGATGGTGTATGGCGGTGTGCCTCAGCCATTATTAGACTGGCACATAGTCACCCTAGAGATGGTGTATGGTGTTGTGCCTCAGCCGTTATTAGACTGGGACATAGTCACCCTAGAGATGGTGTATGGCGATGTGCCTCAGCCATTATTAGACTGGCTCATAGTCACCCTAGAGATGGTGTATGGTGGTGTGTCTCAGCCATTATTAGACTGGCACATACTCACCCTAGAGATGGAGTAAGGTGGTGTGCCTCAGCCATTATTAGACTGGCACATACTCACCCTAGAGATGGTGCATGGTGGTGTGCCTCAGCCATTATTAGACTGGCACATAGTCACCCTAGAGGTGGTGTATGGTGGTGTGCCTCAGCCATTATTAGACTGGCACATAGTCACCCTAGAGATGGTGTATGACGGTGTGTCTCAGCCATTATTAGACTGCCACATAGTCATCCTAGAGATGGTGTATGGTGGTGTGCCTCAGCCATTATTAGACTGTCACATAGTCACCCTAGAGATGGTGTATGGCAGTGTGTCTCAGCCATTATTAGACTGGCACATAGTCACCCTAGAGATGGTGTATGGCGATGTTCCTCAGCCATTATTAGACTGGCACATAGTCACCCTAGAGATGGTGTATGGTGGTGTACCTCAGCCATTATTAGACTGGCACATAGTCACCCTAGAGCTGGTGTATGGTGGTGTGCCTCAGCCATTATTAGACTGCAGTCGGCAATTTCGTTGAGAAAAGCTCTTTAACTGTCGCCTATATAAATATTCATATTCTATATTTGTTGCCACATTGCCTAATCTCGACAATGTCGAAGGACCATGAATTATGTCTTAAATGTGAATTGGTAAGAAATTTCAAGTACCTGCCACTTCATATGAATGTATTTATCGTTCGTATTAAAATCCTCCCTGCCTTAAGTATCCTTGAAGTGAATATTGCTTTAATCTGGTCACAAGAGGGTGAAACAAACAAGGATTTGTGCGGGATTTTTGAACACAACATTATTCAACTTTGCTTGTTATTATTCTCATTATATTCTAACCGTTAATGCTGCATCTTGGCCGCAAAGTCGTAACACACACACAATGTGCTAGGAGTCTATAACAACTGTAAACTCCACAAAAACTGTCGCTATTGACGTAAGAAGATTATTAATGGGAGGCGGATTGTTACTTTATTCTTTGAATCTTTCAATACAAGTTTTCAGGGCATCTGTAAGATATAATTCCATCTACGGAAAGGAAGATATTTGTGAAACACGTCATTTCTTTGCAGGATGATACAGACCACCAAACTGACATTAAAATTGAGGAAACATCTATTCCGGACATCGTTCCATGTCGGAAAACAGAAACACCATTTTCAGATCCAAAAGAGGTAAGTATCTTAATATCTATTTACAAGACATCTCCTTATCACGTAATAGCATTTAGGAATTAAGAGTTGTGTTACCACAATTAGCCGGCACTGTGGTTTTGGGGTTTGAATCCTGGCTCCGTCAGGGTTGTTAGATTGTGTTTTGTACTGCAAGCACAATCCTTGTTGAGGGCGAATCAAATTATCTGGCCCATATAATTCTTCCGCCCGCGACTGCCGGCTTTTAGCGATGTCCTGAGCACTGAGCTGCTTTGGGATGCATTATAATGTAACTGGGAAATAGTATATTGCGTGAAGCTAACAGATGTTTGGCCTAATCACCTTGTATTAGTGTACTTGAAGTCAAGGTGTGCAAATTATTTAGGATATCATATATTCTGGTCAGAGATCTTCCCATGAATGCTGCATAGAGGAGGTGGGTTTAATGCTCCTCATGAGTGGAGGATATCTTATATTCTGGTCAGAGATCTTCCCATGAATGCTACATAGAGGAGGTGAGTTTAATGCTCCTCATGAGTGGAGGATATCTTATATTCTGGTAGCGATCTTCTCATGAATGCTGCAGAGAGGAGATGGGTTTGACGCTCCTCATGAGTGGAGGATATCTTATATTCTGGTAGTGATCTTCTCATGAATGCTGCAGAGAGGAGATGGGTTTGACGCTCCTCATGAGTGGAGGATATCTTATATTCTGGTCATAGATCTTTCCATGAATGCTACAGAGAGGAGGTGGGTTTGACGCTCCTCATGAGTGGAGGATATCTTATATTCTGGTCAGAGATCTTCCCATGAATGCTGCAGAGAGGTGGTGGGTTTATCGCTTCTCATGGGTGGAGGATATCTTATAATCTGGTGAGAGATCTTCCCTGGAATGTGCAGAGAGGAGGTGGGTTTGACGCTCCTCATGAGTCGGTACGAAAGTCGTTCAGTGAATATACTGTATCTCCAGTTCAGCGGACCAGTGCAGTGAAATTACATGTTCTGTTATTTATGTAAAAGTGTAAGCATAGAAATAAATTATACCATCTTATCCCTAGGATGTGGAGGAAGAATTCCATGAACAAGAAAGTTTTCGAAGAGAAAATCACTCAAATGTGTAAGTGTTCAACACATAAAATACGCGATTTATCGCTTTAAATGAGAATAGCTGTAAGTTTTGGATTTGAATATGATTTGTTTGCAATGTGAGATGTGTCTCTCATTGTTTGTGTCTCATGAAGTAGATACTGATATTAACTTTCTATTTAGCAGCCCACAAATTATACATTCTCGTTCAGTGAGGAACATCCATGTCTTCCACTGTGTCCTGAGCCCCATATCTTCTTCTGTAACCCGAAACGGAAAGCGTGAACAGATTCTTCGTTACTCGAACTTACTACTAGGAAAATACATTACAACTATTGCAACTAGCGATAAAACCAAGGAGAATTTTAGACTTTTGCCATGTATATACATAATACAAAACGTTGATTAGTTTTTTTTATAACAGTTCATAGCTTGTAAGAACCCGGAATGATATCCCAGGATTGAGTAAGCACCTTGAAATTTCCCAGTGGTGGTTTTTGGGTATCTTGTTCAGGTAGAGCCAGTGCCGGATTAAGACTCGCAGTGGCCCTAGGCAATTGTTAATTTTAGACCCCCCCCCCCCTTCATAACAAAGTCAATCATAACCTCTTATTCTGAAATTCTCACGAGGGGAAAATTCGGCTTCAGGAGCGCCTCCATAGTTCGGTTATTTTTCTTCTACGCGACGATTTTTTAGAATACGATACATTAGATAACAATTTCTTAGCTTTTTCCTCAAAAATATAGAACTTATCACGAAACTTGCCTAACTTTTCGTCTAAAGTTTTATACAAGGCAGCACCCGTTTGTAAGTCGAGCTGTTCAGCTTGTAATGATTTACTAGTTGCACGCATAGAAGTCAAAATTGAATCCCACAAAATTAACATGAACCCGAATTAAAAGTTTTGCAATCTGTTTGCAATTCACCCCGCTTCATGCCGAGTGTCATATTCCGGCTCGTCATCTTCAATGCTTTCTAAAGCCTCGACAATTTTATGAAACGAATCATAAACCGCGTTCGTTGCATTAGCATGCGCTTCCCAGAGCGTATCTGACAATGATCTCAAAGTTTTTGCGTTTTTTATATAATTTTTCAACACGCTCCAACGGTGAGGGTTTGCAGAACAGAAGTTATACAATGATTGCATTATCGAAAAAAAAAATCAACTGCATAAAACAGCATTTAACAGCAGATTGTCCAACTAAATCGAGCGAATGTGTACCGCAAGGAACATAAATCGCATATTTATTCAGTTCTAATATTATGGCTTGCAGACCCTCATACCTTCCAGACATGTTTGGTGCGTTGTCATAGGCTGCCCTCTACAATCTTGAATTTCGAAACCGCAATCTTCAGTGACGAAGTTCAAGTTTCAGTTTTCAAACTTTCGCCAGTATGACCTTCTGTTTCAAGAAAAGATAACTTGCAAAAAAATCAATAGACTCGGCCTGAAAATAAAACAAAATTATTATTATTATTATTATTATCATAATTTGAGAACAAAAATGAATTAAACGGTAATCTAGACATAAAACCAGTAACTGAAATGTTAACCCTTTTCGTCTGGGGATTAAAAAGTAGCATCGTACCTCTTCAAAAACGATGTATTTTCGATCATTTATAGATACCCGGATGTTGAAATTTAGGCAAACTGTCCTTAGTTGGTCGCAGGAGTTGCCTAATCTTAACAGAAGTTCCGTATGTTGTACCGACGTAGGATTTTAGCAATACGATCCGTCGTGTTATGTATGTACGGAAGGTAAGCAGTTCCTCTTACATCTCTTTTCTCAACTGACGTTCTTGCCCGTATAAAGCAATATCGTCCCAGAATCTACAGGGAGGCGGTTGAAATACGTAAACACCCAGATAATTTCAACTGCGACACCGGCTACAATCTCGGTGAATCCTGGCTACCTATTATCAGAACCCTGAGAAAGTAATTCACTGCTGCTTTCCGTGAGGTTAGCTAGGATTAGATTAAAACATTTCTGGATTTTGTCCCAGAGATCTGGGGACTTGGTTTGTGGGTAGAGGGGGGTAAATACCTGTCATTTATGTCAAACACACTTTTTTGTAAAATTCCTAGTTTCCAATATATAGCCCATTTTTAAAAATGAACATTTTTGGAAAAAATGTCAAAAATTCCATATTTTGTTCTAACGATTAAGAATATAAAAGCCATTGGTTTGAGTCTATATATGATTTATAGGATGATTAGTTTTCAAAATATAGCCTACTTTCCAAATTTTTTTTAGAAAATTTTTAAAAAATATAATATTTTTCGACTAAGAATGGGATAAACGTAGGTGTTTGAGTTAACGTATGACTTAATATGATTTTTTTTAGTTTAAACATATAGTCTACTTTCCCCATTCACCTTTTTTGAAAAAAAAAAAATGTTCTTGACTAGGCATGGGATAGAGGTAAGAGTACGAGTTGAGAGTACCTTAGAGTACTTTAGATTATTTTGAAAGTTTAGTGCGTGGTTGTTGTTGCTTACAAACATGGCAGTAAGCATTATGTTGTGATAAAATGGACTGATATACTTTCCAAGACCAAGAGAAAAATCCACTAAATGCATTGACAAAATAACTTGTTAAATAAGCCAACACAAAATGCCCAACATAAGACCCCACAATTAAACTAATACATAAGCTAATTTGTAAAATGTTAAACACTTGCATGGTATTACATTTTAGGTAATGCATGCGAAACATGAACTCACTTGTCTGTTGTATGAAAAGGACTCGTCAACAATGACCTGTCAACAATGGACACTGCTTGAACATTTTTAATTACTACCCACCTCTCTCCACTCCTAATGCAAAATGAACATGTAAAACACAAATTGGAAAAATCCATATTTCCATATTAAAAGTTGAAAAAAACACATTAAACTGAAATTTTAAGAACTGTAAAAAGGGAATTTGGTAAATTGACAAATGTGAAAACAACAAATTGGAAAATCCATGTTTCAATATCATGAAATTGAAAAACTTTAAACTGACATTTTAAGGACTGTAAATGGGAAATTGTAAAATTGATAAATGCGTAAACAACAAAATGCAAAATCCATGTTTCCATATTATGAAATTGGAAAACTAAAAACTGACATTAAAAAAACAGAGAATAGGAAATTGGAAAATTGACATATGTGTAAACAACAAAATGGAAAAAAAATATCCGATTGGGGTAGTGATCATGTTGTACAGTAATCTTTAAGACTAGCATAAGGATAGTTGCATGACATGTAAAACACAAATTGTAAAAATCCATGTTTCCATGTTGACAAATAGAAAAAAACATTAAACTGAAATTTAAAATAACTGTAAATGTGAATTTGGTAAATGTGAAAACAAATTGGAAATTCATGTTTCTATATCATGAAATTGAGAAACTTTAAACTGACATTTTAAGAACTGTAAATGGGAAATTGTGAAATGAATACATGTGCAAACAACAAAATGCAAAATCCATGTTTCCATATTATGAAATTGAAAAACTAAAAACTGACATTAAAAAAAACTGAAAATGGAAATCTAAAAAAATGATTTAAAATTAAAACAAATCTAAAATGTTAAAATCTAAAATGTTAAAATGTAAAATGTAAAATCTTTAAATGATGTTTCTGCGGGTTATGACAACACGTTTATGATTTAGTGCATGTTGATGAGTGGTATCCAATTACAGCTGACTTTGCATGATCATCACCCATTGTCTTGATCAACACCTGGGGTTTCAAATTACTGTAGCGCTAGTCATAGCAATAGAACTGTGCGCTCTCTGCCATGTCAGCAACATGACACCGGAAGGAACACCTGTGAAATATCCAATGACTGCTAACTTTGTATAATCATCACCCATGGTCTTGATGAACACCTGGGGTTTCAAATTACTGCAGCGTTAGTCATAGCAACAGAAGTGTGCGCTCTCTGCCATGTCTGTAATATGACACAGGAAATAACAAGATATCTTACTGTACGTACCATCTCCTCAGTTTTAACATCTTAAGAACAAGTATTATTCTCTTTCAACTACAAATGACTCGTTAGAACACATCCATCCACCAAGTTAGATCCCTTGACCTGCTCTCAAATGGCATGTGCCTCGAGTACTAGGGTGTGTGCATTAGCCCTAACCTAATGTTGCGTACGAACTAAACATAATCTGACTTGTTAGCTCTTATCGTGCACGTGCACAGGTGAACACTTGCGTGTTAGGTCATATTACACATGAACTTGCATGTTCTCACGTAAGTGCATTTTTCAGTTCCACAAGATACGAATTTGATTGCTGGATTGTATCCTGCACTGTTTATGCGATATAGCTTTGCCAGGTAGTTCTCTACATATAGAAATTTTACCATTGCTCTACCTACGCCTTTTGCTCTTTTGGCTTTCTTACAGTCTAGTGTGTGGTAGACAGCATTAACTGTATATCAAACCCAGTTCACCTTCGTATTTGTAATCCAAGTACCAATTTGAAAAGACACAAATGTAATCAGTTTTAAACGTTATCTCTGTTTTGTTTTGTTTAATATGTCTATGACATGCATATTAACCTGAAATCGAACCCCTAGTGAATAGGCTAACAGCTTAACCACTGCACCACCATGCCCTTTTTTCTTAGTTCAACTCGTTCTAGGCCTCAGACCTGGAAATCCAGTTAAGACCACCAGTACAAGAGCTAAAAGTGCTTACCACTGTAACACAAAAAATGGATAGCTGGTAACATTAGACAACCGGAAATGATTATATTTCTGTTAGCAATGCATTTCGTCATCAGCCTACTGTCTGAGCACTGACAGCAACACAGTTTAGTTTAGAATAAGCGAGTGTGTGTGTGTGCGTGTTTTAGCTATCATCTTTAACCAATCAATTAAAGATAGTCAACTCTTAATTCTTGATAAATCAGAGTTTGCGTACACCGTTTCTCATTTATTAACACATACTTGCAACCTATTCTCTCTCTATACTGCAGTTTGATCTGAAAACAAGTTTCAATGGTAAAAGACTTGTTAGTCACCATACATGTAGCCTACACTAATTCTTTCGCTACCTAGCTATGTTTCATCACACATGGAAAACATCTCACATGTTCGTATCCGATTATTAGTTTATAAAATCTCAGGTCGATGACCTTGATGTATTAGGTATTTTGTGTAAATTAATTGGCCATGGGAAAGGGTTGACCATTCTAAGTCCTATGACACCTCGCATGTTGATATTCGATTATTAGTTTATAAAATCTTAGGTCAATGACCTTGCTGTTTTGGATTTTTGGGGTAAATTCATTGGTCATGGGAAAGGGTTAACCATTCTAAGTCCTATGACACCTCACTTGACCCTCTCCAATGATTAGTTTATAAAATCATAGGTCAATGACCATGCTGTATTAGATCTTTTGGGTAAACTCGTTGGTCATGAAAAAGGGTTGACCATCCTGAGTCCCATGACACCTCACTTGACCCTCTCTGATTATTATTTAGCGAGATATTAACAAAAGTGTAGTTAGGCCCTTTTGACAAAACATAAATAATACATTCAAAAACAGAATGTCACCTCAAGTCCAACGACCTCTCATACAAGTCCCTAGCCTTATTGGTTCATGAGATATTAAAAGCTAATAACCTATTAGTTTTGGATCTTTTGGTAATTTCAAAAAAAAAAAACTCATCTATAAATCATTATTCAAAAAGCCTGCCCGCTTACAAAAATCCCAAGTGCGCATGCGTAAAAACAAAAAACAAACATGTTAATTCATAGTAGCAATCGGCTCTTCACATGCGTTTCATGTGGAACAATGTTTAAGCATTAGGGGCCATGGGCCAGTCCATAGGGAAGAGTCTAAAGGGATTAGTCAGAAAGGACCCGTCAACAAGGACCCGTCCACAGGGGCTCGTCAACAAGGACCCGTCAACAATGACCCGTCAACAAAGACCCGTCCACAGGGACCCGTCCACAGGGACTAGTCCACAAGGACCCGTCCACAGGGCCTGCGTGTGCGTGCGGGGGAACATAAGATTACGTCAGCACATCATCTCATCTAGTTTCAAATTTAGCCTCTACGGCGCGTGCAACACACAGGAAGTGCGTGGGAACATACGATTACATCAGCGAAACATGAACTCACTTGTCTGTTGTATGAGTATCAGTTTAGTAGTGGCATCTAGCAGCAAAACACGTTTACTTACACACAATCCATCATTATGGTAAGCATTTTTTTTCTTATCATTATGGAAATCTCCTGATTAGAATAAAATGTTATAGTGGTTCCGGTTACTTATAGCTAAACTGAAATAGATATGATTTTTTGTTTGTTCCTTTATAGGCTATTACAATAATTATTCTCAATGCTATGGGGGTAGAACTGTTGATTAGAGAGAAAAAAGCTCACTGAATTGCCCATGCCTACTCTTTTCCGTATCAATTACATTCAAAAAGGTGACACAATGTATAGTGAACGTGTATTATGTCTTACTGAAAATTTTCAGACATTCCTTTCTAAACGTTTTAATGATATGTCAGAAAGTGTGCTCGAGGATCAAAATCGTGGTGGATATTCTCTATACCTAATTTATGAGGGTATAAAAAACAAAAAATGTATTGTACATTCTGACTTTGAAGTTAGGTTAGGTTAGGTTAGGTAAGGTGGGGTTTGGTTAGGTTAGGTTAGGTTAGGTTAGGTTAGGTCAGATTAGGTTAGGTTAGGTGAAGTTGGGTTAGGCAGAATGGCTGCGGTATGAATCAAGAGCCAGCTCCTGTCAGTTTTGCCTCACAAGGTTGAGTGTATTCCATTCCAACCCTCAGCCTAGAATTAAAGTTCTTGACAGAGCCAGGACTCGAACCCGAGCCTCCACAGTTACCGTCAAGAATGCTAGCCACTAAACCAAGAAGTGAGGCAACATAAAGCTGGTCTTGATTGTACATGATCAATCAATAATTACCCAATAATAATAATAATAATAATTATAATTATAATAATAATAAACATTCCATTTAGCATCTACATAGCCGACCTCTCCCTGGGATCTTTTACATGCCAACATCTTATGACATGCGTGTCTTAATTTTTGCAGCCTTTCAAAAATCACTTACCACGACCAAGAGCGAACCTGCAAGCCTGGGGTTGGTAGTCCGACACGATAACCACTCACCCACCGTGGCAAGCTATCAATCAATAATTACCGAATAAAATTAATAATAATAACAAAACAATAAATATTCCATTTAGCAACTACACGGTCGAACTCCCCCTGTGACATTATTCACGGTCTCAGGGCTTGGCAGCCATCTTGCCCATTAGCCACTGCCCCAGCTCTGACTGACCCCTCCATAAGAATAACATCGGGTAGTTGCGGGCGGCGGCCATCTTGCCCATTAGCCCCTGCCCCAGAACTGCCTTATATTTCCTACTATTCTACTATACGAAATCATTTTTAGAATTCTCAGTTTTCTATATCGTAGGCAGTAAAGATGTTGGTTGTATGTTGAAGGCCAAGACGCTCGTATTGTTTTTGTTTTTACTAGAAGCCCTTTATACCGTAGCTCGTATCATTTACAAGCCCAAGTCACTTGCCTCATGTTTGATTAGCGTGTTCTGCAACAAGCCCTTTATACCGTAGCTCGTATCTTTTACAAGCCCAAGTCACTTGCCTTATGTTTGATTAGCGTGTTCTCCAAGAAGTCAGCCGAGTGGTTGACCAATCAAACTGCCAGCTCAACGACGTTTCTGTAATCTTCATCGACTTGCAGCAATTTGTGTGATAAGTCATCGCGCTCCAAATTTGAATCAAGTGACAATGAGTAAGAAACACAGCTCGAGCCAGAGAGGTTGAGCAATTTCAGCGTCAACTCATGGCTGTGTAAAATGAAACCTCGTAGTGACTCGAATGATCAGCAACGGACGGATTTATTAAGTGGGTGGGCTGCTCTTCGAATTTTGTCACTCATATTTACGTTGTAAATACGCTCTCTTTAGCTTCACAACTTGCATGTCTTGATGACTGGTTTGATGCAGCTATCCATGCCTCCCTGTTCTGAGCAAATCGTGTCATCTGTACATAGCTACCACACCCTGCATCTGAGGCAATCTGTTCAACATATTCTTAACCTGGTCTACCCCTACAGATTTGCCCTCGACCCTCCTTTCCTTAATTAACCCTCACACACCACAGGCTAAAGAAACAATGAACTACCGGTAATAAACAATGTAACTGTCACCAGACACACACACACAGGGGCTGATGACCACGCTGTTCCGCCCCTTTAAACAACAATAACTAACTAACTAGACACCCTCAAATGGATCCTCACACACCACAGGCTAGAGAAACAATGAACTAGAAGTAATAAACAATGTAACTGTCACCAGACACACACACAGGGGCTGATGACCATGCTGTTCCACTCCTCTAAACAACAATAACTAACTAACTAGACACCCTCAAACACCACAGGCTAAAGAAACAATGGACTAGCAGTAATTAACATTGTAACTGTCACCAGACTCACACAGGGGCTGATGACCACGCAGTTCTGCCCCTTTAAACAACAATAACTAACTAACTAGACACCCTCAAATGGACCCTCAAACACCACAGGCTAAAGAAACAATGGACTAGCAGTAATTAACATTGTAACTGTCACCAGACTCACACAGGGGCTGATGACCACGCTGTTCCGCTCCTTTAAACAACAATAACAAACCAGACACCATCAAATGGACCCTCACACACCACAGGTTAAAGAAACAATGAACTAGCAGTAATAAACAATGTAACTGTCACCAGACACACACACACAGGGACTGATGACCATGCTGTTCCACTCCTTTAAACAACAATAACTAACTAACTAGACACCCTCAAATGGACCCTCACACACCACAGGCTAGAGAAACAATGAACTAACAGTAATAAACAATGTAACTGTCACTAGACACACACAGAGTCTGATGACCACCCTGTTCCACTCCTTTAAACAACAATATCTAACTAATCAGACACCCTCAAATGGACCCTCACTCACCACAGGCTAGAGAAACAATGAACTAGCAGTAATAAACAATGTAACTGTCACCAGACACACACAGGGGCTGATGACCACGCTGTTCCGCCCCTTTAAACAACAATAACTAACTAACTAGACACCCTCAAATGGACCCTCACACACCACAGGCTAGAGAAACAATGAACTAGAAGTAATAAACAATGTAACTGTCACCAGACACACACACAGGGGCTGATGACCATGCTGTTCCACTCCTCTAAACAACAATAACTAACTAACTAGACACCCTCAAATGGACCCTCAAACACCACAGGCTAAAGAAACAATGGACTAGCAGTAATTAACATTGTAACTGTCACCAGACTCACACAGGGGCTGATGACCACGCAGTTCTGCCCCTTTAAACAACAATAACTAACTAACTAGACACCCTCAAATGGACCCTCAAACACCACAGGCTAAAGAAACAATGGACTAGCAGTAATTAACATTGTAACTGTCACCAGACTCACACAGGGGCTGATGACCACGCTGTTCCGCTCCTTTAAACAACAATAACAAACCAGACACCATCAAATGGACCCTCACACACCACAGGTTAAAGAAACAATGAACTAGCAGTAATAAACAATGTAACTGTCACCAGACACACACAGGGGCTGATGACCACGCTGTTCCGCTCCTTTAAACAACAATAACTAACTAACTAGACACCCTCAAATGGACCCTCACTCACCACAGGCTAGAGAAACAATGAACTAACAGTAATAAACAATGTAACTGTCACTAGACACACACAGAGTCTGATGACCACCCTGTTCCACTCCTTTAAACAACAATATCTAACTAATCAGACACCCTCAAATGGACCCTCACTCACCACAGGCTAGAGAAACAATGAACTAGCAGTAATAAACAATGTAACTGTCACCAGACACACACAGGGGCTGATGACCACGCTGTTCCGCTCCTTTAAACAACAATAACTAACTAACTAGACACCCTCAAATGGACCCTCACTCACCACAGGCTAGAGAAACAATGAACTAACAGTAATAAACAATGTAACTGTCACTAGACACACACAGAGTCTGATGACCACCCTGTTCCACTCCTTTAAACAACAATATCTAACTAATCAGACACCCTCAAATGGACCCTCACTCACCACAGGCTAGAGAAACAATGAACTAGCAGTAATAAACAATGTAACTGTCACCAGACACACACAGGGGCTGATGACCACGCTGTTCCGCCCCTTTAAACAACAATAACTAACTAACTAGACACCCTCAAATGGACCCTCACACACCACAGGCTAGAGAAACAATGAACTAGCAGTAATAAACAATGTAACTGTCACCAGACACACACAGGGGCTGATGACCACGCTGTTCCGCCCCTTTAAACAACAATAACTAACTAACTAGACACCCTCAAATGGACCCTCACACACCACAGGCTAAAGAAACAATGAACTAACAGTAATAAACAATGTAACTGTCACTAGACACACACAGAGTCTGATGACCACCCTGTTCCACTCCTTTAAACAACAATATCTAACTAATCAGACACCCTCAAATGGACCCTCACTCACCACAGGCTAGAGAAACAATGAACTAGCAGTAATAAACAATGTAACTGTCACCAGACACACACAGGGGCTGATGACCACGCTGTTCCGCCCCTTTAAACAACAATAACTAAGTAACTAGACACCCTCAAATGGACCCTCACACACCACAGGCTAGAGAAACAATGAACTAGAAGTAATAAACAATGTAACTGTCACCAGACACACACACAGGGGCTGATGACCATGCTGTTCCACTCCTCTAAACAACAATAACTAACTAACTAGACACCCTCAAATGGACCCTCAAACACCACAGGCTAAAGAAACAATGGACTAGCAGTAATTAACATTCTAACTGTCACCAGACTCACACAGGGGCTGATGACCACGCAGTTCTGCCCCTTTAAACAACAATAACTAACTAACTAGACACCCTCAAATGGACCCTCAAACACCACAGGCTAAAGAAACAATGGACTAGCAGTAATTAACATTGTAACTGTCACCAGACTCACACAGGGGCTGATGACCACGCTGTTCCGCTCCTTTAAACAACAATAACAAACCAGACACCATCAAATGGACCCTCACACACCACAGGTTAAAGAAACAATGAACTAGCAGTAATAAACATTGTAACTGTCACCAGACACACACACACAGGGACTGATGACCATGCTGTTCCACTCCTTTAAACAACAATAACTAACTAACCAGACACCCTCAAATGGACCCTCACTCACCACAGGCTAGAGAAACAATGAACTAACAGTAATAAACAATGTAACTGTCACTAGACACACACAGGGGCTGATGACCACGCTGTTCCGCCCCTTTAAACAACAATAACTAACTAACTAGACACCCTCAAATGGACCCTCACACACCACAGGCTAGAGAAACAATGAACTAGCAGTAATAAACAATGTAACTGTCACTAGACACACACAGAGTCTGATGACCACCCTGTTCCACTCCTTTAAACAACAATATCTAACTAATCAGACACCCTCAAATGGACCCTCACACACCACAGGCTAGAGAAACAATGAACTAGAAGTAATAAACAATGTAACTGTCACCAGACACACACACAGGGGCTGATGACCATGCTGTTCCACTCCTCTAAACAACAATAACTAACTAACTAGACACCCTCAAATGGACCCTCATGCACCACAGGCTAGAGAAACAATGAACTAGCAGTAATAAACAATGTAACTGTCACCAGACACACACAGGGGCTGATGACCACGCTGTTCCGCCCCTTTAAACAACAATAACTAATTAAAAAGACACCCTCAAATGGACCCTGACTCACCACAGGCTAAAGAAATAATGAACTAGCAGTAATAAACCATGTAACTGTCACCAGACACACACAGGGGCTGATGACCATGCTGTTCCACTCCTTTAAACAACAATAACTAATTAAAAAGACACCCTCAAATGGACCCTCACACACCACAGGCTAAAGAAACAATGAGCTAGCAGTAATAAGCATTGTAACTGTCACCAGACACACACAGGTGCTGATGACCATGCTGTTCCTCTCTTTTAGACATCAATAACTAAGTAACCAGACACCCTGAAATGGACCCTCACACACCACAGGCTAAAGAAACAATGAGCTGGCAGTAATAAACAATGTACCTGTCACCAAACACACACAGGAGCTGATGACAACGCTGTTCCGCCCCTTTAAACAACAATAACTAACTAACTAACTAGACACCCTCAAATGGACCCTCACACACCACAGGCTAGAGAAACAATGAACTAGCAGTAATAAACAATGTAACTGTCACCAGACACACACAGGGGCTGATGACCACGCTGTTCCGCCCCTTTAAACAACAATAACTAACTAACTAACTAGACACCCTCAAATGGACCCTCACAGACCACAGGCTAAAGAAACAATGAGCTGGCAGTAATAAACAATGTAACTGTCACCAGACACACACAGGGGCTGATGACCACGCTGTTCCGCCCCTTTAAACAACAATAACTAACTAACTAACTAGACACCCTCAAATGGACCCTCACAGACCACAGGCTAAAGAAACAATGAACTAGCAGTAATAAACAATGTAACTGTCACCAGACACACACAGGGGCTGATGACCACGCTGTTCCGCCCCTTTAAACAACAATAACTAACTAACTAACTAGACACCCTCAAATGGACCCTCACACACCACAGGCTAGAGAAACACTGAACTAGCAGTAATAAACAATGTAACTGTCACCGGACACACACAGGGGCTGATGACCACGCTGTTCCGCCCCTTTAAACAACAATAACTTACTAACCACACGCCCTCAAATGGACCCTCACACACCACAGGCTAGAGAAACAATGAACTAGCAGTAATAAACAATGTAACTGTCACCAGACACACACAGGGGCTGATGACCACGCTGTTCCGCCCCATTTAACAACAATAACTAACTAACCAGACACCCTCAAATGGAACCTCACTCACCACAGGCTAAAGAAACAATGATCTAGCAGTAATAAACAATGTAACTGTCACCAGACACACACAGGGGCTGATGACCACGCTGTTCCGCCCCTTTAATCAACAATAACTAACTAACCACACCCTCAAATGGACCCTCACACACCACAGGCTAAAGAAACAATGAGCTAGCAGTAATAAACAATGTAACTGTCACCAGACACACACAGGGGCTGATGACCATGCTGTTCCACTCCTTTAAACAACAATAACTAACTAACTAGACACCCTCAAATGGACCCTCACACACCACAGGCTAAAGAAACAATGAACTAGCAGTAATAAACAATGTAACTGTCACCAGACACACACAGGGGCTGATGACCACGCTGTTCCGCCCCATTTAACAACAATAACTAACTAACTAGACACCCTCAAATGGAACCTCACTCACGACAGGCTAAAGAAACAATGATCTAGCAGAAATAAACAATGTAACTGTCACCAGACACACACAGGGGCTGATGACCACGCTGTTCTGCCCCTTTAAACAACAATAACTAACTAACCAGACACCCTCAAATGGACCCTCACACACCTCAGGCTAAAGAAACAATGAACTAGCAGTAATAAACAATGTAACTGTCATCAGACACACACAGGGGCTGATGACCACGCTGTTCCGCTTCTTTAAACAACAATAACTAACTAACCAGACACCCTCAAATGGACCCTCACACACCACAGGCTAAAGAAACAATGAACTAGCAGTAATAAACAATGTAACTGTCTCCAGACACACACAGGGGCTGATGACCACGCTGTTCCGCTCCTTTAAACAACAATAACTAACTAACTAACTAGACACCCTCAAATGGACCCTCACTCACCACAGGCTAAAGAAACAATGAACTAGCAGTAATAAACAATGTAACTGTCTCCAGACACACACAGGGGCTGATGACCACGCTGTTCCGCTCCTTTAAACAGCAATAACTAACTAACCAGACACCCTCAAATGGACCCTCACTCACCACAGGCTAATGAGACAATGAACTAGCAGTAATAAATATTGTAACTGTCACCAGACACACACAGGGGCTGATGACCACGCTGTTCCGCTCCTTTAAACAACAATAACTAACTAACCAGACACCCTCAAATGGACCCTCACTCAACACAGGCTAATGAGACAATGAACTAGCAGTAATAAACAATGTAACTGTCATCAGACACACACAGGGGCTGATGACCACGCTGTTCCGCTTCTTCAACAATAACTAACTAACCAGACACCCTCAAATGGACCCTCACTCAACACAGGCTAATGAGACAATGAACTAGCAGTAATAAACAATGTAACTGTCATCAGACACACACAGGGGCTGATGACCACGCTGTTCCGCTTCTTTAAACAACAATAACTAACTAACTAACTAGACACCCTCAAATGGACCCTCACTCACCACAGGCTAATGAAACAATGAACTAGCAGTAATAAACAATGTAACTGTCATCAGACACACACAGGGGCTGATGACCACGCTGTTCCGCTTCTTTAAACAACAATAACTAACTAACCAGACACCCTCAAATGGACCCTCACACACCACAGGCTAATGAGACAATGAACTAGCAGTAATAAATATTGTAACTGTCACCAGACACACACAGGGGCTGATGACCACGCTGTTCCGCCCCTTTAAACAACAATAACTAACTAGACACCCTCAAATCGACCCTCAAACACCACAGGCTAAAGAAACAATGAACTAGCAGTAATAAACAATGTAACTGTCACCAGACACACACAGGGGCTGATGACCTCGCTGTTCCGCCCCTTTAAACAACAATCACTAACCAGACACCCTCACATGCACCCTCACACACCACAGGCTAAAGAAACAATGAACTAGCAGTAATAAACAATGTAACTGTCACCAGACACACACAGGGGCTGATGACCTCGCTGTTCCGCCCCTTTAAACAACAATAACTAACCAGACACACTCAAATGGACCCTCACTCACCACAGGCTAAAGAAACAATGAACTAGCAGTAATAACCAATGTAACTGTCACTGCTCTGCCTCAGCATTACAATTACGACTGTTTCTTATACACTTTCTTAATTATGCACGGCCTCTTTGTCCGACGCGGAGCGCAAGACCGATACATCTTCACTCGCCGAAAGCAGCTGTATCTAAGGTAAAATTCAAGAGTGAAATCTCAGAGCCCTTCAAGATGAAAACTGGGGTCAGACAAGGAGATGGTCTTTCTCTGCTTCTTTGCAATTGTATCTTAGAAAAGGTAATTCGAGAATGGAGAAAATCACCGAACAAGGAAGAAGGAAATGAAGATCAGTTTCAATTAGGCCCCAAACACAAAGGAGTGTATGTTGACTGTCTGGCGTTCGCCATATTTACAAACAATATCAGTTCAGCGATCAGGAAGATAAACCATCTTAAAGAAACAGCAGATAAAATAGAACTACAAATTTCGTTTGAGAAGACGAAATACAGTACATGATTAACATCAGTGAAGGTCCTGAATGGTTGTTCATAGACCATGGAATGATTCGAAGAGTCAAGAAGTTTAAATACCTGGGTGAAGTAATCGAAGAGAATGGGCTAGAACAAGAAGCGACCAATATCCGCATCCTGAAACTAGAGCGAGCGTTCCAACTGACTAAAAACATCTACAACCTAATGGGTTTTATTCACAAACAAGAGGATGGTAAGCCAGATAGAAGAGGAGTTGGGTGAAGACCAGTTTGGGTTCAGGAGAAATGCAGGAACAAGGGAAGCCATACTAAGTCTTAGGTAGAATAAGAAAAGATAAGAGAACGTTCTTGGCATTTGTAGACTTAGAAAACGCTTTTGATAACGTTGATTTGACTAAATTGATTGGAATGAAGTACAGGGATAGGAGGTTGCTCTACAATCCATACAGAAACCAGACAGGAGTTAGTCGAGCCGGAGGATATGAGGGAGAAGGTGGTATTCAGAAAGGTGTAAGGCAAGGCTGCAACTTATCACCCATACTTTTCAATCTATGCATTGAACAAGCACTGAAAGAAATTGGAAAAAATATCAAAGTAGGAGTAAAGATTCAAGGAGAAATAATTTCAACTCTGAGATTTGCTGATGACATCGTAATCTTAGCCGACACACCAGAGGATTTGATTGAGTTTTTAAATGGTATGGACTCTTTCTTGAGGAAATAATTCATGCTGAGAATTCATAACTGTAAAATAAACTATTGGAATGCAGTCGAAAGAAATCAGAAACCCCTATGGATGTCGAATTGGCAGGTGAACAGCTAAAGGAAGTAGGTGACTTCAGTTACTTGGGAAGCAAAATAACCAGTGGAGGACGAAGCAAAGAGGATATAAAGAGTAGGTTAGCACAGGCAAGGAAAGCATTTATACAGAAGAGGAATCTGTTGACATCGAATATAGATTTAGGTATTAGGAAGTCATTTTTGAAAGCCTTTGTCTGCAGCGTGGCACTCGATGGAAGTGAAACTTGGACTATTGGTACAGCATAAAAGAAGAGAATTGAAGCGTTTGAAATGTGGTGTTACAGGAGAATGATTAAGATCAGGGGGTAGGGTAGGGTTACGAATGAAGAGGTATTAAGACGAGTGGGAGAGGAGAGAAGTTTCTGGCAACTGCTAAAGAATATGTCACCCTGTTTGTTCACTAAATTAAAAAATTAAATAGGTGTATATTAATACGTACATTGACTCCTATCAGTCCTACTTTCAATGTAACTAATTCTAAACACAAACGAAAATGAAAATACCCTGTCTAGTATTTTCAAATTCAATCCTGCTCTGGGAGTTATCATCCTTCATTTGTGACTCTGAAGCGAGAACCAGAGGCTCACCCCTTGTCCTTTGTGACTGCTGCTTTGAAGTTCTACAATGTACCATTCTCTGAATGGGATCTGCGCAGTGCACTTGCACTGTGTAGGGATACATCTCCTGGTTCGGATAACATCCGTTATGAAATGTTGAAACATCTGTGCAATGCCAGGACAAAGAAACAGTAGTTGATCCTCTTCAATCGTATATGGATTCAAGGAGAGTTTCCATCTCAGTGGCGAGAGGGGATCGTGATACCGATTCCCAAGGCTGGAGAGGATCTCAAGCTTGTCAGCATCTATAGGCCCATTTGTCTGACAAATGGCCTATGTAAGCTGCTGGAGAAGATGGT
Source organism: Meconema thalassinum (assembly GCA_946902985.2). Taxonomy (NCBI): domain Eukaryota; kingdom Metazoa; phylum Arthropoda; class Insecta; order Orthoptera; family Tettigoniidae; genus Meconema; species Meconema thalassinum. Next base: position 6,351,333 of record OX336397.1, read on the forward strand.
TAACCATCGACTGGTAAGGTTCTTAGAAGAGGGAGGCCTTTTGTCTGAGTGGCAGTGTGGAATTCGCTCTCATAGGTCCACCACTGACCATCTGGTGCTTCTTGAGAGGGCCATACAGGAGGCATTTCTCCGAAAGGAGCACCTAGTCTCGGTTTCCATTGATCATGATAAAGCGTATGACACCACAAGACGCTACTAGTGGGGACTCCGTGGAAATCTACAAATCTCTATTGCGAATTTTATGTCCTATCGGCTCATTCGTGTGGGAATTGGTAGGAAATGATCGTAAATTTTCACCCAGCTAAATGGAGTTCCTCAGGGTTCTGTGCTGAGTGTTACCTTGTTCGTGGTTGCCAAAAGTGACAGTTTTGCCTTCGCTGGGCTCACGGTAGTTCCACCGCTGTATGTAGACGATTTGGCTGTACATTACATCTCTGGAAGTATGACAAATTTCCTGGGGCCCTATTTTGACAGCAAATTCACGTGCCAGCTCCAAATATGGCTATGTCAGCTATCTATTACCTGGGTCGACAACTGGACTCACGACCGAAGTTTCGTATTTCAGCAGCAAAGACATCCGTCATCCATTTTTTTGGGCTCCGAAGGCTACATCTGAACCCTGAACCACATATCAGGGCTTCTGCGTTGCCAGTGGTTGACACCGCTTCCTGGGGCTCCATTTTGACAGCAAATTAACGTAGCAGTACCATATACGACAACTTAAAACCACGTGCCTCAGGAAACTGACCATGATCTACTTCCTTAGTGGCACTACGTTCGGGTGGTGACAGTGTTCTCCTACGGTTTTACCAATCCCTCGCCCTGTACTGGCTAGACTACGGTTCATCAAGGCCGCCATCCTTCAAAATGCTGGACAGTATCAGCCATACTGGCGTAAGGTAGACTACCGGTTCATTCCGGTCCAGCCCGATCACCTATCAATGATAGACGCCAGCGTATGCTTTTAGAATATTCTGCCAATTTGCGTCAAATGCCGCAACATCCGAGCTTCTCTTCATTACCCAAAGCCACCTGAGGTACGCATAGCGCCACCTGGTCCGTTGGAATTAAACTCGATTCCTCGAGTAATTGGGAGTGCCTGTAGGTCCCTGTATCATCATTCTAGGCGAGTCAGAGGATAGCTGACCCAATGCCCAATAAACTGAGGGCGATCAAGGGGAAGTATTCACGTGTGGTGGAGCTCTTTCTGGTCACGGAGGGAGTCCGTCTTTTTAGTAGGCTAAGGATAGGTCATGCAAGATCCACCCACTCGTACCTAATGAGGAGGGAAGTCCCCACTGTGTACCTGTGGAGGGGGCGTGGTCCCTGAGCGATCAAGCTGTTTGCCTCTCACCAAGGTTCGATTCCCGGACAATACATGTGGGATTTTCGAATTGAAATGCCATGTCCAGCGATTCGGATTCCACGTAAAGGAAACGTCCCGTGGCTCATGATCGCGTGATTTAAGGTAAGCTTCCTTTGTACCTGTGTGAGCCGTATTCAGCGTGTCCCACATTTTAACCGAATGTCTGGATCCCGCCGTCATACGAAGGAACCTTGGTTTGCTGATGACACTCAAACTAATATTAGCTGATGACGTGTTGGCTGCTGATCTCGCCATCCGCTTTATAAGTGAGAGTGGGTTAGGGCCAGCAAGCCACGTTTTCTAGTGTACCTTTATAAGTGAGAGTGGGTTAGGGCCAGCAATCCACGTTTTCTAGTGTACCTTTATAAGTAAGAGTGGGTTAGGATCAGCAATCCACGTTTTCTAGTGTACCTTTATAAGTGAGAGTTGGTTGGGGCCAGCAATCCACGTTTTCTAGTGTACCTTTATAAGTGAGAGTGGATTGTTTATAAGGCGGATGGCGAGATCAGCAGCCAACACGTCATCAGCTAATATTAGTTTGAGTGTCATCAGCAAACCAAGGTTCCTTCGTATGACGGCGGGATCCAGACATTCGGTTAAAATGTGGGACACGCTGAATACGGCTCACACAGATACAAAGGAAGCTTACCTTAAATCACGCGATCATGAGCCACGGGACGTTTCCTTTACGTGGTAACCGAATCGCTGGACATGGCATTTCGATTCGAAAGTCCCACATGTATTGTCCGGGAATCGAACCTTGGTGAGAGGCAAACAGCTCGATCGCTCAGCGACCACGCACCCTCCACAGGTACACAGTGGGGACTTCCCTCCTCATTAGGTACGAGTGGGTGGATCTTGCATGACCTATCCTTAGCCTACTAAAAAGACGGACTCCCTCCGTGACCAGAAAGAGCTCCACCACACGTGAATACTTCCCCTTGATCGCCCTCAGTTTATTGGGCATTGGGTCAGCTATCCTCTGACTCGCCTAGAATGATGATACAGGGACCTACAGGCACTCCTAATTACTCGAGGAATCGAGTTTAATTCCAACGGACCAGGTGGCGCTATGCGTACCCCAGGTGGCTTTGGGTAATGGAGAGAAGCTCGGATGTTGCGGCATTTGACGCAAATTGGCAGAATATTCTAAAAGCATACGCTGGCGTCTATCATTGATAGGTGATCGGGCTGGACCGGAAAGAACCGGTAGTCAACCTCACGCCAGTATGGCTGATACTGTCCAGCATTTTGAAGGATGGCGGCCTTGATGAACCGTAGTCTAGCCAGTACAGGGCGAGGGATTGGTAAAACCGTAGGAGAACACTGTCACCACCCGAACGTAGTGCCACTAAGGAAGTAGATCATGGTCAGTTTCCTGAGGCACGTGGTTTTAAGTTGTCGTATATGGTACTGCTACGTTAATTTGCTGTCAAAATGGAGCCCCAGGAAGCGGTGTCAACCACTGGCAACGCAGAAGCCCTGATATGTGGTTCAGGGTTCAAATGTAGCCTTCGGAGCCCACAAAAATGGATGACGGATGTCTTTGCTGCTGAAATACGAAACTTCGGTCGTGAGTCCAGTTGTCGACCCAGGTAATAGATAGCTGACATAGCCATATTTGGAGCTGGCACGTGAATTTGCTGTCAAAATAGGGCCCCAGGAAATTTGTCATACTTCCAGAGATGTAATGTACAGCCAAATCGTCTACATACAGCGGTGGAACTACCGTGAGCTCAGCGAAGGCAACACTGCCACTTTTAGCAACCACGAACAAGGTAACACTCAGCACAGAACCCTGAGGAACTCCATTTAGCTGGGTGAAAATTTACGATCATTTCCTACCAATTCCCACACGAATGAGCCGATCGGACATAAAATTCGCAATGGAGATTTGTAGATTTCCACGGAGTCCCCACTAGTAGCGTCTTGTGGTGTCATACGCTTTATCATGATAAATGGAAACCGAGACTAGGTGCTCCTTTCGGAGAAATGCCTCCTGTATGGCCCTCTCCAGAAGCACCAGATGGTCAGTGGTGGACCTATGAGAGCTAATTCCACACTGCCACTCAGACAAGAGGCCTCCCTCTTCTAAGAACCTTACCAGTCGATGGTTAACCATCTTCTCCAGCAGCTTACATAGGCCATTTGTCAGACAAATGGGCCTATAGATGCTGACAAGCTTGAGATCCTCTCCAGCCTTGGGAATCGGTATCACGATCCCCTCTCGCCACTGAGATGGAAACTCTCCTTGAATCCATATAGATTGAAGAGGATCAACTACTGTTTCTTTGTCCTGGCATTGCACAGATGTTTCAACATTTCATAACGGATGTTATCCGAACCGGGAGATGTATCCCTACACAGTGCAAGTGCACTGCGCAGATCCCATTCAGAGAATGGTACATTGTAGAACTTCAAAGCAGCAGTCACAAAGGACAAGGGGTGAGCCTCTGGTTCTCGCTTCAGAGTCACAAATGAAGGATGATATCTCCCAGAGCAGGATTGAATTTGAAAATACTAGACAGGGTATTTTCATTTTCGTTTGTGTTTAGAATTAGTTACATTGAAAGTAGGACTGATAGGAGTCAATGTATTAATATACACCAATTTAATGTTTTAATTTAGTGAACAAACAGGATGACATATTCTTTAGCAGTTGCCTGAAATATCTCTCCTCTCCTACGCGCCTTAATACCTCTTGATTCGTAACCATATTTACCCATCTGATCGACATCATTCTCCTGCAACACCACATTTCAAACGCTTCAATTCTCTTCCTTTTTGCTGCACCAATAGTCCATGTTTCACTTCCACAGGGCGCCACGCTCCAGAAAAAGTCTTTCAAAGATGACTCCCTAATACCTTAACCTATATTCGAAGTCAACAGATTCCTCTTCTGTGGAAATGCTTTCCTTGCCTGTGCTAACCTACTTCTTATATCCGCATTGCTTCGTCTATCACTGGTTATTTTGCTTCCCAAATAACAGAAGTCACCTACTTCCTCTAGCTGTTTACATGCCAATTCTGTATACTTCCGACTGCATTCCAATATTCTTGTATATATATTACCGCCATCTATATTGGACAAACGTGGAAGAAAATTTCATTATATTGTGTAGTTTGGGAAGTTTGAAACTATTTTGAAGTAAACCATTTCACCATGTTTATTAATTCAACTCGTTATTAGGATTATAATTATAAATAGTGTAAATAAGTGTATAACGTAAATATTGAAAGTTAGTTTCAATAAACAGCTGATCGGCAATTGCCATAAATATGTAGGATAACATTGATGTTGGAATAATTATCCATCGGAATATGCTGTATAGAGTAAAATATAATATTGAAATAAACCGTGTTGTTTGGTCTATTTTTAAATATTTTAGGGATTGTTTTGTAACTCCGACATTGCAGATACTTCTAATGGTTTTTTTTTTAATTGCAAGAGGCAGTGTTTGAGAGTAACAAGTAACATTGACGAGTGTCGAGAATTCAGTTTTATTTTTCATTGATAGCTCCAACATGATGGCTACTGTGTTTCGGCATACCAACATTTATTGAATAACGTAACTTTATTTTCAGGAGTGTTTGCTTATATTTTCAATTGTATTCGTCTTAGATTAAAAAATTCATTTATGTATTCGTGTTTATAGTAACGATTCGTCGTGATTTATACTAGTTACAGCAGATTGTGTTAAGGAAACCGGTGTCAGGTTTTGCCTAACCCTATTCTACCACGTTGCGCCCAGAGAACCGTAATATTCTCACTCTTCATAAGTAGTCGATAACTCAGTTAGAATTAGGGTGTTCCCAACATGTAGTACTTGTCGGTAGAATTTACAGGTTTCTCTAGCCTGGGACCTTCAAGATTCTACGACCCAGCTGTTCTTCGGATGCATTTTCATGATAATAACGGGTACAGAGTGTTTTACAAGAATGTGGCTTTATGTCCCTCTTGTTCATCATGTGTGTCTGAAAATAACCTTCGCAAGTAAAGTTTGCTCCGCATAAACCACCATGCGCAATTAAACCACATCGGATCGTCATGTGTATTTTCACATTGTTTATAAATGGTTGAGGAATGCGCCTTTATACCACTATGGATCATTTTGCGTGTTTTCAAAATACATTTTTGAAAGTAGTTTGTACCACACGTATTTCACGAGTATGGCTTTATACCACTATGAATGATAATGTGTTTCTATAGGGAACCTTTGTTACAGAACGGTGCTCCTCTTGTAGTACAAGAATACGTCATCGTACCAGTATGATTCATCACGTGCTGCTTTAAATGACCTTTCTGAGTCAAGGTTTCTTCACAAGTAGCATAGCAATGAGGCCTGAGATCAATATGGATTAACATGTGTGTTTTTAAACTGCCTTTTGTGTAAGGTTTCTCGCATTTACCACTTTACCACTATGACCTAACATGTGTCTTTTCAAACTGCCTTTTAGATTGAAGTGTTCTCCTCGTGTACCACAAGAATATGGCATTAGATTGTTATGAATCATCATGTGTTTGGTAAAAGTGTCTTTGTCAGTAACGTAAACTCAGCATGTACCACAGGAATTTGACTCTTGACCATTATGGATTAACATGTGTTGTAGATTGCCTCCGCGCGTAAAGTTTGCTTCACATGTACCTCAAGAGTTTGGCCTATGTCCACCGTGAATTTATACGATTTTTCTTCAAATTTCCCTTGTCCCCGAAGTTTGCTCCGCATACATCATATGAATGTTTCCTTAGTCCACTGTGGATTAACGCATGTGTTTTTAGAATTCGTTTTTTGTCTCAAGTTTGCTCCTTATAGACAGGTCCATTCTTTTCCAAAAACGCCTCTTTTCCAATTTGAGCGGCATTTTGGGTAACATTTGGGAAAATGGCTTATTCTTACTAATTCGGACATGCTGAACACGAATATCGCTGTTGCTTGGCTGATTTCTCCACCGGAAACCCGAAATCCAAGATGGCAGACTTAGCCCTACATCGGCATTATTTTCGTTTCCTCGCGTATTTTTATTCCGATAGGGGTAAATTATGCTGTAAAGCATTGTTGAGACAATGGCTTGTCGATTGACTTAAGTTTTTTATCACATTGAATACACTTTTCCCTTTAAAAAATATATAAAATATAAAAATTTTCTCCTTTTAATATTTTACAAAATGTGTGTTTAGATTGATTTATGTTCGTTATACTATACGTATAATTACAAATACTACCGATACCATAACTACTATTGCTGTTCAAATTGCCAAAATCATAAAGTGGTAGTGCTGCCTCCTAGCGGGTAAGCAGCAAATCTACACTGGCGTAATGCGCGCGCACGCCGCCGCGGTGCCCAGCGTGAGACTGCGTGTTTGTTCGTGTCTGTTGTGTTGTCAGCAGCAGTTGCTTGTTGTACATCAGTGTTTCGTACGAATGTTTTGTGGTGATGTTTTGGCGATTTTAGTCTACAAGTAGGTAACACCAAAGTTGTTAATTTCATGTGCAAATGACAAAGAGAAAAAAATTAATCAAGGGGAAGAAACAAACATCCAGATCGATGTTATACGAGTTTGGGGTGAGTTAGAATTTTTGTTTTGTTTTCGTGCTGTGTTGCATGTTCTTTTACTGTTTTCATGTGAGCTGGTATGAAATTGAAAGTGGCAAATCCAACTGTTTTCATATTCTGTGACCCTATCTTGTATCGTATTTATTTTAAGTTTTATGTAAAACGTTAGGTCTACAGTTAGGTTATGTTTGGTTCGTTATTTTAGATGGAACCGCATCTTAGGCTATTACTGGCAGATGATGAACATAACCAAGGAAATATATGCATTATATGCTGCAAAACATTCAATGAGGGCGTGTAACTCTTAACTCAAACAACAGAGGTTGGATATAACAAGTTAAAAGTTTGTGCGGAGTAACGGAAGAAACTGAATGATGACGTTTCCAGCATTGGAATAGAGCGGATTCTTGAATTACAGAAACAGCTATCGAGCATTTCCTCGTACAAGAAAACCGGAAAAAAATCAAAGACTTTGTTTCCGAGGCATCACGATCGAGTTCAAATTTTGCGTACTGGTGGTCATATCTAGAGATGGTTTCGACATTACTCAAATTTACAAGGGGGATCCGTTCTGGAAATTGGGACATGTATTTGACTTCTCTTAAGGAGATGCTTCCTTTTACTGCACGATACGACCACACCAATTACACTAAGTCCTTGGCAGTGTATATAGCTGAAATGCATCAGCTCCCTGAAGAAGTCGAGATGGCGTTCAGGAAGGCAGACTTCGGGGTCCAACGGAGCAACGGAAAATTTTGTCAAATTGGCGCGAATCATGCATAGGACTGGATAGAGGGCACTTCTATGAAACCCGGCGTATTAGTTGGAATCACGCAGGAAGAGTCTGCTCTGCAACGTTGGGCCTTATAATTTCACTGGAGGTGCGATATTACTAACCCCGCGTTTGAAATGTTCGGGGTAGGGACAGAAGGCTGCTCTTATAAAGAACAATCTGTCTATCCTGGTAGGAGACGCGAGACAATTAGGACGAAGAAAAACTTTTTTCCCTTTTGAAAACTTTTAAAGTTTTCTCAGAAGACAATGCTGATACCTCAAATATTCACAATGTAGAAAATAAGGACATTGCTACCGTTAAGATCCAAGATTCGCTTCTACGCGCACGAGAACTGGGGCTTGAACAAGTAAATAAGTTCGTCTCCGAACGCTTTGTGTCATCTGAAGACATGGGGAAACCGCAAGTGAGCGTCCATTTGCCCATTTCTAGGAATCGCCCTCTCACACTGAACAATTTGCCAAAAGTTTTGACGAGGAAAACAACGCACAAAACAGTGCTGAGTAGTAATAGGAGCGTTCTCCAAACAATAGTAATGGATTACGAAGCAGGGAGGGAAATTGATCTTCAAGAAATTTTTAGACATGAGCTCATGGCCTGTCCTCCATCCCTCACAAACACAGATTGGAGATTTAAGGAGTGGAGATAAGTCTACCCTGATTACAACTCTGAGGACATTGGCTGCCCTGATAATATAGTTCTGGAGAGGGATTCTTCACATTTACTCATTGACGGCATGGCATTGATTAATGCACTGCAGAAGCCAGCAAAGTGCGTTAGGTTTGGAGATTACGCCATGGCAGTGGAAAGACATATCCGATCCTGCACTTCTGTCTATTCAAGAATCGACATTGTTTTCGACCGTTAGGTCTTTTACATAATCATCATTATTATTATTATTATTATTCAAATTCCATTTTTTTCCTTAGGTACAGACCCAAATCAGTCAATTCCACAACCCGTGCTAGGCACTCAAAGAATACTGCCCCAGTGCATCGCGTGATAGACAATGGAAACATCGCGTGATGGACAATGGAAACGTGAGCTCGTGTATTTTTGGCGGCGCGCCGACTGTACCGGGTGGGGCGGGCACTAAAAGCCAAACGATAAATAAGTAATTTATAACGCTTCTCATGACAAATTTATCCCCCAAACCGTTTTCAGAATAAAAATACAACCTGACGAAACGAAAATACAAAAATAAGGCCAAGTCCGCCTCTTGGATTTCTGGCTTCCGGTCGAGAAATCAGCCTGGCAACAGCGATATTCTTGTTCATCAGGTCCGAATTAGCAAGTTTAAGCCATTTTCCAAAAGTTAACCAAAATCACGCTCAAATTTAGAATTTGGTAAAAGTGTAAATTTACAGGTTAAACCTTTATAAGTGAGAGAGGGTTAGGGCCAGCAATCCACGTTTTCTAGTGTACCTTTATAAGTGAGAGTGGGTTAGGGCCAGCAATCCACGTTTTCTAGTGTACCTTTATAAGCGAGAGTGGGTTAGGGCCAGCAATCCACGTTTTCTAGTGTACCTTTATAAGTGAGAGTGGGTTAGGGCCAGCAAATCACGTTTTCTAGTGTCCCTTTATAAGTGAGAGTGGGTTAGGGCCAGCAATCCACGTTTTCTAGTGTACCTTTATAAGCGAGAGTGGGTTAGGGCCAGCAATCCACGTTTTCTAGTGTACCTTTATAAGTGAGATTGGGTTAGGGCCAGCAATCCACGTTTTCTAGTGTACCTTTATAAGTGAGAGTGGGTTAGGGCCAGCAATCCACGTTTTCTAGTGTACCTTTATAAGCGAGAGTGGGTTAGAGCCAGCAATCCACGTTTTCTAGTGTACCTTTATAAGTGAGAGTGGGTTAGGGCCAGCAATCCACGTTTTCTAGTGTACCTTTATAAGTGAGAGTGGGTTAGGGCCAGCAATCCACGTTTTCTAGTGTACCTTTATAAGTGAGAGTGGGTTAGGGCCAGCAATCCACGTTTTCTAGTGTACCTTTATAAGAGAGAGTGGGTCAGGGCCAGCAATCCACGTTTTCAAGTGTACCTTTATAAGTGAGATTGGGTTAGGGCCAGCAATCCACGTTTTCTAGTGTACCTTTATAAGTGAGAGTGGGTTAGGGTCAGCAATCCACGTTTTCTAGTGTACCTTTATAAGTGAGAATGGGTTAGGGCCAGCAATCCACGTTTTCTAGTGAACATTTATAAGTGAGAGTGGGTTAGGGCCAGCAATCCACGTTTTCTAGTGTACCTTTATAAGTGAGAGTGGGTTAGGGCCAGCAATCCACGTTTTCTAGTGTACCTTTATAAGTGAGAGTGGGTTAGGGCCAGCAATTCACGTTTTCTAGTGTACCTTTATAAGCGAGAGTGAGTTAGGGCCAGCAATCCACGTTTTCTAGTGTACTTTTATAAGTGAGAATGGGTTAGGGCCAGCAATCCAGGTTTTCTAGTGTACCTTTATAAGTGAGAGTGGGTTAGGGCCAGCAATCCACGTTTTCTAGTGTACCTTTATAAGTGAGAGTGGGTTAGGGCCAGCAATCCACGTTTTCTAGTGTACCTTTATAAGTGAGAGTGGGTTAGGGCCAGCAATCCGCGTTTTCTAGTGTACCTTTATAAGCGAGAGTGGGTTAGGGCCAGCAATCCACGTTTTCTAGTGTACCTTTATAAGTGAGAGTGGGTTAGGGCAAGCAATCCACGTTTTCTAGTGTACCTTTATAAGTGAGAGTGGGTTAGGGCCAGCAATCCACGTTTTCTAGTGTACCTTTATAAGTGAGAGTGGGTTAGGGCCAGCAATCCACGTTTTCTAGTGTACCTTTATAAGTGAGAGTGGGTTAGGGCCAGCAATCCACGTTTTCTAGTGTACCTTTATAAGTGAGAGTGGGTTAGGGCCAGCAATCCACGTTTTCTAGTGTACCTTTATAAGCGAGAGTGGGTTAGGGCCAGCAATCCACGTTTTCTAGTGTACCTTTATAAGTGAGAGAGGGTTAGGGCCAGCAATCCACGTTTTCCAGTGTACCTTTATAAGTGAGAGTGGGTTAGGACCAGCAATCCACGTTTTCTAGTGTACCTTTATAAACGAGAGTGGGTTAGGGCCAGCTATCCACGTTTTCTAGTGTACCTTTATAAGTGAGAGTGGGTTAGGGCCAGCAATCCACGTTTTCTAGTGTACCTTTATAAGTGAGAGTGGGTTAGGGCCAGCAATACACGTTTTCTACTGTACCTTTATAAGTGAGAGTGGGTTAGGGCCAGCAATCCATGTTTTCTAGTGTACCTTTATAAGAGAGAGTCGGTTAGGGCCAGCAATCCACGTTTTCTAGTGTACCATTATAAGTGAGATTGGGTTAGGGCCAGCAATCCACGTTTTCTAGTGTACCTTTATAAGTGAGAGTGGGTTAGGGCCAGCAATCCACGTTTTCTAGTGTACCTTTATAAGTGAGAGTGGGTTAGGGCCAGCAATCCACGTTTTCTAGTGAACATTTATAAGTTGGGTAAGGGCCAGCAATCCACGTTTTCTAGTGTACCTTTATAAGTGAGAGTGGGTTAGGGCCAGCAATCCACGTTTTCTAGTGTACCTTTATAAGTGAGAGTGGGTTAGGGCCAGCAATCCACGTTTTCTAGTGTATCTTTATAAGTGAGAGTGGGTTAGGGCCAGCAATCCACGTTTTCTAGTGTACCTTAATAAGCGAGAGTGGGTTAGGGCCAGCAATCCACGTTTTCTAGTGTACCTTTATGAGTGAGAGTGGGTTAGGGCCAGCAATCCACGTTTTCTAGTGTACCTTTATAAGCGAGAGTGGGTTAGGGCCAGCAATCCACGTTTTCTAGTGTACCTTTATAAGTGAGAGTGGGTTAGGGCCAGCAATCCACGTTTTCTAGTGTACCTTTATAAGTGAGAGTGGGTTAGGGCCAGCAATCCACGTTTTCTAGTGTACCTTTATAAGTGAGAGTGGGTTAGGGCCAGCAATCCACGTTTTCTAATGTACCTTTATAAGCGAGAGTGGGTTAGGGCCAGCAATCCACGTTTTCTAGTGTACCTTTATAAGTGAGAGTGGGTTAGGGCCAGCAATCCACGTTTTCTAGTGTACCTTTATAAGTGAGAGTGGGTTAGGGCCAGCAATCCACGTTTTCTAGTGTACCTTTATAAGGGAGAGTGGGTTAGGGCCAGCAATCCACGTTTTCTAGTGTACTTTTATAAGTGAGAGTGGGTTAGGGCCAGCAATCCACGTTTTCAAGTGTACCTTTATAAGTGAGAGTGGGTTAGGGCCAGCAATCCACGTTTTCTAGTGTACCTTTATAAGTGAGAGTGGGTTAGGGCCAGCAATCCACGTTTTCTAGTGTACCTTTATAAGCGAGAGAGGGTTAGGGCCAGCAATCCACGTTTTCTAGTGTACCTTTATAAGTGAGAGTGGGTTAGGGCCAGCAATCCACGTTTTCTAGTGTACCTTTATAAGTGAGAGTGGGTTAGGGCCAGCAATCCACGTTTTCTACAGTACCTTTATAAGTGAGAGTGGGTTAGGGCCAGCAATCCACGTTTTCTAGTGTACCTTTATAAGTGAGAGTGGGTTAGGGCCAGCAATCCACGTTTTCTAGTGTACCTTTATAAGTGAGATTGGGTTAGGGCCAGCAATCCACGTTTTCTAGTGTACCTTTATAAGTGAGAGTGGGTTAGGGCCAGCAATCCACGTTTTCTAGTGTACCTTTATAAGTGAGAGTGGGTTAGGGCCAGCAATCCACGTTTTCTAGTGTACCTTTATAAGTGAGATTGGGTTAGGGCCAGCAATCCACGTTTTCTAGTGTACCTTTATAAGTGAGAGTGGGTTAGGGCCAGCAATCCACGTTTTCTAGTGTACCTTTATAAGTGAGAGTGGGTTAGGGCCAGCAATCCACGTTTTCTAGTGTACCTTTATAAGTGAGAGTGGGTTAGGGCCAGCAATCCACGTTTTCTAGTGTACCTTTATAAGCGAGAGTGGGTTAGGGCCAGCAATCCACGTTTTCTAGTGTACCTTTATAAGTGAGAGTGGGTTAGGGCCAGCAATCCACGTTTTCTAGTGTACCTTTATAAGTGAGAGTGGGTTAGGGCCAGCAATCCACGTTTTCTAGTGTACCTTTATAAGTGAGAGTGGGTTACGGCCAGCAATCCACGTTTTCTAGTGTAACTTTATAAGTGAGAGTTGGTTAGGGCCAGCAATCCACGTTTTCTAGTGTACCTTTATAAGTGAGAGTGGGTTACGGCCAGCAATCCACGTTTTCTAGTGTACCTTTATAAGTGAGAGTGGGTTAGGGCCAGCAATCCACGTTTTCTAGTGTACCTTTATAAGTGAGAGTGGGTTAGGACCAGCAATCCACGTTTTCTAGTGTACCTTTATAAGTGAGAGTGGGTTAGGGCCAGCAATCCACGTTTTCTAGTGTACCTTTATAAGCGAGAGTGGGTTAGGGCCAGCAATCCACGTTTTCTAGTGTACCTTTATAAGTGAGAGTGGGTTAGGTCCAGCAATCCACGTTTTCTAGTGTACCTTTATAAGTGAGAGTGGGTTAGGGCCAGAAATCCACGTTTTCTAGTGTACCTTTATAAGTGAGAGTGGGTTAGGGCCAGCAATCCACGTTTTCTAGTGTACCTTTATAAGTGAGAGTGGGTTAGGGCCAGCAATCCACGTTTTCTAGTGTACCTTTATAAGCGAGAGTGGGTTAGGGCCAGCAATCCACGTTTTCTAGTGTACCTTTATAAGTGAGAGTGGGTTAGGGCCAGCAATCCACGTTTTCTAGTGTACCTTTATAAGTGAGAGTGGGTTAGGGCCAGCAATCCACGTTTTCTAGTGTACCTTTATAAGTGAGAGTGGGTTACGGCCAGCAATCCACGTTTTCTAGTGTAACTTTATAAGTGAGAGTTGGTTAGGGCCAGCAATCCACGTTTTCTAGTGTACCTTTATAAGTGAGAGTGGGTTACGGCCAGCAATCCACGTTTTCTAGTGTACCTTTATAAGTGAGAGTGGGTTAGGGCCAGCAATCCACGTTTTCTAGTGTACCTTTATAAGTGAGAGTGGGTTAGGACCAGCAATCCACGTTTTCTAGTGTACCTTTATAAGTGAGAGTGGGTTAGGGCCAGCAATCCACGTTTTCTAGTGTACCTTTATAAGCGAGAGTGGGTTAGGGCCAGCAATCCACGTTTTCTAGTGTACATTTATAAGTGAGAGTGGGTTAGGTCCAGCAATCCACGTTTTCTAGTGTACCTTTATAAGTGAGAGTGGGTTAGGGCCAGAAATCCACGTTTTCTAGTGTACCTTTATAAGTGAGAGTGGGTTAGGGCCAGCAATCCACGTTTTCTAGTGTACCTTTATAAGTGAGAGTGGGTTAGGGCCAGCAATCCACGTTTTCTAGTGTACCTTTATAAGTGAGAGTGGGTTAGGGCCAGCAATCCACGTTTTCTAGTGTACCTTTTTAAGTGAGAGTGGGTTAGGGCCAGCAATCCACGTTTTCTAGTGTACCTTTATAAGTGAGAGTGGGTTAGGGCCAGCAATCCTCGTTTTCTAGTGTGCCTTTATAAGTGAGATGGGGTTAGGGCCAGCAATCCACGTTTTCTTGTGTTCCTTTATAAGTGAGAGTGGGTTAGGGTCAGCAATATACGTTTTCTGGTGTACCTTTATAAGTGAGAGTGGGTTAGGGCCAGCAATCCACGTTTTCTAGTGTACCTTTATAAGTGAGAGTGGGTTAGGGCCAGCAAACCACGTTTTCTAGTGTACCTTTATAAGTGAGAGGGGGTTAGGGCTAGCAATCCACGTTTTCTAGTGCACATTTACCCAAAGACTTGTTCCCTTAGGAATTTTGAATTTTTGCTTCTCCGTCTTTGTTGTTCATTATTATAATTATTATTTTTAATTCAATTTTGTTTTATTAATTTTCGATCGATTCATATATAAGTGCCCTCATCTTCATTCTTAATTTAATTCTAAATTTGTATACTTCAATCTGTCTTAAGAGATGCAGATGACCTCGTAGTTCCACGTATTTCCACCCCTCAAAACCTCAATAACTAACACTTGATTCAGAATTCTAACTGCTAGCATTAGAATTTTCCCACATAAACTACCTATCTTCCACAGATCGGTGGACATCTTACGAAGAGATCAACCCAAACCAAATGATTACATGAAGAAACAAATGTCATTTCATAGCGGGACAAAGCCAAACATATGCATAACTTGCGGAGCAAACTTTAAAAGTAAAGACCTATTGAAGACACATACAATGATTCATAGTGGTCTAAGACCATATTCCTGTAATAATTGCGGAGCCAACTTTACTCAAAATGGAAATTTGAAACAACACATGTTTATACACAGTGGTCTAATACAACATTTATGTGATACGTGCTGAGCAATATTCACTGATAAAAGCACCTTGACGAATCACAAGTTAGGTCCATAGTGGTTTAAAGCCTTTTTCCTGTAATACATGCGGAGCCAACTTTACTTGAAAGGGGGATTTGGAAACACACCGGTTAACCCACAGTGGTCTAAAGCCACATTCCTGTGATACTTGCGGAGCCAACTTTACTCGAAAGGGTGATTTGAAAACACACATGATAATCCACAGTGTTCTAAAGCCACATTCCTGTTGTTCATGCGGAGCCAACTTTACTCGAAAGGAGCATTTGAAAACACACATGTTAGTCCATAGTGGTCTAAAGCCTTATTCCTGTGATACATGCGGGGCACACTTTACTCAAAAAAAGAATTTGAAAACACAAATGTTAACCCACATTCCTGTAGTACATGTGGAGCAAAGTTTGCTCTAAAATCCAATTTGAAAGCGCACTTCTTAATCCATAATAGTCTCAAATAAAATTCATGTGATACATTCTTCTTCTTCTTGTTTCGAATAGGCCATCTATGGACCACGACGTTCAACTGTTACATTTGGAGTGGGCTTTGATGTTTGCCCAGTAGTTACGCATCCTCTGGCTGTGTTGTTCCCTCCTCTCCTGAGTCCACAGGGCACCTGTTTTCTTTCTTGGCGGTTTGTCCTGGAACCTCAATTGCTGAAGCATCTTCCTGAGAGATGTCCGGTCTTTTAAGACTCTTTCCGTCCCTCCAAGTTCTTGCAGATCTTTGCTCACTTCCCACAACCATGGTGACTTGGTCTTCCGCTTTTGCCAGTAACCGAGGAGCTGATTGGTCAACCTGGTAGGATGCATCCTGTAGACGTGTCCATAAAATGCTAGACGTCGTTTTCTAACAACATCCGTGATTCTTTCACAGTACGTGTAGAGCTCTTGATTAGGCCGCCTTCTGTATTCATTACCTTCCTTAACAGGTCCCAATATCATCCTCATTATCTTTCTCTCCTGTAGTTCGAGTTTGTCCGTGAGTCCCTTCCGGTTGAATACTAGACATTCTGATGCATATAAGGCTTCAGGACGTATAACTGTCTGGTAGTGTCTCATTTTAGTCTTTCGGGAGAGACACTTCTTATTATATGTGTTCTTGGTTAGTTGATAAGCCATTTCTAACTTGTTAACTCGAGTTGATAATGCCCTTACTTCCGAGAGATTCGGTTCAAGCCATTCTCCTAGGTACTTATATCTGTCAGTTTTCTTGATCTCTCCCTGGTCCAAATGCAGTGTACAAGGAGATTCACTGATGTTTGTGATGTACTGTGTTTTTTCAAGTGACACATATAGTCCTACCTTAGCTGCTTGTTGCATGAGAACATTAAGTTGTTTCACAGACGTTTTTATTGAATGAGATAGAAGTGCCAGGTCGTCGGCAAATGCCAGGCAATCAACACTGAGCCTATTGCACTTGTGTCCCAAAGTGATACCACTTGGTACCCCCTGACTAGTTAGCTCCTTTCGCCACTCCCTTATCACCTTTTCCAGGGCACAGTTAAAGAGGAGAGGTGAGAGACGGTCTCCCTGTCTTACTCCTGACTTAATTTCAAAACTTTCAGAGAGGGTTCCTCTGAACTTCACTCGTGACATGGTGTTCTTTAAAGTCTGTTGGATAAGGTTATGTGTCTTCTCGTCTAGTCCTAGTTCTTGCAGGATCTTCATGAGAGTAGGTCTGTCAACCGAATCATACGCCTTCTTAAAATCAACAAAAATTATGACATATTTCTTACTAGCCATTTTTGCTTGCCGTAGCACTGATTTCAAGTTGAGTATCTGTTCCGTACAAGAGCGTCCTTTTCTAAATCCTGCCTGGTATTCTCCTAGTCGAGGGTCTAGCTGGGGTTCAGCTCTGTTTAATAAGGCCTTAGAAAAGATCTTGTATGTCACAGGTACTAACGAGATTCCTCGATAGTTGTTGATGTCGGTCAAGTCTCCTTTTTTATGTAAGGGATGAATCAAAGCAGAGGTCCAGTCACTAGGCAATGTTTCAGTCTCCCAAATGTCATGGAAGATTTCTGTCAACTTGCCTATAGTCCTATTCCCAGCTTGTTTCCATAGTTCCGCTACAATTGAGTCTTCACCTGATGCTTTGTTGTTTTTCAAGGACTTGATGATGTCTATCACTTCTTCTTTGGTTGGTGGTTGAGAGTTTGGTTGCCTGATGGTGTCTTGATAAGTGAAGAATGTGTCAGGTGATTCACAGTTAAGGAGATTCTCGAAGTACTTGGCCAGAAGGTGGCAATTGTCCATATCATTATAGGCTATCTGTCCATCCGGTCCTCTGAAGTGGAGGCTGGGAGGATTATAACGGCTGAGGTTCCGTTTAAAGCCTCTGTAGAAATTTCTGGTGTTGTTCTTCTTGAAATCGTCATCCAACTGAGTCAGTTGGTCCTTTGTGAACTGCCGTTTTACTTGTCGGATGATCCTGGCAGTTAACTTTCGTTGCTCTATGAACTTATCCCTGTTGTTTTGTGTCTTCTGTGAGTTCCACTTAAGCCAGGCTGCTTGTCTCTGTGTCACCGCTTCATCACAGGTAGTCGTCCACCAGGCATGCTTCTTCTGCTTCAGTAATGGCGCAATCTCCGTGGCAACTTTCACTAGGTTCTCCCTCACTTCATCCCAGGTTTTACATTCCAGGGTTTCCATTTTCTCCGTGAACTGGTTGCAATTTGAAAGTTTTTCTAAATCAAACTTAGTAAGTTTGTGTGACTTTGTTTTTTTAGTATTCCAAGGTAGAAATCTTAGCTTGACCTTGGAGAGATAGTGGTCGGAGTCCAAATTTGCTCCTCTTAACATTCGAACATTCTGGATCTCTCTATGGGACTTCTTTGAGATGGCAACATGGTCTATTTGGAATTCTCCCAAGAGACAGTTAGGTGATGTCCAGGTCTTTTGCTTCCTTGGCAGTCTCTTGAAAGCCGTTGATTTCATTACCAAGTTGAAGGCCTTACAAAGTCCTACTAGGCGCTCTCCATTCCTATTTGTCCTTGTGTGGGCCGGGAAATCTCCCACAATGTCTCTGTACTTGCGTTCTTTCCCTAGCTGGGCGTTGAAGTCACCGAGTAAGATGATTGTATGACGCTCTGGGACCTTGCATATGATGTCCTCTAGTTCTTCCCAAAACTTGTCAGTATTTTCAGGGTTACGCTTATTGTCCTCATTGATGGGTGCATGGACATTTACTACAGTGTAGACCTTGTTTGTGCACCGGAAGGTTATTAAAGACACTCGACTATTGAGAGAGCTGAAGTCAATAACTGAATCCAGTATCTTATGGCTTACAATAAAACCAGTCCCCAGGTGTGGTACGTTCTTCATTCTCCTACGTCCTACCTTTCCTTTGAAAATACGGTAGCCTTGGGAGTCAAAGGCATGTTCATCAGTATATCTGGTTTCCTGTATTGCTGTGAGCAGTATCTTGTGATTAGTCAAAGTGTCTGTTAAATGCTTCAGTTTGCCTATCTTAAGTAGCGAGTTGATGTTCAGTGTGGCGAAGTAGTTCTGTTGTTTATGTCTGATCTTGTTGTTAGTGGTTCCAGGACGCTCCGACCCGTCCTTAAAGCATGTTGGTGTGGGCTCCCCAGACTCCAAAGGCCCACTAACACCGCCGACAGCGGAGGTGGATTTGATACCACCTGGGGTAGTTAATTCCGTGCGTTTACTTTCCATGCTTTAGTTGAAGATTGGTTAGGGGGATCAGAGGTTTAACCCCCTGATCAAGTTACTACTGAGGTTGTGAGCTCCAGTAGGTTTGAATTAGGGTTGTCTCCCGTAGATTGGTTGCCTTCCAATGCTGAGGAGACCAATCTTCCCCATATTGGTTCTTCCGCCTTCCTTACCGATGAGATGATGCCAACCATCTTCATCCGCCTCAGAAGCCGTTGTCCAGTTTTCACCTGTACCCTAGGCAGGGGCCCTTACAGGGTGCTATCAGCCGGGCCAGCTGAACCCCGGTTTTTTAACGAGGTTGTTACTCCTCCCGCTCCTCCTTCCTCGACTCTTGCAAGAAGAGGCCCCGGGCTTGCGACCGGTATAGCGGAGTTTGATACATTATTATTATTATTTATTAAATAGTTACAAATAAAAATACAAGCATTTAAAAAAAATCAGAATAACTGTACATATTTTATGAATTTCCTTACACTTCCTACTCATTGTTTAACCTGTAAATTTACACTTTTACCACATTCTAAATTTGAGCGGCATTTTGGTTAACTTTTGGAAAATGGCTTAAACTTGCTAATTCGGACCTGATGAAGAAGAATATCGCTGTTGCCAGGCTGATTTCTCGACCGGAAGCCAGAAATCCAAGAGGCGGACTTGGCCTTATTTTTGTATTTTCGTTTCGTCAGGTTGTATTTTTATTCTGAAAACGGTTTGGGGGATAAATTTGTCATGAGAAGCGTTATAAATTACTTATTTATCGTTTGGCTTTTAGTGCCCGCCCCACCCAGTACAGTCGGTGCGCCGCCAAAAATACACGAGCTCACGTTTCCATTGTCCATCACGCGATGTTTCCATTGTCTATCACGCGATGCACTGGGGCAGTATTCTTTGAGTGCCTAGCACGGGTTGTGGAATTGACTGATTTGGGTCTGTACCTAAGGAAAAAAATGGAATTTGAATAATAATAATAATAATAATTATGATGATTATGTAAAAGACCTAACGGTCGAAAACAATGTCGATTCTTGAATAGACAGAAGTGCAGGATCGGATATGTCTTTCCACTGCCATGGCGTAATCTCCAAACCTAACGCACTTTGCTGGCTTCTGCAGTGCATTAATCAATGCCATGCCGTCAATGAGTAAATGTGAAGAATCCCTCTCCAGAACTATATTATCAGGGCAGCCAATGTCCTTAGTTAGAGTTGTAATCAGGGTAGACTTATCTCCACTTCTTAAATCTCCATCTGTGTTTGTGAGGGATGGAGGACAGCTCATGTCTAACAATTTCTTGAAGATCAATTTCCCTCCCAGCTTCGTAATCCATTACTATTGTTTGGAGAACGCTCCTATTACTACTCAGCACTGTTTTGTGCGTTGTTTTCCTCGTCAAAACTTTCGGCAAATTGTTCAGTGTGAGAGGGCGATTCCTAGAAATGGGCAAATGGACGCTCACTTGCGGTTTCCCCATGTCTTCAGATGACACAAAGCGTTCGGAGACGAACTTATTTACTTGTTCAAGCCCCAGTTCTCGTGCGCGTAGAAGCGAATCTTGGATCTTAACGGTAGCAATGTCCTTATTTGCTACATTGTGAATATTTGAGGTATCAGCATTGTCTTCTGAGGAAACTTTAAAAGTTTTCAAAAGGGAAAAAAGTTTTTCTTCGTCCTAATTGTCTCGCGTCTCCTACCAGGATAGACAGATTGTTCTTTATAAGAGCAGCCGTCCCTACCCCGAACATTTCAAACGCGGGGTTAGTAATATCGCACCTCCAGTGAAATTATGAGGCCCAACGTTGCAGAGCAGACTCTTCCTGCGTGATTCCAACTAATACGCCGGGTTTCATAGAAGTGCCCTCTATCCAGTCCTATGCATGATTCGCGTCAACTTGACAAAATTTTCCGTTGCTCCGTTGGACCCCGAAGTCTGCCTTCCTGAACGCCATCTCGACTTCTTCAGGGAGCTGATGCATTTCAGCTATATACACTGCCAAGGACTTAGTGTAATTGGTGTGGTCGTATCGTGCAGTAAAAGGAAGCATCTCCTTAAGAGAAGTCAAATACATGTCCCAATTTCCAGAACGGATCCCCCTTGAAAATTTGAGTAATGTCGAAACCATCTCTAGATATGACCACCAGTACGCAAAATTTGAACTCGATCGTGATGCCTCGGAAACAAAGTCTTTGATTTTTCCAGTTTTCTTGTACAAGAAAATGCTCGATAGCTGTTTCTGTAATTCAAGAATCCGCTCTATTCCAATGCTGGAAACGTCATCATTCAGTTTCTTCCGTTACTGCGCACAAACTTTTAACTTGTTATATCCAACCTCTGTTGCTTGAGTTAAGAGTTACACGCCCTCATTGAATGTTTTGCAGCATATAATGCATATATTTCCTAGGTTATGTTCATCATCTGCCAGTAATAGCCTAAGATGCGGTTCCATCTAAAATAACGAACCAGACATAACCTAACTGTAGACCTAACGTTTTACATAAAACTTAAAATAAATACGATACAAGATAGGGTCACAGAATATGAAAACAGTTGGATTTGCCGCTTTCAATTTCATACCAGCTCACATGAAAACAGTAAAAGAACATGCAACACAGCACGAAAAAAAACAAAAATTCTAACTCACCCCAAACTCGTATAACATCGATCTGGATGTTTGTTTCTTCCTCTTGATTAATTTTTTTCTCTTTGTCATTTGCACATGAAATTAACAACTTTGGTGTTACCTACTTGTAGACTAAAATCGCCAAAACATCACCACAAAACATTCGTACGAAACACTGATATACAACAAGCAACTGCTGCTGACAACACAACAGACACGAACAAACACGCAGTCTCACGCTGGGCACCGTGGCGGCGTGCGCGCGCATTACGCCAGTGTAGATTTGCTGCTTACCCGCTAGGAGGCAGCACTACCACTTTCTGATTTTGGCAATTTGAACAGCAATAGTAGTTATGGTATCAGTAGTATTTGTAATTATACGTATAGTATAACGAACATAAATCAATCTAAACACACATTTTGTAAAATATTAAAAGGAGAAAAATTTTATATATTATATATTTTTTAAAGGGAACAGTGTATTCAATGTGATTAAAAACTTGAGTCAATCGACAAGCCATTGCCTCAACAATGCTTTACAGCATAATTTACCCCTATCGGAATAAAAATACGCGAGGAAACGAAAATAATGCCGATGTAGGGCTAAGTCTGCCATCTTGGATTTCGGGTTTCCGGTGGAGAAATCAGCCAGGCAACAGCGATATTCGTGTTCATCATGTCCGAATTAGTAAGAATAAGCCATTTTCCCAAATGTTACCCAAAATGACGCTCAAATTGGAAAAGAGGCGTTTTTGGAAAAGAATGGACCTGTCTATAAGGAGCAAACTTGAGACAAAAAACGAATTCTAAAAACACATGCGTTAATCCACAGTGGACTAAGGACACATTCATATGATGTATGCGGAGCAAACTTCGTGGACAAGGGAAATTTGAAGAAAAATCGTATTAATTCACGGTGGACATAGGCCAAACTCTTGAGGTACATGTGAAGCAAACTTTACGCGCGGAGGCAATCTACAAGACATGTTAATCCATAATGGTCAAGAGTCAAATTCCTGTGGTACATGCTGAGTTTACGTTACTGACAAAGACACTTTTACCAAACACATGATGATTCATAACAATCTAATGCCATATTCTTGTGGTACACGAGGAGAACACTTCAATCTAAAAGGCAGTTTGAAAAGACACATGTTAGGTCATAGTGGTAAAGTGAAAAATGCGAGAAACCTTACACAAAAGGCAGTTTAAAAACACACATGTTAATCCATATTGATCTCAGGCCTCATTGCTATGCTACTTGTGAAGAAACCTTGACTCAGAAAGGTCATTTAAAGCAGCACGTGATGAATCATACTGGTACGATGCCGTATTCTTGTACTACAAGAGGAGCACCGTTCTGTAACAAAGGTTCCCTATAGAAACACACTATCATTCATAGTGGTCTAAAGCCATACTCGTGAAATACGTGTGGTACAAACTACTTTCAAAAATGTATTTTGAAAACACGCAAAATGATCCGTAGTGCTATAAAGGCGCATTCCTCAACCATTTATAAACAATATGAAAATACACATGACGATCCGATGTGGTTCAATTGCGCATTCCTGTGGTTAATGTGGAGCAAACTTTACTTGCGAAGGTTATTTGCAGACACACATGATGAACAAGAGGGACATAAAGCCACATTCTTGTAATACACTCTGTACCCGTTATTATCATGAAAATGCATCCGAAGAACAGCTGGGTCGTAGAATCTTGAAGGTCCCAGGCTAGAAAAACCTGTAAATTCTACCGACAAGTACTACATGTTGGGAACACCCTAAATCAAACTGAGTTATCGACTACTTATGAAGAGTGAGAATATTACGGTTCTCTGGGCGCAACGTGGTAGAATAGGGTTAGGCAAAACCTGACACCGGTTTCCTTAACACAATCTGCTGTCACTAGTATAAATCACGACGAATCGTTAGTATAAACACGAATACATAAATGAATTTTTTAATCTAAGACGTAAACAATTGAAAATATAAGCAAACACTCCTGAAAATAAAGTTACGTTATTCAATAAATGTTGGTATGCCGAAACACAGTAGCCATCATGTTGGAGCTATCAATGAAAAATAAAACTGAATTCTCGACACTCGTCAATGTTACTTGTTACTCTCAAACACTGCCTCTTGCAATTAAAAAAAACCATTAGAAGTATCTGCAATGTCGGAGTTACAAAACAATCCCTAAAATATTTAAAAATAGACCAAACAACACGGTTTATTTCAATATTATATTTTACTCTATACAGCATATTCCGATGGATAATTATTCCAACATCAATGTTATCCTACATATTTATGGCAATTGCCGATCAGCTGTTTATTGAAACTAACTTTCAATATTTACGTTATACACTTATTTACACTATTTATAATTATAATCCTAATAACGAGTTGAATTAATAAACATGGTGAAATGGTTTACTTCAAAATAGTTTCAAACTTCCCAAACTACACAATATAATGAAATTTTCTTCTACGTTTGTCCAATATAGATGGCGGTAATATATATACAAGAATATTGGAATGCAGTCGGAAGTATACAGAATTGGCATGTAAACAGCTAGAGGAAGTAGGTGACTTCTGTTATTTGGGAAGCAAAATAACCAGTGATAGACGAAGCAATGTGGATATAAGAAGTAGGTTAGCACAGGCAAGGAAAGCATTTCCACAGAAGAGGAATCTGTTGACTTCGAATATAGGTTAAGGTATTAGGGAGTCATTTTTGAAAGACTTTGTCTGGAGCGTGGCGCCCTGTGGAAGTGAAACATGGACTATTGGTGCAGCAGAAAGGAAGAGAATTGTAGCGTTTGAAATGTGGTGTTGCAGGAGAATGATGTCGATCAGATGGGTAAATATGGTTACGAATCAAGAGGTATTAAGACGCGTAGGAGAGGAGGGATGTTTCTGGCAACTGCTAAAGAATATGTCATCCTGTTTGTTCACTAAATTAAAACATTAAATAGGTGTATGTTAATACATTGACTCCTATCAGTCCTAATTTCAATGTAACTAATTCTAAACACAAACGAAAATGAAAATACCCTGTCTAGTATTTTCAAATTCAATCCTGCTCTGGGAGTTATCATCCTTCATTTGTGACTCTGAAGCGAGAACCAGAGGCTCACCCCTTGTCCTTTGTGACTGCTGCTTTGAAGTTCTACAATGTACCATTCTCTGAATGGGATCTGCGCAGTGCACTTGCACTGTGTAGGGATACATCTCCTGGTTCGGATAACATCCGTTATGAAATGTTGAAACATCTGTGCAATGCCAGGACAAAGAAACAGTAGTTGATCCTCTTCAATCGTATATGGATTCAAGGAGAGTTTCCATCTCAGTGGCGAGAGGGGATCGTGATACCGATTCCCAAGGCTGGAGAGGATCTCAAGCTTGTTAGCATCTATAGGCCCATTTGTCTGACAAATGGCCTATGTAAGCTGCTGGAGAAGATGGTTAACCATCGACTGGTAAGGTTCTGAACCACTTTTCAGAATTTATTGTAATTATTATTATTATCATCATGATTATTATTATTATTATTGTCATGTGTTGTGACATCTCTATATTACGCCTCGAGAGTTTAAAAGTGCGCAGTTTGTCTGTATGTATCTCTCTGTCTAACGTTGTGCAACCCCTGGCTACATACTGCCTTGTTCTCTCGTATTGGCTAGTGTTGTTGCTACCTTGCATTTTGTTGTGCAATTCGTTCTGCCATTGGCTCTGACAATATTTGACGCGAGTTTGGGGCCACTCCCAAACTACGCATTTGATTTTTCTGAGAGGCTTCTCTCCCCTCTGGGGGGACAGAAGCTAAGTCAGTCTTAGACGCGCCGAGATGTAAGGCGAACGTGTGTATTCGGGCAGAGGCCCACCCTCAATGCGCAGCGGAATGTGAGTACGGCTCAATGTATTTCTATCTAACGCAATGTAATTGTTTTTGTTAAACGTTCCTTCTTTTGCTTAATTCTCTTTCCTTTTCAAGATGTTATTGTTAGTATTTTAATCCTTGAACCAGATCTCCGGGACCTTGCGTAATGTCATACGGCGGAGTTCTTTTTGTTGCTTTTGTTATGTGCCCTTCTCACAGTTTTATTATTTTGGTTAATACCTGTAAGATTCGAAAGTATTGCGTTTCTGCGTCTTGGCTTATATATATTTCCTGTCGGGCCTTAGTGCTCGTCTTTTGCGTCGGTGTCTCTTTGTACCACAAATGTTTCATTTGATTGGTAGCAATTGGACCTTTGTTTGTGGACAGTATGTGTGAGGTAACGGGACTGATGTCCAACGTCCCACTAATACGTGTCCCTTTTGTTTATAGAATATATGTGACGGTGGTTAACTGGGATTTTCTCCAGCTCCGATGTCATATTATTCTTTTTTTTATATGTCGCGTTGGTGCGGCATTATGTTGGAATATAAGCCTATTTTATTATAGCGTGCTTTCGATTTTTACCGGTCTCTTTCGTCCCAAGTCAATTGTAATGTAATGTATCTCCGTATATCTCATTTTCCTTTTGTTTTGTTTTTCTCTTTCGATTTTCGCCGTATTACATAACTTAATTATAATTCCCCTTGTCTTCTCCTTCCTCCTATCTCCGTGAGATCTCTCTCCCCTTTGTTTTACTCCCCTCACTCCTCCCCCTTCCCTCCGGTATGTTTACATAACATCATGAAAAGCTTCGCGTCTTAGCAGTTCGAAGTTTGACTTTTTGCAAGTTTGTCGTTTCTCTCTAACTTTTGTAAGTTTCGTTTTATTTTCTTTCAAGTTTGTATCTTTTCGTTAGATTCATGTTGTTGAGCGGTACTCAGGTTCTGTCGTGCTTTTCAGTTTTTTTTAAGTTTTTGAATTCTTTATTCTTGGTATTGGGTTTCTTTTGTATTATTGAGCTTGTATTAGCTTGCCTTTTTTCTTTGTTTTAAATAATTCGTTTATTTCGTGTACACGCTCTTTCTTTTATCCTCAATACATTTTTATATTTTAAGTAATATAGCTCCCTTGTCTTGTCATTTCTTATATTTAAGTTCCCCTTCCTTATCCTTATCCTTATCTCGATTTCGTCAATCTTGTCTTTGTGACGTAACAAAGGCACGATTAACACGGCTCTGGGATTTCTTTAATTAATTTTATGGGAATCTCGTTTTTGCACTTTTGATTATTCCATTAAGCAATTATTTGTTTGCATTTGGTTTTTTGGAAATCATCTTTTGCTCGCTCCGAAAACCTTGGGCCCAGCACCGGGTCGAGCAAGACGTCTTTTCCCCTGTCCATTTTGCGACCTTGTTGATTTTATTCTTCCACTGCTACTCTGACGCGCATTATTATTATTATTAATAGACCTTTATCGGCGCAATGGTAGCAGATCGCGTGGTTGCGTGCGAAATCGTTCCCTCCTCACCTCTCTCAAGTTATTAACCTTTTATTATTTTTCTCTTCATTTACATTGTATTAAAATTTGTTTTTCTTTGAGTTTAAGGAATTCAGTGAATTGTTTTTCCCCACCCCTGAAGAAAGGGTGAAGTTACTTTCTGTGTGAACTACGGGTATCCAGGAAACCCATCTCCAAGGAAAGGTGGTTTAGTCCCTCAAGTAAACAAGACATCCAAAAGACCCAGCTTCGAGGTGAACAGTGGCAACATATCAGTGAGTACATCGCATCGCTGGAACACGACACGTCACGGTATTGTAACCTACTTTTATGTATTTGCTTCCTCTAGTAGACATTTGTTTAGTTAACGGTGATTTTAAGGCGACAGGAAATTTTGTTTGCTTTCTCTTCCTTTTCATTTCGTCAGTGTTGTGGACGTTTTTATTTTACTTTCTGTGAAGTAGAAAATGCATTTCTCTCAAGGGTTTGAGTCCTTACCTTTGTTGTAAATAGTCGCTTTGTTAACTGTGATATTTCTCAGAACTCGCCTCACCCCTTCATACGTCTCAGTCTGGAACAGCTGCTGACAGGTTCCTTGTCATTACCGTACAGCCTAAAACCCCCCGCCCCTCTTTCTCCGAAGTTTTCCCCAATGAAGGTGGGCCCACTTATGGGAACCGTCTCTTTAAATCCTACGGTCGCCCCGACCCACCTTGAGCCTCGCGTAATTATACTAACGTTTGATATTAGTATAGTGTTTGTTGTTTCAGTTATGAATGAATGGTCTGTTGAGCTATTATGTGTGTTATGATTGGGAGTTAAGTTTGTTTCATAATTAGGGAGGGTGATTGTTTTATTTTTGTCAGGGGATTTCAATGTAGGTTTTCATTTAAAATTGTTTATATACGGTAAGCTTGATGTTACTATATGTTCAGTATGGCAGTGTGTATTTCGTTGGGAAACCTGCTAGGTGAGGTCTTCGTCGGGATTAGGGTATGGGACCTGTCCCACGGCTTCGACGCCCACTTAGGATGTACATAGATTCTACACGATTCGTCAATCTTTAGTATGGGATGAAGTTTGTCACGATGACCTGTAGTCCGTTATTTGAGTTTCCATGGTGTTCCAACGACTCATATTAGCATTCTGATGTAATGGGGAAATTTTGATTTGTTTATGGGAAGGAGTATGTATGTAGTGTTGTTGTTGTTGGTTGTATTTTGAGATGAATGTGTGTGTCAATGAGTTTAATGAATTTTTATCAACAGTTATTTGTGGGTGGTTTCAAATTTAGTTCAATTTTGATTTTATACCCTATTCAATTTAAACTATATATATATATATATATTACGTACGAACTATTTATTCGTTTTTATTGGCAAACCAAATATACGATAAGTATTACTCAGAGATACCAACCATTTTAGGTCTACGGCTTCCGTGTTATGGGACATTGATGTTCGTGTGAACTACTCTGGCGTGCATTACCCAATTTTCTTATATTTGTATGGGATAGGCCATACCCTCTGTGTCTTTTTTTTTTTTTTTAATGCGGTACCTCTGAGGTCTACGGCCCGTATATTGACGCTGTAACCATTTTATTTTTGTGGGTTGGTAATATTTATTATTGGGTTTCGAGTTTGATTGATTGTATGTCTGGTCTTGATTGGTTTTATGCGAGGTTCCAGTCTGTTCCTTTTATTTGGAAGGTATTTTGTAACGTAATTATTTGGATTTTCGTTCTCTGTCCGGGATGGCATTTTTTATTTTGACAGCTTCTTTGAGTTATTATTCCTTTTTATTTGTTAGTACCTAATGTCATTTGACGAAGGTTATTAGTACATTTTTCCCCTTTACTCCTGCTATGTATCTAGTTAGGCAGGAGACACCCGTGGCCGCCTGAGTTACACGGAGGATTTCGAAAGATGTGTTGAACTATACTTCTACCTAAGGCAATTTCCAGTACCTGCCTGCTTTTGTTGTAAGGAGCCGGCCCAACCCATTGTCCGAGCTGCAGACACGACTTGCTATTGTTCGGCAGTGCCTGAGATGGTCTGTTGACTTACATTCTTTTCTTGTAGTGACAGTGATTTGTCTATTGATATAGTTGTTTACTATTTATCGTAACTTCTGTTTTACGTTTTTGTGAAATCATGTTTTTATAAATCATTTCAATCTAATATGTTTTCTCTAAGATAATGTGTATTATTTTCCTGTATCTGTCATATATTTGGAGAGTGTTTCCGGTAGCGATAGCTAGTCTCCAAGTACCTGAGAAGTGGCCGGTGTATCCTTTAGACCCTGTTCACGGCTCGTTTTCTCTTCTTTCATTTGGTCTGACGACCCTGCCTATTCATACTTTTACTTTCCAGCTAGCAGAATGAATCCACTTTCCCCCTTACGCAGCTTATGTAACCCCAAATATTTCCCCGACGCAAGCCTTATTTTGTATACAGGGTGCTCCCCTTTATATTTTTTTGTGATCATGATTTAACCTTTCTCTTTCTTTTATTATTAGAAAATTGGCTGATTTCCAGAAGGTCGCCATTAAGAAGACTTCGCTTTCTCCACGTCATCTGGCAGAGTCTAGCTCAAGATTGACCGTTTTATTATCATTATTTTCTTTTTGGTACATCCATTTTTTATATGTGTGACGTATTGACGTGCAGTAGAGGTAGGATCCACCTTTATTTCACGCCTGTACTGATCCTTTATATGATTTGAATTTTTGTTGTTTTAATTTCATCTTAAAGTTTTTTTTTCTTTCGTACCAAAAAAGAAAAAAATTTCCTCACCAGTGAACATCTTCGTGAATACGTGTGTATGAAAATATATGTGTGTTTGAGAAAAGAGACTTGCGTTTCGTCAAGCCTTTTATGGAAGTTATGACGTTCAAAGAACTTTTAATTAAGCTGCGTCTTATGAATAAGAGAAATGTGAGAACATTTTATTATGTCTTAATTTTTCATGTGTGTATCTGGTGTACATGATGTAATCTTCTTTCCTTCACCCTGTTCAAATGTATCTAATCGAAGAATGTTATTTTATATAATTTTGTTATGAAAAAGAAAAAATTCTTTTATGCCTTTGTTATGTAAAAGAATTTTTTTTGGAGAAAGCGGTGGAATTTGAACCACTTTTCAGAATTTATTGTAATTATTATTATTATCATCATGATTATTATTATTATTATTGTCATGTGTTGTGACATCTCTATATTACGCCTCGAGAGTTTAAAAGTGCGCAGTTTGTCTGTATGTATCTCTCTGTCTAACGTTGTGCAACCCCTGGCTACATACTGCCTTGTTCTCTCGTATTGGCTAGTGTTGTTGCTACCTTGCATTTTGTTGTGCAATTCGTTCTGCCATTGGCTCTGACAATATTTGACGCGAGTTTGGGGCCACTCCCAAACTACGCATTTGATTTTTCTGAGAGGCTTCTCTCCCCTCTGGGGGGACAGAAGCTAAGTCAGTCTTAGACGCGCCGAGATGTAAGGCGAACGTGTGTATTCGGGCAGAGGCCCACCCTCAATGCGCAGCGGAATGTGAGTACGGCTCAATGTATTTCTATCTAACGCAATGTAATTGTTTTTGTTAAACGTTCCTTCTTTTGCTTAATTCTCTTTCCTTTTCAAGATGTTATTGTTAGTATTTTAATCCTTGAACCAGATCTCCGGGACCTTGCGTAATGTCATACGGCGGAGTTCTTTTTGTTGCTTTTGTTATGTGCCCTTCTCACAGTTTTATTATTTTGGTTAATACCTGTAAGATTCGAAAGTATTGCGTTTCTGCGTCTTGGCTTATATATATTTCCTGTCGGGCCTTAGTGCTCGTCTTTTGCGTCGGTGTCTCTTTGTACCACAAATGTTTCATTTGATTGGTAGCAATTGGACCTTTGTTTGTGGACAGTATGTGTGAGGTAACGGGACTGATGTCCAACGTCCCACTAATACGTGTCCCTTTTGTTTATAGAATATATGTGACGGTGGTTAACTGGGATTTTCTCCAGCTCCGATGTCATATTATTCTTTTTTTTATATGTCGCGTTGGTGCGGCATTATGTTGGAATATAAGCCTATTTTATTATAGCGTGCTTTCGATTTTTACCGGTCTCTTTCGTCCCAAGTCAATTGTAATGTAATGTATCTCCGTATATCTCATTTTCCTTTTGTTTTGTTTTTCTCTTTCGATTTTCGCCGTATTACATAACTTAATTATAATTCCCCTTGTCTTCTCCTTCCTCCTATCTCCGTGAGATCTCTCTCCCCTTTGTTTTACTCCCCTCACTCCTCCCCCTTCCCTCCGGTATGTTTACATAACATCATGAAAAGCTTCGCGTCTTAGCAGTTCGAAGTTTGACTTTTTGCAAGTTTGTCGTTTCTCTCTAACTTTTGTAAGTTTCGTTTTATTTTCTTTCAAGTTTGTATCTTTTCGTTAGATTCATGTTGTTGAGCGGTACTCAGGTTCTGTCGTGCTTTTCAGTTTTTTTTAAGTTTTTGAATTCTTTATTCTTGGTATTGGGTTTCTTTTGTATTATTGAGCTTGTATTAGCTTGCCTTTTTTCTTTGTTTTAAATAATTCGTTTATTTCGTGTACACGCTCTTTCTTTTATCCTCAATACATTTTTATATTTTAAGTAATATAGCTCCCTTGTCTTGTCATTTCTTATATTTAAGTTCCCCTTCCTTATCCTTATCCTTATCTCGATTTCGTCAATCTTGTCTTTGTGACGTAACAAAGGCACGATTAACACGGCTCTGGGATTTCTTTAATTAATTTTATGGGAATCTCGTTTTTGCACTTTTGATTATTCCATTAAGCAATTATTTGTTTGCATTTGGTTTTTTGGAAATCATCTTTTGCTCGCTCCGAAAACCTTGGGCCCAGCACCGGGTCGAGCAAGACGTCTTTTCCCCTGTCCATTTTGCGACCTTGTTGATTTTATTCTTCCACTGCTACTCTGACGCGCATTATTATTATTATTAATAGACCTTTATCGGCGCAGTTCTTAGAAGAGGGAGGCCTTTTGTCTGAGTGGCAGTGTGGAATTAGCTCTCATAGGTCCACCACTGACCATCTGGTGCTTCTGGAGAGGGCCATACAGGAGGCATTTCTCCGAAAGGAGCACCCAGTCCCGGTTTCCATTGATCATGATAAAGCGTATGACACCACAAGACGCTACTAGTGGGGACTCCGTGGAAATCTACAAATCTCCATTGCGAATTTTATGTCCGATTGGCTCATTCGTGTGGGAATTGGTAGGAAATGATCGTAAATTTTCACCCAGCTAAATGGAGTTCCTCAGGGTTCTGTGCTGAGTGTTACCTTGTTCGTGGTTGCCAAAAGTGGCAGTGTTGCCTTCGCTTGGCTCACGGTAGTTCCACCGCTGTATGTAGACGATTTGGCTGTACATTACATCTCTGGAAGTATGACACATTTCCTGGGGCCCTATTTTGACAGCAATTCACGTGCCAGCTCCAAATATGGCTATGTCAGCTATCTATTACCTGGGTCGACAACTGGACTCACGACCGAAGTTTCATATTTCAGCAGCAAGGACATCCGTCATCCATTTTTGTGGGCTCCGAAGGCTACAGTTGAACCCTGAACCACATATCAGGGCTTCTGCGTGGCCAGTGGTTGACACCGCTTCCTGGGGCTCCATTTTGACAGCAAATTAACGTAGCAGTACCATATACGACAACTTAAAACCACGTGCCTCAGGAAACTGACCATGATCTACTTCCTTAGTGGCACTACGTTCGGGTGGTGACAGTGTTCTCCTACGGTTTTACCAATCCCTCGCCCTGTACTGGCTAGACTACGGTTCATCAAGGCCGCCATCCTTCAAAATGCTGGACAGTATCAGCCATACTGGCGTGAGGTTGACTACCGGTTCATTCCGGTCCAGCCTGATCACCTATCAATGATAGACGCCAGCGTATGCTTTTAGAATATTCTGCCAATTTGCGTCAAATGCCGCAACATCCGAGCTTCTCTTCATTACCCAAAGCCACCTGGGGTACGCATAGCGCCACCTGGTCCGTTGGAATTAAACTCGATTCCTCGAGTAATTGGGAGTGCCTGTAGGTCCCTGTATCATCATTCTAGGCGAGTCAGAGGATAGCTGACCCAATGCCCAATAAACTGAGGGCGATCAAGGGGAAGTATTCACGTGTGGTGGAGCTCTTTCTGGTCACGGAGGGAGTCCGTCTTTTTAGTAGGCTAAGGATAGGTCATGCAAGATCCACCCATTCGTACCTAATGAGGAGGGAAGTCCCCACTGTGTACCTGTGGAGGGTGCGAGGTCGCTGAGCGATCAAGCTGTTTGCCTCTCACCAAGGTTCAATTCCCGGACAATACATGTGGGATTTTCGAATTGAAATGTCATGTCCAGCGATTCGGATTCCACGTAAAGGAAACGTCCCGTGGCTCATGATCGCGTGATTTAAGGTAAACTTCCTTTGTACCTGTGTGAGCCGTATTCAGCGTGTCCCACATTTTAACCGAATGTCTGGATCCCGCCGTCATACGAAGGAACCTTGGTTTGCTGATGACACTCAAACTAATATTAGCTGATGACGTGTTGGCTGCTGATCTCGCCATCCGCTTTATAAGTGAGAGTGGGTTAGGGCCAGCAATCCACGTTTTCTAGTGTACCTTTATAAGTGAGAGTGGGTTAGGGCCAGCAATCCACGTTTTCTAGTGTACCTTTATAAGTGAGAGTGGGTTAGAGCCAGCAATCCACGATTTCTAGTGTTCCTTTATAAGTGAGAGGGGGTTAGGGCCAGCAATCCACGTTTTCTAGTGTACCTTTATAAGTGAGAGGGGGTTAGGGCCAGCAATCCACGTTTTCTAGTGCACATTTACCCAAAGACCTGTTCCCTCAGGAATTTTGAATTTTTGTTCCTCCGTCATTTTTGTTCATTATTATAATTATTATTTTTAATTCAATTTTGTTTTATTAATTTTCGATCGATTGATATTTAAGTGCCCTCATCTTCATTCTTAATTTAATTCTAAATTTGTATACTTCAATCTGTCTTAAGAGATGCAGATGACCTCGTAGTTCCACGTATTTCCACCCCTCAAAACCTCGATAACTAACACTTGATTCAGAATTCTAACTGCTAGCATTAGAATTTACCCACATAAACTACCTATCCTCCACAGATCGGTGGACATCTTACGAAGAGATCAACCCAAACCAAATGATTACATGAAGAAACAAATGTCGTTTAATAGCGGGACAATGCCAAACATATGCATAACTTGCGGAGCAAACTTTAAAAGTAAAGACCTATTGAAGAGACATACAATGATTCATAGTGGTCTATGACCATATTCCTGTAATAATTGCGGAGCCAACTTCACTCAAAATGGAAATTTAAAACAACACATGTTTATACACAGTGGTCCAGAACAACATTTATGTGATACGTGCGGAGCAATATTCACTGATAAAAGCACCTTGACGACACACAAGTTAGTCCATAGTGGTTTAAGGCCTTTCTCCTGTAATACATGCGGAGCCAACTTTACTCGAAAGGGGGATTTGGAAACACACATGTTAACCCACAGTGGTCTAAGACCACATTCCTGTGATATTTGCGGAGCCAACTTTACTCGAAAGGGGTTTTTGAAAACACACATGTTAATCCACAGTGTTCTAAAGCCACATTCCTGTGGTT
Organism: Meconema thalassinum; assembly: GCA_946902985.2. Lineage (NCBI taxonomy): Eukaryota > Metazoa > Arthropoda > Insecta > Orthoptera > Tettigoniidae > Meconema > Meconema thalassinum. Next base: position 6,385,779 of record OX336397.1, read on the forward strand.
CATGCGGAGCCAACTTTACTCGAAAGGAGCATTTGAAAACGCACATGTTAGTCCATAGTGGTCTAAAGCCTTATTCCTGTGGTACATGCGGGGCACACTTTACTCAAAAAAGGATTTTGAAAACACAAATGTTAATCCACAGTGGTCTAAAGCCACATTCCTGTGAATCTTGCGGAGCCAACTTTACTCGAAAGGGGGATTTGAAAACACAAATGTTAATCCACAGTGGTCTAATGCCACATTTCTGTGGTTCATGCGGAGCCAACTTTACTCGAAAGGAGCATTTGAAAACACACATGTTAGTCCATAGTGGTCTGAAGCCTTATTCCTGTGATACATGCGGGGCACACTTTACTCAAAAAAAGAATTTGAAAACACACATGTTAACCCACATTCCTGTAGTACATGTGGAGCAAAGTTTGCTCTAAAATCCAATTTGAAAGCGCACTTCTTAATCCATAATAGTCTCAAATAAAATTCATGTGATACATTATTATTATTATTTATTAAATAGTTACAAATAAAAATACAAACATTTAAAAAAAATCAGAATAACTGTACATATTTTATTAATTTCCTTACACTTCCTACTCATTGTTTTACCTGTAAATTTACACTTTTACCAAATTCTAAATTTGAGCGGCATTTTGGTTTACTTTTGGAAAATGGCATAAACTTGCTAATTCGGACCTGATGAACAAGAATATCGCTGTTGCCAGGCTGATTTCTCGACCGGAAGCCAGAAATCCAAGAGGCGGACTTGGCCTAATTTTTGTATTTTCGTTTCGTCAGGTTGTATTTTTATTCTGAAAACGGTTTGGGGGATAAATTTGTCATGAGAAGCGTTATAAATTACTTATTTATCGTTTGGCTTTTAGTGCCCGCCCCACCCAGTACAGTCGGTGCGCCGCCAAAAATACACGAGCTCACGTTTCCATTGTCCATCACGCGATGTTTCCATTGTCTATCACGCGATGCACTGGGGCAGTATTCTTTGAGTGCCTAACACGGGTTGTGGAATTGACTGATTTGGGTCTGTACCTAAGGAAAAAAAATGGAATTCGAATAATAATAATAATAATAATAATGATGATTATGTAAAAGACCTAACGGTCGAAAACAAGTTCGATTCTTGAATAGACAGAAGTGCAGGATCGGATATGTCTTTCCACTGCCATGGCGTAATCTCCAAACCTAACGCACTTTGCTGGCTTCTGCAGTGCATTAATCAATGCCATGCCGTCAATGAGTAAATGTGAAGAATCCCTCTCCAGAACTATATTATCAGGGCAGCCAATGTCCTCAGTTAGAGTTGTAATCAGGGTAGACTTATCTCCACTTCTTAAATCTCCATCTGTGTTTGTGAGGGATGGAGGACAGCTCATGTCTAAAAATTTCTTGAAGATCAATTTCCCTCCCTGCTTCGTAATCCATTACTATTGTTTGGAGGACGCTCCTATTACTACTCAGCACTGTTTTGTGCGTTGTTTTCCTCGTCAAAACTTTCGGCAAATTGTTCAGTGTGAGAGGGCGATTCCTAGAAATGGGCAAATGGACGCTCACTTGCGGTTTCCCCATGTCTTCAGATGACACAAAGCGTTCGGAGACGAACTTATTTACTTGTTCAAGCCCCAGTTCTCGTGCGCGTAGAAGCGAATCTTGGATCTTAACGGTAGCAATGTCCTTATTTGCTACATTGTGAATATTTGAGGTATCAGCATTGTCTTCTGAGAAAACTTTAAAAGTTTTCAAAAGGGAAAAAAGTTTTTCTTCGTCCTAATTGTCTCGCGTCTCCTACCAGGATAGACAGATTGTTCTTTATAAGAGCAGCCTTCTGTCCCTACCCCGAACATTTCAAACGCGGGGTTAGTAATATCGCACCTCCAGCGAAATTATGAGGCCCAACGTTGCAGAGCAGACTCTTCCTGCGTGATTCCAACTAATACGCCGGGTTTCATAGAAGTGCCCTCTATCCTGTCCTATGCATGATTCGCGTCAACTTGACAAAATTTTCCGTTGCTCCGTTGGACCCCGAAGTCTGCCTTCCTGAACGCCATCTCGACTTCTTCAGGGAGCTGATGCATTTCAGCTATATACACTGCCAAGGACTTAGTGTAATTGGTGTGGTCGTATCGTGCAGTAAAAGGAAGCATCTCCTTAAGAGAAGTCAAATACATGTCCCAATTTCCAGAACGGATCCCCCTTGTAAATTTGAGTAATGTCGAAACCATCTCTAGATATGACCACCAGTACGCAAAATTTGAACTCGATCGTGATGCCTCGGAAACAAAGTCTTTGATTTTTTTCCGGTTTTCTTGTACGAGGAAATGCTCGATAGCTGTTTCTGTAATTCAAGAATCCGCTCTATTCCAATGCTGGAAACGTCATCATTCAGTTTCTTCCGTTACTGCGCACAAACTTTTAACTTGTTATATCCAACCTCTGTTGCTTGAGTTAAGAATTACACGCCCTCATTGAATGTTTTGCAGCATATAATGCATATATTTCCTAGGTTATGTTCATCATCTGCCAGTAATAGCCTAAGATGCGGTTTCATCTAAAATAACGAACCAAACATAACCTAACTGTAGACCTAACGTTTTACATAAAACTTAAAATAAATACGATACAAGATAGGGTCACAGAATATGAAAACAGTTGGATTTGCCGCTTTCAATTTCATACCAGCTCACATGAAAACAGTAAAAGAACATGCAACACAGCACGAAAACAAAACAAAAATTCTAACTCACCCCAAACTCGTATAACATCGATCTGGATGTTTGTTTCTTCCTCTTGATTAATTTTTTTCTCTTTGTCATTTGCACATGAAATTAACAACTTTGGTGTTACCTACTTGTAGACTAAAATCGCCAAAACATCACCACAAAACATTCGTACGAAACACTGATATACAACAAGCAACTGCTGCTGACAACACAACAGACACGAACAAACACGCAGTCTCACGCTGGGCACCGCGGCGGCGTGCGCGCGCATTACGCCAGTGTAGATTTGCTGCTTACCCGCTAGGAGGCAGCACTACCACTTTAAGATTTTGGCAATTTGAACAGCAATAGTAGTTATGGTACCAGTAGTATTTGTAATTATACGTACAGTATAACGAACATAAATCAATCTAAACACACATTTTGTAAAATATTAAAAGGAGAAAATTTTTATATTTTATATATTTTTTAAAGGGAAAAGTGTATTCAATGTGATTAAAAACTTAAGTCAATCGACAAGCCATTGTCTCAACAATGCTTTACAGCATAATTTACCCCTATCGGAATAAAAATACGCGAGGAAACGAAAATAATGCCGATGTAGGGCCAAGTCGGCCATCTTGGATTTCGGGTTTCCGGTGGAGAAATCAGCCAGGCAACAGCGATATTCGTGTTCAGCATGTCCCAATTAGTAAGAATAAGCCATTTTCCCAAATGTTACCCAAAATGCCGCTCTATTTGGAAAAGAGGCGTTTTTGGAAAAGAATGGACCTGTCTATAAGGAGCAAACTTGAGACAAAAAACGAATTCTAAAAACACATGCGTTAATCCACAGTGGACTAAGGACACATTCATATGATGTATGCGGAGCAAACTTCGTGGACAAGGGAAATTTGAAGAAAAATCGTATTAATTCACGGTGGACATAGGCCAAACTCTTGAGGTACATGTGAAGCAAACTTTACGCGCGGAGGCAATCTACAAGACCTGTTAATCCATAATGGTAAAGAGTCAAATTCCTGTGGTACATGCTGAGTTTACGTTACTGACAAAGACACTTTTACCAAACACATGATGATTCGTAACAATCTAATGCCATATTCTTGTGGTACACGAGGAGAACACTTCAATCTAAAAGGCAGTTTGAAAAGACACATGTTAGGTCATAGTGGTAAAGTGAAAAATGCGAGAAACCTTACACAAAAGGCAGTTTAAAAACACACATGTTAATCCATATTGATCTCAGGCCTCATTGCTATGCTACTTGTGAAGAAACCTTGACTCAGAAAGGTAATTTAAAGCAGCACGTGATGAATCATACTGGTACGATGCCGTATTCTTGTACTACAAGAGGAGCACCGTTCTGTAACAAAGGTTCCCTATAGAAACACACTATCATTCATAGTGGTCTAAAGCCATACTCGTGAAATACGTGTGGTACAAACTACTTTCAAAAATGTATTTTGAAAACACGCAAAATGATCCGTAGTGGTATAAAGGCGCATTCCTCAACCATTTATAAACAATGTGAAAATACACATGACGATCCGATGTGGTTCAATTGCGCATTCCTGTGGTTTATGTGGAGCAAACTTTACTTGCGAAGGTTATTTGCAGACACACATGATGAACAAGAGGGACATAAAGCCACATTCTTGTAATACACACTGTACCCGTTATTATCATGAAAATGCATCCGAAGAACAGCTGGGTCGTAGAATCTTGAAGGTCCTAGGCTAGAAAAACCTGTAAATTCTACCGACAAGTACTACATGTTGGGAACACCCTAATTCTAACTGAGTTATCGACTACTTATGAAGAGTGAGAATATTACGGTTCTCTGGGCGCAACGTGGTAGAATAGGGTTAGGCAAAACCTGACACCGGTTTCCTTAACACAATCTGCTGTAACTAGTATAAATCACGACGAATCGTTACTATAAACACGAATACATAAAGGAATTTTTTAATCTAAGACGAAAACAATTGAAAATATAAGCAAACCCTCCTGAAAATAAAGTTACGTTATTCAATAAATGTTGGTATGCCGAAACACAGTAGCCATCATGTTGGAGCTATCAATGAAAAATAAAACTGAATTCTCGACACTCGTCAATGTTACTTGTTACTCTCAAACACTGCCTCTTGCAATTAAAAAAACCATTAGAAGTATCTGCAATGTCGGAGTTACAAAACAATCCCTAAAATATTTAAAAATAGACCAAACAACACGGTTTATTTCAATATTATATTTTACTCTATACAGCATATTCCGATGGATAATTATTCCAACATCAATGTTATCCTACATATTTGTGGCAATTGCCGATCAGCTGTTTATTGAAACTAACTTTCAATATTTACGTTATACACTTATTTACACTATTTATAATTATAATCCTAATAACGAGTTGAATTAATAAACATGGTGAAATGGTTTACTTCAAAATAGTTTCAAACTTCCCAAACTACACAATATAATGAAATTTTCTTCTACGTTTGTCCAATATAGATGGCGGTAATATATATACAAGAATATTGGAATGCAGTCGGAAGTATACAGAATTGGCATGTAAACAGCTAGAGGAAGTAGGTGACTTCTGTTTTTTGGGAAGCAAAATAACCAGTGATAGACGAAGCAATGTGGATATAAGAAGTAGGTTAGCACAGGCAAGGAAAGCATTTCCACAGAAGAGGAATCTGTTGACTTCGAATATAGGTTAAGGTATTAGGGAGTCATTTTTGAAAGACTTTGTCTGGAGCGTGGCGCCCTGTGGAAGTGAAACATGGACTATTGGTGCAGCAGAAAGGAAGAGAATTGAAGCGTTTGAAATGTGGTGTTGCAGGAGAATGATGTCGATCAGATGGGTAAATATGGTTACGAATCAAGAGGTATTAAGACGCGTAGGAGAGGAGAGATGTTTCTGGCAACTGCTAAAGAATATGTCATCCTGTTTGTTCACTAAATTAAAACATTAAATAGGTGTATATTAATACATTGACTCCTATCAGTCCTAATTTCAATGTAACTAATTCTAAACACAAACGAAAATGAAAATACCCTGTCTAGTATTTTCAAATTCAATCCTGCTCTGGGAGTTATCATCCTTCATTTGTGACTCTGAAGCGAGAACCAGAGGCTCACCCCTTGTCCTTTGTGACTGCGGCTTTGAAGTTCTACAATGTACCATTCTCTGAATGGGATCTGCGCAGTGCACTTGCACTGTGTAGGGATACATCTCCTGGTTCGGATAACATCCGTTATGAAATGTTGAAACATCTGTGCAATGCCAGGACAAAGAAACAGTAGTTGATCCTCTTCAATCGTATATGGATTCAAGGAGAGTTTCCATCTCAGTGGCGAGAGGGGATCGTGATACCGATTCCCAAGGCTGGAGAGGATCTCAAGCTTGTTAGCATCTATAGGCCCATTTGTCTGACAAATGGCCTATGTAAGCTGCTGGAGAAGATGGTTAACCATCGACTGGTAAGGTTCTTAGAAGAGGGAGGCCTTTTGTCTGAGTGGCAGTGTGGAATTAGCTCTCATAGGTCCACCACTGACCATCTGGTGCTTCTGGAGAGGGCCATACAGGAGGCATTTCTCCGAAAGGAGCACCTAGACTCGGTTTCTATTGATCATGATAAAGCGTATGACACCACAAGACGCTACTAGTGGGGACTCCGTGGAAATCTACAAATCTCTATTGCGAATTTTATGTCCGATTGGCTCATTCGTGTGGGAATTGGTAGGAAATGATCGTAAATTTTCACCCAGCTAAATGGAGTTCCTCAGGGTTCTGTGCTGAGTGTTACCTTGTTCGTGGTTGCCAAAAGTGGCAGTGTTGCCTTCGCTGGGCTCACGGTAGTTCCACCGCTGTATGTAGACGATTTGGCTGTACATTACATCTCTGGAAGTATGACACATTTCCTGGGGCCCTATTTTGACAGCAAATTCACGTGCCAGCTCCAAATATGGCTATGTCAGCTATCTATTACCTGGGTCGACAACTGGACTCACGACCGAAGTTTCGTATTTCATCAGCAAGGACATCCGTCATCCATTTTTGTGGGCTCCGAAGGCTACATTTGAACCCTGAACCACATATCAGGGCTTCTGCGTTGCCAGTGGTTGACAGCGCTTCCTGGGGCTCCATTTTGACAGCAAATTAACGTAGCAGTACCATATACGACCACTTAAAACCACGTGCCTCAGGAAACTGACCATGATCTACTTCCTTAGTGGCACTACGTTCGGGTGGTGACAGTGTTCTCCTACGGTTTTACCAATCCCTCGCCCTGTACTGGCTAGACTACGGTTCATCAAGACCGCCATCCTTCAAAATGCTGGACAGTATCAGCCATACTGGCGTGAGGTTGACTACCGGTTCATTCCGGTCCAGCCCGATCACCTATCAATGATAGACGCCAGCGTATGCTTTTAGAATATTCTGCCAATTTGCGTCAAATGCCGCAACATCCGAGCTTCTCTTCATTACCCAAAGCCACCTGAGGTACGCATTGCGCCACCTGGTCCGTTGGAATTAAACTCGATTCCCCGAGTAATTGGGAGTGCCTGTAGGTCCCTGTATCATCATTCTAGGCGAGTCAGAGGATACCTGACCCAATGCCCAATAAACTGAGGGCGATCAAGGGGAAGTATTCACGTGTGGTGGAGCTCTTTCAGGTCACGGAGGAAGTCCGTCTTTTTAGTAGGCTAAGGATAGGTCATGCAAGATCCACCCACTCGTACCTAATGAGGAGGGAAGTCCCCACTGTGTACCTGTGGAGGGTGCGTGGTCGCTGAGCGATCAAGCTGTTTGCCTCTCACCAAGGTTCGATTCCCGGACAATACATGTGGGATTTTCGAATTGAAATGCCATGTCCAGCGATTCGGATTCCACGTAAAGGAAACGTCCCGTGGCTCAAGATCGCGTGATTTAAAGTAAGCTTCCTTTGTACCTGTGTGAGCCGTATTCAGCGTGTCCCACATTTTAACCGAATGTCTGGATCCCGCCGTCATACGAAGGAACCTTGGATTGCTGATGACACTCAAACTAATATTAGCTGATGACGTGTTGGCTGCTGATCTCGCCATCCGCTTTATAAGTGAGAGTGGGTTAGGGCCAGCAATCCACGTTTTCTAATGTACCTTTATAAGTGAGAGTGGGTTAGGGCCAGCAATCCACGTTTTCTAGTGTACCTTTATAAGTGAGAGTGGGTTAGGGCCAGCAATCTACGTTTTCTAGTGTACCTTTATAAGTAAGAGTGGGTTAGGGCCAGCAATCCACGTTTTCTAGTGTACCTTTATAAGTGAGAGTGGGTTAGGGCCAGCAATCCACGTTTTCTAGTGTACCTTTATAAGTGAGAGTGGGTTAGGGCCAGCAATCCACGTTTTCTAGTGTACCTTTATAAGTGAGAGTGAGTTAGGGCCGGCAATCCACGTTTTCTAGTGTACCTTTATAAGCGAGAGTGGGTTAGGGCCAGCAATCCACGTTTTCTAGTGTACCTTTATAAGTGAGAGTGGGTTAGGGCCAGCAATCCACGTTTTCTAGTGTACCTTTATAAGTGAGAGTGGGTTAGGGCCAGCAATCCACGTTTTCTAGTGTACCTTTATAAGTGAGAGTGGGTTAGGGCCAGCAATCCACGTTTTCTCGTGTACCTTTATAAGCGAGAGTGGGTTAGGGCCAGCAATCCACGTTTTCTAGTGTACCTTTATAAGTGAGAGTGGGTTAGGGCCAGCAATCCACGTTTTCTAGTGTACCTTTATAAGTGAGAGTGGGTTACGGCCAGCAATCCACGTTTTCTAGTGTACCTTTATAAGTGAGAGTGGGTTAGGGCCAGCAATCCACATTTTCTAGTGTACCTTTATAAGCGAGAGTGGGTTAGGGCCAGCAATCCACGTTTTCTAGTGTACCTTTATAAGTGAGAGTGGGTTAGGGCCAGCAATCCACGTTTTCTAGTGTACCTTTATAAGTGAGAGTGGGTTAGGGCCAGCAATCCACGTTTTCTAGTGTACCTTTATAAGTGAGAGTGGGTTAGGGCCAGGCAATCCACGTTTTCTAGTGTATCTTTATAAGCGAGAGTGGGTTAGGGCCAGCAATCCACGTTTTCTAGTGTACCTTTATAAGCGAGAGTGGGTTAGGGCCAGCAATCCACGTTTTCTAGTGTACCTTTATAAGTGAGAGTGGGTTAGGGCCAGCAATCCACGTTTTCTACTGTACCTTTATAAGTGAGAGTGGGTTAGGGCCAGCAATCAACGTTTTCTAGTGTACCTTTATAAGTGAGAGTTGGTTAGGGCCAGCAATCCATGTTTTCTAGTGTACCTTTATAAGTGAGATTGGGTTAGGGCCAGCAATCCACGTTTTCTAGTGTACCTTTATAAGTGAGAGTGGGTTAGGGCCAGCAATCCACGTTTTCTAGTGTACCTTTATAAGTGAGATTGGGTTAGGGCCAGCAATCCACGTTTTCTAGTGTTCCTTTATAAGTGAGAGTGGGTTAGGGCCAGCAATCCACGCTTTCTAGTGTACCTTTATAAGCGAGAGTGGGTCAGGGCCAGCAATCCACGTTTTCTAGTGTACCTTTATAAGTGATAGTGGGTTAGGGCCAGCAATCCACGTTTTCTAGTGTACCTTTATAGGTGAGAGTGGGTTAGGGCCAGCAATCCACGTTTTCTAGTGTACCTTTATAAGTGAGAGTGGGTTAGGGCAAGCAATCCACGTTTTCTAGGGTACCTTTATAAGTGAGAGTGGGTTAGGGCCAGCAATCCACGTTTTCTAGTGTACCTTTATAAATGAGAGTGGGTTAGGGCCAGCAATCCACGTTCTCTAGTGTACCTATATAAGTGAGAGTGGGTTAGGGCCAGCAATCCACGTTTTCTAGTGTACCTTTATAAGTGAGAGGGGGTTAGGGCCAGCAATCCACGTTTTCTAGTGTACCTTTATAAATGAGAGTGGGTTAGGGCCAGCAATCCACGTTCTCTAGTGTACCTATATAAGTGAGAGTGGGTTAGGGCCAGCAATCCACGTTTTCTAGTGTACCTTTATAAGTGAGAGGGGGTTAGGGCCAGCAATCCACGTTTTCTAGTGTTCCTTTATTAGTGAGAGTGGGTTAGGGCCAGAAATCCACGTTTTCTAGTGTACCTTTATAAGTGAGAGTGAGTTAGGGGCAGCAATCCACGTTTTCTAGTGTACCTTTATAAGTGAGAGGGGGTTAGGGCCAGCAATCCACGTTTTCTAGTGCACATTTACCCAAAGACTTGTTCCCTTAGGAATTTTGAATTTTTGTTTCTCCGTCATTTTTGTTCATTATTATAATTTTTATTTTTAATTCAATTTTGTTTTATTAATTTTCGATCGATTCATATTTAAGTGCCCTCATCTTCATTCTTAATTTAATTCTATATTTGTATACTTCAATCTGTCTTAAGAGATGCAGATGACCTCGTAGTTCCACGTATTTCCGCCCCTCAAAACCTCAATAACTAACACTTGATTCAGAATTCTAACTGCTAGCATTAGAATTTACCCACATAAACTACCTATCTTCCGCAGATCGGTGGACATCTTACGAAGAGATCAACCCAAACCAAATGATTACATGAAGAAACAAATGTCATTTCATAGCGGGACAATGCCAAACATATGCATAACTTGCGGAGCAAACTTTAAAAGTAAAGACCTATTGAAGAGACATACAATGATTCATAGTAGTCTAAAACCATATTCCTGTAATAATTGCGGAGGCAACTTTACTCAAAATGGAAATTTGAAACAACACATGTTTATACACAGTGGTCTAAAACAACATTTATGTGATACGTGCGGAGCAATATTCACTGATAAAAGCACCTTGACGAAACACATGTTAGTCCATAGAGGTTTAAAGCCTTTTTCCTGTAATACATGCGGAGGCAACTTTACTCGGAAGGGGGATTTGGAAACACACCGGTTAACCCACAGTGGTCTAAAGCCACATTCCTGTGATACTTGCGGAGCCAACTTTACTCGAAATGGGGATTTGAAAACACACATGTTAATCCACAGTGTTCTAAAGCCACATTCCTGTGGTTCATGCGGAGCCAACTTTACTTGAAAGGAGCACTTGAAAACGCACATGTTAGTCCATAGTGGTCTAAAGCCTTATTCCTGTGGTACATGCGGGGCACACTTTACTCAAAAAAGAAATTTGAAAACACACATGTTAATCCACAGTGGTCTAGAGTCACATTCCTGTGATACTTGCGGAGCCATCTTTACTCGAAAGGGGGATTTGAAAACACACATGTTAATCCACAGTGGTCTAAAGCCACATTCCTGTGGTTCATGTGGAGCCAACTTTACTCGAAAGGAGCATTTGAAAACACACATGTTAGTCCATAGTGGTCTAAAGCCTTATTCCTGTGATACATGCGGGGCACACTTTACTCAAAAAAAGAATTTGAAAACACACATGTTAACCCTCATTGGTCTAAAGCCACATTCCTGTGGTTCATGTGGAGCCAACTTTACTCGAAAGGGGGATTTGAAAACACACATGTTAGTCCATAGTGGTCTGAGGCCACATTCCTGTAGTTCATGCAGAGCCAACTTAACTCCAAAGGGGGATTTGAAAACACACATGTTAACCCTCATTGGTCTAAAGCCACATTCCTGTGGTTCATGCGGAGCCAACTTTACTCGAAACGAGCATTTGAAAACACACATGTTAGTCCATAGTGGACTAAAGCCTTATTCCTGTGATACATGCGGGGCACACTTTACTCACAAAAAGAATTTGAAAACACACATGTTAACCCACATTCCTGTAGTACATGTGGAGCAAAGTTTGCTCTAAAATCCAATTTGAAAGCGCACTTCTTAATCCATAATAGTCTCAAATAAAATTCATGTGATACATTATTATTTTTATTTATTAAATCGTTACAAATATAAATACAAACATTTAAAAAAATCAGAATAACTGTACATATTTTTTGAATTTCCTTACACTTCCTACTCATTGTTTAACCTGTAAATATACACTTTTACCAAATTCTAAATTTGAGCGGCATTTTGGTTAACTTTTGGAAAATGGCTTAAACTTGCTAATTCGGACCTGATGAACAAGAATATCGCTGTTGCCAGGCTGATTCCTCGACCGGAAGCCAGAAATCCAAGAGGCGGACTTGGCCTTATTTTTGTATTTTCGTTTCGTCAGGTTGTATTTTTATTCTGAAAATGGTTTGGGGGATAAATTTGTCATGAGAAGCCTTATAAATTACTTATTTATCGTTTGGCTTTTAGTGCCCGCCCCACCCGGTACAGTCGGTGCGCCGCCAAAAATACACGAGCTCACGTTTCCATTGTCCATCACGCGATGTTTCCATTGTCTATCACGCGATGCACTGGGGCAGTATTCTTTGAGTGCCTAGCACGGGTTGTGGAATTGACTGATTTGGGTCTGTACTGCCCCCGTAATTTGAATTATATAGAGACCACGGTGGCTATTTTGGAAAATTATAAAGAAAGTTATGGCTGTCATAGTTATGACGTGGGTAGTCATGACGTAAGCACGGATGACGCAGACGTTATGCCAGCAGGCTACTTGAGCTGAGATTCTCAGTGACGTCAGCATTTATTCGAGAAAGATCCGAGATCTACGACGCAGTCGCAGGAAACGTGGAAATTATGCTGAGGAAGAAATTATGCTATTGGAGGGGAGGCTCGAACCAATGAACGATAGTTTGAAGAAAGACGGAGATTGCTGAAACTATGGTATTTTTACTACCTTTTGGAATGCAGAATTGTGGAAATCCATTTGCAGTAGAGGCATTGATCTGGAATTTTGGTGAAATTTATTTTCAGTTTTTGAATTTTGAAAATCCGTCATTTATTGACGAAGTTGGAACTTCTAGCGATGACGCAGTAACACGCTATGGAAGGGATGGATACGCCCCTTATGAAGTTTATAAAAGGCCTTGCGCAGAAGAGAGGAGTCTCATATCATCGAAGCTCATATCATCGAAGCTTTTTTCTTATATAGTCATTTCGGTGAGACGTCGAGTGAAATTAGTAGAAAGAGTCGTCATTATAACGCGTGGTGAAGTCACCGCAGTGAACGAGATTCGAGCAGACAAGCAGTGCAAGTTTACAGTGAGTAAATCTAGGTGAAGTTAAAACGCACATTATAACGCATCTACAAGATTAGCTATGAACAGTTAGCGGTCGCCTATAAGCTAATTCTATTGTGCAGTGCTACATTAAGGAATGTAGAAAAGTTGAACAATTTCGAGGAGTTATTTTGGAAGATATTGGCAATTTTAGACGACTGACAAAAGTGATTTTCTCGCCATCTGAGAAGCACTTTGTATCGTCAGATTCTACGCCACGGCTGATACTGCTAGTGAAATAGGGAGACTTCAGATTGCTTTTGTGACACAACGCTACAGTATGATGGAGCAGTTTAATATGGCAGTTTGTTCTTCTATTACCATAACCGAAGAGAAGATGGAAGGCTAAAGGACTTTAGTGCAATTGGGACATATATCGACGGAGTAAGATAGCAGCATGGAACTTCGCTAATCGCCATTCCTCACAAGCGAACATGTGGTGAATAACCATCTACACCCATGTTTCGTTTTTCAACGCTGAATACTATCAAACAGCAATGGAAACGATTTCATACTCACTGAATATGAATATTTCTTCGGAAATTACTACAAAAACTTCATGGCGATTTTCTACTGGAACTTCAGGGATTTTTCAAGAGAGGTCAGGGTAGTCCCGACTCACAAAGAAGAATTTTGCCGGAAGGATGTCTTTCGTCTACACGGAGCAGTGCAATGTCCGGAGGAGGAAGCAGTTCGATTCTCCGAGGGTGCTGTTTCCTGTTTCGAGGATGGAGCTCATCTTCAAGTTGGTGAAATGGATCCATCAGCAGTCTTCTTTGGGGAATTTTCCTCTGGAACTTCAACCAGCAGATAAGGTAGTCGTGAACGTTTATTGTATTTGAGTTTTGTAGCGATATTTGAGCAACCATTTTCCCATATTTTCTGTCCTCATGTATTTTGCCCTATATTCTTGTTTGAGATACCTATTCTCAGTACACCTTGATGAGTTATGCCTTTTTCGACGATTTATTAAGACATAGTTATGTCATGGGCATAGTTAAACGATTTTGGATCAGTTCAGACTCATATTTAGATTTTTCAGTAATTTGCTTATTTTTGTAGTCACGATTTGACTGTAAGTTAATGATTTTTATGGCAGATTTAAATTCAGACAGCGTGTCACTTTATTAAAGTAATTCTACCCCAGTTTAATTACTTTGACCAATTTTCTGTCATCATCAAGAAGGAAGAACATTTAAATGATTTTAGAGCGTTAAAATCTCTTACGTTGTCGACGATCTTGGAAATACTAGTCGTTAATTGAATTGATTGCAACACAGACATGTATCGTCAGTTATGAACGACCATTGCATCATAGATAATTTTGTGAAAGATGAACTTTAATTATGAATTATTGAATGCATTAAAGACATGAACTTTTGTTAGGAGTTTTTTCTCAATTAGAGATTTATATAATGATGTTTGCATTCCCCAGTCTAATTGGATTCTATTCGACTATTTTGCAGTTTAGTCGCACTTTATTTGATGATAGTATTTTTATACTACAATTCTTTGAAGATGTTAATCTTAAATTTTGATAGACCAGACAGGCGTATATAAGCGTATTCACTATTAAATTTGTTTGTGATTGGAAAATTTTTACTTAATTTCGATTCATGAATGAAATCCACGAAGGTTAAATGACAACAGTTTTGAAACAATTAATGATTATAAGAATTTTTAAGTGGAACTATGAATGTATAATCGCTAGTGCAGCGGACGTGTTGAAAGTCGCTGATGTATAATGCCCTTGAATAAATGAAGGAGGTTCCCACAGTAATTAATGATGTTAAAGAATTTGTTAGTGGAGGTTTTCTGTGGAAGATTTTGATGCCATATATATTAATATATGATGAATGTTGGGCCTATTTTTAATGCAGTTTGTGCATTATTTTGTAAGCGAAGTATTTTCCGATGGAGTGTAGTATTTTAGTCTTTTGAAAATTAATCAAGTGAATTTACTGTTATAATTAACTAGAGTATTGAAAAAATTCGAGATAAGATTTTGAATGAAGATTACCGTCACAAATAATTATAATAATTATTACAACCTCTATTAAACCAGATTGTGACATTAAATGTATAACTAACCTTCATTGGTCGATTATATTGACACGATTATGAAATTACCAACCGGATGAACATGTGGTTAAATGTATTTCATAAATTAATAATTTGAATAATTTAAATGTTTATATTGTAAATAATGATGTAAATATCTTTGACAATAATGTGGAACGAAAGTAATGTTAGAGGCGTGTTTAAAATTTTTGTAATTATCTTCGACAATATTATAAACAATTTCTAATTGTTATAAATTATTTATGAGTTTCTGTTATAAACATTTAAGAGTTTGTTTTATACTCTAAACAATGCTAATTAAACATTTGGATGCTAATTTAACAAGCTTAGGGATTGTCAGAATAATCCAGTGGTATGTGAGTAAAGCATTTGAAAGATTTGCGTAACTATATTTGTGTTGTCTTGCGGACATTTAAAGCGTTTGAGAGAGAACTGGATTCTTACGCAATGTGGCATGACAAGTGAGCCCATTTGACAGGTGTGCGTCAGGTTGAGGGTAGACCGCAGCCGGCCAGACAACTGGTTATCAGCGAGCAAGGTCGTCTACATTGAGGCCTTGTGCCTATAAATACAAGTGTCATGTTTATTAAAAGAAACCAAATGCTCTGTATATGTGTCTCGTCCTGACTTCCTTTTCCAGTCCAAATGTGTTTTGAATGTTACGTTATTTTGAGCTCGTGGGAGCTAACATGTTGTATGATAACTTTGCAAGTCCTTCAGGAGGACGTAGTCAGATTGACATGGGCTACTGATAGCCACATTTATTTTGTTGAGTTGTTAAAATCATACCCTTTATTTGAAATAAAACCTTTTGTACAGTTCAAAGTTTTTGTCTTCGTTCTGGTTCATTTTTAAATGTCATGGTGGAGGTTATTGTGGGAGCATACTTTAGAGATCCTGTTGTCAACCCAATCCCCGAGATAATTTCTAAGAGGTAAGTAAAGGTAAGTATGAACCCCCGTCTATTTTGGTGTGTTCCACAATGATTTCCTGTTAACTTCTGTGCTCAAATCTCGGTAGTTTCTGTCAGTGCCATTTTCATTGGTGTAGCTGAGCCGGTGCGGTTGATTATTGGCAATCCGATTGAGGGGGCGGATATCTGACAGCCTACTATCCGGGTTTACGGGGACAGTAAGATAGGCGCAGTCAACGTATGGGGCTTGTTCAACATATGTGGATCACCAGGTTGAACGCCAGTAGGATTGGCAAACCTAAAACGTGTGGCTCGATTAGACTCAAATAAAGAGGTTGATTCTTTGTTAGATATCTTGGCCAATTGTAGAATTTAAGAGTGTGATTATATAGGCATTAAATGTTGTATTGTATTAGGAAAATTACACTCAGAAAAGATCAGATCTTATACAACTTGAGAAAGGTTAAATAGGCTGGAAACTTAGGAAAATCGCCTATGATCTGGAATCTTATTTTATTTGACCGGCTTATGACATTTTAGTCATATTTAAGATAAAATTAAATTATTTGGATTGTAAATGTAAATTATTTGTGTTAGGATATTTTAAAATGAGCCAGGGAAATTTGAACATGTGCTTGAGTTTGTTTCAACATGAAGGGTCTTCGAAGGTTAATTATAAGGTAGTTATAAGTTAGATTTAAGACAGAAAATTGATCAAACTTATATATGGTGAAAAGTGTTGCTCAGATGTTGTTATTTTGCTCTATTGATGTATGTCCCTACAGCAGTCTATTTTTGTATAATATTGTAATGGCAGATGAAAGTCTTAGAATGATGTTAGAGGAGATGTCTGCTAATTTGAAAGCAAGCATGAATAGCAGTATGAAGGAGATGGAAGCTAGGAATACTAGTCGAATGGAGGAGAATGCTAGTAATTTGTCTGCTAATTTGAAAGCAAGCATGAAGGAGAATACTAGTCGAATGGAGGAGAATATGAAAGCTCTCCAGACCAGTTCTGCTAACTTACAGGATAATATGTCGCGTTTACAGATTAATACCCAAGGAATCGAGAATACTGTAACTGACATGCGCACAGACGTGTCCAATGTCCATAAAGATTTGTCTAATATGCATAAGGATGTTTCTGATGTTAAAACTGATGTTTCTAAGGTACAGAAAGATCTTACAATGTTGAATCTAGATGCGGCTAATGTCCGAGGTGATATTTCTTGTGCTAGGGCTGAAGTAGTTGTTGTTAAAAATGATATTGCGACTGTCCAAGACAAGGTTGAGGAAGTCCAAAGAGAAATCCAAAATGTTAGAACTGATGTGTCCAATGTACAGGTTGATATTAATAACATTCATTCGGATGTAAATGAGATGCAAAGTGACATAAATAAGATGCAAGTAGAAGTCAACACAGTTTTCGTAGATATTGCTAAAGTCCAAACTGATGTAAATAAAGTCAGGGAAGAAATAGAAAATTCGAAAACACTTTGTACGCGTAATATGAGTGCATTAACGACTAGATTAGTTGATGAGTCAGTTAGAACGACAACGTCTTTAGCAGGTTTAATGTATGATGTAGAGGTCACGAGAACCCAGGTATTAGACCATAATAGATTATTGAAAGAAGATATCGAAGTAGACATAGCAGAAATGTTAACGGCAAATGTAGCAGTATGGAAAGACGAGTGGAATAGGTCAAGTGGGGAACATGTAACCCAAATTCAGGAACGTATTGAAAGAAAACTTGCCAGTACTCAAATAGATATTAACAATGAAGTAGTACAGATTAGGAAAGATTTAAGCGTCAGGATGGATTCGCTATCCGAGAGACAAGTAGAAGATAGAACACAAATAGGTCAGGATGTGCAAGCATTAAAATCTGCATTAGAGGATCAGATTCATAAAGTTGTCTCTGATGTGAATGAAACGACGAGCAAACTGCAGAATTTGAAGCTAGGAGAGGCTAGTTTGATGGAGACCTACAAAGAAGAGTTAATCAAGAAAGTCTTAACGGAAATCACTGACAAGGATACAGAAGGCTTGGCTTGCGAAATCAATAGGAATTATGCCAGAAGATATAACCTAGATCCAGAAGAGAGAGACGTGACTCCTGAAGAACGTATATCCAGATTCAGGGAGGAAGATGACGAGAGGAATATGGAATCTGAGTGGAACTATCGAGATAGTGGGAAAAACTACCCGGATGCATATCCGAGGAACGTGACGGTCATCAGGAATTTTGAATACAAACCGCAAAAATTCAGCAACACTGATAGTTTGACGCCTATAGAATATATAAGGAACCTCAAAGATTATTTCATCGAAGCTCATATTCCCAGAGAGAGAGAGATGAAGATTGTGGAGAGATTTTTGATTGGAGGACCCCTCGAATGGTTTCGCGCATTTAGATACACATTCAGTAACTTTGACGAGTTTGCAGAGGCATTAATCAAACGATTTTGGTCTATAGAAGCGCAGAATTTGTTAAGAGCGGAGGTGTATTCAAGAAAATACTCAGGTACTCTTCCAACACGGTACGCTGATTTCTTTACGAGTCAATTGTCCCGCTTGAGATTTTTGCAACCCCCATTGTCAACGGAACAATTAATTGATGCGATTTCTCGTATGCTGCCTGTGGAGGTGAGGAGACTAATCATTTCGTCAAACATCAGGGATTTGACCAGCATGGATGAATTACTGAGGAGGTTAGACTACACAAGTCCAATGCCTAACGTGGTACAGAAAGGTCAAAGGCATGACTTCAAAGAAATAAATACTGTATATATGGACCAAGTCCAACAAACTGACAAGCCAGATGAAGAGAAAACTGACAATGTAGGTCCCCACAGGAATAATCAGTTTCGAAATAACAGATCGCAAGGTTACCGTCCGTATCATCAGAGAAGAGGCTGGAACTATAATCGAGGAAATTACAACAATGGAAGAGGCAGATACTACAACAATAATGGTTATAACAGAAATTATAATAGAAATAACCAGAACCAAAACAGAAATCAGAATCCTCAAGGTCAGGTTATGACACCCGATCAGTATCAGGAAAGAGAGAGGGAACGCCAGCAATACCTGAAAGAATTACGGGAAAAAGAAACCGAAAACCAAAAGAAAAGGCAGGATGTTGTAATTGATCCTGGGCCTTCTACGAGCCAGCAGAATTTTGAGGTCGGTAACACAAAAAAAACGCCGATTTCTCAACGACAGTGAGAACTTATAAATACATTGCCACACCACACCTGATTACAATTAATGAGATATATGAAGTTACTGATGAAGATTTGCTAGAAGAGAGGGGTATCGTTAAAGAGGAAAGACCATGTGCCTTACCTATTATTTCTGTACGGATAGATGGCCAACAGTACAAAGCCCTGATGGATACTGGTGCAATTATCTCCATAATTTCAGAGGAATGTTATCAAAGTCTGCTAAGAGGAGAGAACATGACAGTTCTACCTGTTTCTACCGTCAAAGTGAGAGGGATATTCCAAGATAAGGCAGTGAAGTGCAAGATTCAAGTGTTATTGAACTTTGAGATCAATGGAAGGAATTATCAACAGATCTTCATTGTGGTGAGCAAGATCAATTTTGATATGGTGCTTGGAATCGATTTTATATCGAAGGTCGGAGCTATTATTGACATGAAGAACAGAAGTATTAGCTTTAATGATGGGTACATGATCACAGAAGAGATCGAAAAACAGGACGTGAAAAACAGTCTGGAAATAGACCTTAGGGAAGAAATTTTGAATACCATAATTAATGAAGTGGAAAATTTAGCAGAAATACCCAGTAGAAAAACTGAAAGATTTGAAGAAATTCAGGGGGAATTTGAGGATCTGATAAAGGAATTCCAAGATATTTTTGATGAAAAGCCTGGATTGATTAAGGATTATAAATACAAGATAAGGCTGACAGATGAAACCCCTTACCAGAAGAGAATATACCCCATTCCTGAGAAATACTATCAAGAAGTACGAGGGCTAATCAGAAAAATGGAGGTAGACGGGATTATTAAAAAACAGGCGTCGTCTTATATAAACCCCATCACAGTAGTGAAGAAAAGTAATGGTCAGAAACGTCTTTGTCTCGATGCCAGGACCATCAACTTGAAGATTCTTCCAGAAAATGACCGACCACCCAAGATTAGAGATCTGCTTCGAAAATTCAAAGGGAGAGCATGTTTCAACGTTCTTGACTTGACGTCTTCATTTTATCAAGTTCAACTAGAAGAAGATAGTATGCAGTACACTGAATTCTTATTTGACCAGACGTCATGGGTCTTTGTCAGAATGCCTTTTGGTATGGTTAACAGTGGACCAGCACTTATTCGAGCACTTGATAGTAAGCTCACTGACGAAGTGAAAGAAAATGTAATCTGCTACATTGACGATTTAATCGTATCTTCACCCAGCGCCGCAGAACATTTTGTGCACCTGAGAAAGTTGTTCGAGAATTTAAGGGAGGCCAATATCAAGGTCAATTTTGGAAAATGTCAATTCTTGAAGAAGGAGATAAATTACTTGGGGCATACTATTGATAAAGATGGATATCATCCAAACATGAAAAAAGTAGATGCGATCACGAGATTTCCAAAGCCAACTAAGGTGAAACAAGTCAGAGAATTTGTAGGCGCATGCCAATTTATTAGCAGCCACTGTCCAAGATACTCTGAAATTATGGCTCCTCTGTATGACTTACTCAAGAAGAATAACAGATGGAAATGGAGCACCGCTGCAGACGAGGCTTTTGAGAAAGCAAAAGAGATGCTCAGAAATAATGTGAAACTGGAGTACCCAGACTTTGAGAAGGTGTTCTATATTGAGTCTGATGCATCAAGAATAGGCATTAGTGCAGTCTTATACCAGAAAGACGAGGCAGGCAACAAGCACTACATTGCGTTCACTAGTCGGAAGTTGAAGAAACACGAGGAAAACTACTTCACGACAGAACTTGAAGCGTTAGCTTTTGTGACAGCATTGCAAGCGTGGAAGAAAATCCTGCTGGGACATAAGGTCATCATTATTACTGACCATAAAGCACTACAGTTTATGTTGCAAACTGACATGTCGAGTGATAGATTGACACGTTGGGCTTTGTTCACCCAACAGTTTAACGCCACTATCGTCCACCAGCCTGGGAAAGATAACTTACTGGCTGATGCTCTATCACGTAACCCTATTAAAAATGTGCAGATACACCATGTACAATTGGAGCAAGAAGATCAAGAAACCGTTAGGAGGTTAGCCCGAATCGGTGTGTCACAGAAGAGACACGCTCCAATAAGGAAAATGTACAGGTTCCTCAAGGGTTACATGGACAATACGGATGTTGACTATGCAGCTACACGGAGAAATTCACGACACTTTGTCTTGAGTGGAGACATCGTATGCAAGTATGCTGACTCTGCGCATACAAAACTCCGAATAGTCGTGCCACCTAAACTTGTTGTCAATTTAGTGTGGGTAGCTCATCACGCAACTGGACATTCCGGTTTAGATAAAACTCTGAATACTCTTAAAGAGAGATTTATTTGGACTAACATGCGTTCCAGCATTGCCAAGGTCATTCGATCATGTGACAAATGTCAAAGAGCAAAGTATGCTTCTGCTTTATTAAAAGGAAAACCGAAGGCTATGATTCCTTCTAAGCCAAACGAACTCATGGCGACGGATATATTTGGCCCCTGTCCGAAGGGATATCAGGGTAACCATTACCTGTTGGTTACCGTGGATGTTTTCTCAAAATTTGTTACAATGAGTCCCATGCAGAAAGCTAACACGAGGAACGTTGTAAGCAGACTGGAAAATGCTGTATTTCCTAAAGCTGGTAAACCGGAATATCTACTGTCAGATCATGGAACGCAGTTTACATCCTTGGAATTTGCAGCGGATATGGAAAGGCTTGGTATTAAGCACTTATTTTCAAGCGTGCGTTACCCAGAATCGAATTCCTCAGAAAGATATATGGCTGAATTTTCGAAATTCTGTCGAATTTTCTGTCCAAATGATCATTCAGGTTGGGTGAGATTTGTACCCCTTATTGAGGAATGTCTGAACTCTACAGTGCAGGAGAGCACAGGAGAAGTGCCAATGCAACTTCATCTAGGAAGAAACCCAGAAAGGCCGTGGGATAATCTTTTCAACCACGTTCCTAGAGATCCCGACCTAGGAAGGCAGCAGAGGATTGACAAGGCGAAGGAACAACTCCAGAAAGCAGCAGAGAAACGATTGAAAAGAGTAGCTGGAAAACGTTTTGGTAAACCCTTACAAGTTGGAAATCTTGTATTACTACGCAGACCTGTCAAGGCTGATATGAGCAAGAAAATCTATCCCAAATTTGGAATTGTGTTTATGGGTCCGTTTAGAATTACGAACGCCTATGGGAACAACTGTTATGAACTCTACGATGATGAGAATAATGTCATTTACGGCAAGTTCAATGCTGGAAATTTGAAAAGATACTATCCTAGAGTAAGCCAGTAATAATTCAATTTCGTGTTCAAGAGAGTTGAGGTACTTGTAACACTGAGTTTAAAAACAATTTGCAACTGTTTTTAAAACGTGGTGAGGGGAGAATGCCCCCGTAAATTGAATTATATAGAGACCACGGTGGCTATTTTGGAAAATTATAAAGAAAGTTATGGCTGTCATAGTTATGACGTGGGTAGTCATGACGTAAGCACGGATGACGCAGACGTTATGCCAGCAGGCTACTTGAGCTGAGATTCTCAGTGACGTCAGCATTTATTCGAGAAAGATCCGAGATCTACGACGCAGTCGCAGGAAACGTGGAAATTATGCTGAGGAAGAAATTATGCTATTGGAGGGGAGGCTCGAACCAATGAACGATAGTTTGAAGAAAGACGGAGATTGCTGAAACTATGGTATTTTTACTACCTTTTGGAATGCAGAATTGTGGAAATCCATTTGCAGTAGAGGCATTGATCTGGAATTTTGGTGAAATTTATTTTCAGTTTTTGAATTTTGAAAATCCGTCATGTATTGACGAAGTTGGAACTTCTAGCGATGACGCAGTAACACGCTATGGAAGGGATGGATACGCCCCTTATGAAGTTTATAAAAGGCCTTGCGCAGAAGAGAGGAGTCTCATATCATCGAAGCTCATATCATCGAAGCTTTTTTCTTATATAGTCATTTCGGTGAGACGTCGAGTGAAATTAGTAGAAAGAGTCGTCATTATAACGCGTGGTGAAGTCACCGCAGTGAACGAGATTCGAGCAGACAAGCAGTGCAAGTTTACAGTGAGTAAATCTAGGTGAAGTTAAAACGCACATTATAACGCATCTACAAGATTAGCTATGAACAGTTAGCGGTCGCCTATAAGCTAATTCTATTGTGCAGTGCTACATTAAGGAATGTAGAAAAGTTGAACAATTTCGAGGAGTTATTTTGGAAGATATTGGCAATTTTAGACGACTGACAAAAGTGATTTTCTCGCCATCTGAGAAGCACTTTGTATCGTCAGATTCTACGCCACGGCTGATACTGCTAGTGAAATAGGGAGACTTCAGATTGCTTTTGTGACACAACGCTACAGTATGATGGAGCAGTTTAATATGGCAGTTTGTTCTTCTATTACCATAACCGAAGAGAAGATGGAAGGCTAAAGGACTTTAATGCAATTGGGACATATATCCACGGAGTAAGATAGCAGCATGGAACTTCGCTAATCGCCATTCCTCACAAGCGAACATGTGGTGAATAACCATCTACACCCATGTTTCGTGGTTCAACGCTGAATACTATCAAACAGCAATGGAAACGATTTCATACTCACTGAATATGAATATTTCTTCGGAAATTACTACAAAAACTTCATGGCGATTTTCTACTGGAACTTCAGGGATTTTTCAAGAGAGGTCAGGGTAGTCCCGACTCACAAAGAAGAATTTTGCCAGAAGGATGTCTTTCGTCTACACGGAGCAGTGCAATGTCCGGAGGAGGAAGCAGTTCCATTCTCCGAGGGTGCTATTTCCTGTTTCGAGGATGGAGCTCATCTTCAAGTTGGTGAAATGGATCCATCAGAAGTCTTCTTTGGGGAATTTTCCTCTGGAACTTCAACCAGCAGATAAGGTAGTCGTGAACGTTTATTGTATTTGAGTTTTGTAGCGATATTTGAGCAACCATTTTCCCATATTTTCTGTCCTCGTGTATTTTGCCCTATATTCTTGTTTGAGATTCCTATTCTCAGTACACCTTGATGAGTTATGCCTTTTTCGACGATTTATTAAGACATTGGTATGTCATGGGCATAGTTAAACGATTTTGGATCAGTTCAGACTCATATTTAGATTTTTCAGTAATTTGCTTATTTTTGTAGTCACGATTTGACTGTAAGTTAATGATTTTTATGGCAGATTTAAATTCAGACAGCGTGTCACTTTATTAAAGTAATTCTACCCCAGTTTAATTACTTTGACCAATTTTCTGTCATCATCAAGAAGGAAGAACATTTAAATGATTTTAGAGCGTTAAAATCTCTTACGTTGTCGACGATCTTGGAAATACTAGTCGTTATTTGAATTGATTGCAACACAGACATTTATCGTCAGTTATGAACGACCATTGCATCATAGATAATTTTGTGAAAGATGAACTTTAATTATGAATTATTGAATGCATTAAAGTCATGAACTTTTGTTAGGAGTTTTTTCTCAATTAGAGATTTATATAATGATGTTTGCATTCCCCAGTCTAATTGGATTCTATTCGACTATTTTGCAGTTTAGTCGCACTTTATTTGATGATAGTATTTTTATACTACAATTCTTTGAAGATGTTAATCTTAAATTTTGATAGACCAGACAGGCGTATATAAGCGTATTCACTATTAAATTTGTTTGTGATTGGAAAATTTTTACTTCATTTCGATTCATGAATGAAATCCACGAAGGTTAAATGACAACAGTTTTGAAACAATTAATGATTATAAGAATTTTTGAAGTGGAACTATGAATGTATAATCGCTAGTGCAGCGGACGTGTTGAAAGTCGCTGATGTATAATGCCCTTGAATAAATGAAGGAGGTTCCCACAGTAATTAATGATGTTAAAGAATTTGTTAGTGGAGGTTTTTGTAAGTTCTGTGGAAGATTTTGATGCCATATATATTAATATATGATGAATTTTGGGCCTATTTTTAATGCAGTTTGTGCATTATTTTGTAAGCGAAGTATTTTCCGATGGAGTGTATTATCTTAGTCCTTTGAAAATTAATCAAGTGAATTTACTGTTATAATTAACAAGAGTATTGAAAGAATTCGAGATAAGATTTTGAATGAAGATTACCGTCACAAATAATTATAATAATTATTACAACCTCTATTAAACCAGATTGTGACATTAAATGTATAACTAACCTTCATTGGTCGATTATATTGACACGATTATGAAATTACCAACCGGATGAACATGTGGTTAAATGTATTTCTTAAATTAATAATTTGAATAATTTAAATGTTTATATTGTAAATAATGATGTAAATATCTTTGACAATAATGTGGAACGAAAGTAATGTTAGAGGCGTGTTTAAAATTTTTGTAATTATCTTCGACAATATTATAAACAATTTCTAATTGTTATAAATTATTTATGAGTTTTTGTTATAAACATTTAAGAGTTTGTTTTATACTCTAAACAATGCTTATTAAACATTTGGATGCTAATTTAACAAGCTTAGGGATTGTCAGAATAATCCAGTGGTATGTGAGTAAAGCATTTGAAAGATTTGCGTAACTATATTTGTGTTGTCTTGCGGACATTTAAAGCGTTTGAGAGAGAACTGGATTCTTACGCAATGTGGCATGACAAGTGAGCCCATTTGACAGGTGTGCGTCAGGTTGAGGGTAGACCGCAGCCGGCCAGACAACTGGTTATCAGCGAGCAAGGTCGTCTACATTGAGGCCTTGTGCCTATAAATACAAGTGTCATGTTTATTAAAAGAAACCAAATGCTCTGTATATGTGTCTCGTCCTGACTTCCTTTTCCAGTCCAAATGTGTTTTGAATGTTACGTTATTTTGAGCTCGTGGGAGCTAACATGTTGTATGATAACTTTGCAAGTCCTTCAGAAGGACGTAGTCAGATTGACATGGGCTACTGATAGCCACATTTATTTTGTTGAGTTGTTAAAATCATACCCTTTATTTGAAATAAAAGCTTTTGTACAGTTCAAAGTTCTTGTCTTCGTTCTGGTTCATTTTTAAATGTCATGGTGGAGGTTATTGTGGGAGCATACTTTAGAGATCCTGTTGTCAACCCAATCCCCGAGATAATTTTTAAGAGGTAAGTAAAGGTAAGTATGAACCCCCGTCTATTTTGGTGTGTTCCACAATGATTTCCTGTTAACTTCTGTGCTCAAATCTCGGTAGTTTCTGTCAGTGCCATTTTCATTGGTGTAGCTGAGCCGGTGCGGTTGATTATTGGCAATCCGATTGAGGGGGCGGATATCTGACAGCCTACTATCCGGGTTTACGGGGACAGTACCTAAGGAAAAAAAATGGAATTTGAATAATAATAATAATAATAATAATAATGATGATTATGTAAAAGACCTAACGGTCGAAAACAATGTCGATTCTTGAATAGACAGAAGTGCAGGATCGGATATGTCTTTCCACTGCCATGGCGTAATCTCCAAACCTAACGCACTTTGCTGGCTTCTGCAGTGCATTAATCAATGCCATGCCGTCAATGAGTAAATGTGAAGAATCCCTCTCCAGAACTATATTATCAGGGCAGCCAATGTCCTCAGAGTTGTAATCAGGGTAGACTTATCTCCACTTCTTAAATCTCCATCTGGGTTTGTGAGGGATGGAGGACAGGCCATGAGCTCATGTCTAAAAATTTCTTGAAGATCATTTTCCCTCCCTGCTTCGTAATCCATTACTACTGTTTGGAGAACGCTCCTATTACTACTCAGCACTGTTTTGTGCGTTGTTTTCCTCGTCAAAACTTTCGGCAAATTGTTCAGTGTGAGAGGGCGATTCCTAGAAATGGGCAAATGGACGCTCACTTGCGGTTTCCCCATGTCTTCAGATCACACAAAGCGTTCGGAGACGAACTTATTTACTTGTTCAAGCCCCAGTTCTCGTGCGCGTAGAAGCGAATCTTGGATCTTAACGGTAGCAATGTCCTTATTTGCTACATTGTGAATATTTGAGGTATCAGCATTGTCTTCTGAGAAAACTTTAAAAGTTTTCAAAAGGGAAAAAAGTTTTTCTTCGTCCTAATTGTCTCGCGTCTCCTACCAGGATAGACAGATTGTTCTTTATATGAGCAGCCTTCTGTCCCTACCCCGAACATTTTAAACGCGGGGTTAGTAATATCGCTCCTCCAGTGAAATTATAAGGCCCAACGTTGCAGAGCAGACTCTTCCTGCGTGATTCCAACTAATCCTCTATCCAGTCCTATGCATGATCCGCGTCAACTTGACAAAATTTTCCGTTGCTCCGTTGGACCCCGAAGTCTGCCTTCCTGAACGCCATCTCGACTTCTTCAGGGAGCTGATGCATTTCAGCTATATACACTGCCAAGGACTTAGTGTAATTGGTGTGGTCGTATCGTGCAGTAAAATGAAGCATCTTCTTAAGAGAAGTCAAGTACATGTCCCAATTTCCAGAACTGATCCCCCTTGTAATTTTGAGTAATGTCGAAACCATCTCTAGATATGACCACCAGTGCGCAAAATTTGAACTCGATCGTGATGCCTCGGAAACAAAGTCTTTGATTTTTTTTCGGTTTTCTTGTACGAGGAAATGCTCGATAGCTGTTTCTGTAATTCAAGAATCCGCTCTATTCCAATGCTGGAAACGTCATCATTCAGTTTCTTCCGTTACTCCGCACAAACTTTTAACTTGTTATATACAACCTCTGTTGCTTGAGTTAAGAGTTACACGCCCTCATTGAATGTTTTGCAGCATATAATGCATATATTTCCTTGGTTATGTTCATCATCTGCCAGTAATAGCCTAAGATGCGGTTCCATCTAAAATAACGAACCAAACATAACCTAACTGTAGACCTAACGTTTTACATAAAACTTAAAATAAATACGATACAAGATAGGGTCACAGAATATGAAAACAGTTGGATTTGCCGCATTCAATTTCATACCAGCTCACATGAAAACAGTAAAAGAACATGCAACACAGCACGAAAACAAAACAAAAATTCTAACTCACCCCAAACTCGTATAACATCGATCTGGATGTTTGTTTCTTCCTCTTGATTAATTTTTTTCTCTTTGTCATTTGCACATGAAATTAACAACTTTGGTGTTACCTACTTGTAGACTAAAATCGCCAAAACATCACCACAAAACATTCGTACGAAACACTGATATACAACAAGCAACTGCTGCTGACAACACAACAGACACGAACAAACACGCAGTCTCACGCTGGGCACCGCGGCGGCGTGCGCGCGCATTACGCCAGTGTAGATTTGCTGCTTACCCGCTAGGAGGCAGCACTACCACTTTCTGATTTTGGCAATTTGAACAGCAATAGTAGTTATGGTATCAGTAGTATTTGTAATTATACGTATAGTATAACGAACATAAATCAATCTAAACACACATTTTGTAAAATATTAAAAGGAGAAAATTTTTATATTTTATATATATTTTTAAAGGGAAAAGTGTATTCAATGTGATTAAAAACTTAAGTCAATCGACAAGCCATTGTCTCAACAATGCTTTACAGCATAATTTACCCCTATCGGAATAAAAATACGCGAGGAAACGAAAATAATGCCGATGTAGGGCTAAGTCAGCCATCTTGGATTTCGGGTTTCCGGTGGAGAAATCAGCCAGGCAACAGCGATATTCGTGTTCAGCATGTCCGAATTAGTAAGAATAAGCCATTTTCCCAAATGTTACCCAAAATGCCGCTCAAATTGGAAAAGAGGCGTTTTTGGAAAAGAATGGACCTGTCTATAAGGAGCAAACTTGAGACAAAAAACGAATTCTAAAAACACATGCGTTAATCCACAGTGGACTAAGGACACATTCATATGATGTATGCGGAGCAAACTTCGTGGACAAGGGAAATTTGAAGAAAAATCGTATAAATTCACGGTGGACATAGGCCAAACTCTTGAGGTACATGTGAAGCAAACTTTACGCGCGGAGGCTATCTACAACACATGTTAATCCATAATGGTCAAGAGTCAAATTCCTGTGGTACATGCTGAGTTTACGTTACTGACAAAGACACTTTTACCAAACACATGATGATTCATAACAATCTAATGCCATATTCTTGTGGTACACGAGGAGAACACTTCAATCTAAAAGGCAGTTTGAAAAGACACATGTTAGGTCATAGTGGTAAAGTGAAAAATGCGAGAAACCTTACACAAAAGGCAGTTTAAAAACACACATGTTAATCCATATTGATCTCAGGCCTCATTGCTATGCTACTTGTGAAGAAACCTTGACTCAGAAAGGTCATTTAAAGCAGCACGTGATGAATCACACTGGTACGATGCCGTATTCTTGTACTACAAGAGGAGCACCATTCTGTAACAAAGGTTCCCTATAGAAACACACTATCATTCATAGTGGTCTAAAGCCATACTCGTGAAATACGTGTGGTACAAACTACTTTCAAAAATGTATTTTGAAAACACGCAAAATGATCCATAGTGGTATAAAGGCGCATTCCTCAACCATTTATAAACAATGTGAAAATACACATGACGATCCGATGTGGTTCAATTGCGCATTCCTGTGGTTTATGCGGAGCAAACTTTACTTGCGAAGGTTATTTGCAGACACACATTATGAACAAGAGGGACATAAAGCCACATTCTTGTAATACACTCTGTACCCGTTATTATCATGAAAATGCATCCGAAGAACAGCTGGGTCGTAGAATCTTGAAGGTCCCAGGCTAGAAAAACCTGTAAATTCTACCGACAAGTACTACATGTTGGGAATACCCTAATTCAAACTGAGTTATCGACTACTTATGAAGAGTGAGAATATTACGGTTCTCTGGGCGCAACGTGGTAGAATAGGGTTAGGCAAAACCTGACACCGGTTTCCTTAACACAATCTGCTGTAACTAGTATAAATCACGACGAATCGTTACTATAAACACGAATACATAAATGAATTTTTTAATCTAAGACGAATACAATTGAAAATATAAGCAAACACTCCTGAAAATAAAGTTACGTTATTCAATAAATGTTGGTATGCCGAAACACAGTAGCCATCATGTTGGAGCTATCAATGAAAAATAAAACTGAATTCTCGACACTCGTCAATGTTACTTGTTACTCTCAAACACTGCCTCTTGCAATTTAAAAAAACCATTAGAAGTATCTGCAATGTTGGAGTTACAAAACAATCCCTAAAATATTTAAAAATAGACCAAACAACACGGTTTATTTCAATATTATATTTTACTCTATACAGCATATTCCGATGGATAATTATTCCAACATCAATGTTATCCTACATATTTATGGCAATTGCCGATCAGCTGTTTATTGAAACTAACTTTCAATGTTTACGTTATACACTTATTTACAGTATTTATAATTATAATCCTAATAACGAGTTGAATTAATAAACATGGTGAAATGGTTTACTTCAAAATAGTTTCAAACTTCCCAAACTAGACAATATAATGAAATTTTCTTCTACGTTTGTCCAATATAGATGGCGGTAATATATATACAAGAATATTGGAATGCAGTCGGAAGTATACAGAATTGGCATGTAAACAGCTAGAGGAAGTAGGTGACTTCTGTTATTTGGGAAGCAAAATAACCAGTGATAGACGAAGCAATGTGGATATAAGAAGTAGGTTAGCACAGGCAAAGAAAGCATTTCCACAGAAGAGGAATCTGTTGACTTCGAATATAGGTTAAGGTATTAGGGAGTCATTTTTAAAAGACTTTGTCTGGAGCGTGGCGCCCTGTGGAAGTGAAACATGGACTATTGGTGCAGCAGAAAGGAAGAGAATTGAAGCGTTTGAAATGTGGTGTTGCAGGAGAATGATGTCGATCAGATGGGTAAATATGGTTACGAATCAAGAGGTATTAAGACGCGTAGGAGAGGAGAGATGTTTCTGGCAACTGCTAAAGAAGAGCAGAGATCGGTTGGTAGAACACACACTAAGACACCCAGAAATAGCAAACTTAGTAATAGAAGGAAGGGACGAGGATGAGAAAAATAGGAGTAGACCAAGGTTAGAATATGTTAAACAGATTGCCTCGGATGTAGGGTGTGGCGGCTATGTAGAGATGGGACGATTAGCTCAGGACAGGGACGCATGGAGATCTGCATCAAACCAGTCGAAAGACTGAAGACTCATAAAACAACAGTATATGTACCGTGATGTAGAGCGTTCTCCTCCCAGAAGAGTTTCCTCTTTCGATTCTCGTTCTGCCATTTTAACTGCCTCCTCGGGTAACGAACGACATTCTGGCTCTGGTTTCGAACTGGATCTGCTCTCGTACTGGAATACTGCTTTCCTTCATCATCATCATCATCATTCTGGACAGTGTAGATCTCAAACTTCCCTTCTTGCTTCTTAAAAATTTCACTTCAATGTATGCGTGGTTTCGCTTCAGTCTCTCCATAATTTTTAGTAATGGTGTAGATTAATCGAAGCCTTCTCTTCACATTATATGGCGTGTTCCTTCTGCATATCAATTCTTGCATCATAACTTCGTTGATGGAATTGATAATCCTTCCTCTCAACTTCGAATACGTTGACATTATTGAAATAATTTTCTATATGAAGATTCATGTGCAATATCTATTCTGCAGGGACAATAATATTTGTAGATTTATCACGATGTTCAAGTTTGTTGCATGATACTGTTGATATGTTTATAAGTTGCCAAATGATGAAGTTTTAACAAAATCTAGAAAGTTTGACTCTGTTTTCGATTAACCTTCGTTATTTCTTCTGTGTGGAAATACA
This sequence comes from Meconema thalassinum, assembly GCA_946902985.2. Classification (NCBI taxonomy): domain Eukaryota; kingdom Metazoa; phylum Arthropoda; class Insecta; order Orthoptera; family Tettigoniidae; genus Meconema; species Meconema thalassinum. Next base: position 6,417,636 of record OX336397.1, read on the forward strand.
CAAATAGGATAATATTATATTAATGCCTTGACTGAATTTCACAACTTTAGTTCACTTTCAAAGTCTTAAGTTTCAACACGAAATGTAGATTTATATTAGCAATTTCAATATTGAATTATCTTTCAAGTGCACATATAATAATGAGGTAACTTCGCACTATATTAAATAGAATTCAAGTCAGTTCTGTTCCAATATCTGACCGAATTTACAGTCGCGTTCTCCGGTTACATTACTAAGTACGAAAGACCCCACTCTGGACTCGAACCAATACGTTTTTCCGGCCATCGTTCAACTATAGTAGGAGCCACCAATCTACTCGCACTTCTCCCTCCTCGGTTCCAACGTAACATCCTTTTGCAATCCGCGGGAAGTAATTACTCTCGTACTGCGTATCCAATTATCAACATCAAAATACGGAAGTATTTCTTTTTAGATACTGCATTTTCTGGCGTAAACAGTATCTACCCTTCATCCTAGATGTAATTATAATACTCAACAATTACACCTTGAGATGTCCTATCTCTGATTCGCTACATTAAGACACGTGGTTACTCTCTACCACTATACTTCTCCTTGGCGCGTGTCGTTAGTCGAGTTTGTGCGTGATTGACACCGGCGTGTGGTTTAGAGCGTGACAAACACCTCCCCCTTCCACTTTCAGAAATCTCTTTTACAAATAGGTCTCGCTCACTCCCTTGACTCTTCAGATAGTTTCACCTCGCCGCTCTGTCACGTAACTTCCTTCACTGACTAGTGTCAAAACCGGTTCTTGGTCAACTTCCATCTCCCAATTTTTACTTGTTAAATTAACATACAATATAAAACCTTGAAATCGCAATATACAGATCGCAAAATACGGGGTCATTTTCCTCTCTAACTTCGCAATTAAAATTACACCAATGCTTCTATTATATGCTGGCTTTTATAAAATATTCTGACACAGGATTTGGGCTCAGATTTGAGCCTACTTTCTTATAATACCGCTTTATACTGTGCCCTTTCAGCAAGAAATATGCAAATCACAGTATGCCAGCATTGCTCAATTCGGGATTTTCGGGGTTGCAGAAAGTTCTCCCACTCTGTGACTTACACATTTTGGATTAAATAGAGGATACACTTACAAAAATAACAACAAAATCAACTCCTATTTGAACACATTTAATTAATCAAAATTATGGCGCTACAAACAATAAAACAAATAATCTACTGACCAATATCTATCTTTCTACTTGTTCAAAGTGAACAAGGAATAACATAAGAATAAAACAAATATTAGATTAAAACACAAGGTTTTCTTTAAAACCAAAAATTCATGATTATTTTCACTTCCATAAAGTACCTATCTGAAAGTTCCATATAACTACGAGCTTCTTTGGCTCGATACTTTCCCATAATAATGGTGTCATTCTTTTGTACTCCTCAAGAACTATTTTTATCTTTTCTTATCAGCAAAACAAATATATAATTACATTTAAAATTACATGTTAGTTATCTACTTCAATATTTGGGCATTTCACGTGTCCTCAGCATTTACCACCTCTCTCAAGTCTCACAAATTTTACTACGGTGATCGGGAAAATACTTGTGTTCTCCAGAGTTATAAAGATTACTTGACAAAGTCAAAAACTATGATTACTCCCAGAATCTAGTTATCTTCACAAAACTCGTGGATTCCTATTTCCATACAACATTACAACAGGGATTTTTATTTATATTATTTGTCTTATAAGACTATTATCACATAAGAAAACTACGATCTGAACTGGAAAGCGATAATATCAATCTACAAGGACCTCGGTTCAACGCCCGGGTCATTAACAAACTTTTAAACACTCACGGTGTATTCATTACTTCTTACAAGACGGTCTTCACCAAACATCCTACTATGAGGGTCAGGCCATTATACTCGAGCGAAATTTATGACTGGGAAGGTGACTCCCTCTCTAGCCTACGGTTGGAGCTCTCTTCAATGCTTTTAAAAACAAACCTCCCTTTATTTTCAGTTCCTTGGGAAGACCAGGCATTCCACTTCTCGTTTCACTTTCAACAATATTCTTTGGCTCATAAACCACTCTCGTAACCTTGGCATTTATTAATTATGAAGGGTCATCATTGATTGGGAAGAGTAATACACATTCTACGACGAATAATTAGGGGCTTCAACAACAAAAGGATTCTAGGTTCGAATCTCTTAACATGGCTCGGGAACCATTTCCACATTTGAGGACTTATACAAAATGCGATTTAAAGTCGGCCGTGGCCTACATGACATACGCTCAATAATACCATACATTTTGCTCCCTTTTATATAATAACACACACATGGCCTCGTGATCTACGTCACAATTTGAGGACTTACAACATATCTCAATTCACTGCAATCAACTACCCCTCATAAGTAATTTACCAAGTACATTTAAATTCTACGCATTCCTAGCGTGACTTTTTATTTAATTGCGTTCCATTGCGCTATACAATACTTTGCGGCCTAATGTCTTCCAAAGAACTGATAAATTTTATGGTAACAATTGATACATATCACAATTTTTCTATTTATCTTTTCCGTTGACAATAAATCGCTCCATTTTTTTTAAGAACATGCATTCACCTCATGTCTTATACATTTGTTAAGGCTCCAACGCTCTATATTTTTATATCATTCAGTTTAATCTTTATTTAGATTTCTTTACCTTGTTATTATTATTATTATTATTCATATCTTGTCTTCATTCCTTACAAAAGCTCAAATGCTATTTCTTTCATATAATTCAAATTTACCTTTATTTAAATATATTCCATTATAATTATTTTATTACGCTTGCTTTTATAACATTCGTCAAATACACTGACATTTTATTCCATGCATTTCCTCTACAGGATTTATTCTTTCACATAATTATTTATTACTTCTCAAACTTTATTTTTGTTCAGATCGCGTTCTTATTTAGTTATTATTTATTTAAAAACATCCCTTTTACTCAAAACTCCGGTGGATTTAAACACAAAATTTTTCCCCGACACCAAAACATAATGAAAATCTGTACTCACATGTCTAAAGTCGTTTTCTGACCTTCATCTTCGTGCGATGTGTCATTTTAGCCCACTTTCTTAACTTACTCCATCTTGTACAAATTCATCTCATGTACAGACATTTCTTGACACATATTCAATACATTTAACACTGACAACATTTTTAATACACTGGTGTATCCGTTTAGAACACACAATCTTGATATATTTACACTTCACAACTTTTGATCACTAGGCCGTCTTTTTTAGCCTATCACACGTGACCTCTTGATCTCCCGTCTCCAAGGGTGAATTTTAATAATGTCGGCTTCTTATCCTCTCCGAATACGAAAGTCTCGAATCATCTACGTCCTCTCTGCAATAGCAATTCTTCGAATCCCGTTCCTGATGATCGGCTATTTCTTTAGCTTGAACGGCTCCCCTTTTAGATCTGAATTATCGATCTTAGCGAAAGTCTATTCTGTTCGCGGTCCCCTCGATAACCTATCGGTGACCTATGGATTTTTTTTGTTTTTAGCAACTAATACTTCTCGAGTCTTAGTGCTTTAGAATAGTTCGTCTGCTTTCTTGAAACAATGTTTATAGTTTCCTTTCTTCTTTGCTTATTCGGTTCTCGCACCTCTAATTTTCTAGAATACGTGGCGAACCTTACTCTATTTTTCCCTGTTCGGGTTCTTTAAAATTTGTAAACTGTTTATCTCGCTGTTCCGGTACTTCCGTACGTTATGATACTTTTGGTCGTTTACTTAAAGACCTATTGTCCTGAATCCTAATTTCGCAGCCTGCTTTAGCTGTATTTTATGAACTTTTACGATAAACTTTGTACTGTCGGACCTAAATCCTGTAACTAGGATTTTCCTAATTTTTCAACACAGCGATACTTTAATGTTTCTTCTTTGCAACTCCTTACGGAGGCACGCAAGTTATTGATACTGCGACGCCCGTGGCTGTCGGATATTAATTCTGCGGTGTAATACAGCGTTTCTCCCCTCAAGGAGTACTGGTAAACTGCCTTCGATGTCTGATACAGCGTAACGCCCTTCTCGGACTGTCGGAATGACTGCACTGCCTTGATACAGCGTAACGCCTCCCTGGGCTATCGTAAACTGCATGATTGGCTTGGTGAGGCCAGGAGTTTTATACCTTTTAATCACAAAAAGATAAAATCCTAGTCCTTTTCGTGACCAACTTTTGAACTAATTGTCGCACAATTATAAAAATTATATCTCCAGAAAGCTCGTCTTCCAAACGTAAAATGATCTTCCTGTGTATGGAAATCGATCGTGCATTTCCGAGATATTAATTAATTTTTCGTCTTCATCTGTGTGGGTGGTGCTGTTCATTTTTAATTCTCCCACTTCATGGGTCCCAGTGAACCCCCAATGACGTCTGCTGCATTTGCACTTTCCTCTTGTGCAATTATTAAAGGGTTTTTCTTTACACAAAAATCTCTAATTCGAAATGATTCACCGTACTGTATTTGTTTACTTATTTTTATTCTCGCAAACGGGTTAAATTTAATTATTCTTGTTCTGACTCAGCGGCGAGGTTGCCATTTTCCTGCAACGTAAGAGCAATTTCCGAGTCAAGCTTCTTCGTCTTACAGTCCAAACTTTCCACTCGTTCTATTAATATCCATGACTGGCTCCTTATAAATGTCAAGAGGCATGAGCTCATCTCATGAACACCTGGTCCTGCAGCTTGCGCAATGTTAGGCTAGAACCCTTGCTTGAAATCTCTCTCCGTTCCCTTAGAGACTGTATGATTCTTTCATTCATTCCACAAAATACATGGATTCGACCCCTTTTGGAGCCAATGGTACATGGGTTCAATACCTAGAAGAATTGCTGAGTTTTAATTCACCGACTGTTTGATTATCGTATATGTTGACAATTTTGAAGCAGTTATTTCCATGCACAGTGCCTACTTTGTAAGGGCCTATATATATAAAGAAGAACTTAGTATATATTTTCTTAGAAACGTCAGCCTTCATTGTTTTTTGTATTTAAACGTGCTATCCCTCCTTTTATAATGCACTGAAGCGTATTCCTTGCTTTCTTCTCAAGCGTCTATCTGCCGCTTTCTTCAGGGTAACTCGGGCCCCTTCAATGCTTTCCTGCCCTGAAGATTCAGTATACTTCGGAATCTGAACAAAAACATTATTCCAGGGTCCCTTTGGTTTCTCATAAAGGCGATATATCATCGAAATATCTGACGAACTCTCGTGAATTGTAGAATTCAAGCAATCTTCGATTAATGGCACATACTTAACTCACTTCTGATGATCTTCCGGACGATATAGTCGACAAAATTTTGCTATCTCTGACATAAATCCTTCTGACGGATTTGACTCAGGGTACCTCTCACTGGAGAAAAAATGCTTAATACCAAGTCTGTCCATCGCTTCTTGGAGTTCTGTAGAGGTAATTTGAGTTCCATGGTCAGATAAAAGAAACTCTGGATTTCCTGCCTTGGGAATTGCTGGTTTCTCTAGTCTGCTTAATACTTGCTTCGTGATAGCTTTCTGCATAGGGTTTTAATCTTATTGAAGTGTGTCTCTTCTATAAGACAGCTATCATCTTTTGCTTTTTCAGGATCTCCCGGTCTTTCTGCTCCAATTGTATCATATTGATATGGATATTTTCAATTGGTTTTCGGGATAGTGCACCTGCTAACAAATTATCCCTCCCTGGCTGGTGAACAATTGTAGCATTTAATTGCTGCGTAAAAAGCGTCCATCTCTACACAAATCTCACATTTACATGAATTGTAGTGCTTTGAGGTATGTTACAATTATAATCCGATGTCCGATAAAAATATTTTTCTATTGTTGTTACGCCTTTACAAATTCCGAAGCCTCCAGTACAGTAGTGTAATGATTCTTATCGTGTTTCTTCATTTTTATACCACAAAAAGCAATATAGTGCTTATTCCCTTCGTCGTCTTTCTGATATAATACAGAACTAATTCCATTTCAAGATGCGTCAGATTCAATATAGAAGATACGATCAAACTCACATTATTAGCCTACTTTCGATTTTTGCAAAAAATGAAACTAGACTTATGAGATCAACACAGGGCGAAAAAAAGTGTGTCTGTCTGTTTGTGTGTATGTGTGTGTGTCTGTGTGTGTGTGTGTGAGTGTGTGAACTCCGAATGTCTGTCCCCCTATCAATTCGAACACGGTGAACGCGAATTGAACGAAATTTGGTACAAAGGTAGCACTAGCAAAGGACACCTCAGTGTCATGTTTTATATCGCCGCCATCTTGACGGAAACGTAATAGCGGCCACACAAATGTTCAAAACTTAAATCAAATTACGACTAACCTAATCATCCGATATCTACCAAATTTTGCAACAACATACCTTTATGGGGGGAGCATCCTTTGACCAAACTAATAGGTCATCGGCTTAATAATTTGCGGATGGCGGCCATCTTTGTGTGAAAATCGATTCCCCCTATTTATTCGAACACGGTGAATCCGAATGGAACGAAATTTGGTACAGAGGTTGTAGTAGCAAAGGGCACCTCAGTGTCATGTTTTATGTCGCCGCCATCTTGACGGAAACGTAAAGGCCGCCACACAAATGTTCAAAGCTTAAATCAAATTACGACTAACCTAATCATCCGATCTCTACCAAATTTCGCAACAACATACCCTTATGGAGGAAGCATCTTTTGACCAAATTAGTAGGTCATCAGCCTAATAGTTTACGGATGGCGGCCATCTTTGTGTGAAAATCGATTCCCACTATTCGAACACGGTGAAACCGAATGGAACGAAATTTCGTTCAGTGGTAGTACTAGCAAAGGGCACCTCAGTGCCATGTTTTATACTGCCGCCATCTTGACGGAAACGTAATGGTGGCCACATAAATGTTCAAAGCTTAAATCAAATTACGACTAACCTAATCATCCGATCTCTACCAAATTTTGCAACAACATACCTTTGTGGAGGAAGCATCCTTTGACCAAATTAATAGGTGATTAGCCTAATAATTTGCGGATGGCGCTCATCTTTGTGTCGAAATCGATTCCCCCTATTTGTTCAAACAAGGTGAAACCGAATGGAACGAAATTTGGTACAGAGGTAGCAGTAGCAAAGGGCACCTCAGTGTCATGTTTTATATCGCCGCCATCTTGACAGAAACGTACTGGCGGCCACACAAATGTTCAAAGCTTAAATCAAATTACGATTAACATAATCATCCGATCTCTACCAAATTTCGCAACAACATACTTTATGGAGGGAGCATCCTTTGACGAAACTAATAGGTCATTAGCCTAATATTTTGCGTATGGCGGCCATCTTTGTGTGAAAATAGATTCCCCCTATCAATTCGAACACGGTAAAACCGAATGGAACGAAATTTGGTACAGACGTAGCGCTAGCAAAGGGCACCTCAGTGTCATGTTTTATATCACTGCCATCTTGACAGAAACATAATCGCGGCCACCCAAATGTTAAAAGCTAAAATGTAATTACGACCAACCTAATAATCTAGTCTCTACCAAATTTTGCAACAACATATCTTTATGTGGGAAGCATACTCCGACCAAACTGCAAGATCATCAGCACAATAGTTTGCAGATGGTGGCCAAGTATGTGTGTAAATCAATTCCCCCTATCAATTCAAACACGGTGAAACCGAATTGAACGAAATTTGGTACAGAGTTAGCACTAGCAAAGGGCACCTCAGTGTCATGTTTTATATCGCCGCCGTCTTGACGGAAACGGAATGACGGCCACCCAAATGTTAAAAGCTTAAATCAAATTACGACCATCCTAATAATTTGATCTCTACCAGATTTGCTACAACATGCCTTTTGTGGAAGGCATCTTATGACTGACTACAATGTCATCAGCCCAATAGTTTGCAAATAGCGGCCATGTATGTGTGCAAATCCATTCTCCATATCAATTCAAACACGGTGAAACCGAATTGAATGACATTATTTACAGAGGTAGCACTAGCAAAGGGCACCTCATATTCATGTTTAATACCCCTATAACAAGCTACCACAACCAACATTCAATTATACTCCTTGAAAAAGACAAAGAGTTATAACAATACCCATGCATTTAGGAGAAAGTAGGCTGAACATCTTGTTTTTAAGCATTTATTTTGCCTCTTCCGTGGCATTATTCCTACTCCATCTATTATACTTGTTTATGTGATCACATAACAGAGCCCTAATTTCGGATTATCTGGGACAATGATTGCCTAGGAATTGACACATTCCTGCAAATTCTCGAACTTGCTTCACCTTGGTGGTTGTGGAAAACTTAACTATGGCCTCTATCTTTTTCTGATTGGGATGTTTATCATTTTGATGAATTGTGTGGACTAAAAAGTTTATCCTATCATGCATGAAGTGACATTCTTCAAAATTCACTTTCATATTAGCTTCTCATAAGTTCAAAAATAAAGTTCTTAGGTGAATCACGTGTCCTTGCACTGTTGCAGGTGATATAATCTGATCATCTATACAACATAAAATGTTCTGCTTTACTTCATCACCAAGTTTGTTGTCAAGGGCTCTGGACCGCTATTCACTACGCCAAACGGTGCGCGGTTGAATATATGAGTGGTTTGGTCAAACAGGAATCCTGTATACTGTTTACTGTCTTCAGTGAGCTCTATCTGATAGAATGAAGCAGGCCAAGAACACTGAAACATGCCTTTCCTTTACATTTTCTTAACAGGTCACGAATCTTTCTATCCATTTCAGGCAGCTTTTTGGAGTTGATATTGCGTGGGTCTAGGCAGAGACGTAACTGTCCATTGTTATGGTATTGACGTAGGGAGATGCTTGCTTTCAAATTATGCCGTCCTGTTCCATTTTCATGTTTATCCCTCGTACTTCTTCGTAATACTTCTCTGGTATAGGATACATATTCCTTTGATAATTGGCTTCGTCTGTCAATCTAATCCTGAATCGAAAATCTTTAATTAAACCCGGCTGCTTGTCGAAAATGTCTTTGAATTCACAAATTAAGTATTCAAATTCCTTTTGAATTTTCTCGAATCCCTCGGCTTTAAGTGCATGATGCACACTTTCTTCTTTAATTCCATTAACGACATTTTCGAAAATTTCTTCCCTGTAATCTTTATCTAGATTGCTCTCAATATCCTGTTTTTCTGAGGCTTCTATTTCCATATCTTCTTCGTTAAATCTAATTCCATTTTTATATTAAATCTAATGAAATCTATTCCCAAAATGGCATAAAATTTATCTTGTGCACCACAATGACGACGTGTTCAGAGGCTCGATTTTAAATTTCAAAATAAACAAAACTTGAATTTTACCCTTGACCGACTTATCCGGAAAATTCCTCGTACTTAAACTGACGACGCTGGCAAAATTGCCATAAAGTTCCTCTTAAGTAATCTCTTTCTTCTGAAAGTATTGACATAACAGCTCCAGTATCCATAAGTGATTTACAACATTCCTGTTCCACTTGAATATTGAAATTAGGCAATTCCGCTGGTATTTCTTTACTTTTTCTTCCTCATAAGGTAAATCTTCGTCAGTCAGGCGGTAAATTTTATTTATGGCCTGTGTAGACGATGGTAATGACTTAGACATTTATAGCTGCGTTTCGCATCGTTTGTATTTTTGTACAGGGGCCAACTCTTAATTTTTCCCTGCAGACTAATACTCGGTATCGGATTAATATTCCTGTCATTACTACTATCGACTGGTCTATGTGTTTGCCTCATATTCTTCAAATACTCTTGACATTCTCTGTGTCTGTCATTATACTGTTCCCTAGTGAACACTCCATACTTTTAATAGTTATATTAATTATAAACTTGATAATTTTTATTTTCACGGTTATTATAATTATCCTCACGATAACTATTGTTATGATGAATGCCGGATCTTCGTTTCATTTCCCCTTTCCTGTAATTCTGCAGCTGATAAGGTCGTCCCTCCCGAAACCTTGTATAACTCGGTTGATATCTGCGATCTTGAAAATAATTATTTCTAATAATTCCGAATTCTCCTTGTAAGAATTTTGGATCTGTTGAGCCTGGTCGATAACAATAATGTCGACTTCTCTATTTTCTTGCTACCATTTCTAATTGCTAGGTTGGTTAATGTACTGGTATGATCTAGTCGATGTAGAAGTTCATCCATCTTAGACGAGTCATTTACTCCCGATGAAATGATGTACTTCCTCACGTACGTTTACGTTCTGTAAATTCTGACTCTTCTTTTGCTTTAGCGTTTGTCCCACCTCGTGGCAGGGTCCGCTATTTGAATCCGCTGTCTCCACTTTACTCGGTCATGTGCCATGTCCGGATGAAGGTTGACGCCTTTCAAATCCCTGTGCAGTGTATCGGCCCAACGTTGTCTCGGTCGCCCCTTTGGTCTTTTCCCGGCGACCTCCAGTGTGTAGCCCTGTTTTGCAATGGTGTCCGCTACTGATCGTAGCACATGCCCAAACCATCGCAGACGACCCTCACGCGTTTTGTTACTGATTACTGCGATACCAAATCGTTCCCTTATTCTTTGATAGGGGATGTGATCCAACCTAGTAATGCCTGCAGTCCATCCAAGCATCTTGGTCTCCATGGTACTTAGCCGACGTTCTTCTTCCTTCGTGGTCGGCCAACATTCGGTGCTATAAAGCGCCACGGGACGAATGACAGTGCAGTAAATCTTCGATTTTCGGTGGTCTTTCATCTGGCGATCGCACATGACACCTGTCGTTGTTCGCCACTTCATCCACGCAGCATTAATTCTTATGTTGACCTCCTCGGTGAGACGACCTTCAACAGTTATCGTAGAGCCAAGATACTTAAATTTTGTCGTTCGAGCAGTTCATCGCCGTCAACTTGGATTGTTCCGATTTCTCCAGCATCCGTTCTCATATATTCTCTGTAACTTCTGACTAATTTCATCTATTTAGGAACCTATTCTTTCCGCATTCATGTCTAACTTATCTAACTGGAAATTGCTTCTATAAGCTCTCCCTGTGATATAGGTGGTCGTAGAAATCGTCATTTTGCCAACTGAGAAGAGAAATAGTCTGCATACTTTGTGAGCAGTGAACTCGAATACTTCTTCAAATAAACCTCCGCTCTGAGATTTTGCTGTGCTTTGATGGACCAGAATCGTTTAATTACAGCTTCTTGAAGTCCTCAAAGTCTATGAACGTTTCCCTGAATGCCCCAAATCACTGAAGAGGTGTCTCATACAAGAATCGTTGTACTAACTTTATCTCCCTATCACTGGATACCTGATTTTCCAGACACTAATCTCTCAGTTTTCAATCGAATTCTATTGGCGTAATTCCATCTAAATTGTTAAATTTACGCGGTTTATTTTCGAAACTAAATATCACAGTAACATATGAGTTCGGTTCATAGGCAAACTCATCTTTAAATTCCCTATTTCTCTCTCTATTGCTTGTGTTCCATATTCATTTTGACCTGACTGTCCTACTGGGGTTGAATACATTCTTGTGTCTCTTTAATCGTTAATTCGTGGTGCTATTCTCTCTCTTCTTTACCTCTCTCGTCAAGATTTCCTAAAATTTCTCTAATATCCACCCTAACTTCGTTCCTAAGATCGACCTTAATAGCCTCAAGTTCTTGGGTCTTCCTAAGTTTACGTTCTGTAACTTCTGACTAAGTTCACCTATTAAGGAACCTTTTCTTTCCGCATTCATGTCTTACTTATCCTGATCTATCTTAAACGCTATAGCCTTATTCTTCTTTACCATTTCTGTTCCAAATTTTGATAAGTTCTCAAGCTGAGATTTCTGTACACAAACAATTATTTTACATAAATTTTCCCTTATATTAGTAACATCAACAGTAGGATAAAATGGCCGGTTCTGGTGCAGAGGCTAATGCGTAAGATGGCGGCTGCGTGAGTCCAACCCCCAAGCTGGTTGTATTAATGGGGCTAATGCACAAAATGGCCGCCAAGGGTGGCGGTCAAACACAATGCACAGCTGTTAACATAGCTAGAGGGTAGCTGAGTGCAAGTATCTTTAGTCGGTCAACCAAAGAAGTTGTGACTATCGTGACGGTGAGGGTAGAATTATTTATTTATTATATTAGCTGATATTTAATTTATTTTCCGGACAGGGCTAATACACAAAATGGTCACTGCACACAACCACTTACACATATGGCATGCTAACCTAACCTAACCTAACGTAACCTAATCCTAACCAAACATAACCTAACCGAACTTAACAAACATCATCTAACCTAATCTAACCTAATCCTAAACTAACCTAACCTAACTTGAAAGTGTGAGCAAATATGTGAGCAAAAAGTGGGAGAAAATGTGAAAGCAAAAGTGTGAGCAAAAAGTGGGAGCAAAAGAGGGAGCAAAAAGTGCAAGCAAAAAGTGAGAGCAAATACTAGAGCACAATTAATAAACTTAGTTATAACCTAACCTAACCTAACTTTACTAAACCTAACTTAACTTAACCTAACCTAACTTCAAAGTCAAAACAAATAAGTGAGCAAAAGTGGAAGCATAAAGTGGGAGCAAAAGGGAGAGCAAAAGTGAGAGTAAATATGAGAGCACAAATAATGAACTTACTTATAACCTAACCTAACCTTACCTAACCTAACTTCACCTAACCTAACGTAACTTTACCTAACCTAACCTAACCCACAGAAACCTCATTTAAAGATTTTAGATTATACATTTTAACATTTTATTTTTTTAAATTTATTTTAGATTTTAGATTTTAGGTTTTTACATTTTATATTTTACCTTTTAAAATTTTATATTTTCCAAAAACAGTAAACTACAAGGTCACATACCTAACGTGAGTTCACCTAACCTCACCTAACATAACCTTAGTTCACCTAACCAAACATGTCCTCACCTAACTTTACCTAACCTAACTTCAGCTAAGCCAAAGGCTAAATGCACATACATAGAGTTTTGTTGTTTACACATTTGTCAATTCCTCAATTCCCACTCATCATTATTTAATTTTTTTAAATTTCTATTTAAAGTTTTGAATTTTTGTCAATATGGAAACATGTATTTTCCAATTTTGTTGTATACATGTTTTTGATTGAGTCCATGTAGCCTACACAGTTCATTTTGCATGCGAGTGGGCAGAGGTGGGTAGTAATTAAAATGTACAAGCAGTGTTTGATTGAGTCCATGTAGCCTACAAAGTTCATTTTGCATGCGAGTGGGCAGAGGTGGGTAGTAATTAAAATGTACAAGCAGTGTTTGATTGAGTCCATGCAGCCTACAAAGTTCATTTTGCATGCGAGTGGGCAGAGGTGGGTAGTAATTAAAATGTACAAGCAGTGTTTGATTGAGTCCATGTAGCCTAAACAGTTCATTTTGCATGCGAGTGGGCAGAGGTGGGTAGTAATTAAAATGCACAAGCAGTGTTTGATTGAGTCCATGTAGCCTACAAAGTTCATTTTGCATACGAGTGGGCAGAGGTGGGTAGAAATTAAAATGCACAAGCAGTGTTTGATTGAGTCCATGTAGCCTACACAGTTCATTTTGCATGCGAGTGGGCAGAGATGGGTAGTAATTAAAATGCACAAGCAGTGTTTGATTGAGTCCATGTAGCCTACAAAGTTCATTTTGCATACGAGAGGGCAGAGGTGGGTAGTAATTAAAATGTACAAGCAGTGTTTGATTGAGTCCATGTAGCCTACACAGTTCATTTTGCATACGAGAGGGCAGAGGTGGGTAGTAATTAAAATGTACAAGCAGTGTTTGATTGAGTCCATGTAGCCTACAAATTTCATTTTGCATACGAGTGGGCAGAGGTGGGTAGTAATTAAAATGTACAAGCAGTGTTTGATTGAGTCCATGTAGCCTACACAGTTCATTTTGCATACGAGTGGGCAGAGGTGGGTAGTAATTAAAATGCACAAGCAGTGTTTGATTGAGTCCATGTAGCCTACAAAGTTCATTTTGCATGCGAGTGGGCAGAGGTGGGTAGTAATTAAAATGTACAAGCAGTGTTTGATTGAGTCCATGTAGCCTACAAAGTTCATTTTGCATGCGAGTGGGCAGAGGTGGGTAGTAATTAAAATGTACAAGCAGTGTTTGATTGAGTCCATGTAGCCTACAAAGTTCATTTTGCATACGAGTGGGCAGAGGTGGGTAGTAATTAAAATGTACAAGCAGTGTTTGATTGAGTCCATGTAGCCTACACAGTTCATTTTGCATACGAGTGGGCAGAGGTGGGTAGTAATTAAAATGTACCAGCAGTGTTTGATTTAGTCCATGTAGCCTACAAAGTTCATTTTGCATACGAGTGGGCAGAGGTGGGTAGTAATTAAAATGTACAAGCAGTGTTTGATTGAGTCCATGTAGCCTACAAAGTTCATTTTGCATGCGAGTGGGCAGAGGTGGGTAGTAATTAAAATGTACACGCAGTGTTTGATTGAGTCCATGTAGCCTACAAAGTTCATTTTGCATACGAGTGGGCAGAGGTGGGTAGTAATTAAAATGCACAAGCAGTGTTTGATTTAGTCCATGTAGCCTACACAGTTCATTTTGCATACGAGTGGGCAGAGGTGGGGAGTAATTAAAATGTACAAGCAGTGTTTGATTGAGTCCATGTAGCCTACAAAGTTCATTTTGCATACGAGTGGGCAGAGGTGGGTAGAAATTAAAATGTACAAGCAGTGTTTGATTTAGTCCATGCAGCCTACAAAGTTCATTTTGCATACGAGTGGGCAGAGGTGGGTAGTAATTAAAATGCACAAGCAGTGTTTGATTTAGTCCATGCAGCCTACAAAGTTCATTTTGCATACGAGTGGGCAGAGGTGGGTAGTAATTAAAATGTACAAGCAGTGTTTGATTGAGTCCATGTAGCCTACACAGTTCATTTTGCATACGAGTGGGCAGAGATCGGTAGTAATTAAAATGTACAAGCAGTGTTTGATTGAGTCCATGTATCCTACAAAGTTCATTTTGCATACGAGTGGGCAGAGGTGGGTAGTAATTAAAATGTACAAGCAGTGTTTGATTGAGTCCATGTAGCCTACAAAGTTCATTTTGCATACGAGTGGGCAGAGGTGGGTAGTAATTAAAATGCACAAGCAGTGTTTGATTGAGTCCATGTAGCCTACAAAGTTCATTTTGCATACGAGTGGGCAGAGGTGGTTAGTAATTAAAATGCACAAGCAGTGTTTGATTTAGTCCATGCAGCCTACAAAGTTCATTTTGCATACGAGTGGGCAGAGGTGGGTAGTAATTAAAATGTACAAGCAGTGTTTGATAGAGTCCATGTAGCCTACAAAGTTCATTTTGCATATGAGTGGGCAGAGGTGGGTAGTAATAAAAATGCACAAGCAGTGTTTGATTTAGTCCATGCAGCCTACAAAGTTCATTTTGCATACGAGTGGGCAGAGGTGGGTAGGAATTAAAATGTACAAGCAGTGTTTGATTGAGTCCATGTAGCCTACAAAGTTCATTTTGCATACGAGTGGGCAGAGGTGGGTAGTAATTAAAATGCACAAGCAGTGTTTGATTGAGTCCATGTAGCCTACAAAGTTCATTTTGCATACGAGTGGGCAGAGGTGGGTAGTAATTAAAATGTACAAGCAGTGTTTGATTGAGTCCATGTAGCCTACAAAGTTCATTTTGCATGCGAGTGGGCAGAGGTGGGTAGTAATTAAAATGTACAAGCAGTGTTTGATTGAGTCCATGTAGCCTACAAAGTTCATTTTGCATACGAGTGGGCAGAGGTGGGTAGTAATTAAAATGTACAAGCAGTGTTTGATTGAGTCCATGTAGCCTACACAGTTCATTTTGCATACGAGTGGGCAGAGGTGGGTAGTAATTAAAATGTACCAGCAGTGTTTGATTTAGTCCATGTAGCCTACAAAGTTCATTTTGCATACGAGTGGGCAGAGGTGGGTAGTAATTAAAATGTACAAGCAGTGTTTGATTGAGTCCATGTAGCCTACAAAGTTCATTTTGCATGCGAGTGGGCAGAGGTGGGTAGTGATTAAAATGTACACGCAGTGTTTGATTGAGTCCATGTAGCCTACAAAGTTCATTTTGCATACGAGTGGGCAGAGGTGGGTAGTAATTAAAATGCACAAGCAGTGTTTGATTTAGTCCATGTAGCCTACACAGTTCATTTTGCATACGAGTGGGCAGAGGTGAGGAGTAATTAAAATGTACAAGCAGTGTTTGATTGAGTCCATGTAGCCTACAAAGTTCATTTTGCATACGAGTGGGCAGAGGTGGGTAGAAATTAAAATGTACAAGCAGTGTTTGATTTAGTCCATGCAGCCTACAAAGTTCATTTTGCATACGAGTGGGCAGAGGTGGGTAGTAATTAAAATGCACAAGCAGTGTTTGATTTAGTCCATGCAGCCTACAAAGTTCATTTTGCATACGAGTGGGCAGAGGTGGGTAGTAATTAAAATGTACAAGCAGTGTTTGATTGAGTCCATGTAGCCTACACAGTTCATTTTGCATACGAGTGGGCAGAGGTCGGTAGTAATTAAAATGTACAAGCAGTGTTTGATTGAGTCCATGTATCCTACAAAGTTCATTTTGCATACGAGTGGGCAGAGGTGGGTAGTAATTAAAATGTACAAGCAGTGTTTGATTGAGTCCATGTAGCCTACAAAGTTCATTTTGCATACGAGTGGGCAGAGGTGGGTAGTAATTAAAATGCACAAGCAGTGTTTGATTGAGTCCATGTAGCCTACAAAGTTCATTTTGCATACGAGTGGGCAGAGGTGGGTAGTAATTAAAATGCACAAGCAGTGTTTGATTTAGTCCATGCAGCCTACAAAGTTCATTTTGCATACGAGTGGGCAGAGGTGGGTAGTAATTAAAATGTACAAGCAGTGTTTGATAGAGTCCATGTAGCCTACAAAGTTCATTTTGCATACGAGTGGGCAGAGGTGGGTAGTAATTAAAATGCACAAGCAGTGTTTGATTTAGTCCATGCAGCCTACAAAGTTCATTTTTCATACGAGTGGGCAGAGGTGGGTAGTAATTAAAATGTACAAGCAGTGTTTGATTGAGTCCGTGTAGCTTACAAAGTTCATTTTGCATACGAGTGGGCAGAGGTGGGTAGTAATTAAAATGCACAAGCAGTTTTTGATTGAGTCCATGTAGCCTACAAAGTTCATTTTGCATACGAGTGGGCAGAGGTGGGTAGTAATTAAAATGTACAAGCAGTGTTTGATTGAGTCCATGCAGCCTACAAAGTTCATTTTGCATACGAGTGGGCAGAGGTGGGTAGTAATAAAAATGTACCAGCAGTGTTAGATTTAGTCTATGTAGCCTACACAGTTCATTTTGCATACGAGTGGACAGAGGTGGGTAGTAATTAAAATGCACAAGCAGTGTTTGATTTAGTCCATGCAGCCTACAAAGTTCATTTTGCATACGAGTGGGCAGAGGTGGGTAGTAATTAAAATGTACAAGCAGTGTTTGATTTAGTCCATGCAGCCTACAAAGTTCATTTTGCATACGAGTGGGCAGAGGTGGGTAGTAATTAAAATGCACAAGCAGTGTTTGATTGAGTCCATGTAGCCTACAGAGTTCATTTTGCATGCAAGTGGGCAGAGGTGGGTAGTAATTAAAATGTACAAGCAGTGTCCACACAATATTGACAAATAATACATTGTTTTTGTTACAAATTGTATAGTTGGTTTTATTTGTTTTCTGTTTTTATTTATTTTTGAGTATGAATACCATTTTTTTGTTTTTCTATTTTTGTAGTGCTATTGTTTTATTTCCTGAATTGTTTTGTTTTATGTATTTGCTACATGCAGGCAGAGGATTTTGATATTCATAACTTAAACCTTTAATCTTGGTCAGTGATTGAGTAATGACCATAGGCATGTGTACCTATACCATCCGAATCAATTACTCTTTTATCATCTCCAGGACACAAAGCAATTTTGTTTAGTCTTATGGATGATAAGTCATGTTGTTTAGAAGCAATAATGTTCATTGGTATTCTTTTTACCCCGTTTTTCATAATACAATCCTTATAATCTTGAAAGCTTATACAATTTTTGACAACACCTCTGCTAATACCTTTAATCTTTTTGATTTCTTTACCATTTATGCCTAAAGCATACATTTTAACTCTAAATCCAACAAATGCTTTAATAATTTGCCCACAAGCCTCGTCTTTAAATTTCCCCAACGTTTTCTTGTTTGATGTAGAGCAATATATGTGATTAGTAGGATGTGTCCAAGTGTTCTAGGAAATCCAACTTGTCTTGATATACATCTTGGGTGTTAACCAAATTTATTTATTTATTTATCGTATGGCAACTGAAGAGCAACTAATATACAAAGTTTACAAATACTGAAAATCTACAAATTAATGTCTAAGTTTTTAATCCATTGAAGGGCTGAGGCCGTCACTTCAAAGAAATCTTCTGGGCTTCCAGAATAAGCTCGTCTGCTGCAGAATGTTACAATGTGTTTGATGGTCTGGTGTTCACGGCCACAGTCACATTGGGAAGATGCCGTCAATCCCAATTGGTGGAGGTTCTCTGCACAAATGCCATGGCCTGTACGGAGCCTGTTAAGTGTCTTCCAAATACGTCGCGGTAGTTCCATGCCAACTGGCTGTGTACCTGGTCTAACGAGAGCCTGGTAGTCCTCATGTGCAGCACTAGTCCACACTCCTGACCATTTCCTGTTCATGTTGAAATTCATTGCTTTCAATGATTCGTCCAGTATGATGGGTGGCCGTCTGGATTTTAATCGGCTTTTCTTTAGTACAGGTACATCAGAGTGGAGTGGAAGCTGAGGATTGATAATTAACTTTTTATATTCCTTTCGGTCTCCGCAGATTTGGTGGCGCTATAAGTCTTAGAGGCGGTAGCCAGTGAAGAGGAGTAGACTTTATGCACCCTGTTATTATTGTCATTGCCACATTTAGCTGGACATCGATTTTACCCTCATGGGGGCTGTTTAGCCATACTGGAGCACAGTATTCAGCAGCAGAGTAGACGAGTCCTAAGGAAGAACATCGTAGTGTTGTAACTGTTGCACCCCTTGAGGTTCCGCACAACTTCTGTATGATATTATTTCAGCTTTGCTGCGGTGTTTTCTATATGCCTTCGGTATGATAGAGTTCTATCCAGAGTCACGCCCAAATATTTCGGAAAAAGTTGGTGATGAAGAGCCTGGCCATTATAGTTGACATTTAACTTTGCATCAGCCATTCTATTGTTAATATGAAAGCAGCTAACTTCAGTCTTCGTTGGGTTTGGTGTTAAACTCCACTTTTTAAAGTATTCATGCATTGTCATTAAATCAGCAGAAAGTACCGCTTCTCCAGCTTCAAGACTTTTATGTTGAGTGACCAAAGCTAGATCATCTGCATAAATGGACTTCCTTGATACTGTTACAGGGAGGTCAGAGGTATATAAGTTAAACAGCGCCGGAGCCAAGACAGAACCTTGAGGAAGACCATTATTAAGTTTCTTCTGTCTGCTTAAATGATTACCGAGGACCACTCGAAAGTATCTCTCAGACAGCATGCTATTTAAAAGTCTAATCATGGTTTGGCAGGGTGTAATATTTACTAATTTGTATAGGACTCTCTCTTTCCACACCGTATCATAGGCAGCAGTAAGATCAAAAAAGGCCTCAAGTTTTAAGACGTTGTTGGAACCCATCTTCCATATACGTAGTAAGACTAAGAACTTGATCTGTGCAGCTTCTATTAGGCCTAAATCCTGCTTGTTCAATGGGAGTGACTTCATGAATCTTTGGACCAATGCTGTTAAGGATAAGTCTTTCTAAAAGCTTGTAACAGCAGCTCAGGAGTGCAATTGGACGATAATTAGTAGCACTGGGCACTGGTTTACCTGGTTTCAGTATAGCTATGATTTTTGTTCTTTTGAAGGCTTTTGGTAGATTTCCCGATAGCATGATATTTGTAAAGAAGTTTGTAAGCCATTTAAGAGTCTTATTCCGCAGTTGATCAAAAATTCTGGGTGTATCCCCTCAAATCCTGGTGCTTTGCCTGTCTTAATATCTTGGATGGCTTCATTAACCTCATCTAGGGTGAATTCTTTTGAGTACTCTGATCTCCTTGGTGCCTTCTTTTTAAGAATGTTAAGTTCTTTCTTGACCATTCTAGTATGTGATTTACATGAGGGTGCTCCAGAGAGGGAAGTTATTCTGTTTGCAATTTGATCTGGTGTTACTTCAAGACTTTTGCAGATAGGTGGTCGATCTCTCAAAATTTTATTAAGAGACTCCATTTCTCTCTGCTTGGCCTCTTAAAATCTAAACCTTCCGTTTTTCGTTCCCAGTATTCTTTGCGAGCTTCATCAAGACGTTTTAACTATTCCTGAGCAGTTGCACAGTCACTGGTGGTTAAATAGGACTGATATAGTTCTTCACAATCATTACTCCAGCCTGGAATGTATTCCTCCCGGAATCCTCTAGTCATGCATTTTTTTTTTTGCATTCGCAAGAACTGCTCCAACGAATCTGTCATAATTTCCACTTATTGGATCAATCGAATGGGTGAAAATCATAACGGTTTAAGTGACATTAAAAATGAGTTAAGTGCAAGATGTAACTCAGGAAGGATGTATATAGTAGAGAGGGACAAGTGATTGCGGTATTGTACTGCTCTCTAGTGATAGGTGGTAAAACTACAAATAGCCGGCTTTATATGAGTGTTACAATGTTTAAATGGCTTTTTCTCTGAATGAACAAAATGTTACTTATACCGTTATGGTTTTCATCCATTCATTATCCATCTAATTACTTGATCCAGATCTTTGGAGAATTTAGACAAGTCAGCTTTTCTGAAATTCCATCTAGGTCTGGGGATGGATCTAATTATAGGTATTTGAATTCCAACATCAAGAATTACTGGTTGATGTTGGCTATTTGGAAAGCCTTCAAGGACCGTCCTTACTGTATTGAGAGGTTGTCCCTGGGAATCTTGTGTTACAAAACATAGGTCAGGATTGTACTCCTAATTCCAAGCTGCAGATTTAAAAGTCCCCTTTTCCTTTGAATCAAAAATTAGGCTCAGGTTGTCGTTTTCGGCCCAATTTACAAGATTTTCACCATTATTATTATATTTCTAAATAGTGTGATGACTGCTGAAATCGCCAACATATATGCAAGGATGTGAGAAAATAGGAAGAATCAGAGCTGGCCAGTTATCTGATGGAGGTTTATAGACATTTGTTATAGTGATGTCCTCAACTTTAAGTGAGATATTCTCAATGTTTTGTACAACGTCGGCAGATATCAAATGCACATTTTCAATGTTAGAGCGTATATAAGGTGCACAGCCATTGGATTGATGATGATATGTAGCTCCCAAGACTTCAAGTTCTCCTCATCACCTATATGTGATTATCAAGTAACAAACGAGAAAGGTGTTGGGATTTAGATCGCCTTAGTCCCAAAATGTTGAGTTGTAAAATATGAATGCTATGACCCAGATGTCTGATTCGTTGGACCTTTGTGATATAGTTGCGTGCTCATGTTTAAGCCAGTCTGGCTGCCAACTTTGAAACTCGTTTAGCACCACCCAGAGGACACGTACAGCTTAACCAAATAAATGAACGAGTCAGTATCCATATACATGAGTTTAAGATTGTCCATGCCATAATAGGGTAGCAGGACATCATAGTGGTGGGAATACATGAGAGTTTTGGAAATATCCAGTATACACATTCCAATATATATATAGGCTTATTGAATACAATGTTGCGTTTAGCCATGTGGAAAGCAGCTCGGTTAGTAACATAAATTGTTCTGTCGATAAATGTTGGCTTTGCTATTAGCTTTCCAGCATTTTTGCTGTCAGTCACATGACGTATGTGTATTCTTTTACGAATATTTTCCATTGTTTTCCCAAAAATGGCATTGTTGAATAATGTGTACAGATTTTTTTCAAAATCATTTTTGGTTTGTTTTCGATGGTTGTTATTAAAATCAACGTATGCCTTTAGCCAAAGTCTTTGTTTAAACTTTAACACACGATGAATTTTTACCAATTTTATTCCATGATGTAAAGCCTGTTTTAATGCCATGTAGTGAACAACATATCGCCTTCCATTTCCAAGATGACGAATTGGTTTTTTCAGAGGCGAATACTTAGGCTGTGTACACTCTGGAAGGAAAGGTAAATCTTTGTGTAGATCATGAAGGTCACATGGGTAATCAACATCAACGTCTAGAATGTATCCCACAGGGTCGTCTTTTCCTTTAGCGTTTGTAGATCAACAGTATCTGGTGAAACCCACTGAAATCCACCGTAATGAAGGGAGTGGCACATAGCCTACCCGTATTGGTTGTTGACATCATCATAGGTAATAAACTGCGATGGTTTCTCAGAATCATAGGGTTCCATGTATTTATTGTTAGCTTCAGCATACCGATGAGACACCTGAAATGTGCCTCCAGGTATTCCAGACTCTATTAAAAGAATCTGATCGTAATCCTGTAGCAATTCCAGTTCAATTCCAGTGTAAAGGAGCATTGCCTCGAATCTTAAACCAGGTGAAGTAAAGAAGTGTGCAGCATCCACTCGGTGTGTTTCTAATGTTTCGCGTGTAAACGCTTCAAGGCTGTCTGCAAGAAGGAGTACATCTGAAGTTAGGTAGAGGTCACTATATTCCCCTAGAGTTTTAATTTCGAACTGATTCCACACATTTTTGGCATGTTCATAGTCTTCTTGACTAACATCTTCTTGTCTTAATGTGTTAAAGTATGCCTCTTATGGAGGTAAGCACTAAACTCTTGTAAACACGTTTCACATAACTTTTCCCATAATAATAATAATAATAATATCGTATGGCCTCGGGTGCCTGGTGCAAGCTTTGTTAATTGACACCCAGAGGGTAGCTTGCATGTCGAATTTCATCATTCCTTTGAACGCTATGAAAGTCAAGGAGGTTAGATATCTAAACTCCTTGACACTTTTCCCATGAATCGATGTAATCATAACAAAGTACACCTTTACGAGTCATGAGCATTGCATTTTCTTTTCCAAAGTACTTGTCTGTTTCAGGGAATACTGTTAAGTTGTTAACTAAGTGTTCCAAACCACTAGGCATTAACCGAAACGTATCAACCAATCGAAGCTTAACATTTCCTACATATTTGGTGAAGGAAATGTACTTTTCTTTGAAGTTAGCGATAACGTCCACTTTCTCAGTAGTACATCTCAATGGCTTTACAATGAAATTTGCGTCGTAGCCACTCATATTGAGTAGAAATACAGGAACGGGGTTACGTGTTTTACACCTCAAATTACAGTTATTGTGAGCACTTCCACGGTATTCCCCTGTAATATGGCAATAGTCTCGAACTTTCCAGTCCTCTTTGGTAAATGGTTTTTGACACAAATAACAGGTTTCAGAACATTGGAACTCTGCTTCTTGATCCTGAGTTAAGGCCTTTGGAATATTTAAGCTGTAAAGGCGATCGATTTCATTAGCTATTGAGATCAAACAGTCCTTAAATTTTCTGCAGCGTCAGGTCCATGCTAAATGACAGGTTGGCTCAAAGAATATATGAGAGATAGGTTACTCAGGCTTAAAATTTGATTCTGATTAAAACCGTCAGGATTACGTCATCAACCAGCCTAGCCTGCTACCTGGCGGTGAGGCAGCGTACTAAATTTTAAGCGCGGGTGATTTGAATTTCATTTAATCGCGTACCGGTACCCCGCCCCCTCCCTTTGCAGCTACACGTAGTAATATGATTTATGTCGGTGTCATTTATTTATTCCTGCTCCTTTTGTTCTATTTTATTTAAGAGCAGATATCAAACCAAAGGCTCATAATAATGGATCATTACTATTAATATTGTAGAAAATACCAGCCTGAAATCTATAGTTTTGATATCTTATCTTGCAAAAAACAGAACAATAGGAACAATAAATAAATCATGTAGTTACAAAGAGAGGGATACAGGGTCAGGGGGAAGGATAGGAAGCAGGATATCCTTTATTATTATTTGAAACCTGTACCACGGCAGTTGCATAATACCCCCCAAACTTTTCTCTCCATAACCCATCTATTAATTTTTCTAGTATTATATGTTTTATTCATGATAGTTTTTCTATCATTATTATTTCTTTTATAGTTTATATTTTTTAATGGCAGCGCTTAAAGGTTACTTTTGCAGAGGATGTCATGCGAGATGAACTGGTGTCTTCGGGATTTCCTTCCGTAAGTCTCAGCTGAGGACGGCCTTTGAACCCATGGCCTTGAACACTAGAAAGTCAATCACCTACTACACAGTATATACGTTATAATATCAGACAGGTAGAAGAGAGGTTTAGTTGCCACCAGTGTTGTGGGAGCACAGCAAACTAGGAAGAATGTAATAAACCAATACAAACCATGCATACCCTATAAAATATAAACTAATTAACCACTGTTGAATGAAATACGATACTGAAAGGAAACAGAATTCTGAAGGAAGGTAGGAAGAAATGAGGACAAGAATAAGTATGTTTATATGTATATATATTCTTCTTTCTTAGTTTTTACAGATATAAAATCCACATAACATTTTCATGTAAAGAGCAATATTTATTTCATCAGGTCATTGTCTCAGTAGATAATTGTCATCACACGGTAGAGCCACACATATTGCGAATCTGAAAGAGAAAAATACAATTAAAATCCTAATAATGTTGTAGGGGCTTTGCGACATCGTGATAACGTGGCTTCTTGGTACTTGGGAAGTGTATATGGGATATGTCTGATTACCCCTGTCATTGTGATGGCTGTAGGTGTGTGTGTATTTGTAATGGAGACTAGAATTTGGAAGGAGGCAGCTGTGACCTTAATTTAGGAAATATCCTAACATTTGCCTGGGGTAGAAGAGGGACACCACAGAAAACCATTTATAGGATGGTTGAGATGAGGCTTAGAACACATCACTTCTCAGCTCTGCCTCACGAGGCTGAGTGTATCCCGTTTTATCCCTCAGTCTAAAATGAAACGTCTTGGCAGAGCAGATGATGAAGCAACAACTTGTAACAAGGACAGTAAACTGCTCCTCTCTGGGTTACAATGTTAAGCATGCACATATAGAACTTTTGCTGCTCATGGAAGGAGGGGACAAGTGCATTGTGTATAAACTAAGTTACCCTATCACTTTAATTCCATTGTTATTAATACTAATTAAACAATATTATTTCTTTCCTAATTGGCCTGGATGTGTGTAACAGGCCTCACCCCGTGGGTGAATGCCACTGTAGCTTGCATATTAGGATAATGCTGCTTTAATGAATGCTCAAAAGTGCATTTAGAATAAATATATAAACAGGAACTAATATTAGATGTTATTTGAAGTGGAGAATGCCACTAGCCAGTAACTTACATTAGAACAAATCCACCATCTCGGAAGTTCACAATTTACCCCAAGCCCAGTAAGCCCCCTCTTACTGTGATGATATTGGTCATCTAAAAACATCCATAGAAGAAAGAAAAACACGAAAAAACCTCAAATGAACAATATTAATTTGTGCATTAATTCATTTGTTACACAAATAGCCTACCAATTAGTAAACCGATTGAAGCATTCCTTAATGCAAGAAGCATTGAATTTAATTTTGTGATTGTCTTAAGGGGAACCGATAGGCAGTCATTATATTCACTGTAATGTTATATCGGCAATATGCATGTAGCCTTTTATAGTCCAGTCTAGTCTGCAAGCCTCTGTTTGCAAACAAGTCACCTCTCACCTCTACACCTCTCACTTTAAATCGTTAAACACTGAAACTAACTAAGCATAGCCTCTGCTTCTCGTACCCTCTATCTCCGACCTCATTTACCTCATAGGTAATCTCTCCTCCCCCATTCTCATTGCATGACCCCACCATCAGAGTCTGCTTATACGAACAGCTTCAACTAGCATTTCATTTCCAACCTAATTATAGGTACCAATGAGCCTAATTATCTCATCATAATTACACATATTATTAGGCAGATTACACACAATCAAGCAGCATACGAGGCTGATGTCTACTATGTCTAAAAGCCCTAAATGAAGCAAAGACTGCAATATAATATACCTGTAGGCCTATATGTTAATTATAAGGAAGGAAGCTTGTAGTTTAACGTGACCGTCAATCTGAATATGTTGATTATCTTCCTTGCAATAGTGTCATGATTCCCGTTAGGTTTACTGTGTGCCATTCACAGAAAAGGGCACGTGGCATGCACTATCAAAATGGTAGTAGGGCACATTCCAGTTCCTCGATTGACTTTCTCGCACATCTAACAGTATGCAGCTAGCGGGGCATGGTTGACTCAAAACCATTGATCTGGGCACGTTAGGCTGTAGTCATTGTAAAGACCATTGGACTGGACAAAACGAAGGTCAGAAGGTCGGGGGCAGGTGCGACCTTTGGGAGGCAATTTCCACAATCCATGATAAATAACAATTCAATTGGGCGCACTATATATGAATTGAGTGGTGCGCACTAGCGACTGAATTGGGCGCTTCTTCGTTTATCATAGTACCGTAAGCGTGAGGTTGGCAGTACTCTCATGGTACTGATTTGATAACGATCGATGAGAATAATGGCGCTGACAGCTGTCATTTTCGCTATATAAGTCGTGTACCTATTTGGGATGGCTGGGTGGGTCACAGATATCGGAGGAGGGAGTATCTACTAAAACGTCACTCCCTGATTTATTTCCCAGCGTTTCATAAGGTAGTTTGGCTAATTCATGTATTGTACAGAATTTTATCGCGCGTTGTACCTTCATTCACTGCTACCAAATAGGCTGTGTGAATTTATCAGAGGAGAGCATGAAGTAAGTGTATTGCTAATCAAAACCTACATAGCACCTGGGTCTACCCATATACTGGTGTAAAATTAATAGATCAAAGTTTCATCAATATGGTACGGTACCTTACCATGCTTAAATAGGATTAGTATACAACTGTTCGGACAACAGAATCAGGCAACTCCTGTCTATAGGCTATTGCATAAATGTAGTATATAATCTGCCTTCCTATAAGAGCCTCATTACCTGAGAAGAGAAGAGAAAAGAAACACAATAAGGCAACCAGTTCACAACCATTCTGCATAAGCCTAGCTTTGTTTCAATAAAGTAGGGTTAGGCTATGTAAAGCCATTCATATAGTTGGACACTACTCACAATACTTCACAAGATCATTCTAATACGCCATCTAGCTAAAATCATTTTGAATTGAGAATACTACACTGAACAAAGTAATCACAATAAAGCCCAATTCGTAAACAGAAACACTATCATAATTGGTAGATGTTAAAATCATATCCTGGCAGCAATACTGCAATATAACTATTGAAATGAATAAATAACTACCGTATTAATGCAATATCCTACGAAGGAAGATCTTTTTGGAAGCATCGAAAGCACAAACACACACGATTATGAGTAGGATAGCCAGTTGCCAGCGACATGTTTGAATGTAACCGGCGCATCCACCCCGCATGAGCTTCAACCAATAGCAATCGAGTTGGACCGCAGCGCTACGGCAGCGCAACAAGTGCTCAGGCAGTGAACCTGTCAGTTGGCCGAGAGGCTTTGGAAGCGAAGGATTTATAGTAGTTTCATCACCGTGCAGTCATCCGTAAATTTGGCACGATTCTTTGGCCATAACCCTATCACGTTCATGACTGGCGACTGCTGTAGTGTGTGCCGTGTCTGCTGATGGAAATCTGCGTAATGTATGCGTTGCATATTTCGAAAACACTGCCGTTTTAACCAGCGACGTTATTATACTTGCGGACCGTGAATAGCGACGATTTCTGGTTCTAATTATGATTCAAAGCAGTGACAACTATTTGGATTGTTGTTTGACATTGTTAAACTTGTAGGTTATGTGGCCTATGACATGCGAAGCAACGTATCTAGGCAAGAAATATTTGGATTTTCTGGCAACTATTTTCCATGTGGATCGTAGTGTGCATTTCTAATGTTTGTGTTGCAGCCTGGACTACCAATGATTGTCTGGGAGGGATCATGTGGGTTTTTCCCTACCAGTATTTGATTCCATCATTTTTCGCCCTCAGGAGTGTTGGTCGCTTCTGAAAAGTGATAGATCCAAGCTAATGCAGCTATACTCTGTGAGCAGCCAGAATAGGATTGACATTTAGCCGCAAATTCCACGTCAGTCATTTCCCCCCCTGCCTCTTGACCCATCCATGTTCGCATAGTTGATGTCATAATACTCTGCGTTGCAATGTTACAGCCTACGTGCTTGAGTGCCTGGTCAGCTGTATCTCTGGCTTGTACGGTTTGGCAACCTCGTTCTCACAACACATGGCTAGGCGAGAACTGTCAATCCCATTATGGTAGCTCACCGAGTATGGATGAAGTTGGCTGTCAGAAAAACATTGAAACAAAAGGCCTACCTATGGAAGTTTGATGCTTTTCAACAAGAGTTTTTCCCAAAAGAGATGGGTCTTTCCCTAACATTCATGTTGATACCTTCCAGATTATCTACAGTTTCTAAAATAACAAGTATATCTGCCCATTCACATATCCCCATCCAAAACCTAATTTCGCTTTGTGAAGTTATGTTTTGAAACCATATTTTGTTGTCTGAGCATTATACTCATACTCGTATTAGTGATGATACCGTAATGATATTGAATATTGCAGCATGAAGGGTAGCCAATATCAATCATCAAGTGCTATTTTTTTAAGAAGCCATGTGATGTGCCTCAGTTAACTTAGTTGTTATTGCATGGACAAGGTAGGGATAAAGGGATAAAGTCACTGCCCTAATTAAGTTCCCATGCATTGTTATGAAGCCGACACAATAACTGGGGTAGATGACCTATATGTTTTGCTCCTTCAAACTCCAATAACTCACCAACACAATAACTCATACATTTTTCCAATAGTACTTGGAGCTTGTTGAACGTCTTAATCCATGTGTTTTCAAAATAACTTTTTACATTGATGTTGTTTGAGTCTTCAGTCTTTTGACTGGTTTGATGCAGATCTCCATGCCTCCCTGTCTTGAGCTAATCGTTTCATCTCTACATAGCTACCACACCCTACATCGAAAGCAATCTGTTTAACATATTCTAACCTTGGTCTACCCCTACAGTTCTTGTTCTCAACACTTCCTTCCATAACTAAGCTTGCTATTCCTGTGTGTCTTAGTATGTGTCCTACCAACCTATCTCTTCTCTCCATTAGCAGTCGCCAGAAACATTTCTCCTCTCCCACTGGTCGTAATACCTCTTCGTTTGTCACCCTATCTACCCATCTGATCTTCAACATTCTCCTGTAACACCACATTTCAAATGCTTCAATTCTCCTCTTTTCTGCTGCACCAATAGTCCAAGTTTCACTTCCATAGAGCGCCACGCTCCAGACAAAGGTTTTCAAAAATGACTTCCTAATACCTAAATCTATATTCGATGTCAACAGATTCCTTTTCTGTAGAAAGGCTTTCCTTGCCTGAGCCAACCTACTTTTATATCCTCTTTGCTTCGTCCATCACTGGTTATTTTGCTTCCTAGGTAACAGAAGTCTCCTACTTCCTTCAACTTTTCACCTGCCAATTTGATGTCCATAGAGGTTTCTGATTTATTTCGGCTGCAATCCAGTATTTTTGTTTTACATTTATTAATTTTCATCATGTATTCATTCCGTAAGACGGAGTCCATACCATTCAAAAACTCATTCAAATCCTCAGGCTTGTCGGCCAAGATGACGATGTCATCAGCAAATCTCAGAGTTGTAATTATTTCTCCTTGTATCTTCACTCCCACTTTAAATTTTTCTCCAATTTCCCTCATTGCTTGTTCAATGTAAAGATTGAAAAGTATAGGTGATAAGTTGCAGCCTTGCCTTACACCATTCTGAATACCAGCTTCTCTCTCATGTCCTTCAGCTCGAATGACTGCTGTCTGGTTTCTGTATAGATTGTATATCCCCCTCCTATCCCTGTACTTTATTCCAATCGATTTCAAAATGCCAAACAATTTAGTCCAATCAACGTTATCAAAAGCCTTTTCAAAGTCTACAAATGCCATGAACGTTCTCTTATTTCTCCTTATTCTACCTTCCAAAATCAGCCTAAGACTAAGTACAGCTTCTCTTGTTCCTACATTTCTCCTGAAACCAAACTGGTCTTTACCCAACTCCGTTTCTATCTGGCTTTCCGTCCTCTTGTAAATTATTCTAGACAGGATCTTTGAAGCATGAGTAATCAAACTGATGTACGATAATCTTCACATCTGTCAGCTCCCACTTTCTTTGGTATAGGGATGATAACATTCTTCTTGAAATCAGGGTGTACCTCACCTGTCTCATAAATCCTACACACCAAGTGAAATAACCTGATCAGACTTTCATCTCCTATGCAGCATATCAACTCAATCGGTATATCATCTATGCCTGGTGCTTTGTTCCTGCTTAAGTCATCCAATGCTCTGTCAAATTCTGATCTCCATATTAAATCTCCTATTGCATCCTCATCAATTTCCTCCTCCCTTTCCATTACATTATTCTCAATCTCCTTTCCCTTATTCAAACACTCTATGTAAGCTTTCCATCTCTCAACCTTTTCTTCCCTATCTGTTAGAGGCTTTCCATTTGTGTCCTTAATATTACAGCACTTAGTCTTCTATTCCCCAAAAGTATTCTTAATCCTTCGATAAGCTGTGTCTACTTTTCCTGATTTCAGACAATTTTTTATACCTGCACATTTATCTTCCAACCATTCTTCTTTCGCTTCCTTGCACTTCTTGTTAACCTCATTTCTCAGATGTCTGTATTCTGCTTTCCCCTTTTCATCTCTTACATTCTTGTGTTTCCGCCTTTCATCCATCAATTCTAGTATATCCTGAGTGATCCACGATTTTTTGCCTATTCTTTCTTTCCTACCGATGTTTTCTTCTGCAGATTTTGTTATTTCATTCTTCAAAAGTCCCCATTCGTCTGCAATTGAAGTTGGTTTAGGGTTATTCATTAGTCCTTCCTTTATACTCTCCTTGAATCTTTCGTTTACATCCTTCACTTTCAGTCTGTCTATTGCCCTCCTTTTTGGCTTTTGACTTTTCTTCAGTTTCTTCAACTTTAATCTGCATTTCATAACAACCAGATTGTGGTCAGAGTTTATTTCAGCACCAGAATATGTTTTGCAATACAAAATCTGGTTTCGAAACCTGTGCTTGACCATAATGAAGTCGATTTGGTAACGCCCTGTATCTCCTGGTCTCATCCATGTGTATATTCTTCTATTGTGGTTATTGAATAAGGTGTTAGCTATGAACAACTCATGCTCGGTGAAGAATTCCATCAGCCTGCTTCCTCAATCATTCCTCTCACCTAATCCGAAATCTCCTACTATCTTCCCTTCTCTTCCTTTTCCTACCACAGCATTCCAATCTCCCTTTACTATAACATTTTTATCACCCTTGATATACCTCAGAATTTCATCTATTTCTTCGTAGACCTTTTCAACATCTTCATCATCAGTTTGACTGGTAGGCATATAGACTTGTACCTCTGTGGTGCACGTAGGTTTAGTATTGATTTTTGCTACAATAAACCGTTCACTATATTGCTTATAATATTTCACCCGCTGTCCAAGTTTCCTACGAGGTGCATATCCTCGGGAATAGCATTACGGCTGTAGTTTCCCGTTGCTTTCAGTCGTGCAGCAGAACGCAGTGTAGCCATTAGTTGGCTTTTATTATCAATATCTGAACCGTCTATAAGACAAGTAAAGAACTGATTTATTCTGAAAGGCTGCTACTCCCTTTCAGAATATGTAAAGAGCAATTCTACTAACAAAAATACAAACCTTCTGCTAACAATTAAATACCAAAATTCTAGTAACGAAAAAAATACTCAAGTTCCACCAACAGCAAATACTACCACTAAAACAGTCCGTCACCAGGCACACTCACATGCACCCTCACACATCACAGTCTAATGAAACAATGAACTATATCTAATAAACATGCAACACAGTCTAATAGATGATGATAATTGTTGTACAGAAGATGATAAGCAGACCTGACTACATGGTCATTGGCCCAAAGTGCAATTGAAATTCAAAATACTTATAAGATGCAAATGAAATTGAAAATGCCTACAAAATGTATGCTATATTCAAAATGCTCATTTGGATTGACAATACTTACAATATAATTTAGATTCTAAATACTCACAAAATGCAATTAAGAATCATAATACGTACAAAATGCCCACCACACACAATGCAATTTAGATTTAATATACTTTCAAAATGCGGTTAGATTGTCAATCCTGACAAAAAGCAATTGAGGTTGAAAATACTCCCGAAATGCAAATTAGATAAACCAATAATATCTAAACCACTAGAACAGAACTACTATTAACATACCCAAATTTTTAGACATTATGTATGTTGAAGAGAATTCAATTTTAATCAAAGACCGTAAACATACATTGAATGTTCTTGAATCATTAAAAACTCAAATTAACAATGGCCAAGTAGGAGTCAAACTTGATGATCTAATCAAAGAAGTAAATTATAAATCGACCCTGAGTTACATCTGGAAGAGAGGCTCACGAGGTCTCGGTGTAACAATTGTTTTGCTAGTTCTCATCATTGTAGTAATATGTTTATATAGAAGGAGGAGTCAGCTGCGGACATGGTATCTCCACCGCAGAGGTGAAACACTCCCTGGAGCCTCCAACACGGGAATCCAGAGGAACGACGTTGGTGACCAAGCCAACATGTCAGAGCACCAAACAGAACCAAGAGTGACGATCAACTTAAGATCACTATCCACAATTTCTTTACTGACCTGGTATATTATCATCCTCTCTTTTTGCACAAAATATACCAGTTACCATCTCTTCTAACATGACTGATGCCTGGCTGTTTCCTGTTTCAGTGTACAATATACCCTCTTTTCTCAAGCCACTCTCTTCCATATTTCCATTGTCTTCTTTTAACTGAATGAGTCAACCTCTGGATATGAATGAAGTGGAAAAAGCAAAACTATGAGTTTCTTGTACATACCTATTTCATCTGCACCTAACACGAACTTCGACATCTTCCTCACTACACATGGGAGTGTTACAAACACACTACTAAGCATTATTATTCCTCTGACTTGATTATTGAGCAATAAATGAAGTTGGCAGAGTGTATTTGTTGACAACAATATCTAGGATGGGAGGAGGGAATTGTTGGATTTATTTCAATGGATTTAGTGGACTTAGGGATTTCTTTCGTTGCATTGAGTGGACTAAGTGATTTATTTGGACGTAGGGATTTCTTAAATTTAATTACTAGGAAGTACGAATTATACTTACGCAATTTACAAGGACTTCGAGTTATGTATCATTGAAACTGATTGAAGATTTGAAAAGAGCGGGAAATTTTGGTCCGGATACATGCATACAATACAATAGCCTAATGAGTTAGCCTATGTTGTGAGTTTACTTTTCTCAACCTGTTTTTGCCCCCTCGATTGCTAATGGTGTAATATTTGCACTGGTCAGACAAAATCTATTAGGAGCAATTTTCAATGTTACTTCATTCGAAGTAGGCGTATGTGGCTATCAATATCCTGACGACTTCATTCATTTTTACAATGGCCTAATGAGGTATTGTGCCATTAAATATCAGCTGATACCACAGAGAGAAAAATTATCACTATTATTAATATACTGGAAGAGTATAATTACTAAATCATGACCGTAATAAGGCAGGGAGACAAAAGAAGGAATTAAAAGATAGTGGGTGTGAAGGAGGGAGGGTGGAGGATGGATCGCGCTCGGAAGTGCATTGCCGCGCCATCCCACGCTATCTGTTGGAACTACATGCCCCGAGCAATAGGTTGGCGTCAAAATTTAACATTTAAGATACATCTCTATTATATCCTCTTTGAGGTGAACCCCACACTGATGCAGTACCAATTCTAATTATAAGATGCGTTCAAAATGTAACGAGCCGGAGGCTGTAATGCGCAAACCGGTAACGACATCGGCTAATCGTGGCGTGTGTAACGAGGTGTGGTTCCGACCAGAGCGTGGAAGCTCACAACCCGTCACTAGAGGGCATGATGTCAACAGATTCCTTTTTTATAGAAATGCTTTCCTTCCCCGAGCCAACCTACTTTTATTTCCTCGTATTTCAAAAAGAGCATACATACTGCAACTCACACAAATATGCATGCTTGCGATGTACCATGGTATCATAAATATAATTAAACAGAACCGGTGCGAGTTACTTATTTCATCGCACAAAGTTAGTGGAGATGACCATACGGCATCAGGCTGTTCTTTTGAACAGAGTTGTATCATATTGTTGGAGTGGGGCTTCCACCAGCCATCCAGGTCGTGCCACTGCTTGCGTGAAGTGACAGTCATTAATAGTTAATTCATCAGCAATTTATTATTACAGAACTATCCTTTTCACAGGAGTTGGAAATATTTTCCATTACCTATTTGATGAATCCTGCCGGTGTTAAATGCATGAATTAAATTTTTCAGGGGTGTGACGCAAATTGTTTTCCCAGATACAGCAGTACAGTCTGCATGTATATCAATGAATCATTGTGGCACCAGTTTTGCGTTTGATCTGTTTGGTGTTTAAATTTTGTGTTATCTGAATAGTTTTAAGACATTCATATGCTTAGCGGAGAGTAGTTTATTAGCACAGTAAGTACCAGAAACAGTATAGCACGCAATCTCCTTGTGTCAATAACACTTTATGTGGGGCATACAAATCTCTTGCCTCACACTAGTCCGGATGTAGGTTTACCGATAGACAGATGTAACCAGTTGGCAGCGCACTCGCTTTTAACAGCAAAGAGTCATCAGACTTCTAATATTAACAAACAGCTATTATAGTGTGTAAATACATTGGCATCGACACGTAACTCTCCTTCTCCACACGTAAATTGTTCTCCCTGGTGGAGACCAGGGTACGGGGATTACATCTGTACATTTTGTCTCTAATTTACCGTTAAATACTGGATTCTGTCTTTGTGTCTGCAGGGGCCCATGGCATCTTCGGTAGCGGAAGGCATACACGCTCCTGGCTATCTTGGCCCCGCTCCTAAAGAAAGCTCACCCTGTATAAAACTATGTGAATGTAGAATGTTTTTAATTCCAGAGACATGTGAGTACTCAGCACAAATATCTCAGTGAGATATTTACACATGCTGATAACCATAATATCCTTAGGTCTTAGAAATGCCTTCAACCGAAGGAACTATAAAAATTCATAAATGGATATTATCTGTGTGCTTAACGACCTCTACATATCAGTATGTATTAGTTTTGGATTACCAAGGCAGAAGAACATCAACTTGCTGTCGTGAAAACAAGAATGCTTCGCTGGACATCTGGTGTGATTATGTTTGATCATAGCAGTGGTAGCTGGCTGATAATTGTTCTGGGCGTTGCACTATGAAGAGGTGGGGTTGGGCAACAGACTGCTTGATACCAGAGATGACGGTATACACGTGCTCGGTAAAACTGATGTCGTTTGTCACGAATGCTATAGTCCTGAGAACATCACATTCACCTCAAGATTAAATTGTTTGAAAAACTTCACAATAACAAAACCGCGTAACCAATAGCCTACACGAGGTCGAGACAGAACTGCTCAAATAACATTGCGAGACATGGTATCGGCAATACACGGCAAATTTCAGATGTCTTCGTCTGCCCCTTTCCCCCTCTTTGTTGCAATCAGCGAGCAACGACCAACTGAGTAAACTTACCTGGTCTAGCGTTTTTGCCATCCCCTCCACTATTGAGATTAGTCGGTAACGACCACACCACAGTTCGCAGTACGGTACTACAAGTTTTTCTGAATTATTAAGTAACAAAACTATGAATTCCTATACCTGTAAGAGGTGCGTAGTTTTATTTATTGCTAAAAGATTATTTATTTAAAATCTGGCCGTTGTGCAACACTTCAACCTTATTACCGGCCACCACTGGTAAATTGTAATATGGAGTCACACCTATCATAGAGAAGATGCAAGAAAACAGACTCTGCTGGTATGGACATGTACTGCTAGCAAACGCATCATCTGTCACAGTGAGAGCTTGACACCTTGCAAAATGACCTGAAGATCGTTGGATCTGCCTGTGATCAGGCGCATGTACTACTAGCAAACACATCTGTCATAGCGAGAGCTTGACACCTTGCAAAGTGACCTGAAGGTCGTTGGATCTGCCTGTGATCAGGCGCATGTACTACTAGCAAACACATCTGTCATAGCGAGAGCTTGACACCTTGCAAAGTGACCTGAAGGTCGTTGGATCTGCCTGTGATCAGGCGCATGTACTACTAGCAAACACATCTGTCATAGCGAGAGCTTGACACCTTGCAAAGTGACCTGAAGGTCGTTGGATCTGCCTGTGATCAGGCGCATGTACTACTAGCAAACACATCTGTCATAGCGAGAGCTTGACACCTTGCAAATCGTTGGATCTCCCTGTGATCAAGCACAAGAATGTGCCAAATGGAGACAAGAGCCACAAAAGTGAACCCCTGAATGTTGAAGGACAAGTGCTAAAATAATATTTTGAGTTAGTTTTCTTTTTGCAAAACTAATTCATTTACCATTGTAAAATATTTCTTTTTTATGGTTGACTGATTGTTGTCTTTCAACATGAGAAATCTCTTTTACAGCCAGGAACCTAAATGGCATCTTTTTAATCAGTACATTCAATGTCTTTCTTCTCCTTCGGGAATGGGTCACTTAAGGACCACGTGGAATCAACATTTTGCGAGCTTTCTTCCTGGCCCAAAAGTGCATTTTCACCAATTGTCGTAATCTCTGTTCCTCCGTTCAGATACGGTGTGTTGGTCGCCTCCCATCTTCCATAAATACCTTTTTTATTACGTCTCTATCCTGAAGGTTCGGTCACACCAATCATAGAGAAGATGCAAGAAAGCAGACTCTAGTGGTATGGAGATTTACTACTAATTTTGCTCATTTATTTGAGCCATGTCGCCTCATATTTGGGGCTGAAGCAAAATGGTTCTGGGAATTTTTGGTGTGTGGATTGCACTCTACTGTAGGCCTACATAAATCTGAACTCTAAAACCTATCATTGCTAGGCTTTTGAAGGGAAAATTTCCCTTTTCTACCTGTAAAGAAAATCATAAGCAATTTCAAACTTGTTACATTTTGACAACTATAAAAGGTTTTAGTCAAGAAAGTTGGCAGCAAAATAAGACTACAATGATGATGTTGAGAATATTGCTGGCCTTAAGGCGAGTGACAAATCATGATACAAGGAAATGTGTTTTTGATTTGGGTTTACCTCTCGTTGGAAGTGTCGAGGGTTTAGTAGTTCCCTACTCATGGTGTACAAAGCTGCTGTCATCTTAACGCTACTGTATGGCTGTGAAACTTGGACACACTATTGCCGCAATAATCAGATTCAGTTGACACGCAATTTCCTAGATTGTTCTCTCACCGGTGTTTAAACATATAAAAGCTGACTTGGTTGGTAATTCTACTTAAACCATAACACTTCTTTCATGTTGAGGCACTTCTTCATCATTTATTTCATGAAAGGAAGGTTAGTTATTACTGGAAAAAATAACACAGAGGTGAAAATAATTCTTTAATTCTTTCCAGTAGGATATATAGGCCGAAGCTGGCACTGGGGCTAATGGGCAAGATGGCCGCCGCGCTCAGCCAGCCCTATTTTATTCTTATGGAGAGGTCATTCAGGGCTGGCACAGGGGCTAATGGGCAATATGGCTGCCACGCTGTCACAGGGGGAGGTCGGCCGTGTAGTTACTAAATGGAATATTTATTATTATTATTAATTTTATTAGGTAATTATTTATTGATAGCTTGCCACGGTGGGTGAGTGGTTATCGTGTCTGACTACCAACCCCAAGCTTGCAGGTTCGCTCTTGGTCGTGGTAAGTGATTTTTGAAAGGCGGCAAAAATTAAGACACGCATGTCATACGATGTTGGCATGTAAAAGAACCCAGGGAGAGGTCAGCTATGTAGTTGCTAAATGGAATATTTATTCTTCTTGCATCGTTATCCCCGACTCAGGAGCACGGTTGAACCTGTTTAGCTGATGTGTTGGCCTTCTTTTCCTTCCAAAGTCTCTTCATCCTCTCGCTGAGCGCTTTCCTTCGGTCTTCTGTCCATGTTATGGTGGCCCTGGTGTTGGGTTTGTCTTCAAATTGGTGATTGTCGATTAGGGTTCTGAATTTGCATCTGTCCTGTATAATATTGTCTGAAATGTTGATTTCCTGGAGATCTGTTTCAATTTCACGTAGCCAGCTGTTCTTGGTTTTTAGTGAGAGGGCCAAGTTGAGAATTATTTTAGTCAATCTGCCATTGTTCATTCTGATAATGTGCCCGTAAACTTTCAATCGTCTTTTCCGAAAAGTATGAGACATTTTTTTAACATTGGCGATATATTTCCTGGGATGACTCTTTCCTCCAGATTCCTTCTATAAAAACTGGGCCAAATATCTTTCGTAAAATTTTCCTTTCTTGTTTTTCAATCTCTTTGGTTAAAGATTTGCCACCAATGATTAAGGTTTCTCATGCATATAACGCCTCCGGTTTGATTACTGTATTATAATGTCTAAGTTTTGCTTTCCGAGATATTGATTTTTTGTTATACCTATTCCAAGTGATTCTGTAAGCTTTCTGAAATTTGGAAATTCTCTCTTTATTTGCTTCACGATTTAAACCAGAGGGCTGAATAATTTCTCCCAGATATTTGAATTCATTCACTTGAAAGATTTTGCCGAATTTAGTTCTCATAGGTTGTCCGTCAAGTATCGTGAGGCTCCTTCCATGTACTGAGTTTTCTCATAAGAAATTTGAAGTCCCGTTTTGATGGCAATTTCATGTAATTTCTCAATGGAATGAATTGCTTCTTGCCTGTTATTAGAAAGGATTGCTATGTCATCAGAAATGGCCAAACAATGTGAGCCATGTTTAACATCTCTCATTTCTTTATTTTCTTTGGCGGCCGTCCCGGTTGACTCAGACGCCATGTGAGATACTTTCTGTCCGGACGTGCCTTGAGGCTCTCCGCCTTATTATTTAAAATGTAATGTTTTTCCTTTTTATTTAACATTGTTATTATGCCGAAGCCTTCCATTTACTCATGTAAGTAATACATCTAACCTTGTGTCCACTATGCTCATTTCTTAAATTTAACCTTTCTTTTTGATCTTCGTCGTGTGCTTGGATTTGCTGTAGAACCGATCGTAATGGCGGTCTCCTGTTTTATTTTGTTTGAGTCTTCGAGTAATTTTGTGAGTCTATGTTTTTCTTGCTGCCAGGTGCATTGATGCTGTTTTGATTGGGCATATGTTCGAATGGGTCTCCCGTGGTTTGTGGACGTTGGCGTTTCGACCATTCTCCCAACACGAGGCATGACACCATATATTTTAGCCCTTATGTTTTCCCTTCATTCCATGCTTCGGGCAACTGGATCACGGCGGTAACTTTAAGTAGGCCTTACCGTATTCAGCTCGAACTCGGAACGTAAGTTGGGGACCATATAGGTTTAGCATATTTTGCTAGACTACCTACAAGCACGAGTTGCTTTGAGTTTTATTACTGCATCGTCGGCTGGCATTTTGTGTGTTTGATTGCGTGTATGTATCATGATATATTTCACGGACACTTGACGTCATTTGTTTCTCCTTGTAGTATCTTTGGTTTTTGCATTTCTTTTCTCTGGGGACTGCCAGCTCGATCGCATCCCCATTGCTCGCCACAGCCTCTGCGACACGCACACAGCCTCTTGTTTTATCTTTGCTATGCTTGTTATTTGTGGTCGTCATGACAACCATCCATCTCTAGGCTGAGAAGTGATTGTTGTTGACCAGCTACCGGCTCGATTGCCTCTTGATCTTTTACTTCCTCCCTTTTTACATCGTTTTCACCGAAGTGAGCACAGGTATGAATTTAATTTGTTAACGTTATTTACTATCGTAAGTTATTTATTGTTATTTATATTTGTCTTCCCCGTTTGAAAGTGACTTTATTTGACCCCTAGGTGAAGGGTATTCTTTTTTGTGTGTATTATTCAGGCCGGGTTTCTTTGTGTGTTCGGTTTCAATTCATTAAATTTCCATTTCTTTACCCATGTGTCTTATTTAGTAGTGTTTGGCGATCGGGCTGCTCGCTCTCTCTCTCTCTCTTCAAACCTAGGCCTAACTTATTCTAGCTTTCTAGCACCAGGAGGGTATTCCTACCACTCGTCGTGGGACCACCTTCACGGAGTCTGGAGTCGCTCGGCACATCTGGCCTGCAAGTACGGGCCCAGCACAGGTCAGAAATTAACATCCATTTCCACTGCGT
The DNA here is from genome assembly GCA_946902985.2 of Meconema thalassinum. Lineage (NCBI taxonomy): Eukaryota > Metazoa > Arthropoda > Insecta > Orthoptera > Tettigoniidae > Meconema > Meconema thalassinum. The sequence continues at coordinate 6,457,964 of OX336397.1, forward strand.
ACTCCTTTCTTTTCTAGCTGGTTCCAGTGATGCAGCTAGGAGGCACGCCAAGAATATGTTTATTTTAATAGTGCGGTGCAGATGGTAGCAGAGCGTGGTTAAGTCTCCTGGTTGCTTAGCCATAAATATTGGATTTTAATATTTCGCTGCATATTTTTCAATGTTGTTTTTATTCTGTTTCATGTTCCCTATTGCATACTATGCAAACAAATATTGAGAGTCAATGTGAACTTCCAAGGAGAATGGACCATAAAAATAACAAACTGTAAGGAGAGTGCAATGAGTTGGACCCTATCAACGAACCCCGGCATTGGTAATGTACTAACCAACCCTACTTCTTGTTTTGTACTCATTTCAGGCGCAGGACGGAGGCAAGACATTTGTAGTTATTGTTTTGAATTGTAGCTAGCAGTACTTCTGTAGTTTAGCCATGTATTCTCTCCCAGGTTGTAACGTGAAGAAGGAGCTCATCCAGTCTGACGATGATCTGCTATCGTTTGAAAGTGTCTGTGGGAAAGACACTAATCCATTGACTGAGGTGAAAGGCCATCGCAAGGGAGGCGTAGCCAATATAGTGTCCAAGTGGGGAATTTCATTTTCTGGTGAACTGGGAGTTTCGTCTGTATTTGAGTTCTTAGACAGGGTCAGTGAACTCTGCCATTGTTAGGTCCTCGAACCAGACGACATTGCTGTCTGCCTACCGTTATTGTTGAGTGGCTTAGCTTTAAAATGGTATCGACTTACCAACAGATCTTTCATCTCGTGGGTTGATTTCTGTAAGTCAATAAGGGAGTGGTTTACGACTTATGATTTTGAATATGACGTGAAGGCTGAAATTCATCGCCGTACCCAGGGTTTGGAAGAGCCTGTAGACGATTTTGTTACTGGGCTAATGACTTTAATAAGTAGGTTGTCGCAGCCCCTTCCCCTTATTGAAACTGTTGATATTGTGTATAGAAATCTAGCACCTGAGTACAAGTCTTTCATACGCCGGTCCAGTGTGTATAGTGTGGCTGACATTGTTGATCAAGGACGTGAATGCGAGTTCAATCGGCGCCTGCGCAAGTCATATGTACCCCCACCCCTCCCCTCTGACAGTTTGTTTCCAGAGACTGCATGCGCGCAATCCCAGATTCAGAGGACTGCGCACCCATCTTCAATATCTCGTCAGGGGGATCAGGCAGTTAACCGTCCCCACTCGCATATTGTCGGGAGTATTCCCAATGCTACTTCTTCTGCGAATCCCGCTCCTCAGGATCAACACTTACCTCGAAACCCGAACATGTATAACCGTATAAAATGTTGGAATTGTGATCGTTTGGTGCATCATTTTAATTCCCGCCGTGCGCCCTCTCGTGTGTTTTGTCACACATGTGGTCTTCGTGACGTGACGCACATAGCCTGTCCTAGATTTGCTTCGCGTCAGGGAAACGAGCATGGGTCCCCGGTTTAGACCCGCCGGAGTGGCCATGCAATGAAGTTCGCCAGGAAATGAACATTTCCACGACTGGAAACTTCTGTCCTTGGGTCCCTGTAAGTGTTAAGAAATTGTCGATACCCGCTTTACTGGATTCTGGTGCTTCACGTTCATTTATTCAGCGCTCCATCGCGGAACAGCTTCATGTTACTCAGATTTGTCCACAAGATGGGGGTTTAAAATTTATTCTGCGGTGAAGTCATCTATTTCTGTTTCTAGCGTTGTAACATGTCATATTAAGATATGTGGTTATTCTTGGGATTGGAACTTCCATGTTGTGGATGACTTATCTACGCCTATGATCTTAGGTTCTGATTTTATGCACAAAGCAGGGTTGAGGCTTGATTTTTCGGATCATTCCTTCAGTTTTTTGTTTAAATCCATGGAGCGGTTTCATTTTAATACTTGTGAAGCGAGTGTTCCTTGTAGTTTTTCTGGTATCTCTGCTGTTCTAATCCCTCCTACCTTATTCACGAGTCAACGTGACGCTTTATCTGATTTGGTGAATGAATTTCCTGATGTTCTCACGTCGGAACTGGGTTCCGCTATCGGCTACGAGTGTCATATTGATTTAACTGATGAGGTTCCAGTTAGGTCGACGCCATTTTCTTGCTCTCCACCCAAACTCATTGCCATGAGAGAATATATTCATGATCTTAAGGCACGCGGTGTTGTGAGCCCTTCTAAGTCTTCTTATGGTAGTCCAGCATTCCTGGTGCCTTAGAAAGAGGGTACTTATCGTTTAGTAGTTGATTATCGTCGACTCAATTCTAAGGTGATGTTCGACAACTTTCCCCTTCCAACTCTGGAGAGCGCTTTTCAGAATTTTCACGGGGCGAAGTACTATTCCGTCCTAGATTTGAATTGTGCATATTATCAAATTCATCTCGATCCCGAGAGCCGTAAGGTAACTGCGTTCTCCACTCCGTTCGGCCTTTTTGTGTTCAATAAGTTACCCATGGGCATTTCTATCGGCGGACAAGTTTTGAGTAGGGTTTTGGACGAGTTATTTGGAGATTTAAAGTATTCATCTGTGTTTAACTATCTTGATGACCTCGTGACTTACAGTCAGTCTTTTGAGGATCACCTGATCCATTTACGTGAAGTCCTATGTCGTCTTCGCAGAGCCGGACTCACTGTTAACCCGGACAAAATCTCTTTGGCTTCGAAGCAAATCAAATTTTTAGGTCACATTCTTTCGGATGTGGGCATAGAAGTGAACCCTGAGCGTGTCCAATGTATCCAAGAGTTCCCTACTCCCACGAATGTGAAAGCCGTCCGACGATTTTTGGGAATGGCAGGCTTTTACAGTAGGTTCATTAAGGGCATTTCGGACATTTCAGCGCCCCTGAATTATTTGAAGAAGAAGAAGAAGAATGTACGATTCGTTTGGGGCCCCGACCAGTGTCTCGCCTTTGAGAAATTGAAAGAATGTCTTTCTTCTGCTCCCGTCCTTCGAACTCCGGATTTTGGGAAAGATTTTATGTTACATTGTGACGCGAGTGATGTCGCAGTTTCTTGTGTGCTTAGTCAGCAGGTGAATGGCACCCATCGCTTTTGCCAGTCGGATGCTGAACGATTGCGAACGCCGGTATTCCACTTTCGAGAAAGAAAGTCTGGCTGTCGTATTCGGCTGTGAACGTTTCAGATCTTTTCTAGAACATCGGCATTTCATAGTGTATACCGACAATGAAGCTCGGGCCTGGATGCGCTCGCATGTCAAAAAAATTGGGACGTATAAATCGTTGGATTCTTCGTCTATCCTCTTTCAGCTTTGACATCATTCACGTCAGAGGCAGTGAAAATGTTGTAGCGGATTGTTTGTCACGCATGTTTGAGGAACCTCCTCCCATTGTTGAGATCCCCGAGCCAGTGAATCTTCTCCAAGACATTCCATGGTCTTTTACTGACATCCGTACGTACCAAGCAGATGACCCATTTTGTGTCACATTGCGTGAAAAAATTCTCGGGAAAGATCCCGGTGTATCTGAGTTTTCATTGCGCAATGATGTTATAGTGCATACCGCTCCTCGATCTTCGAAATGTAGGATTTTCGTGCCAGAGAATATACGAAGTATGCTCTTGGCGTATTTCCATGAATCCTGTTTTGGATTACATTTAGGTATGACGAAGACTTTCCATAAAATCTCTCAGGAATTCTTCTGGCCTCATTTGAAAGCGGATGCTTTTGCTTGCGTCCGGAAATGTGTTACGTGTCAACGTTCTAAGCCTGCAAAGAATTCCCGCATTGGACTTCACCACGCTGACACGATGTCATATCCTAATGAGCGCCTGTTTATAGATTATTTTGGTCCCCTAGTTAGGTCATCTTCTGGTCATCAAGCTATACTTACTGTCGTTGATGGATTTTCAAAATTTGTACGGTTATTTCCTGTCAGGGAAATCACGACACGTACCAGTGTTAGGCTTTTGACCAATCATATTTTTGGTGTTTTTGGTCCTCCAAAGTTTTTAGTGTCCGATAACGCGAGCGCTTTCCGGTCCAAGTCTTTTAGATCAATGTGTTTTTCTTGGGGAATTGATCATGTCTTTTTGGCACCCTACCACCCTCAGCCAAATCACGATGAAAGGTTTCATCGTAACTTGAAGGCTTGCTTGAGTGCGTTCCACATCGCAGATCAGTCACGTTGGGACGCAAATCTTCAGTTTTTCTCCTTAGGATTTACCACTGCTCTTCATGAATCGACGAATTCTACCCCTTCGAAATTGTTTATAGGAAGGCGTATTGTTGATCCACTTCAGCTTCTGTGGAAAATAGATTATCTGGCTGTGCCATCCCGCCGTACCTCAGTCAAAGGAAAATGGGAAGTTGCTATACGGCATCTGAAAAGGGCACGAGATCGTGTGGCGTCTCGCTATAACAAGGGTAGGCAACCTGTTTGTTTTCAGGTGAATGACGACGTGCTAGTGTGCCTGCACCCACAGAGTTCGGCCAAGAATAAGGAGTCAGCTAAGCTAATGCTTCGCTGGAGCACGCCCAAAACTATCACTAGATTTTTAACACCTTTCACTGTTGAATTGATCTCCAAGGAGAATCCCACCGACGTATCCAGAGCTCACATATCTCAATTGAAACCATTTTTGGTGTAACCTTCTTATTTGCTGTGATTAATGTTGTCCTTTTTCTGCGTAGGTTAGCCAATCATAATTTGCTTATGTTATCCAAGGAAGCTAGTATTCATATGGCGTCTCCTTGACCTGCCTATTATTGAAGCAATTTTGACCGAGGCAGAGTCACGTACAAATTTACGAGCTCAAGAAAGAAAATAATACAAGAAGAAATAGGCCTACATATTCTGTGTAACTTAATATTTATTGTAAAAATATGTATTTTTGCGAATTCGGCCAGTAGAGAATTTATATTCTATAAATAATGGACACACATCGCTTCTTTGTTATTTTAATACGTCACTTTCATGATGGGTATAAGGAGAATGGCAGACTTCGGCGTCAAAGGGCGAAAGTCTTTTGTTTATGATTTTCGTCCGTGTCTCTATCTACTTTTCTTGTCATTGTAACGCTCCGGCGACCCGTAATACCATTATGACAAGCCCAGGGATCGTCAAAGGAACGCGCGCCTTTCGGGACCCCGAAGGAGTTCTGTCCTGATATTGCGATCGCCGAAGCGATCGGATTATTTTTATATATTACTTCATTTTATAACTGTATTCTTTCTGATATGGCTCAATTGCTTAAGTGATTGTTATATGGATCACCCTCCCCCTCATATTTTGGGTACTGTTATAGTTGTTGACAAACCACCTGTGTGATAAGGATGTTGTGTATTTTGGAACACTTGGGACATGATTGATTTCAAAGCGGTGGTGCTTAGTGATGTAAAAAGAAAAATTTTTATTTTTATAAATAATTTTTCTTTTTGGGAGTGGTGTGGATCCTGAGCCATGTTTAACATCTCTCATTTCTTTATTTTCTTTGGCGGCCGTCCCGGTAGACTCAGTCGCCATGTGAGATACGTTCTGTCCGGACGTGCCTTGAGGCTCTCCGCCTTATTATTTAAAATGTAATGTTTTTCCTTTTTATTTAACATTGTCATTATGCCGAAGCCTTCCATTTACTCATGTAAGTAATACATCTAACCTTGTGTCCACTATGCTCATTTCCTAAATTTAACCTTTCTTTTTGATTTTCGTCGTGTGCTTGGATTTGCTGTGGAACCAATCGTAATGGCGGTCTCCTGTTTTATTTTGTTTGAGTCTTCGTTTAACCTTTTATTTGTGCCGTGAAATATATCTGCGAGTGATTTTGTGAGTGTATGTTTTTCTTGCTGCCAGGTGCATTGATGCTGTTTTGATTGGGCATATCTTCGAATGGGTCTCCCGTGGTTTGTGGACGTTGGCGTTTCGACCATTCTCCCAACACGAGGCATGACACCATATATTTTAGCCCTTATGTTTTCCCTTCATTCCATGCTTCGGGCAACTGGATCACGGCGGTAACTTTAAGTAGGCCTTACCGTATTCAGCTCGAACTCGGAACGTAAGTTGGGGACTATATAGGTTTAGCATATTTTGCTAGACTACCTACAAGCACGAGTTGCTTTGTGTTTTATTACTGCATCGTCGGCTGGCATTTTGTGTGTTTGATTGCGTGTATGTATCATGATATATTTCACGGACACTTGACGTCATTTGTTTCTCCTTGTAGTATCTTTGGTTTTTGCATTTCTCTTCTCTGGGGACTGCCAGCTCGATCGCATCCCCATTGCTCGCCACAGCCTCTGCGACACGCACACAGCCTCTTGTTTTATCTTTGCTATGCTTGTTATTTGTGGTCGTCATGACAACCATCCATCTCTAGGCTGAGAAGTGATTGTTGTTGACCAGCGACCGGCTCGATTGCCTCTTGATCTTTTACTTCCTCCCTTTTTACATCGTTTTCACCGAAGTGAGCACAGGTATGAATTTAATTTGTTAACGTTATTTACTATCGTAAGTTATTTATTGTTATTTATATTTATCTTCCCCGTTTGAAAGTGACTTTATTTGACCCCTAGGTGAAGGGTATTCTTTTTTGTGTGTATTATTCTGGCCGGGTTTCTTTGTGTGTTCGGTTTCAATTCATTAAATTTCCATTTCTTTACCCATGTGTCTTATTTAGTAGTGTTTGGCGATCGGGCTGCTCGCTCTCTCTCTCTCTCTTCAAATCTAGGCCTAACTTATTCTAGCTTTCTAGCACCAGGAGGGTATTCCTACCACTCGTCGTGGGACCACCTTCACGGAGTCTGGAGTCGCTCGGCACATCTGGCCTGCAAGTACGGGCCCAGCACAGGTCAGAAATTAACATCCATTTCCACTGCGTACTCCTTTCTTTTCTAGTTGGTTCCAGTGATGCAGCTAGGAGGCACGCCAATAATATGTTTATTTTAATAGGGCGGTGCAAATGTACATGAATTCTATCTTTGAGTAGTCTGCCAAGGGTTATTCCCTTAGTTTCCTTTTCCCAGGTCCTGATTATCTTCTCAAGTACGAGGTTGAACAGTAACGGAGATAATCCGTCTCCTTGGCGGACCCCAGTGTTAATTGCAAAAGGCTCAGATATTTCGCGGAGGAATTTAACTTTTGAAGTAGTGCAAGTTAATATTTGTCTGATTTATTCTCTTGTTTTTCTATCCACTTGAAATTCTTCTAGAGTATTGAAAAGTGTTTGATGATCTATAGAGTCATAATTATGCTTTTTTGAAATCTACAAAGGTAATGACTGTCTGTCTGGTTTTGCGCATTTGTAGGATAGTTTTGAGATTAAGAATTTGTTCCGTACATGATCTTCCTTTTCGGAAACCTGCCTGGTATTCTCCAATCAGACGGTCTGTTTGTTTCTCAAGTCTAGTGAGCAGGGCTTTGGAGAAAATTTTATAAATAACTGGTATCAAGGAAATTCCTCTATAATTATTGATGTTGGTTTTATCCCCTTTCTTGTCCAGTGGATGGATTAGCGCACATTTCCAATCCTCAAGTATTTCTTCGGTGATCCAGATGTTCTCAAGAATTGAGTGGACTTTCCGGGCTACGTTCTCACCACCTATCTTCAGCATTTCGGCAATTATACCATCTTCCCCTGGGGCTTTATTATTATTGAGTCCATAGATTATTTCTTTAATTTCCTCCATTGTTGGGGGTTCTGAATCTTGGTTGGATGTTTTTTTTTTTCAAAGATGAGTTGTTCGTTAGGGGATTCACAGTTTAAAAGATCCTTGAAATAATCTGTTAGAAGTTTGCAATTTTCTTGATTATTTGTTTCCAATGTCCCATCCGGGCGTATGAAGCAAAGACTGGGTGCCTAATATTTTGATAATTCTTCTCTGAATGTTTTGTAGAAGTTTCCTGTATTGTTTTTAGTAAAATCTTGTTCAATTTCAGCCAATCTGTAGTGATCGTACTTGCGTTTTTCAGATCTGATGATTTTAGAGGTTTGTTTCTGTACTTTGGTGAATTCGTGCCAATTTTGTTCCGTTTTGTGAGAATTCCAATTCTGCCAGGCTATAATTCTGAAGTTTATAGCCTTGTCACAGGTTTCGTTCCACCACCTATGCTTGCGTTTCCTGGGCGGTGTGCCAATGTTTTGAGAAGCTTTCGAAAGTATATCTTTGAGTTCTAACCAGCCAGAAGAATCGTGTGTAGGGATACTTTCTTGGAAAGTACTGGCGATCTGTTTAAGAAATTCTGGATCGACGCGCAATTTTTTTGTTATTTTTGGTTTGAACCTGTTTGGTTGAAATTTTACCTTGATTAAGGATAGATGGTGGTCAGAGTCAATGACCCCTTTCTTGACTTTGACATTCATAATTTTTTTTATTCTTTTTGGAAATAGCCACATGATCTATTTGAAATTCTCCTAAGTGAAAATTAGGGGATCTCCAGGTCTTTTTCTTGTGTGGAAGTGCCAGGAAATGTGTTGACATTAGTTTGAGATCAAAAGTTTTGCAAAAATCAAGTAATCCTTCTCCATTTTTATTAGTTCTATTGTGTGCTGGATATAGTCCTACAATGGTCCTGAATTTCCTTTCTCTACGAATTTGGGCATTAAAATCTCCCAAGAGGATTTTATGTGATGATTTGGAATGATGGCTGTAGTTTCTTGCAGCAGTTCCCAGAAGTCTTCCACCTTTTGTGGATCTTTACGATTGTAGTTGTTTGTGGGACCATGCGCATTAATAAGCGTATAAGCTTTGTTTCCTGATTTAACGGATAGTGTTGAAATTCTTTCAGAAGGCGAGGAAAAGTTAGGCACTGAGTTTTGAATGTTCTTTCTGACAGCGAATCCAGTGCCAAATTGTAGTGGCTTCATATGGAGGGAAATTGCTGGCTTGCCTTTATAAATTCTATAATTTCCTGATTCAAAATGATTTTCATCCGTGAATCTGGTTTCCTGTAGTGCTAAAATTTGGATGTTGAAGTTATCCAACATGTCTGTTAATTGTTTTAACTTGCCAGTTTTCCGAAGTGTGTTGATGTTTAAGCTACCAATGAAGGTTTTGCATTTTGGGCGAAGAGATTTGGGAAGCTCCGATACATTCCCGCATGATGTTCTCGGTCCCCCAGAATCCGATGACCGAGAAAAATAACTAGTATGTCTACTAGGGACTGGGGTAGTTATATTGTAGGTTGTTTCCATCATGCTAACAAGTTGAAAATAGTGGGGACATCGATCTATGTCGGTGTCATGTTTACAACTGAAGTAGTGAGCTTCAGAGGTTGCTGAAGATGTTGTCAAGCTGTGCCTGTTTTTGGTCGGCGAGAGGTATTTTATTTCCCTCAAACCCTCCGGACAAGTCTGGCGAGCCTCCCTATCCGCCACCTGGGACGCGCCCGATAGGGGAACAGGCTGAAACCCCCACGGGAAATGGATTATTTATTATCATTATTATTATTTATTATAATTATTATTAGGTAATTATGGATTGATCATGTACAATGAAGACCAGCCTTATATTGCCCCACTTTATGGTGTAGTGGCTAGCATTTTTAGCTGTTACTGTGGAGGCTCGGGTTCGAGTCCTGGCTCTGTCAAGAAATTTAATTCTAGGCTGAGGGTTGGAATGGGGTACACTCAACCTTGTGAGGCAAAACAGACAGGAGCTGGCTTTTGATTCATACCGCAGCCATTCTGCCTAACCCAACTTCACCTAACCTAACCTAACCTAACCTAACCTTACCTAACCTAACCAAATCCCACCTTTCCTAACCTAACCTAACCTAACTTCAAAGTCAGAATGTACAATACATCTATTGTTTTTTATACCCTCATTAATTAGATATAGAGAATGTCCACCACGATTTAGATCCTCAAGCACACTTTCTGGCATATCATTAAAACGTGTAGAAAGGAATGTCTGGAATTTTTCACTAACACATAGTACACGTTCACCATACATTGTGTCACCTTTTTGAATGTTAATGATACGGAAATGAGTATGCATTGGTAATTCAGTGAGCTTTCTTTCTCTCTAATCAACAGTTCTGCCCCCATAGCATTGAGAATATTTATTGTAGTAGCCTATAATGAAACAAAAAATCATATATATTACAGTTTAGCTATAAGGGACCAGAACCACTATAACATTTTATTCTAATAAGGAGATTTCCATAATGATAAGAAAAAAAGCTTACCATAATGATGGATTGTGTAAGTAAACGTCTTTTGCTGCTTGATGCCACTACTAAACTGATACTCATACAACGGACAGGTGAGTTCATGTTTCGCTGACGTAATCGTATGTTCCCACGCACTTCCTGTGTGTTGCATGCGCTGTAGTGGATAAATTTGAAACTAGATGAGATGATTTGCTAATGTAATCGTATGTTCCCCTGCACGCACACGCCGGTCCCTGTGGACGGGTCCTAATAAGGAGATTTCCATGATGATGATAAGAGAAAAAAGCTTACCATAATGATGGATTGTGTGTAAGTAAACGTCTTTTGCTGCATGATGCCATTACTAAACTGATACTCATACAACAGACAAGTGAGTTCGAGTTTCGCTGACGTAATCGTATGTTTCCACGCACTTCCTGTGTGTTGCACGCGCCGTAGTGGCTAAATTTGAAACTAGATGAGATGATTTGCTGACGTAATCGTACGTTCCCCCGCACACACACGCAGGCCGCTGTGGACGGGTCCTTGTGGACGAGTCCCTGGGGACGGGTTCCTGTCGACAGGTCATTGTTGACGGATCATTGTTGACGGGTCCTTGTTGACGGGTCCTTGTTGACGAGCCCCTGTGGACGGGACCTTGTTGACGGGTCCTTTTTAACTCATCCCTTTAGACCGGTTCCTTTGGACTGGTTCCTACGGACTAGCCCATGAATTTATTTAAATTATGTCAAAGGGCCTAACTACATTTTGCGTGTAAAGCAGTGTATTTAACTGACGTTGTTCACCAGTCCCCCACTATTATAATGTGATAACGATATGAAAGGAAAGTGACGAAATACATGTGAACACGTGTGAGATGACATTATTACCGTCCTCCGTGTGAAACAAGTCACATTCTCTTTTGGTTCATACGTGAGAAAATGCAAGTTCATGTGTAATATGACTTAACACACAGATGTTCACCTGTGCACGTGCACGATAAGAGCTAACAAGTTACATTCTGTTTAGTTCGTACGTAACGTTAGGGCTAATGCACACACCCTAGTACACGAGGCACATGTCATTTGAGGGCAGGTCAAGGGATCTAACTTGGTGGATGGATGTGTTCTAACGAGTCATTTGTAGTTGAAAGAGAATAATACATGTTCTTAAGATGTTAAAACTGTGGAGATTGTACGTGCAGTAAGACGTCTTGTTATTTCCTGTGTCATATTACAGACATGGCAGAGAGCGCACAGATCTGTTGCTATGACTAACGCTGCAGTAATTTGAAACCCCAGGTGTTGATCAAGACAACGGGTGATGATCATGCAAAGTCAGCAGTAATTGGAGACCACACAGGTGTTCCTAGTGTACTTTGGACTCTCAGCTGTACTGGGAAAGGAATTGCAATGATCTGCAAAAAACTGCTGCCACGAGCGATAAGAGTTTATATACGAGAGGTGTCATATATTTCCCTACTGAATGTCATTATTACTCGCTACGAGTGAGCAGTTATTCCTCAAGAGTTGCAAAAAATACTGTTTGGTGGAAAATCATTGAATTATTTTTCAAGGTAAGTACTTATTATTAATGGATTGTATTCTTTTATTACTAATTGACGTTGAAGTTATTGATTGGAATGCAATTATTGATTTATTTATTTATTTATTTATTTATTTGTTTACAGATAATTGGGTACCTATAAGGTTAGCAGATTCCTGTACCTAGTTCATTCAGTGACAGCAGTTGATAAATTATTGAAGGTAAGTAATCCTCTAATAACTTTTAAAACACTAGAGCGATATTTACCAATGTTCACTATTAGATGTCAGTGACAATCTTATATTTGGTAGTTAAAGTTGTAACTACTTAACCATGTTGTGTAAAGCTAAATTTGTAGGTTAGATTTTGATTACCGCTCTATTAAGTCCGAATGTTCGTTGCTAGGTGTCAGAGACATAGGGAATATTTAAAAGACTTAACCTCAGTTCACCTAACATAACCTAACTTTACCTTGTCACGTGACATGTTTTACAAGTTTAGACTTGCTTTAAGACTGGCTATGACGTCACACTTAACTCACTTAACAGGAGGCCGCCGGTTTCTAATATTTAAAAACAAGAGATCAAGTAAAATGTGTGTTTAACGCTCTATTAATTTGAACGTTCGCCGCTTGATCTGTGACAATGGTATATTTGATAGCCAAAGTTGGAACTACTTGACAATGGTGTGTGAAGCTGCATTTGTAGGTTAGGTTTGCTTACCGCTCTATTAAGTCCAAGCGTTTGCTGCTAGGTGTCGGTGACAATGGTATCTACTAACTATATTTGGAACTACTTGACAATGGTGTGAAGCTAAATTTGTATGTTAGATTTGATTAACGCTTTATCAAGTTCCATTGTTCACTGCAAGGTGTCAGTGACAGTGATATATGTTGGTGGTCAAAAGTTGGAACAACTTAAAATTAGACTTAGTATGAGTTCACAAACGATTAAATTAACCATTGACTCTAATTTTCATATTATAATTAAACTATTTATATTTTTACTTTGTTTTATATTTTATTAACATTGATGATTTCTTTCTTTTATATGTAATTTGATAAGTGACCAGTAAGTTCAAGTGTGGTGAATGTAATAAACAGTTTTCAAGAACTGACAACCTTCAACGGCACGCAAGTATAAACATAACCTTAAAATGTTTGCGTGCTTTAACACCATTTACAAAACTTAAAATGAAAAAATCATGTTTCGCAAATATGAACTTTTGACATACCGTATACAGAATAAAAAATAAAATGTGTAAACAACAAATTGGAAAATCCATACTTCCATATCATGAAATTCAGAAAACTTCAAACTGACATTTAAAAAAAATGCAAAGGAAAAATTGGCAATTTGCAATGTGTGAAATGTAAAAATGAACAAATGGCTATCATTATTTTAAAGAAAGTGGTTTTAGTCAATGTATACTGGAAAACGTTTTGTAACCCCTCAATGGCCGAGTGGTTAAGGTGTTTGACTTAAGATCAAATATCCTGTACAAGGAAGCAAGGGTTCGAATCCCTTATCTGACATAACTATTGCCTTAACATGACTTGGCCACACTGTATCATTATGATACTTGGTTCACAAACCATAGATGGAGTGCATTGTTTAAGACCACTCTCTTTCCGAACATAGTCAGAGACTGTTGATGGTTAACAATTGCATTAATAGTGGGACATGGGGATAGCAATTAAGAAAAACAGACAATACTCATACACTATTTTATTTATTTAATGTAAGTACTTGTACAATAGTTATATAGAAAATACAACTTTCTTTTTGTCTATTACTATCTAGTCCTTTTCGAACCACTTGCATATCAAGGGCAGATGACTTTGTAGTTCAGCCCTCTAAAACAACAACATCACTACCTCTTGCATAGTCTGTGATGTTGATGACTTGAGATGTGGAAGATGGATTAAACATAACTTTTAAAACAGGGGTTAAATGTTGTTCAATAAACAATGCCCTATTTTGAGTAGCAACATTTTTCTCTCGTACTAACTTTTTAGTATTCTGATGATTTTTTGCCAACACCATCAGTGTTTTGTCTGGAGCACTACATTGATGATCACTCACACTTAAAACCACACCATTTCTACTTTTCATATTGCTTCGACATCTTGTTGACCTCTGTTTTGAGCATTGCCAGAATATTATTCCTTTTACATTTTGTCGTCTATAGTTATAGGAGTAGCCTTTATAAGGTACACGTTGTTTACCTCGGTTAGTTGTAGTAAGTTCCATAGTAGCAACTAACCTGTTAGTATGATTTGCACAATTCAAAGGTTATATCTGTTCTGGTAATAGAATTATTTAGCGTTTTCTTTTATATTTAATATGTACAGTTTAAAGTGATAGAAAAGTGGTAGAAATGTGGTAGCAAAGTGGTAGACGAGTGGTAGACAATTGGTAACAAAGTGGTAGAATAGTGGTAGCAAAGTGGTAGCAAAGTGGTAGAAAAGTGGTAAAAAAGTGGCAGAAAAGTAGTAGAAAAGTGGTAGCAAAGTGGTAGAAAAGTGGTAGCAAACTAGAAAAGTGTTAGCAAAGTGGTAGCAAAGTGGTAGAAATTATTACATGTAATGTTAAGAAATAGTTTAAGCGGTTACATGGATTCATTACACAATAATTTTAGCATGACGAAGCTCATTTTCTATATCCAATAGTTCTTCCTCATATTTAGTATGACCAGTTTACACATTTATCAATTTCACAATTTCCCATTTACAATTCTTAAAATGTCAGTTTAAAGGTTTTCAATTTCATGATATAGAAACATGGATTTTCCAATTTGTTGTTTTCACATTTGTCAATTTACCAAATTCCCATTTACAGTTTTTAAAATTTCAGTTTAATGTTTTTCTATTTGTCAATATGGAAACATGGATGTTTCCAATTTGTGTTTTACATGTTCATTTTGCATTAGGAGTGGAGAGGTGGGTAGTAATTAAAAATGTGCAAGCAGTGTCCATTGTTGACAGGTCATTGTTGACGAGTCCTTCTCATACAACAGACAAGTGAGTTCATGTTTCGCATGTATTACTTAAAATGTAATACCATGCAAGTGATTAACATTTTACAAATTAGCTTAAGTATTAGTTTATGTGTGGGGTCTTATGTTAGCATTTTGTGTTGACTTATTCTGTATATCGGCTTTTATGTTGGCTATTGTGTTGGCTTTTAGGTTGGCTTTTTGAGTGTTGGCTTTAGTGTTGGTTTATATTTTGGCTTTTGTGTTGGCTTATTTGACAAGTTATTTTGTCAATGCATTTAGTGGATTTTTCTCTTGGCCTTGGACAATATATCACTCCATTTTGTCACAACATAATGCTCACTGCCATGTTTCTAACAACAAGAACACACTAAACTTTCAAAAAATCTAAAGTACTCTAAGATACTCTCAAATCGTACTCTTACCTCTATCCCATGCCTAGTCAAGAACATTATTTTTTTTCCAAAAAAAAGGTGAATGGGGAAAGAAGACTATATTTTTAAACTAAAAAAATCATATAAAGTCATATGTTAACTCTAACACCTACGCTTATCCCATCCTTAGTCGAAAAATATTATATTTTTAAAAATTTTTAAAAAATATTTTGAATGTAGGCTATATTTTGAAAACTAATCATCCTATAAAGTCATATATAGACTCAAACCAATGGCTTTTATATCCTTAATCGTTAGAACAAAATATGCAATTTTTGGCATTTTCCCTAAAATGTTCATTTTTTAAAATGGACTATATTTTGGAAACTAGGAATTTTACAAAAAGTGTGTTTGACATAAATGAGAGGTATTTACCCCCTCTACCAACAAACCAAGTCCCAGATCTCTGGGACAAAATCCGAAAATGTTTAATTGTGAAAGTAGCCGATATTTTGAAAACGTATCATTCTAAAAAGTCATATATAGACTCAAACAAATGTTCTTTAAGTTATTCAACGTTAAAACAAAACTTAACTTTTTTTTTCATTTTTTTCCGAAAAAAAGGCCAATTTTCAAAATTGTCTATATTTTGGAAACTAAGAATTTTACAAAAATGTTTGTTTCACGTAAATGAAAGATCTTTACCCCCTCTACCCCATAAAAAAATTTCAGGACCCTAGGACTAATCTGTGCAGTAGTGGTTTTCGAGGGGTTCTATACCCTCTTCCTCCTCACCCTCCTCACAAGATGGCGGCCGTAGCTTGACTTAACCTAGCCTAACCTAACAAGATGGCGGCCGTAGCTCAAGTTAAACTAGCCTAACCTAACCAGATGGCGGTCGTAGCCTAAGCTAACCTCACCTTACCTACGAGGTGTGATCAAAACGTTCCTAAAAGGTGGCTGCGACTTAACCTAAACTAGCCTAGCCTAACCTAACGTAACCTACAAGGTGTGATCAAAAAGTTTCAAAATGGCGGCCGTAGCATCACTTAACCTAACCTAACCTAACTTAACCTAAACCTACGAGGTGCGATCAAAACATTTTCAAGATGGTGGTCATAGCTTAACTGAACCTAGCCTAACCTAACCTAACCTAAACCTACGAGGTGTGATCATAAAGTTCCAAGATGGTGGTCGTAGCTTAACTCAACCTAACTTAACCCTACGAGGTGTGATCAAAAAGTTCAAAAATGGCTGCCGTAGCTTAACTTAACCTTTGTTTGATCCCTGTTGATTGACCCCTTTTGATTGATCTCTGTTGATGTATCCCTTTGGACTGGTCCCTGTTGACTAGCCCCTTTGGACGGGTCCTTTTTGAAGGAAGTCATTTCTTTACGGGTCCCGGAGGACGGGTCCTTGTTGACGGGTCCCTGTGGGCGGGTCCCTGTGGGCGGGTCCTTTGGACTGATCCCTATGGACTGGCCCATGCATTTTAACCAAATTATGTCAAAGGGACCCGCCCACAGGGATCCGTCAACAAGGACCCGTCCTCCAGGACCCGTAAAAAAATGACTCCCTTCAAAAAGGACCCGTCCAAAGGGGCTAGTCAACAGGGACCAGTCCAAAGGGATACATCAACAGAGATCAATCAAAAGGGGTCAATCAACAGGGATCAATCAAAGGTTAAGTTAAGCTACGGCAGCCATTTGGGAACTTTTTGATCACACCTCGTAGGGTTAGGTAAGTTTGAGTTAAGCTACGACCGCCATCTTGGAAATTTATGATCACACCTCGTAGGTTTAGGTTAGATTAGGTTAGGCTAGGTTCAGTTAAGCTATGACCACCATCTTGAAAATATTTTGATCGCACCTCGTAGGTTTAGGTTAAGTTAGGTTAGGTTAGGTTAGGTTAAGTGAAGCTACGGCCGCCATTTTGGAACTTTTTGATCACACCTTGTAGGTTAGGTTAGGTTAGGGTAGGTTAGGTTATGTCACAGCCACCTTTTTGGAACTTTTTAATCACACCTCGTAGGTTAGGTTAGGTTAGATTAGGCTACGACCGCCATCTTGTTAGGTTAGGCTAGGTTAAGTTAAAATACGGCCGCCATCTTGTTGGGTTAGGCTAGGTTAAGTCAGGCTACGGCCGCCATCTTGTGAGGAGGGTGAGGAGGAGGAGGAGGGTATAGAACCCCTCAAAAACCACTACTGCACAGTTTCTGTCCTACGGTCCTGAAATTTATTTATGGGGTAGAGGGGGTAAAGATGTTTCAATTACGTTAAACAAACATTTTTTAAAATTCTTAGTTTCCAAAATATAGACAATTTTGAAAATTGGACTTTTTTCGGAAAAATGAAAATAAATGTTAAGTTTTGTTTTAACGTTAAATAACTTAAAGAACATTTGTTTGAGTCAATATATGACTTTTTAGAATGATACGTTTTCAAAATATCACCTACTTTCACAATTAAACATTTTTGGATTTTGTCCCAGAGATCTGGGACTTGGTTTGTTGGTAGAGGGAGTAAATACCTGTCATTTATGTCAAACATACATTTTGTAAAATTCCTAGTTTCCAAAGTATAGTCCATTTTTAAAAATGAACATTTTTGAAAAAAAATGTCAAAAATTGCATATTTTGTTCTAACGATTAAGGATATAAAAGCCATTGGTTTGAGTCTATATATGACTTTATAGGATTATTGGTTTTCAAAATATAGCCTACTTTCCAAATATTTTTTAGAAAAATTTAAAAAAATATAATATTTTTCGACTAAGAATGGGATAAACGTAGGTGTTAGAGTTAACATATTACTTTATATGAGTTTTTTTAGTTTAAACATATAGTCTACTTTCCCTATTCACCTTTTTTTGGAAAAAAAATATAATGTTCTTGACTAGGCATGGGATAGAGGTAAGAGTACGATTTGAGAGTACCTTAGATTACTTTAGATTTTTGAAAGTTTAGTGTGTTGTTGTTATTGTTGCTTACAAACATGGCAGTAAGCATTGTGTTGTGATAAAATGGAGTGTTATACTTTCCAAGACCAAAGGAAAAATCCACTAAATGCATTGACAAAATAACTTGTCAAATAAGCCAACACAAAAGCCAAAATATAAAGCCAACACTAAAGCCAACACTCAAAAAGCCAACCTAAAAGCCAACGCAATAGCCAACATAAAAGCCGATATACAGAATAAGCCAACACAAAATGCCAACATAAGACCCCACACATAATCTAATACATAAGCTAATTTATAAAATGTTAAACACTTGCATGGTATTACATTTTAGGTAATGCATGCGAAACATGAACTCACTTGTCTGTTGTATGAGAAGGACTCGTCAACAATGACCTGTCAACAATGGACACTGCTTGCACATTTTTAATTACTACCCACCTCTCCACTCCTAATGCAAAATGAACATGTAAAACACAAATTGGAAACATCCATGTTTCCATATTGACAAATAGAAAAAAACATTAAACTGAAATTTTAAAAACTGTAAATGGGAATTTGGTAAATTTACAAATGTGAAAACAACAAATTGGAAAATCCATGTTTCTATATCATGAAATTAAAAACCTTTAAACTGACATTTTAAGAACTGTAAATGGGAAATTGTGAAAGTGATAAATGTGTAAACTGGTCATACTAAATATGAGGAAGGACTATTGGATATAGAAAATGAGCTTCGTCATGCTAAAATTATTGTGTAATGAATCCATGTAACCGCTTAAACTATTTTTAACAATTCATGTAGTATTTTCTACCACATGCTACTGACTACGTCATGGTGACTGTAGTAGTGTAACATATTTTTACAGGGTCTAGATTTGAAGGGTGGGACTTGAAACCATATCTGCCCAAATTATTATTATTATTATTATTATTATTATTATTACTTTGTAAAATGCAATATAGCCTATTTTGTTAGACCAGTTATTTATAACCTAAACAAACAAGTTATGATAATTTTAGGTTTCCCCGACACAGTTTACCTGAGATTCTCCACAACGACATATGTCGACAGTGGGCACGTATGGGTTGGTTAAAAGAATTGTTCACTGAAGGAACATTTTCCATGTTTTAACCTCTTACTAATGCAGCCTATTAATCGAGAAATTAGTGAGTACCTAGTTACACAAATGTTGCATTAGAGCAACAAAAATTACAAAATGCACGAATTCGAACAAAAATGGGGAAATGTTTGATCTCAGAATGTACACTGTCAGTTACCTCTTATAAATACAATTGCTCACTGGAAGTATGGAAATAATAAAACACGACGGACAATGAACAACATCTTTACTGAAGAAGTTTCCTATATAAGTTGCATTCTTTCTGCGATTACTTTTTGGCACTATTGCAACTTTAAGGCCGTCAAATGATTGCACTCTCGACATTGCAACTTGTAAGTGGCACAAATTTCACCGGGATTTCAACCAGTGACCCAGCGATGAGAGAGCGGCGTGCTGCCGCCTAAGCCACGGAGGCTTCCCCAGTATAAAAAATAAGGTATGAAAATGATATATTGTCGTTATAAATATTCCCCGTGCAGCAGTGACAATTCAAATTAAAATCAACTCCTAATATCTCCCAGAAAGGTATGTGAATCATAAATGATATATTTTCAATAATCTGCCTCGTGAAAGTTATGGAAAGGGAGGAGAACCTACTCTCAACAATTAATGAGTCTTCCCCTCCTTTATAATTAGTATAAATAACTCTCACATTAAAACGCGGTGTGGACATCCGCCATGTCTGACATGACCAAGCTGATCCTGTGCATACGCTAGGCCCAATAAATGTTAAAATATTGGTAACATATTTGTTTATTTTAAAGACACTCTGCAAATACAGATACCAAGGGCTTTCGTCAGAGTGCATGACGAAGTCAATCGGTCCGGCCGTTCTGTCAATCTCACGGTAACAAAAATCATCTTAACATTTTAAATATATAGATACACAAATACTAAAAATGTGCATGGCATTCAACTTTACACTTTTTGCACCATTTCCTAGCTGCACTATTCTAAAATCTTATGCAGATTTGGTGCTTACAAGAGGTTCCAAACCAAATTTTGTTAATTGCCTAGTGCACACTTCAACAATTTTACAGGTCTGAGACCTCAAAGGTTTAAAATTCAAATTGTACCATTTATATTTGTTAAATTTATCATATTTCTACATATTGTTAAATAAATCAAACTATATCCTTTTGCTTCATCATTTTCTATAAAATAACGATTAGGCAGGATCCTACTTACCCTAACTCGACCCAAAAGCTCATGCTCGCGTTAAGAAAATCAAGCATCAAATTAAAAGAGGTTCCAATATTTGTTTCATTTGAACAAAAACTCTCAGCAAAAACTTTTTCAAAGTCGCTCTTAGCTTTTTTTAGCTAATTCTAACGAGCCAGTAAGGCAAGTATAGCTAGCTCCGCCAGCTTCCTGCTTGTTGTGATTTTCTCTATAATTTATGCTTGGTTTTCCAAATTTAAGTTTTTCTTCTTGTCTAAACTTTTAGTCGGCGCTTTGCTGGGTAAAAGCTTAGCCTTTCTTGAATGCTACCATTGGTGTTCTTACCAAAATTTAAAACCAAACATTTTCCAAAACAATCAAATTGTTCCCAAAAGCACTGTAACTGCTTCATCGCTACCCTTCCTGGAAACATTCAATCGCTCCTTGGAAATTCTACAATTCCAAGAACTAAAAACATCACGGCGAATTCAAATTATTTGCGCCTTTCAAAACCTTCGATTAAACCTGACTCCTTTGAAAAGATATACAGTAAATTTGTCATTTTTGTCTTGCAAGACTACCACCCTTCCCCATAGTAGTAAAATATAGGCTTGGAAGGGAAAGTACTATCGTTGCTTGCTTGCAAATAGTCCAAGCTCCAGCCGCATATCCCGTTAGCTGCGTCTAGGTCCATACCCTCTTTAGGTGCTTCACGTGCTTTGCGGTGCAACTCGTCACTGAATACTTGCTCAAATTAATTTTGTTAGGTGTTGGACTCTCGTCCTATTTACCCACACTTGTTCTTCAGTACGAAACCCACTTCCCTTTCCTTTTCTCTTCATCTTCCCTTGGGGGTAGTGTTTAACCCTGGCCAAAACCTACCCAAACTTTGGTCCCAGAAATCCAGGAGAGTCCATTTGTCAATATTTTGCAAATCATTAATATCTACTTTGAATTTTTCAGCTATATCTTCACCATGTAAAGCTTGTGAGGGTGATGAAAGTCGTTCCTGTCTTCTTCAGCCTGTCTCACTTGCAACCTGTTCGCTGCTGCCAACCTGTCAGCATTTTCAAAATCTCTCCACAGCTCCGTAAGTTATACTTCAATTTATCCATTTCATCATGCCAACTGAAAAGGATGAAACTCTCATTGCTAGGCGTTCTTCATATAAAGGACAGCTCGCCAGATTTAGAAATTTCAATAATAAAACAACTCCAGCCGATTGTGATCTAGATGTCTTGACTCAACCCATAAAGTTGTACGAACGTTCTTTCGACTACTATGATCAAATTCAAACCGACATTGAATCCGCTGGCCCCGAACTTCAATCCGATCGCGATGAAGTCGAACCCTTGTATTTTGAAGGGATTGCTAAGGCTCACCAACTGATTCGCAGTATCGCAGAACCGGACACTAGTGTTATCAATCCGGCCCAGTTCGCACCCGCTTCAGTCCGTGGAGACACGCATCAACCAAAACCTTCGTTTCCGAAGATAAGCTTGTCCGCTTTTGAGGCCAGGAAAGTGAATGGAATTATTTTTACGAGTTATTCAGCTCTCTCATACATAAAAACAATGATATTCCCGCTATCCACAAGTTGTATTACTTGAGATCTTGTCTTAAAGAACAAGCTCTTACGCTCTTGGAAACACTTCCTTTGAGCGCAGACAACTACAACATCGCCTTTAATCTCCTTAAAGAGAGATATGGCAATCTGCGTCTGTGTGTGGCACGTCACGCCTTGTTCGACTTGCCAGCCGTAAAGCCTAATTACGTTTCCTCTTTAACCCTCTTAGTGCCAGGCGAAAGGTAAAGGTGAAGTCTAAAGGTGCCAGGATGTTTTAATGGAAAATGTAGGGTTTCAGAAAAAAATATGAATATCCCCTGTTTTGAAAGATTCGAAAGCGAAATTTAGTTAGGGAGTGCAAAACGTACCTATCTAAATTCAGGGAAATTTTCAGATCATTATGAAACTTATTTCTTTCTTTATTAATTAATTAATTAAAATATTTTTTCTGTAAAATAAAAATTAGAAAGTTTGATTATTCCTATTACCACACGCTTATAAATGGAGTCAAAATGAACACTGGAGAGCACACATACATAACAAAAGAACCAGGAAATGCAGTTTTTTAGTTTAAAAAATATCAGTAGGGGTGTCAAAAATCCGAAATTCTAAAATCTAGCATATTCATAAAATACCGTACACCAACAATGGCATTGTTGATATAAATAAAATAAAAATAATTACAGTGAAAATAAATAAACAGGAGGGCACCCTGTAGTTTTATCTTTCACATTTGTGGTTGTGTAGCCTGTGGAGGATTGTCCTGGTCAACATTCCTTTCTTCCCAGTCACTATTACTATCAACATCATTACCTTCACTATCACTTGTTTGGTTATGTACGATCGCATTCAGCGCAGGTAATTCATTGTCCGAAGCGGAATCGGCACTTGATTCGTCACACACAAGACCGCAATCACTGTCCACGAAGTCCAAGAGTTCACCACTTGACTCATCAATCATTAATTCTTCAATTTCTTCCTCTCTCAAACAATCCTTCCTTACCTTGGACGCCATGCTTTTACGAGTCGCGCGTAAACAAGTCAAGGATTTTCAAATATCGCTCGAGTATATCGATAGACAGAAAACAAAAGATGTTTGCCAGAAAATGGTAGCTAGAACTCTCTTTTAATGGTCACGTCAAGTTTAGACGCCATTTTCGGTCTATAAGCCCCTCTAAGAATACAAAAACGAAGCGTCTCTCAGAGCGACGCTGGCAAGTTTCGTTCAATTTATGAGGATCGCTCACAGCGACTCTGGCACTAAGAGGGTTAAGGAACTTGGTTGACAATGCAACTACATGTCAGAGCCTTATATCTGCTTCAACAACCGGTACAAACTTGGGACACTGTCTTAATTCATCTAGCTACATCCAGATTTGATTATTCCACTCTTAAAGGCTGGGAGATAGAATTATCTCACAAGGATGAGCATTTCTTTGAGCATCTCATCGTATTTCTTAACAGCCGGTGCCAATTCCTTTCCGCACTCTCATTTCAGTGCGAAAGCGTTAAAATTAGTCCCCTGTGTCACAACATCTTGGATACCAAATCTGTTTCTTCAGATGGTCATAAGACCGCATCTGTAGAGAACAAGCAAACTCGATCCACCACTTTCTACCGTCCAGGAGTGAATACTAGGCCGCTCAACAAGTTCGTAAAGTGCACATTGTGTAAGGTTTCTCACGCTTTATATTCATGTAAATCCTTTAAAGAATTGTCTGTTGAAGACAGAAGGAAGTTTGTCATCAATAATAAATATTGCCTGTCACCAAAACATTCAGCTTCTAATTGTACGTCCGCCAGACTTTGTTTCCACTGTGAAAGACCGCATCACAGTTTACTGCACCGCCATGACCAATCAAGGTCAGTAGTACCTGCTTCTTCCAACTCCATGCAGAGCAGCTCCGAACAAACTAGTGCCCCTTCCTGCATTTCTAATGCCAGGAATTCTCACAGTGCGCAAGTCCTCTTGTCCACTCTACAATTCGAAATTCAGGATAAATTTGAAAATTGGATTCGAACCCGCGGTCTTCTCGACTCCTCTTCAACTCTCAACTTTGTTTCGCAATCATTAATCAAAAAAATAGGCCTACCTGTAAACCCTACTTCCATCAATTTATCCGGCATTGACAATTTGAAAACTCAAGCTTTGCAGTCTTAAAAATAAAAAATTAGAGACATTTGTCAAAGAAACACCAATCTTAGCTTAAACTGTCTCATTATTAACAGTATTGGTAAAGACACCCCAAGTCATTCTGTCGACACTTCCGGTTTAAAGATTCCTTCGCATTTAAGGTTAGCTGATCCACAGTTTAATGTTCAAAATCTCATTGACATACTCTTCAGTGCCAAATTTTTTTTTAATTGCCTTCGTAAACAAGTTCGCAAACTATCTTCAAACAGGGTCGCTAGAGACACTGATCTTGGTTGGGTTGTTACTGGTCAAATCCAACATCCCAGTCTTCAAAACCAACTCGGAATGTCATTTTGTTCACGCTGAATAAAATTCCTTTTCTAAATAAGAGAACATTTATGTTTCCGGTCTCAGCACGTTCCAAAGCAGCTTGTCGAAACAATGTCTTGGTGTCAGCAATTACGCCACTGACGTAAGCTACTCCATGTGTTTTGCTCTATTTTCGCACAAAATGGCAGTTCAAGTTCGCCTCGCCTTGAGTCGCTTGGTTTATTGTATTTTGTCATTCCTTGTAGTTGGTTATTTGTTAAAACTTTTATCGAAAACTATCTTCTGTCTGTGTAAAACCATGGCTATCAGTCACCAACACTTTGCTGTAAGCTGTGTTTCACTTCTCTAACTGTTAGGTAGGATGGCCACGGCCGCCTCCTTCCCACTTCCTCACACGCGGAAGCAGCATTTGAAACTACTTGTCAATCTGAGTTCTCTAGCATCAAGAATAACAATTCTTACGCATAATTTCTACCTCAACTTCCCAGCTTTTCATCGTGGTTTAGAAGAATTAAGCTTTTTTCTATTGGCAATTGTTGGATTTCGTGATCCTCAAAATTATGCAAAATAATTTAATTGCTTTGTTTCTTATGTCTTTAAATTAGGTGTTCATGTCCAAGCTACGTATGACTGCATGACGTGTTACTGCAAGTTCCTCTTTATTGTTGAGCTGGTTGCGTCTACCCCTTGTGGTTATTTTCAATTACTTGTTTGGCAATCTTGTTTGTACACAAACTTGGGTAAGGCCAAGCCGTTGATTACTTCCTCTATATGTGACAAAGGTCATGACGGGTTCTTCTTATCTCAACTCGGGCTTTCTGCCAACTATTGTTATGTGGGTTGCTACCGTAATTCAGGAAGTCGTTCACTCCCCCCCTTCAGATCAACTGGTTCAGGTCACTGACTTTTCCAGCTATTCATACTCGTTATCTTGCTGTACTATGTGGGTCAAGGATTTGTTTATTTACTTTCCTCGCTCGCCCACACTTGTACACTATGGATGTTTTGATATGTAAATATCTTTATTGCGCACATGTATGGTATCCTGCGTAACTATTTCGCACTGTTCTGGTTTGTTGTTAAACAAACTTGTTTTTTCTCCTCGTTATATTCGATGTACCTTCATATATATTCTTGTTACGTCACGTTTCTTGCTGACTTAAATACTTTTCTAGTTAACCCTCTTGGTGCGCATTATAAATTAAGGTCATTGTTTATGGCCTCTAGATTGTTGTTACCTACTGAGTTATTGCCTTCTACTCCCATAGTTTATTTCTTTATTTGGTATATTATTACCCTTAATCGATATACCCGTTTCTACACGCTTTGTTTACATTTGTTAATTCTCCTTTCGCATCTTTTTGTGACCTTTTATGAAGCTTTGTATTTCGGAGCTTCTAGCTACATTTTGATTGACGGCGTTGTTAATTCTCGCCCGTTGACCCCGCATTCCAATAATTCTTATCACTTACTTTTCTTAACCCTTGGTCAGTTGCTTATAGGCACCTCCCCTATTTTCCTTTCTCCCTCTCGCGTGGATCTCCTGAGGAATGATCGATTGTTACCTGGGAAGGGATGGGAGAGTCAGGGTGGGGAAGATCTTGATAACAAATTGGTATATTATAAGACCCCTTTCTCTCAGTGTTATTCTTTCTTTCAATCTTTAATATCGTGTTCCTGTTCCTTGTTGGTTTTTGCCGCTGACCCCCAACTTGGTGTATTTTGGGAAATACACGGTAAGGCAGAGTTTGCTTTGGCTGTTCTTTATTATTTCACATTGTTTCATTTATTTAAATTTCCTTCCCGCAAACACCAACAGCGAACTCTTACATCCTGTTTGCCCCGTATATTTGTTCATTGCGGTGTATGTCTGTTCCAGAAACGCATATTCTTCGGAACCAGCTTGGCAGCGTCTTGCAGCTGCCCTCTAAACATCAATCGTCTCAAGTCATGAAGACTTCGTCATTAATCCGCCAGGCGTCGTGTTCTTCTCCAACCAACAACGACGTGAAGACACCGCTCCAAGAAGATTTTTTCTTTTACAATGGTTGCTATGTTTATGTAAACTCTGCTGCTTCCTCCCCTTATCCGCTCGCTTCCCCTTCTCCTCGCCCGCCTACCTCTGACGTGTGCGTTGTGGCTCTCCTCTATCGGCGCGTCACTCCGCTCGCCCACTTGACTTCTTGTCTCCGTGCCGAGAGCAACTACTCTCACCCTCACATGTGTGTCAAACGTTTACACGTAGAGTCGAAGCTCTTCCCGAGCTTGTCTCCTCTCCTCGAGAGACATCTTTTAAATCAGACGCCATGTCTGGATTTTGAAACCAACCGTCACCAGGAACATCGCTTACTCTTCAGAAATGAGCTAAGTAAATCTTTAATGACTTTCACCATGTTTTAATTGGTTTTAACAGCTAAATGTTTTTAATCTAATTTTATAGACAGTATGAAATTGCTATATGTGATGCAATATCTGCCTTCAAAAGATCTTCTTGATTTATTTGTGGCTACTTCAGCTAGGTTTCTAAAATGAAAAAGTACTTCTTGTACTGATTATCTGGGAATGAGTTCTCACATCGTGGGAGTCTTATTAAACCCACTGTCTATAAAAACTTAGCTTTCTCCTCCGCGGGATATTCTGCCCACTTCTACTGTTCTCACAACTCCAGAATTTTCTACATCAAGTTATCTTTTTGCAAGTAATACCGTCAAGTGCTTTCCACCTAAATAAGGAAACGCTTGTTCCTCACTGAGGAATTTATGCTGAAAATACCTCTAATCAGCATATAATTTGTCTTCCTTCGAAGGAAATTGTCCGCTGCATTCAACCACAATCTATAAACGTCACAACGCAATAAACTTTCTCATGCTAAAATTCAACTTGTGATCTCCACAATTGCAATAACTTTTCGTCTTATGAACTTTCCGTGTTGCAATGGTGAACTTTTAAACGGACTACAGTGCATAACAGTGCCCGTTCAACAACCTTCCGCGTCGCGTTCGAACGAAAGCAACAAATACAGCCATAAATTTTCTCCTAAAGTTCCTATTTCCTTTTCCTAAACACCTTACTAACTTTATCTATTTAAGCTTTAAATTTAAGTCAATTGATGTATCTAGCTGTTTAAACTACAACTTATGTCAATTTCTAAGAGGCCTCGCTTGCTATCAAGTGCCCTCCCAACTTTGTTTCACATTCAACGAATTAACTTCTGCTTATCTGTGGCATGTCCACATTATAATTCTTTCCCTCTTCAATTGGGGAATTCTATTTTCTACTCATAAGTGAGTTTTCTAACTCTCCTTTTCCAGGTTTCACGAAAGGGTACTGGCCCCATTTTCCTCGTGATCCCCGTTTTAATACAAGAAGTTATAGAAACTTCTTCTTATTTTCTCTCTCTTTGTTATAATTTCGAATTGTTATTTGTTCATACTTTTAGAACTTCCATAGAGGAATTCTCAAAGTACATATATCGTACCTGTTCAAGTTTTAATTGCGCTAATTGTTGTTAAACTTTAAATTTGTTAATCTCAGCACTATTTTAAAATCTTATGCAGATTTGGTGCTTACAAGAGGTTCCAAACCAAATTTTGTTAATTGCCTAGTGCACACTTCAACAATTTTAGAGGTCTGAGACCTCAGAGGTTTAAAAAAATCCTCTCAGCACGCCGGAAGGCGGAGGTAGATTTCACCGGGCAAACTGGGGGATAGGCTATAATAGGCAAAATATGCAGGTTTTCGTAGGAGGATCAGACCTCATTTATTGCGAGAGGGTATTTTACAATTGGAGGTTAGTTAACATTGTTTCGTCTTTCTATGCATACTTTTAACATTTTACTGTCTTATGGGGATGGTAACCTTCTTGTCATTTGGGGTTCATTTTTATACTTGTGATCACACTGTCCTTATGCAAGGTTTGGAACTAATGTGTAACTATCTAACAGTCTGTTACTTCTTCACGCAAAATTTTATCTCCCGCAGAGATGTTGGTTGGTTCCTCAGTTTAGGGGCTGCGACAAGGTGGTCATGTATCCCCGTGTACATTGGGTGTGTGTAGAATCTGTCTGATAAACGGTGTTATTTGTGATGACTGTATTAGTCTGTAATTCAGGTAAGGTCTGCAGACGGTCAATTTTAAGTAGTAGTACCTAATTTTGTACCAAATTCTAACGTCAACGACACCTAGCTGTGAACTTGGCTGCTAGATGCCACCGCAACCAGCAACTTGCAACGAACGTTGTAACTTCCCCTCCGAAGGAAAGCATGCTGACGGATTTTTAGCGCTCTTAGAAAATCCGGCGACTTTGGCCGGCTTTGAACCAGCACCTTGGGCATAGAAGTTCAGCATGCTACCAGTTAGCCGCTTCCCTCATAGTCAGATGGAACAAGAAGTTCCGTGACGAACTAAAGAGCCTACTTTTCTTAAAATTAAGATTCATGCCATAGATTAATCTACAGTATATGAACCTATCTAGAATAATGACGAAATTAAGTGGGTAATATCGAAATGTCTTAATTAGTTCGAAATAAGGTATACTAGGCATAATGTAGCCTAATAGAGCAATACAGTTGGCAGCTCTGGTGACTGAATATATTCTTACTTCCATCTCCTAAGGTACAGAATACAAAATGTGGTTGAAGTCCAAAGGACGTTACATGGATTTAGACATTGGATCTATTAGTACACGTAAAAGCATGTTGGCAATAATGTCATGCGAGTGCTGGTCAGAAATAATCTGAAATATTATATATTTTTGTGCCAATTTTGGATGAAATCCATTTGTTGGTATAGAAGTTACATGTATTTAAAAATTGGTCCTATCAGCAGGCTTAGAATCATGTTGGTAGAACTGACGTATGTAAGTTACTCCAAATTAATGTAAAATGTCGGGTAATTTACGTGTTCATAGTTTAAAGCTGTCGGCTTGCATACTTTCTGATATATTTGGATACAAAATAGAGAGCAATTATTAACAGTTGGCAGCCCTGGTGGCTCTTAAGAATACACTCATGCATATATGTTTATGTACACATATTGCATACAAAATTTGGTTGAAATCCAAATGATAGTGTAGAAGTTCTATGCATTTAAACATTGGACTTATCAGAAGCCTTAAAATTATTTTGGCAACGCTCTCATGTATGGCCACCTGGAAATTAAACTGAAAAAGTATTATCTACTGAACCCGATGGGGTTATGCTGACTGGAATCGAACATGGTTCTCAGAGACTGTGATCTCAGTAAAAAGGTTCCACCAGGAAGCGAACCAGAGATCTACAGGGAGTTTCTTGGTAAAAACCCCTCGAAAGAAATGTATATTTAATCACTGGTGTGATTTTTGATGAAATGGCATTATTTATTAAAATAATGTAGGAAATAATGAGCAGATTATATCATTATAAGACGATTTGGTGTAAGCTATTGGGAGTTTGAAGCACAGAGGAGGGCAGAGCTGACATTTACTAATCGGCCCAGAATTGTGGGTTGGTCCCAGTGGAGCCACGTCCATCTCTGTCACCCCATTATGTCGTCTGGAGCAGGGGAGAGGCCTGAATAATGCCACAGTTATTCCCCGACGGAGAATAGATTTGGAGTAGGGGCGGTGAAATGCCCAGAAAAATCATTGATTACTCGTGATTGGAGTAACGAATCGAGATGAGAGTTGCACACAGGTGAATATCTTGGCAAGAAGATAATTTTAGAGTCTTTTACCTGCGAAATTGGTGCATATTTAGTGATGTGCGTAAGGACTGTAAAACGACCATTGTTCGCGGATGGATGTGGAGATGTTGTAGGGGATTTCCCGACTAGGTAGCGTCCCACGCCATGGAGAAAGGAATTAATATTAATTAATTGAACGAGCGATTCCTTTGCACACATATAGTTTTGGGACCTGTGAAGAGAGAGGAACACAATGATCATGGTTTGAAGACCTGAATCATGCTGTGAGAGGAGCGAAGATTACGCGGGAAGATGTTGCTCTACTTTCTGTGGAAATCCGATATAAGGGAGTAGACCCCAGGAGGAGCTCTCAGTTCTAGCTCACTTGAAGCCCAGTTGTAAGTCAGTCGAGACGCAGTCAAGCTCAGTCTACATGCCGCCAAGCGCAGTTACAGCCAGTTATAGTTTTACTCAATTGTCAATTGTAGCACAATGGCAATAAGTTGCAATCAGTATGCAGCAAATATGCAGCAGTACGAGACAGCGTGTAAGCCGCAGACAGAAGTCTTCAAATAAGCTACGTGCAGTCTTCGAGTGAAACTTCAGTCAGCTACAGCCAGGTTGAAGCAAGTTCGTCAAGGCAAAACGCATGACGATTCTATTCATCAAGACGCCGAACAAAGACGGGTATGTGTAAAAGAAACAGTAAATACGCTTGTATGAATAATAGTCGTGATACAGGCATAATCAGCAGCACGAACTATGACGTGTTCAGTTACGAAGCACCGTATAGACTAACGGTAGCACTATTGTATATAATTATTTGTGAAAGTGTTGAACTTTATTAAGCGCAGTGTGTATAGTATTAACTAATCGTATATGTGTAACTACGATAGAATGCGCGAAAGAAACTTTACTAAGTGTTTGGTATTGCCATGAGAATACCAGATGTTAACGCTCATGTTTGGGAGCCAGCGTATTGATGTAACGCAGGACGCTTACTGTAGGAGTAATGATCGTCATAAAACTGTTGGAGAGTTCCGAGAGCAGATAACCAGACTTTCAATCAGGAGTTGGTAACGTAAGATGCCGTCGACACCTGCAATTTCGATCTCTGCTAGGGAATTTCAGCATTGAAGTGTGTATAAGTGACGAGTGTTCAGTGTAATGTATATGTAAAAATATCATTTAAAGTAGTGTTTGATGAAGTGTTTCACATGTTTGGGGAGTGATAACTTCCTGAAAGGTATGCAACGTGTCGTGTTGGTGATAGAAATTATGTGTAATCAAATGTGTGTAAACAAGAGAAATATGTCGCGTTAAACCCATTATGGCGGGCGACATGGAAGAATATGATTGGTCGGAGCCACCTTAGATGCCTATAGAGATGTAAGTACCCCACAAATTATGGTTATGATCATGTAGAAGTATGGACCGATGCATGTCTGTGATTCCGTAAAGATATTGTGAATTCCTTATAGATGCCAGTAAAAGTCAGTTAGGAGGCTGATCCTCCATGTTTAATCAGTAATGAGTTGATTTTGATAGAGTTGAAATGTTGATTTGTATCATTAAGTGGAGTAATTATTCCCACTATGAATTAAGAATGGCAATCAGTTATGTAAATGCAACGAACGCGATTGTTCGAGTTTAAAACGTCTAGCTATGTCGGAAATTTGGTAATTTATGTGAGAATAATAATAAATGATGATTTTGGTCATTTATGTCAATGAGATTTATAATAATAATGGTAAATTATGATTTTGGTCATTTATGTCAGTGAGAAATGATGATAATAATAATAATGGTTATTAAGAGTATGAATGAACACATCAGGAAACAAATAAATTGTTGTAAGCGAGAATTATTAACGCTAAGTGCAAGACTTATCAATCTAAGCAGGAAGATGTTACAATGAGATTACATTTCAGTAATTATGGAAAGAAGTTTTATATCAGAATATTGCATATATTCGGTAATGATACCAGTAATGAAAGAGCTTTTATTGAATTGAATTTGCAGCTTAATTGAGAAGCTTATAGAGTAAATGTTAGATTTCTCTTAATATTAGAGGTCGGAATGTCGTAGCATGGAGCATTAGGGGCCAGATAGTCTATTCTACGTATGAATTCTCCTATGTCGTGGACATTGTTGGAGATATTATTTATTCCAGAGTTGTAGTGATGGACCCTAACTCTGAAGAAAGGATTGAAATGTGTTCCGGATTGGAATCTTTATAAGAGTCGAGGAAACAGGGACACCTCGCAGCTCTATGATTTCCCGAGAACTTATAGATGAGTTATGTACGCTCGTGGGCAGCGAAAACTCATGGCGACAGTGGTTTTGTGCGCCTATATTATACTTGAGACATCGGTCAACCGCCAGGCTCATGCATTACGAACCCCGAACCTTCATGTTGGATGGACCCATGTGAGGCCATTAATTAATCATTATCCTCGACGTAGGAATAATTACGAAAGCTCATTCAATACCTGTTGGCATAATAGTCAATTAAGATCCTTTGGGAACATGTGTGTCGGTCAGGACACAGTATTTTGTCTTGTAAATCTCCACTGCTTAGAGAGAGGGAAGCTTTCAAACTTTTAGAAAGGTCGAGATAATTGGTGAAACGACCCATCCCACTTTCTATTGTGTAGCGATTTCCTTAGCCGAGGGTCGGAGCCAACCACCCGGACCGCTCAGGCAAGTAAAAGAGGGAAGAGTCTAGACCTTGTTGAAACGACATATAATGCAAGATTGTTATGTTGAGTATTATAGCCATGTGGTTTGTGAACACATGGATAATTATAGTTAATCCTGATGGTTCATTAATTTAGCTATCTGACGAATAGTTACATGATATATTTGTACTGTCACTGGAACCAAGTCATGTAGTTGGTGACTAGATGCCAATCGCCATGAGCGCGAGGTAGCCTATTGTACAATCCGACATAAGCTATAACGTAACGTTTTATCTAGGAATCACAGACAGCATGCGGTGAAACCATATAATTGGAGGATGTGTAGGGGGTAGCTTACATAATTATGGAGTTGCACGTTGATTTTGGTGCAACGTCCAAATAGGTAAATGCATGCAAAGCATTTCATTGGTGAGAAGAAAAATATTAAAACACGCACGGCACACATAATTGTTTAACATAAAGAGGTTTAAGGAATAATCCTTGTTGTAATATTAAAGAAGTCACATTGTATGACTATTATGTTAATGTACAGTTTGTTTTGAAGTCGTAGGTGCATCAGCGCACTAGTATATTCTTGTGAAGTTCACAGAAGGGTAAAGCATTATGGCTAGTTATGACTTTGTTGTGATTTCATATTTGTTTACTTGTGGATTGTGGAAGTAAAAAAAGTTTGTTTGCTTTTATTTTGTGCTTTTTGGGTATTGTTTTGTGTTTGAAGCCATGATTTATTTCAATGAATTAAAGTTTTAGAATAGAGTTGTGCTTTATCATTGTAGAGTTGATACCTTTTAGCCTCAAATCCAAAATATGCACTGCTAAATTGGGGTTACCGTACACGCCTGAGAGCTGATGCTAGTTGGAGGCAGATGCATATTATCCAACGAGATTACTCACATGGGTACATGGGAATTGATGTCCTATACTGTGATTTGAGCTAAAGGTACGACTAAAGTCGGTCAGATTTAATGCACACAACTCTATTAAAGTAAGAATTAACGAAGTAGGGTGTGACCGCTCCTAATCCATAGCTAAGTTCCGATACGTATATATAAATTTTGATAGATTGTGCATATCACTATTCATTTATCATGGCGTGGCCCAAGTGGGGCTTTCGGCAGTAAAAACCACTCCCTGAACAGTTTTTATAGTAAATAAAAATATGGCCGATGTCCTACTAATACTAATACCACCCTCTGATATAGTTTATCATGACGCCCATCTGTGGAGTCTATGGTAGTAAAAGCTCTATTAATTTATCATGGCGCCCAACGTGGGGCTTTCGGCAGTAAAAACCACTCCCTGAACAGTTTTTATAGTAAATAAAAATATGGCCGATGTCCTACTAATACTAATACCACCCTCTGATATAGTTTATCATGACGCCCATCTGTGGAGTCTATGGTAGTAAAAGCTCTATTAATTTATCATGGCGCCCAACGTGGGGCTTTCGGCAGTAAAAACCACTCCCTGAACAGTTTTTATAGTAAATAAAAATATGGCCGATGTCCTACTAATACTAATACCACCCTCTGATATAGTTTATCATGACGCCCATCTGTGGAGTCTATGGTAGTAAAAGCTCTATTAATTTATCATGGCGCCCAGAATACGTGGAGCGTATGGGATTTAGGGAAAACCCATAGATTTTTATGGTATTTCATGGGGAAAACCATAGTAATTGTTTTGCCTCAAACTGTGTTTGAGTGATTGTTGAATTCAGTAGGCTTTTTGAGGTAACCCAGAATCTCTCTATTGAGAAGAGAATGGCCTAAGGGTACTAGCGTTACATACCCAATCCACAATCTACTATAATATTATCAGGTTTTGTACGACTTCACAATATGTGTGCAGTGTTTGATGTTTCTCTTCGAAACGTATCCACATATTTTTCCAGGAAGCCTGCCTGCATATTTAAGTGTGTTATTGTAAAATGTCAGGTACGGAGGAGATCTTGCAAGTTATTGCAGGACTGAAACAACATTTTGATGCTGTTCATGAGCAGAGTAAACTGGAAACCAAGGCGTTCCAGGATAGTATAAACACTCGGTTAGATGAGAACCAGAGAGAGTTAAATAACAGGTTAGATGCCAATCAGGAGGCAATTAATGCAACTCAGGTTGAAATAAACAACCGTTTAGAGGCAAATAAAGTTGAATATAAAGCTGAATTGAGTAATCGGTTAGATGCAAATCAGGTTGCACTAGATAATAAGTTAGGTCAAATGCAAGAAGTCATTAAGACCGAAGTAACAGATACTGTTGTAAGCATTGTATCGGAAATGCAGGTAAATACTGACAAACGTTTCGAGGCCATAGAAGCCAAACTTGAGGGTAATTTGCAAGCGTGTAGGCATGCTCAGGAGCAAACCAACAGTAAATTAGAGGCGTTGTCTAACGATATTAAGGATATTCAGATCCAAAATGAGGCGAATCTCGAACGCCAAGCGAAACAGTTCGCAGAGTTTACGAAAACAGTAGACCAGAGATTAGAGGAGAACGACTCCAAATGGGACCAGAAATTGAAAAGCTACGCTAGAGCAATTAACGGTGACCTCAAGAAACAGGACCAGAATATATTAGGTCAATGCCAGGAAATAGGCGAAATTAAGGCTATCGCTCATGAAAGTAAGGAGCTGGTAGGCAACGTGAAAGGTCAGATGGGTAAAGTTCATAAAGAACTGGACCAAGTGCAAAGCGACATTATCATAGTCAATAAAAGACAAGAGGAAAATAGAGGCGAGATCACCAAGGTCCGGAATGAATTGTCTAAAGTCAATGGACACATTCAAGATGAAATTAAAGGTCTGAGAGAAGAACTCGAAATAAGAGAAGGCCAGAAAACAGAGGCAAGCGACAAGACCCTTGCTCAAATTAAAGAGGACGTAGAGGATGAAATATCCCATATCAAACAAAGTCTGAAAGAAGACAAGGTGAAAATTTTTCAAGTAGCCGAGGAAAACCGAGATAGGCTTACGAGAATAGAAAAAGAAGTCATTACTCGCCTAGAAAGAGCAGAAATGCGCCATAACCAAATGGAGACTAGGATAATAGCACAGGAGGAGACACTTCTGAAGTATCCTAAGTCAAGTGAAGGCAGCATAGAGGATATAAGAAAAACAAGGTGGGCAGACCTAGAAACCCAACCTATAAGCAGGAATGCTGCAGGCGCAGGAGAAAGTCCTTACATGACGCCAGGTGTACCAATTGCGGCATCGACGCCACATGAAAACGCGATGCACACCCAGGTGATAAACGTCATTAGGGCAAGCGAAGAAAAACCTAGGAAGTTTTCAGGTAGTCACTGTAGTATGACACCAAAATATTGGTTAAAGGAAGTGACTGAATATCTCAATGATGCACGAATACCGCAGGAGCGTAGGCTACGTGCTATAGAGAAGTTAACAGAGGGGGAGTGCGCATTATGGTTTCGCAGCTTCCGTTACACTTTTGATACTGTTGAGGAATTCCGCGAGGCATTCTTGAAGAGGTATTGGGACGCCGCGACTCAGCAGAATTTACGGCTGGATTTGTATGCCAAAAAGTACAGCACGAACAACCCGACGAAGTACGCAGAATTCTTCATATCGCAGATGTGTCGTTTTAAAGAGCTGGATCAAAAACCTAGTGAACTGGAGCTATGCATTGCTATCGCCAAACAGCTTCCATACGAGATCCAAAGGCTACTAATCTCGGCTAATGCGAAAACTGCTATGGAAATGGAGACAGTTCTAAGGCAACTGGACCTCACCACAGCAAATACTATGCGTCAGAGTCGAACCGTGGAACAAGTCCACGTGAACAACACACAGACTGACCAACAGCAAGCTCCAAGGAACAACAAGGCCACGAGCACAGAAACTTTAGATTCCTATGGACGGAAATGGGAACAGGAACCCAGAAAATGGCAGTCAAGGTACAAAGGAAATGCTAATAAAGCAGGAAGAGGTCGAAGTTCGTGGAATAAACACAATAACAGGGGCAAACCGTACCATAACAATGGAGGTAATAATGGCCAGGAAGGCAATAATAGAAATTGGAGACCCCAAGAGAGAAGAAATAACTTCGATGACGAGGCAGAAGAGCGATATCATGCTTCTTTGCGATACCTCGAAGAAAGGGGAGATGAGCCCCAGAAATCACAAGTCCGCTGGCAAGAAGTCATGCAGAACAGGACATCGCCAGACAGATATGGAGATGGAGCTAAGAGTTTGGAACTACAGCGCAGCGAACAGGAGAGAAGGAACTCCAAAGGGGCGGGCGCTGAAGAAAAAAAAAAACGCCAAAATTAGAAGAGCTCGAGACTGATGGATGGAAGTCTATTAACATCATCAATTGGATAGCCAAACCAGAAGAATTGATTGAGGATACAGGAGGACCACAGGTCATGGTCAAGAGAGAATTGCCTATTATAATTGTGAGAGTGGCAGGATTAAAAGTCAGAAGTCTGCTAGACACAGGATCAACAGTGAGCCTGATGACACAAGCTCTATATAATGAAATAGCCCGGAGAGAGAACATTTTGAAGATACCGATCTCCAGTGTCAAAATTAAAGGGGTAATTCCAGACAGAACAATGATATGTAAATACCAGGTATTCCTAGATTTACAGATAGGAGGCTCTATTTTCTCACAGAGTTTTCTGTTAGTGAACAAACTACCTTATAACCTACTTATTGGGGCAGAGTTTATAAGGGAATACAGAGTGATAATTGACCTAGCACAGGACAGGGTTATGTTCCATGTGAATGAAGAAGCTGAAGGCTTAGAGGTCGCACTCAATGAAATTGAACCAGGATCCAGTGAACAAGTATGGCATACATACAGAGATGTGGCTGATGAAGAAGTGTTAGCCATTGAGCAGTTAGAAGCGGAGCTCAAAACACTAGCCACAGACTTGGAAAAAGATCTGGAACCCAAATTGGAAGAATACATTTCGGAGAAGCTAGAAGAAGCGAAAATTGGGCTAAAAGAGAAGGAAAATTTAAAGCAGTTATTGCTGGAACAGAAGGAAGTCTTTGATTCGAGACCTGGTCGGATAAAGAACTTCACTTATGCTTTTCAAGTCAGTGATTGGACACCATTTAGGCAGAAACCCTACCCTATAGCTGAAAAGCATTATGCTAAAGTGAAAGAGGCAATTCAGGAGATGTTGGAGGCCGGCGTTATTGAGAAAACACCTACGCCTTATGTAAGTCCATTGGTAATTGTACCAAAGACAGACGGATCTGTCAGAGTCTGCTTGGACCTGAGACGCTTATATTTGAGAGTTATTCCGGAATTTGACCAAGTGCCACCTATTAAAGAGATCCTCAGGAAGTTTAAAGGAAAAACTATATTCTCAAACTTGGATATCACATCCAGTTTCCACCATCTTGAATTAGAGAAGAAAACTAGTCTGTTGACAGGATTTATGTTTGATCAACATACATTCACATTTTTAAGGCTACCTTTTGGGTTGAAAACAGCTGGTTCAGCCCTGATAAGAGCGTTAGATCGCAATCTATCAGATGAGGTTAAAGAGAGTACCATCAGATATGTAGACGACATTCTACTCACATCAGAATCTCTGGAGGAGCACATGAGAGACCTGAAGAAGTTGCTAGATGACCTTCGAGAGGCTAACTTTAAGGTCAATATCAAGAAATCGCACTTCTGTCAGAGGGAAGTTAAATTCCTAGGGCATGTTATTGATGCAAATGGAGTGAAGCCTAATCCAGATAAATTGGAGATAATTCGGAATTTCCCTCGACCCACGAAAGTTAAGCACGTCCGACAGTATTTGGGAGTAATTGGATTCTTTTCGAACCACTGCCCAAACTATACTGCGACAGTAGCACCACTGCAGGACCTATTGAAGAAAGGCGGCAGATGGAATTGGACGGAGCAATGTCAGGAAGCATTCGTGAGGTCAAAACAAATGCTTTTGGAATATGTGAAACTGGGATACCCAGATTATACCCAGAAGTTCATCATACAGACGGATGCATCACTTATTGGGATTGGAGCGATGCTATTCCAGGAAAATGTTGACCAGCCTGAGAAGAAAGTTTTTATCGCCTTTATAAGCAGAAGACTGAGAGCCCATGAGAAAAATTACACGATCACAGAGATAGAATTGCTCGCAATTTTGTACGCGTTGCAATCGTGGCACAAACTCGTGTACGGCTTCCGAATAGTTCTGAGAACAGACCATAAAGCTTTAACATTTTTGTTAAAGACAGATTTGTCTAGTCAGAGATTGACAAGATGGTCCCTGTATATCCAGCAATTTAATGTGGAAATAGAATACTGTCCAGGGAAAGAGAATGTAATACCGGACATATTAAGTCGTTACCCTAGAGAAGAAGAAGTACTAGCGGTCCAGATTGAGAATCGAGATCAGAAGACGTTGGATGACTTAAGGAACATTACCAACCTACAACGCGAAGACCCATGGTTGAAGATGATAATCGATTACTTTGAGGGACGTTTAGCAAGGGGAACTGCGATATACAGAGAGGCGGAGGCATTGGCAACAGATTATGTATGGTATAATCAGATATTACACAGGTGGGACGATGTGGATCATACACGTCAAAGGATTGTAATTCCTGCATCTTTGCAGAGGAGATTAGTATGGCTAGCCCACAGAGCATTTGGCCATCCGGGGATAGATAAAATCTGTGCTCTGTTGAAGGAAGCATTTACTTGGCCAAAATTGAGAGAAACGGTGAGAAATGCTATTAGAACATGTGATCTTTGCCAAAGGGTAAAGCCGAATCCCTTTTTAATGAGGCAACGACCTATCCCGTTGTTACCAGAGAAGCCAAGGCAGCTATTGAGTATCGACAACTTTGGACCATTGCCTAGAGCACGTAGAGGCAATAGACACATTTTTGTAGCCATGGATGTATTTTCGAAAATGGTGGTGTTGTGCCCCATTCAAAAGACAAGTTCAAAACAGGTCTTGAAGCGCCTGAAAGAGAGAGTTATTCCGATTATTGGGAAGCCGGATAACATTCTCTCGGACCACGGAAGTTGCTTTACTAGTGCAGAATTTCGTCGAGAACTGGAAACTCTAGGAATTAGGCAGATTTTATCTACCATTCGCCATCCTGAGGCAAGTCCCGTTGAAAGAGTAATGAGAGAGATCCAGAAATACATGAAGATCTACTGTTCTGAAGCGAATTGGCGTTGGATTGAATTTCTAGAAGTCATTGAATACTGTATAAATAATACTGTACATGAGGCGACAGGTCAGGTTCCCGTTACTCTACATCTGGATCAGAGACCAGAGAGACCGTGGAATGGTGTTATTCCATTACCTGTAGACGCACAGCCCGGTAGAGAATTGAGGATCCAACGAACCTTTGAATATCTCAAAGCACAGGCGGAGAGACGTCAGAGAAGGAATCGTGCGAAGAGGTATCATAAACCGCTTCTCGTGGGACAGAAAGTTTTAATTAAGAAACCCGCCAGTTCAGATCCAGAGGCACGGAAGTATAAAAAGTTCATTTTTGCTTACCACGGCCCGTTCGAGGTGATAAGAGACCTCCAGAACAATGCATACAGGTTAAGGCATTTAGAGAATGGAAACGAGGTCGTTATGAACATAGCCAACTTAAAAAATTATTACTCGCCAGAAGAATTCGATGAACCAGAAGAAGAATTAGTAACGCACACCCAACTCAACGTGGAGAGCGGAGGCAGCCAAGCAGGCAGACCTGAATGTTGGAACGGCGAGACGGGACAAGAAACAGACAGTTTACCCAGTGTAAGCGGAGAGCAGAAAGAATGCCAGTGTTTGCGAGAATTCTATGAAGAAATGGTCAGAGTAGCCAGAGAGGTTGAGGCTGTAAACGCGACCCTTCGCAGGGAGAATAGACAGCTCAGAAACAAGGCCGAGTGTGGAAGGGGGAACACTACTAACCCACTCGTAGCCAGACAAGGTGAAGGACCCCAGACGTAAACACAGACGGTGGTCGACAGTCAGCTGGTTACTTATATAAGCCACTTGCATTGGACTTTTATAAGTTTTGCAAGGGGAACATGAACCCGATGGGGTTATGCTGACTGGAATCGAACATGGTTCTCAGAGACTGTGATCTCAGTAAAAAGGTTCCACCAGGAAGCGAACCAGAGATCTGCAGGGAGTTTCTTGGTAAAAACCCCTCGAAAGAAATGTATATTTAATCACTGGTGTGATTTTTGATGAAATGGCATTATTTATTAAAATAATGTAGGAAATAATGAGCAGATTATATCATTATAAGACGATTTGGTGTAAGCTATTGGGAGTTTGAAGCACAGAGGAGGGCAGAGCTGACATTTACTAATCGGCCCAGAATTGTGGGTTGGTCCCAGTGGAGCCACGTCCATCTCTGTCACCCCATTATGTCGTCTGGAGCAGGGGAGAGGCCTGAATAATGACACAGTTATTCCCCGACGGAGAATAGATTTGGAGTAGGGGCGGTGAAATGCCCAGAAAAATCATTGATTACTCGTGATTGGAGTAACGAATCGAGATGAGAGTTGCACACAGGTGAATATCTTGGCAAGAAGATAATTTTAGAGTCTTTTACCTGCGAAATTGGTGCATATTTAGTGATGTGCGTAAGGACTGTAAAACGACCATTGTTCGCGGATGGATGTGGAGATGTTGTAGGGGATTTCCCGACTAGGTAGCGTCCCACGCCATGGAGAAAGGAATTAATATTAATTAATTGAACGAGCGATTCCTTTGCACACATATAGTTTTGGGACCTGTGAAGAGAGAGGAACACAATGATCATGGTTTGAAGACCTGAATCATGCTGTGAGAGGAGCGAAGATTACGCGGGAAGATGTTGCTCTACTTTCTGTGGAAATCCGATATAAGGGAGTAGACCCCAGGAGGAGCTCTCAGTTCTAGCTCACTTGAAGCCCAGTTGTAAGTCAGTCGAGACGCAGTCAAGCTCAGTCTACATGCCGCCAAGCGCAGTTACAGCCAGTTATAGTTTTACTCAATTGTCAATTGTAGCACAATGGCAATAAGTTGCAATCAGTATGCAGCAAATATGCAGCAGTACGAGACAGCGTGTAAGCCGCAGACAGAAGTCTTCAAATAAGCTACGTGCAGTCTTCGAGTGAAACTTCAGTCAGCTACAGCCAGGTTGAAGCAAGTTCGTCAAGGCAAAACGCATGACGATTCTATTCATCAAGACGCCGAACAAAGACGGGTATGTGTAAAAGAAACAGTAAATACGCTTGTATGAATAATAGTCGTGATACAGGCATAATCAGCAGCACGAACTATGACGTGTTCAGTTACGAAGCACCGTATAGACTAACGGTAGCACTATTGTATATAATTATTTGTGAAAGTGTTGAACTTTATTAAGCGCAGTGTGTATAGTATTAACTAATCGTATATGTGTAACTACGATAGAATGCGCGAAAGAAACTTTACTAAGTGTTTGGTATTGCCATGAGAATACCAGATGTTAACGCTCATGTTTGGGAGCCAGCGTATTGATGTAACGCAGGACGCTTACTGTAGGAGTAATGATCGTCATAAAACTGTTGGAGAGTTCCGAGAGCAGATAACCAGACTTTCAATCAGGAGTTGGTAACGTAAGATGCCGTCGACACCTGCAATTTCGATCTCTGCTAGGGAATTTCAGCATTGAAGTGTGTATAAGTGACGAGTGTTCAGTGTAATGTATATGTAAAAATATCATTTAAAGTAGTGTTTGATGAAGTGTTTCACATGTTTGGGGAGTGATAACTTCCTGAAAGGTATGCAACGTGTCGTGTTGGTGATAGAAATTATGTGTAATCAAATGTGTGTAAACAAGAGAAATATGTCGCGTTAAACCCATTATGGCAGGCGACATGGAAGAATATGATTGGTCGGAGCCACCTTAGATGCCTATAGAGATGTAAGTACCCCACAAATTATGGTTATGATCATGTAGAAGTATGGACCGATGCATGTCTGTGATTCCGTAAAGATATTGTGAATTCCTTATAGATGCCAGTAAAAGTCAGTTAGGAGGCTGATCCTCCATGTTTAATCAGTAATGAGTTGATTTTGATAGAGTTGAAATGTTGATTTGTATCATTAAGTGGAGTAATTATTCCCACTATGAATTAAGAATGGCAATCAGTTATGTAAATGCAACGAACGCGATTGTTCGAGTTTAAAACGTCTAGCTATGTCGGAAATTTGGTAATTTATGTGAGAATAATAATAAATGATGATTTTGGTCATTTATGTCAATGAGATTTATAATAATAATGGTAAATTATGATTTTGGTCATTTATGTCAGTGAGAAATGATGATAATAATAATAATGGTTATTAAGAGTATGAATGAACACATCAGGAAACAAATAAATTGTTGTAAGCGAGAATTATTAACGCTAAGTGCAAGACTTATCAATCTAAGCAGGAAGATGTTACAATGAGATTACATTTCAGTAATTATGGAAAGAAGTTTTATATCAGAATATTGCATATATTCGGTAATGATACCAGTAATGAAAGAGCTTTTATTGAATTGAATTTGCAGCTTAATTGAGAAGCTTATAGAGTAAATGTTAGATTTCTCTTAATATTAGAGGTCGGAATGTCGTAGCATGGAGCATTAGGGGCCAGATAGTCTATTCTACGTATGAATTCTCCTATGTCGTGGACATTGTTGGAGATATTATTTATTCCAGAGTTGTAGTGATGGACCCTAACTCTGAAGAAAGGATTGAAATGTGTTCCGGATTGGAATCTTTATAAGAGTCGAGGAAACAGGGACACCTCGCAGCTCTATGATTTCCCGAGAACTTATAGATGAGTTATGTACGCTCGTGGGCAGCGAAAACTCATGGCGACAGTGGTTTTGTGCGCCTATATTATACTTGAGACATCGGTCAACCGCCAGGCTCATGCATTACGAACCCCGAACCTTCATGTTGGATGGACCCATGTGAGGCCATTAATTAATCATTATCCTCGACGTAGGAATAATTACGAAAGCTCATTCAATACCTGTTGGCATAATAGTCAATTAAGATCTTTGGGAACATGTGTGTCGGTCAGGACACAGTATTTTGTCTTGTAAATCTCCACTGCTTAGAGAGAGGGAAGCTTTCAAACTTTTAGAAAGGTCGAGATAATTGGTGAAACGACCCATCCCACTTTCTATTGTGTAGCGATTTCCTTAGCCGAGGGTCGGAGCCAACCACCCGGACCGCTCAGGCAAGTAAAAGAGGGAAGAGTCTAGACCTTGTTGAAACGACATATAATGCAAGATTGTTATGTTGAATATTATAGCCATGTGGTTTGTGAACAC
The DNA here is from genome assembly GCA_946902985.2 of Meconema thalassinum. NCBI lineage: Eukaryota > Metazoa > Arthropoda > Insecta > Orthoptera > Tettigoniidae > Meconema > Meconema thalassinum. The sequence goes on from OX336397.1 coordinate 6,501,912, forward strand.
ATGGATAATTATAGTTAATCCTGATGGTTCATTAATTTAGCTATCTGACGAATAGTTACATGATATATTTGTACTGTCACTGGAACCAAGTCATGTAGTTGGTGACTAGATGCCAATCGCCATGAGCGCGAGGTAGCCTATTGTACAATCCGACATAAGCTATAACGTAACGTTTTATCTAGGAATCACAGACAGCATGCGGTGAAACCATATAATTGGAGGATGTGTAGGGGGTAGCTTACATAATTATGGAGTTGCACGTTGATTTTGGTGCAACGTCCAAATAGGTAAATGCATGCAAAGCATTTCATTGGTGAGAAGAAAAATATTAAAACACGCACGGCACACATAATTGTTTAACATAAAGAGGTTTAAGGAATAATCCTTGTTGTAATATTAAAGAAGTCACATTGTATGACTATTATGTTAATGTACAGTTTGTTTTGAAGTCGTAGGTGCATCAGCGCACTAGTATATTCTTGTGAAGTTCACAGAAGGGTAAAGCATTATGGCTAGTTATGACTTTGTTGTGATTTCATATTTGTTTACTTGTGGATTGTGGAAGTAAAAAAAGTTTGTTTGCTTTTATTTTGTGCTTTTTGGGTATTGTTTTGTGTTTGAAGCCATGATTTATTTCAATGAATTAAAGTTTAAGAATAGAGTTGTGCTTTATCATTGTAGAGTTGATACCTTTTAGCCTCAAATCCAAAATATGCACTGCTAAATTGGGGTTACCGTACACGCCTGAGAGCTGATGCTAGTTGGAGGCAGATGCATATTATCCAACGAGATTACTCACATGGGTACACTACATGTGTGCCAATTTTAGAATAGCTCCCATGTATAGCTTCCAAGATATCCAACATGGAGCTCAAATTTCTAGTGCGTTGTTTTAGCAGTTGGTAGCACTGGCATCTTTTTCAAATATGGGCCTGAGATATTCCGGTATACATCTTTACTCATACTAAATTTGGTTTCGATTTTTGCAGCCGTTTAGGAGTTGATAGGGGGGAGGGACACACACACACAGCCAGACAGACAGAAGGACAGACTGACAGACAGACAGACAGAAAGACAGACACATTTTCCCGGATATATCTTATAAGTCTTCTTTTTCCTCATTTTTGAAAAGTGTGAAAAGTAGGCTAAAAATGAATGTGATCTCGTCAATGGCGTTGTCTTGGCAACCTCTGATAGATCATCCCTTATCAATTTAAAAGCGTTGTTATGGTAACTTCTGATGACACTTGGCATTTTTTAAAATTCCGAAATCATTTTTCTCATCCCTTGGCGTAATGGAGGGTCATATCAAAAATTATTTCAGACAAAAGTTTTAGGTAATTATTAGGAGAATATTTTCCATTTTGTACGGTTTTGATATTGTGCCTATTAAGACAGATATGATTAATGTTTCCCGAAAAACCCACTTTTTCCACCCCTTTAGTCAATGGTTGGTGCTATCAAAAAACGTATTTGACATAAATTTTTGGCACTTATCCGACACATATTATGAACTTTGAATGGATTTGATATTTCACGTATTAAGAGAGTTATAGCGAAATTTCACTTTTTCGAAAAAAGCCCCCCATCTTCACCCCCTTCGACCGATTTTGTCTATTAACGAACTCGACCGAGATTTTATAGGGATACATATTATGTAAAAAATTCAAAGTGATTGGTGCAAAATTACGGCAGTTATCGTGTCCACAAGAAACTGATATATATATATATATATATATATATATAGATAGATAGATACATATATACATACATTATATATAACCTTTTGAACTGACGGTGGTTTTGGGGTATGGGGGATGTGAAACGCGAAGATATGTCGAAATTTTCCGGAAGTATAAACATGGTACCCATTGCAATAGTTAGCTTTGTAATGAAATCTACCTAAAATCAAATTGTACCTTTTATATTTGTTAAATTTATCATATTTCTACGCATTGTTAAATAAATCAAACTATATCCTTTTGCTTCATCATTTTCTATAAAAAAACGATTAGGCAGGATCCTACTTCCCCTAACTCTACCCAAATGCTCATGCTCGCGTTAAGAAAATCAAGCATCAAATTAAAAAAGGTTCCACTATTTGTTGCATTTCAACAAAAACTCTCTGCAAAAACTTTTTCAAAGTCGCTCTTAGCTTTTTTAGCTATTTCTAACGAGCCAGTAAGGCAAGTATAGCTCCGCCAGCTTCCTGCTTGTTGTGATTTTCTCTATAACTTATGGTTGGTTTTCCAAATTTAAGTTCATCTTCTTGTCTAAACTTTTAGTCGGCGCATTGCTGGGTAAAACTTAGCCTTTCTTGAATGCTACCATTGGTGTTCTTACCAAAATTTAAAACCGAACATTTTCCAAAACAATCAAATTGTTCCCAAAAGCACTGTAACTGCTTCATCGCTACCCTTCCTGGAAACATTGGATCGCTCCTTGGAAATTCTACAATTCCATAAATTAAAAACATCACGGCGAATTCAAATTATTTGCGCCTTTCAAAACCTTCGATTAAACCTGACTCCTTTGAAAGGATATACAGTAAATTTGTCATTCTTTGTCTTGCCAGACTAACAACCTTCCCCATAGTAGTCAAATATAGGCTTGAAAGGGAAAGTACTATCGTTGCTTGCTTGCAAATAGCCCAAGTTCCAGCCGTATAACCCGTTAGCTGCGTCCTGGTCCATACCCACTTTAGGTGCTTCACGGGTTTTGCGTTGACACTCGTCACTGAATACTTGCTCAAATTCATTTTGTTAGGTGTTGGACTCTCGTCCTATTTACCTACACTTGTTCTTCAGTCCGAAACCCACTTCCCTTTCCTTTTCTCTTCATCTTCCCTTGGGGGTAGTGTTTAACCCTCGCCAAAACCTACCCATCTCCTTTACAGAGTTGAATCTCAGGATGTGGAGCATTTTCCACTCTATAAAAAAATTAGGATTTTTAAATCAAGGTACAGTAAAACCTCGATTATCCGTTCTAATGCCCGGGAAGGGGTGAACGGTGAATCGAAAAAAAAAACGGATAATCCATACTACTAATTTTAATGGACTTAAAAGCAGCTAAAATGCATGCCGTATAACATTAAAATGCAGTGTATTAAGCCCTCTTTAATACCGAAATATAGTACATTACGTTAAAGTACATTATTCCTCAATAATGGAATGGATAATAAAGTTTGTAACTGTTGAATTTGAATAGCATCCGTCTTCGGCACCTCGGCGTCTCCGAAAACCGTCAACGTAAATTAGTTAGTGGGACGTAAATCCAATAACATTATTATTATTATTGACATCAGGAGTACGCTCATTCAATTTTGGAGCGACAGTACATCGCTTTGTAAAAAGTCGACATTTTTGGTGACGGATAATCCGCAGAACGGTTTATCGAGGGACGGATAACCGCGATTTTACTGTATTATAGCTGAAGTGATTGCAACAAGTCATGACTTACATATGATGCATGAAGTGTTCACCAAGATGTGAGAGATTGCTATATGTAGACTGATGAAGGTCAAATACGGCCAAAACTTGCACCAGCGACATTGTGAAAACGTATAAAAAGTATTGTAAAGTGGAAACATTATCAAATCAATACAGACAAATAAAATTATGTATGTCATATACATTTAAAATACATGATTTAAGCACTCACTAATGCCAACTGCTCATTTTAGATATCCATTGCCAACTGTAAGACTAGTCTTGCTACAACAGAACAAACAAACAAGAGTTTTGTGTTGGACACGAAAGAGATAAGATGGATAACTAAGTAATGAGGTGCTAATTAATATCAGCCTGGGGCATGTGACTTGTGGTGATTTTGGTGTCAATTTTGCACCACTCTAATGGATTCTCAGCTGTTGAGGAAACATGAAGCAATTTACTGCAATGACCTCAAGAGTCGGTACAAACAAGAAGTGGAGTTGACCAGCAGACTGCAGAGCTTCAAAGATGGCAACGAGTTTTGCAGTGAAAACACTACAGGTATGTGACAAAGAGATTACATGTGCACAGCTTACTTTCTATTCGTGAATACAATTGGACTGCATTATGATATCTCAATAACTAAGGTACCGTAGCTCTAAGGTCAATATTTTGGTAAAAGGTACGAGCAACTATACAGGAGATTCTCGATGTAGTTTACAAATTCAATAAAGTGTAATTATTTATTGGAACCACTTAAAGGCTCAGTTTTATGTCATTACTTGGCAAAACACTTCAATTCTTTTTGACAAATCCATTACGGCTCAACGTGTGCACCATTTGTCATACTGGACACATCCCAACGGAAGGAGGGAGGTATGTACATGTAGAGTAGGGAGGGATGTACACCCTATCTTTCACAAAACCCCTCAGAAAGAAGTCCAGTGGTGTGTAATCTAGAGTTTTGGCGACCAGGTAATTGGTCCACCACGACCTCTCCCATTACCCGGGAAACGTTATCAAGTAATTCCCTGACGTCTGGCAGGAAGTGCGGCGAGGCACCATCTTGTTGCCAACACATGCGCCCATTATGGTCGTCTTCATCCAACTATGGAATAAGGAAGTTCTGTAGCATATCCAGATAAATGATGCCGGTGATGGTTCTCTCAGCAAAGAAGAGAGGTCCGTACACCGTCTCTCTCGTAACAGCGCAAAAAATATTCACTCTGGGGATGTCAAGAGCCATCTGCACGCGGTGCCCAAGTGGTTTTCCCGTAACCCAAATACGACAACTGTGTTGACTCAGTCAGAAAGGTGAAACGTTGTTCAAGAATGACTCATCACGGCTGATAAAATCGAACATGTCAATACAGAATTCATGTCGGGTATGTTTATCCGCTTCACTCGGTGCTTGAACCAAGGGCAGTCGGTATGCTTTCAAGACCAAATGTCGACACAACACATGCCAAATAGTGATCTGAGGGATACCAGTTTCGAGTGACAGACGCCATGTTGATTTTTCCGGACGAACCTCTCCCTAGCTATTTCCTCCACGTCGCCAGTCAGAGGTGCGGGACCTGAAGCCTTTGTGTGTCGCACAGAACAACCTGCTTCGATAAATGTCTGGTGCCATTTGTACATTGTTGGTCTACAACTGAGTGGGTCATTGCCAAATTCTGTGCGAAACCTCCGCTGTACACTCGTTGTTGACTTGATTTCTTCAAACCAGAACACGCACTTCACTCTTTCCGTACCATTGAAAGACGCCATTTCCAAAATGTGAGAGGCGGTGCGCGTGGCGGACAACTGTGCAACTACGCAAGTCAAAACTCGAAGTGTTTTGCAATATAATGACCTATAAACCAAGTCTGTAAGTGGTTCCAAAAAGTAATTACACATTATTGAATTTGTAGACTATATCAAGAATCACCCTGTATGCTTTAAACTACAGTAATTAGTTTTAGACATTTTTAATTTGTAAAGTTTTCATTTTTATTTAACTTTAAATGCATTTTTCACAGTTAAGGTTTGATGTTGGTTGGTTCCTTTCTGCATAACACGGTCCAATTACAGCATCCGGATATTGGTGGACTCTGCCGTGAATCTGCAACCGAGGTCACCTTAGGAACTCTGTGAACATCTAATCAAATTTCCTGATATAGGACTTGCCACAGAGAAACCTAACAAGGTGCCACGCCTACTTTATGACATGAGCTATCAAGTTAGATTCCGATTAGCCATATGGCTCTAGGCTGATCAATATATATCTCATGGTATTGGGTACTAAAGAGAGCTAGACAGCTCGGATGTGCTGGCATTTGAAACACACTGGCAGTATGTGCCAGTAGTAAGAGGTGGAACACCCGAAGATTGGAAACTGGGCTTCGAAAGCACCGTTTTTCAGCCCAAACACCCAATGGTTGACACTGTCCAGAAATTTCGTCCAAACCAATGCTGTTCACCATACAAAACAAACCTGACCTAGGGCTTACGCCCCAGGCCCCAGAGCAATCAGTAATTTTCGTCCAGACAGTCATCTAACCAAGTAGCGACCAATGGTTAAGTCGAGACATCCATTTTGGTTCATCAGTATTTTTTTGTCCATACAGTCACCAAACCTCGCTACGGGGAATTGTGGTAAAGTGAAGGTGGCACCATTGCCTCATACAAGCATTGTTTACAAATACTACACAAATACCCAATTTTTTTTTTTACATAATTATGTTACGTGTGTCGTCTGGTGTATTTTTTATCGGACATGTTGGCAACTACTAACGTCAATGAGTGAGCGCTCGCTACGGCTGTTTCACATACTAAATACGCTGACGAACACGGCAATAAACAATAAATGTATGTGATTTATCACATCAGTGCGGAGGTGATCAACACTTGCACTACTGTGTGTCTTTCCGACCTCGCCTCGTTTGCTTTCTGTTGCGCTCGCTTCGTTGAGGCTTAACATACAAAAACAAACCTAACCTCGAGCCAATTTCACCCCAGACAATCGGTCAGACAGGAGCCAATAGATTCTCGCTCACTACACATGGCCTGTGTCGTGTATCTTGTGTAACATACATTGGAAACTGTGACATGACGTCAATGTATACCCCTGTGCGAGTCTCTTGAAGTCTCTATCACAAGCAGTTGAGCAACGACAAGCTATGAACAAGAAATATCGACTTAAGTTACATACTTTCATTGCAGTAATGATAATGGATTGTAATTGTAATCCCGGAATATAAAATATGGTATGAAATCATGAAAATGACGTACATTACCTAAGTGTCCGTCCACGCGTTGCCGAGTGACATCCCTGCCGCTGCGCCGTCGTTCCCCCACTCCTTCTTCCCGGTGTTGCTTAGCAGTGGCCGAAATGAACGTCTTAAGTCAAACGCCTTAACCACTCGGCCACCCTGACAGTTACTGATTTAATTAGTCTTGTTGTTTTGTTTCAATTTTTTTTCAGTAACATTGCAGTTATCAGTATTGCAAACTGAGTGTTTAATATAGGGTTAAAGGCATTAAATAAATTACAAGCCTTACAGTAGTTGCATATAATGTATAACATGCAACATGTTATTCAAAATTTCAAATAGAGCTGTGCCTTGTTAACATTAAACTCTGTTGGTCATTAAAATAACTACTTGTAAAATAATTCCAGTGTCAAATCCTATTAGCAAATAGCATATATTAAATAATCATGCCATAAAACGAGAACTTAAAAATCATTTATTGTAGGAATACCTTTAATGGGATCACCAAACCTTCAAGTATGCAATATACATTCCAGATAGTGCTGTATTTTGGTCGATAGTGCCTCCAGTGCTTACATTAAATAGGAATACAGTAAACATATAATTTTTTTTATAAATCATAATTGTTTTCATAAAATACCATATAATAAATAATTTCACACCAACGAATGGCCATTTGAAAATGGTTTATTGTAGAAATATCTTTAATGAAACCTCCAAACCTTCAAGTAAACCATATGTGATGTACATTCCACATAGCTACATAACCGACAGTACATCGTGGTACCAATCTCTACCGCATTGCGCGCTCATTGTTTGTGTTGGATTTCTGTCTCATTACTAGAACTGTACTTACTGGTCAATAACCAATATAGTGGTCAAAGTGTTCCCCTGGTAGATAACCCATGTTTGGTTTGTCAATTTCTAATTGCAAGGCCAGTCAAGACCTAACAAAAATTAGTCTTAACGTATATATCCACCATCAACATCATATCATTAAACAAATGAAACCATCCTAAGGTATTTATTAAATTTAATTGCATTTTAGGAATCTTGCAAACATCTTGCAACCTTAAAGAGGAAAGTATAGACAGGAATTGTGAAAAGGAAACCGTTCAATCATTTAATGTCGTTAGTGTAAGGAACCTCAAGAGGTTATGAAAGTCTACGTGAGGGTGTGGTTTTTACAGCTGGATGCCTTTTCCTGACACCCACCTCAGAGACAAGTTTATGGGAAATGAAACTCAGCTATCATGTCGAATGTGAAGCTCCTAGTCTAGGAGAAAGTCATGTTGAGGTGTTTGTCTACAGGGAGTGTGGTAAACGAAACAACAACAACAACAACAACAAAAAGCATACATGTAAAGGGAATATTATGGAATTTTCGAGTACATGTAGTCAATGTTAATAAAAATTGGATAAATGTCATGGTTTGTACACCACTTGGCTAAATTCAGTAAATTTTAGTGAATTTTCATCTATATTCGTCTAATTTTATATGAATTTGAGGTAGTTTAAACCATGCTTAGGTAAATCAATGGAATTTCAATAAATCTGGTAGTCATTTGTTGAATTTTGCTGGAATGTTATGTCATTTGGTCAATTTGCGGAAAATGTAGTGAATTTTAGGAAAATTTAAGGTAAATCATGGGCAAGCACACTATTATTAGCTGAGTTTCTAATACAATTTTTGCATACCCTAGGACCAGTATTGCATTATAAGGCATGCCATGTGTTAGCGTTCTTAAAAGCCAGTGATATGAAACAAAAAGAGGTCTTTAATTCCACTCGTGGGCGTCATATCTAGTGTCATGTAGGTTGACGATCACGGAGTCCCAGCTGAGACCGTCATTGCTTCCACTAACTTGTGCTAGGCTCCTCTCTGTCTTATTTCCTGTCGACCACACTTGCTCAACTCTTGTTCTCTACCGACCCCATCATGATTAGGGTATCCGAGGCCTAGGGAGTCTCTTCCTTTTGCAACTTCATTGGCCCTTGTTTATTTATTTTTTCTGATATCCTACTAGTGTGAGGAGGCCGCCTTGCTTTTTTATTTTCATGTTATTTCCTGTCTTTTGCTCAAGCCCCCTCAAGAAGGTAGGGTGTATTTAGCCCCACCACTTGCGGTGCACTCTGCATATGGCTACACCCTCAAGGGCTGATCAGTTTGGAAGTTGGCGACCCCAAGGGATTTCTGAGCTGAGTCCAGTTTTCCTCCATTACCTCTGAGGCAGAGCCACTCCTAGTATACTTTTTATCTGCCTTTCATGGCTCTCCTTCCTTCCAACTCCCTCAATCCTTATGCTTGAGGGTTGAGGGCCATTTTTTATTCCTTCTGTCCTTTATTTGACCTATTGTTTTCCATTTCTTCTTCTAGTATATAGCTTAGATTTAATTTTCATCTTTACGATGACCCAAACCATTGAGGATCGCTGTAGAACGCTTCTCTCTTGTCCAAAGGACAGCATGTTGAATTCCTCACTGGCTCATGAATTTTATACTTTGTTCACTTAGTTCTCATGGCTTTGAAACTGGCTGTCTGTAACGTGATCATTATTCATTTTAACTTCAGCGTACTAAACTAATTTTAAATTAGTTAATTTTAAAATATTAATTATTTTAAATTAATTTTAAATTCAGATTTGTGTTTCATAGTAAACACAATTATTCTCCGTTTAAAACAAGCCATACAATTCTTTTTCTAACATGATAGCTTATACGTGGGCATGAAAAGTAGTATAATCATCAGCTAAGGATTCAATTTCCATTACCTACACCTCTCATGGTATGGCAATTCGTTAAACTATAGAAAACGTTTCTATATGTTCTGTTACATTATTATTTGACCATCTCACCATGTAGTGGTTGACCTACTTGGTTGTCAACCCTAAGGTCTTGGCTTCCAACCCCGGCTATACCATGACATTTATTTCAAGGTTGCAATAAGCTTCACTAAGCCTTTGTCAAACCTAACAACGATCTAGTCATGTGCAGAGCACGTCCGCTATCAAGCAAATGAGTAATATGAAACTTCCTGACAAGATCGCTGTGCTGTTATCACCAAAGCCAGTGTCTCTGTGCAGATTCAAGCCAGCGGTAGTAGACAAGCGTATGTTTGTTTAAAAAGCATCATGAATATAAGTCCACTGTGACCACAGAGGCCCCGGTTCGATTTTTTTTTCTAAAGCCTGCAACAGGGTAGACTGAGTCTTGACAGGTAAAACTTTTTGGGGTCCATTCGTGAACCATGGCAAGGGTTGGCCATTCTGACTTCTTCAACACCTCCAACCAATGCTTACTATTACTAGTGAGTTACCATTTTTTCTTTCTTCGGTTTTTCCCAATTAGTTTGAGTCGCCGGAGCCAACCAGGCTCATTTTGGTTTTGGCCCGGGATTTAAGGCCGAATGCCCTTCCTGACGCCACGTGATTTTTCGAGTGAAAATTCCAACCCCCGCTGTCACCGGGATTTGAACCCCAGCCGTCCGGGTAAAGACGAGCAGCTAAGCACCTGCGCCATCACGCTCCCCACAGGTTAGTATCTATACACACATTAATCCATAATTACCTAATAATAATAATAACAACAATCATCCTCCATACACATGTGCATTAAAGCATGGTTTCACAAAGATGCTTATGCTTTTAGGTGTATAACACATTTTTCCCCCATAACATGACTATTTACTGTTTTAGGGGTGAAATGACCTATCCAGGTAAAAGCGTATATCATGACCTATTTTTTAAGCCATTACACCTAATTTTAGGATTCTTCGTTTCCTAGATATGGATTTTTCAATTTGGGGGTTGTTTGCTTCCCCCTGCTATTTTTCATCAAAAACAAAAGATCTTAGGTTCATTTATCATTTTTAGGTGTTTAACACGTTTTTTTCCCCATAACATGACTATTTACTGTTTTAGGGGTGAAATGATCAATCGAGGTAAAAGCCCATATCATCCCCTATTTTTTAAGCTATCACACCTAATTTTAGGCTTCTTCGTTTCCGAGATAGGGATTTTTCAATTTTGGGGGGTAGTTTCACCCCCCTGCTATTTTTCATCATAAACAAAAGATCTTAGGTTCATTTATCATTTTTAGGTGTTTAACACGTTTTTTCCCCATAACATGACTATTTACTGTTTTAGGGGTGAAATGATCAATCGAGGTAAAAGCCCGTATCATCCCCTATTTTTTAAGCTATCACACCTAATTTTAGGCTTCTTCGTTTCCGAGATAGGGATTTTTCAATTTTGGGGGGGTAGTTTCACCCACCTGCTATTTTTCATCAAAAACAAAAGATCTTAGGTTCATTTATCATTTTTAGGTGTTTAACACGTTTTTTCCCCCATAACATAACTATTTAATGTTTTAGGGGTGAAATGATCAATCGAGGTAAAAGCCCATATCATCCCCTATTTTTTAAGCTATCACACTTAATTTTAGGATTCTTCGTTTCCGAGATAGGGATTTTTCAATTTTGGGGGGTAGTTTCACCCCCCTGCTATTTTTCATCAAAAACAAAAGATCTTAGGTTCATTTATCATTTTTAAGTGTTTAACACGTTTTTTCCCCCATAACATAACTATTTACTGTTTTAGGAGTGAAATGATCAATCGAGGTAAAAGCCCATATCATCCCCTATTTTTTGAGCTATCACACCTAATTTTAGGCTTCTTCGTTTCCTAGATATGGATTTTTCAATTTTGGGGGGGGGGGGTAGTTTCACCCCCAAACAGGGAATGTTGCCCCAAGTGCTAGGACCCCTCATACAAGTCCCTAGCATGATTGGTTCGCGAGATATGAACAAAAGTGTAGTTAGGCCCTTTCGACAAAAATGAATCATACATTCAAAAACGGGGCGTCACCCCCAGGTTAGAATACTGCCTATGGCAAAATCCCATGAGGGGTTCAGTAAATATTAACAAACGTATAGTTAGGTCCTTTTGACAAAAGCCGTCCGTGCGCGCACATACAAAAAAATATTACTATTTCAACCCCCGGGTAAGGGTAGTTTTTATTTTAGAGTGAATATGCCCCGTCCATAGAAAAGGGGATTTCACCACGAGTCCTACAACACCCCATAGGTTTAAATCCGATTATTGGTTAGCGAGATAGTAAAAAGCCGATGACCTATTAGGTTTTTGGGGTTTATTTCAATACATATTTAAAAAAAACATTCATTTATAAATCATCATTTAAAAAGCCCGCTCTTTTACAAAAACCGCCAAGTTCGTAGGTATACAAAAATAAATTACTATTTCATCCCCCGGGTAAGGGTAGTTTTTATTTTGGAGTGGATATACCCCTTCGACAGAAAAAGAGAGTTCACCACGAGTCCTACGACACCTCATACGTTTAAATCCGATTATTGGTTAGCGAGATAGTAAAAAGCCGATGACCTATTAGTTTTTTTGGTTTATTTCAATACATATTAAAAAACTCATTTATAAATCATCATTTAAAAAGCCCGCCCTTTTACAACATCCCCAAGTGCGCAGGCGTACAAAAAAACATTCATCGCCATAATGTCAAAAAACACATGTTTACCCCAAATGCCTTTTCCCAATTCCATCCATTTTTTAAAAATAACCTCACCATCATCTAGAGCGGAAAAAATACCATCTAAACGACCCCTCACTCGACCCTACTCCTCTCCCACCACCTAACCCTTTCCCAACATAGGCATACATATTCAAGCACGAGCGCGACTTAAGGAAACCAACACTACTCCACTACTCGCGAATGACCTTTTAGTTTTGGTCGTTTCATTAAATAAAGAGGCTATAGGAAAGTAGGGGGCATTTCTACCAATGCTAGGACACCCTGTATGTTCAAATCCCATGATTGGTTCGCGAGATATCAGGTTCGGGGCCGCTACGAGGGTGGCTCAATAAAAAGTGGAGCAGCTCTCTCCTTACCCCACTACTGTCGCCATTTTAGGTCGTTGTTTCGAAGAAAAGGGGATTCCAGCTATTCATGCCAAGTCTGATGCTGATCGTCTCATCGTGACAACAGCGATCAAGGAAGCAGAGAAGGGAGGTCATGTGACAATTGTTGGAGAGGATACCGATTTGTTGGTATTTCTTTCGAGCCTTGCAGAACGCGATAGATACTTCTATATGCTTGTGCCACCATCAAAAGCCCATCCGAAGAAACTCTTTGGCTCTACGGAATTGCAGAAGGCTCTTGGGGACATGACCGACAATCTTCTCTTCCTCCATGCCATGTCCGGTTGCGACACAACTTCGGCTGCCTCCAGGAAGGGGGTACACGCGTTCAAGACCTTAAACGATAACCCAGGTCTTCGCCAAAGAATTGCTGTTTTTAACAGCGCAGACGCTGCAGTGGAGGAGATCGTGAAGGCAGGGGAATAATTTTTCGTAGCGTTATACGGAGGTAGAACTACAAATAGCCTAAACAAGACAAGGTATAGTCAGTACCTTAAGACCTTTGCCAAACAACGTCTCCATGCAGACTTCGACCTCTCAAGTCTTCCACCTACATCATCAGCGGTATCTTGACAGCATAGCCTAAGAGTTTACCACCAAGTGCAGGAATGGCGCGGAATCTCTCTTCCACCTACAGAGTGGGGATGGAAGAAGAACAGAATCGGCAAATTTTCACCGATTCCAACAGAATCTCCTCCCGCACCAGACTTCCATCTAAACCTCATCAGCTGAGAGTGCAAGACATGATGCGGCAGCAGATCTTGCAGTTGCCGAAGACAAGGTCTCTCCTCTTCATCAATGTGCAGCAATTGCACTTGTGATGGTTGTTCTAACATGCCAGAGCCAGATACTCTTGACGATATGTTATGTGAGGAACAGGAGGACAACCCCGAAGAATTGCCATGCAGATCCTCGCCACCTCTTCGCCGCAGAGTAGACTCTTCTGAAAGTTCAACCTTACCAATGAAAGGCGTCAAGATTAAGGCAAGTGTCACGTTTTTTTTACCAACACATGACCAATATTAAACGCGTACGATATAATTAATAGTTGGCCTTATGCCTTTACAGGCACACCGCACCACAGCGCCCCGTGGCAGCAGAATATCCTCTTTTCCGAGTTTTTCATGTTTGTACAAAATAAATTTTAATGAGCTTAAACGTTAGTGTGTCGAAGGTGTGGTATAAGATAGCAAATAAGCAAATAGCTGCTTAATTTATTTTCTAATAGTAACGTTTATCATTCCTTTTCTATATAAATATAATATACGTAGTTAAGGAAGAGAGTTTTAAAGCGCTAAGTTACTGTATTAACAAATTAATTATTGTGTTTTCTAATTATTTATTAGGTTATAAGATGCTATCCTTCTATATAAAAGTGTCAAATTTGGACTTATCATTAAAAGAGGGGCATAGTTGCGCCTAAAGAATATGTTTACATCACCAGTTGCACCGGCTTTGAGAAGTCCCCCTTCGCAGCGCGCCACCCCTCGAGTAGCATGCGCATGTTTGACAACTTCTCACACCCGTAATTTTTGGTTTACGAAAGTGCTGATTACATATTTTTCTGCGTTTTGATGTGCTTAACAACATTTATTTCAGTACTTTTTTCAATCCCATGATAGTAAAAGGTGAAAAATCTACATTGAACATCAAGATGGATTTTAACGCTTCCCTATGAGAGTTTATTTAAGTGATTTATGACAACTATTTTGATTGTTATCTAGGTTAAGTAGTGTCAAAATGATAGCATGATTTCTGGAAAGTTATCCTGACCAAACCCCATGACCCTATCACCCTTAGGTACCGAGTTATGACGTTCAATGCGATGCTGGATACGAAATCCAAGATGCCGGCCATTTTTCCAAGATGGCGGCATGTTCCCCAAGAGGGATTTTTTGGGACTTTTAGTATTTTGATCCAGGCTATTCCAGGAACCTCTCCACCAATGTTTAGCTTGATAAACTAATTTTCCTCACTTTACCATATTCTTCTTACACTAAAAGGATAACTACTGTATAGATAGCTATAGAGGACTTCAGTTTCAGGGCTTTAGGACAGAGTGGTCATGTAACCTCTATGTGGACTAACCGGATTCATTTTTATTATTCTTATTATATTTACATAATTTAGCACATATTTTCTGTGCAGCAGTGATAATGGACAGTAACGACTCCCAGAATATCAAATAAGGCCATCGGCTGCAAGAAATGTATTAATTATTATTAAGGCCCGGAAGTTCATACAAATTCATATTTTTGCATATTTATGCTTATTTTGGCACAATGCAGCATATTTTTCTCCCTTGCCTGATTGAGTGCATATCTCTGCTTGAGAAGGGCGTATATCGTAATTTCCTATTGATTTGAAGCACTTTTAGTTACATCATGTTCCTAAAGTCGTATATTTCGATTCGGACTCACTGAATCTCTTATTTGTATTATATGATGATTAGTAGTTTGCACTGTCTGTGAGGAAGAATAGAATTCTCCAACGGTAAGAATTTACGGAAGGTAACCCTTTCTATAAAATTCTTAAACTACTGAAATTAAGCACCTGAATTAATAGTCGGGAACATTTCTGGAGATGATGTAATTGAAAATCCACGGCCTGTTTCTTGTCGACCGACCGTGTCAGGGATGGAATGAATGAAGCCCCCATCTAGCAGCGAGGATATGAACTGTGCCGGCTGCCGAAGCTTGTCGCACTCCTCTGGGGCAATGATTAAATGAATGACAAATGAAATTGGAGAGTGTTGCTGGAATGAAATATTGACAGGAAAAACCGGAGTACCCGGAGAAAAACCTGTCTGCCTCCACTTTGTCCAGCACAAATCTCACATGGAGTTACTGGAATTTGAACCACGGACCCCAGCGGTGAGAGACCGGCCTGCTGCCGCCTAAGACACGGAGGCTATAGATGATGTAGTCAATAGATGTTTACTCCTCCGCTGTCTGAGACCCGCCCAGCCGTCCCAAATATGAACACGACTTATACAGCCAAAAGTCCACCTGTTTAAGCCATTTTAACATCATGGACCGTATTGCCAACCCCACGCATCTGGCAGACCAATAATGGTTAGGTAGTACGGTCCGAAACGCCCCTGTTTTTTGTCACACACAGTGGGGGTAGTCACGCATCAATAATCTTTATCCAGGCCAATGGTTTGCCTTTTATTTCATTATTCACGTGTCCCGTAGTGTCTGACGTCAATGTAACATGGCGCTGAGATCGTAAAATGAACACGAACAAAAATGCTTTATTTACGTAATTAAAGAAATATTTCCGGTGCAGCAGTGAGAATTCGAATAGAAATCAACTTCGACTCCGAGAAAAGTATGTGAATCGTAAATAACATATTTTCAATAATCTGCCTTGTGAAAGTTATGAAAAGGGAGGAGTACTGCTCTCAACAATTAAAAAATGTTCAGTGACTCAACATTTGGAAACTGCCAAACATAAGCAAAATGTTGTAAAAAAAATTAAAATAAAAATCACATCAATTCAGTCCTTGTTAACAAATAATATTAGTTGCCCTGCAACCAAACTTAGTGAATTTTCTCAAGACCTGTTTGAAGCCTTAATTGCACCAAACATTCCATAGTGGAAACTGTTTACCATGGGCATGAGACAGGAACCTTACTTTTACAGTTTCACTTAGATGGTAAATGATAATATATGATTTCCATGCATTTTCAGGGGTTCCAGGGGACAATATCAGATGAAATTCCCGTTCATTATGACTAATATACTGGAAATATGTGCTAAATTACATAATTATGTGTGTTTCTTTCTTGTTGAATTTGAACTACGGCCGGGCGAGACATGATGAGAAATTGAAGTCACAGCAGTGTGCCCGACATTAAGATATAAAATACACCACCACTAGGAGAATCTGGAGGAGTTAGGCTGTAACCGTTGTCAAAACTATTGATCTGGACGCCTTAGGCCTGTAACCATTGTCGAAAACTATTGATCTGGACGCGTTAGGCTGCAACCATTGTCTAAAACTATTGGATTGGACAAAACGAAGGTTAGAATGGTCGGGTTAGGCGAGACCTTTGGCCTCGGGAAGCTAGCGGGGCACGGTTGACAGAAAAAAAAAATGATCTGGATGCGAAGGCCGCAACCATTGATCTGGGCTCGTTAGGCTGTAACCATTGGATTGGACAAAACGAAGGTTAGAATGGTCGGGTGTCGGGAAGCTAGCGGGGCATGGCTAACAAAAAAAAACTATTTATCAGGACACGTTAGGCTGTAACCATTGATCTGGACGCATTAGGTTGTAACCATAGACTGTAACCATCGTCAAAGACCATTGGATTGGGCGAAACGAAGGTTAGAAAGGTCCGGTGTAGGGCTAGTGGGCCACTGTTGACCCAAAAAACCATTGGATTGAACGTGTTGAGATTGGTGTTCTTTTGTTTTACAAAACCGCGTATATCAGTGCCTTATGCATGGGGTTGGCAATATTGTTTTAACGCCGACACAGCTGGAATATTTACTATATAAGTCGTGTTATAATTTGGGAAAGGGGGGGGGGGGTTATAGACAGCCGAGGAGTGAACTACATCAATTTTGAATCCTCAGAAAAAGTATTTAATGCAAATTTCAGAAGTTGTTATTTTTTTCCCCCTGGGTTCATGTATCCTGCACTGTTACCAAAAACACTTCAATCCAGTCCTTGTTAACGAATGCTATTAGTTACCCTGCAACAAACTTAGTGAATTTTCTCAAGACCTGTTTGAAGCCTTAATTGCAGCAAACAATCATGGTGGAAACTGGTAGTTAGCCTATATTTTCAAAATAGAAACACTAAAGAATACGGAGTGCTCATAATTGCCCTAGTTATTTCCTAGTGCATATTGTTTGATACGTGATGCATATTTAATAATTTATTAGTGCATGAACTTCCGGGCCTTAAGTAGACTCTTATCATTAGTAGTCGACCGTTACGGACTTATGGCTACAATACATAATAAGGACCTTACACATATTTATCAGGGCTTCGCGAGCATTCGCAGTACATCTAATCTTCAGAACAATTTGAAGGTCGTAATAACACTCACCCACCATCCAACAAATAATAAGCAATAAACTTTCATTAACGAAAGTGTGATCATGGCTTGCTATCCCTTACGTTTGAGCTTGCGTAAAGAACCTCAAATAAAATAATAAAGCCATACATCCTTAATCTTAAAATATTACAATCCGCTTATGATATCAACAATTGTATACAAGGTTAGAGTGAAATGGTTGTCCTAAAAACCTTTCGCGCATTTCTAAAACCTTCTTACGTTCCAAAATGCAAACGAATGCACTGCAATAATGACATCGCCTATCTCAGAAACTTTTACGCATTTTCTATCATGCCTCTCTGGAAAGAGCTTTCCAAATTGTTTGAGAACTTAATTTCCACTGTACTAATGTCATTACCTTAACCTAACATTCTCCATTCTTCTTGTCAATTTTGCGCACTGCATACTAGCACAAAATAACAATTTAAAGATGTCTGCGGCAGTATTTTCTTTTCCAGAATTGAAACTTAACTTAAAGATGGCTGCAGCTCTTTTTCATTGTATCGTATACAGTCAAAACCAAAGATTCTCATGTCAAAGATATGCCCTTCAAGATTCTCTCTGGGGCACTAGCCCGATCACACGTTCCGACCAATGGGAAGGGCGTATGAAACGCCCACTCTGAGGCTTCTAGCTTTTCAATACAGGTAGGCTATTTACACCAAATTGAGTTTTATGTTCTTATTGGTGTTGAGGCATTCAACAGTTTTTAGGCCTAATTTCGAGCACAGTTACTTTCACTCATTGGTCGTACACATTTTGATATTCAAGAATACGAACCTCAAAATTAATAATCAGAACAATTAAAAAAAGACGCATCTTTGCACAAAAATACGGTATAACCTATACGTTTCGGTACCGTACGGTATTTTCTTTGTGGGGGGTAGAAACTTTACGATTAGCCTCGAATTGATTAATTACGTAGGCCTACCATAATTATTGACCGACAGCCGTTTGATAATTTGGGATTTCCAGAGGAATGATTTTTATATTTTTGGTATATAGTGTAGGCCTACACATGCTGAGATTAGAATTGAAGAGTTTTTTTTAATAACTTATCACTAATGTTATTACGTTTCCAACGTTGCATAACCGGAGCGCGATAAAAACCAGGGCCAAAATAAGGTTTAGCTATGCACAGTGCCTTATGAAAGTCACAGAACACTGAATACGAGCTAAGGTTACGCCCACTTTGGTTGCAGCGCTTGGTTTCACTCATACGAGCTCAGGGCATCTTCTCTTATTCTTTCCTCCATGCAAGCAAACTGAGTCCACTTCCTGCCTGGCGTAGCGGGGAGAGGGGATACATGGAGGAATTCGTTGTCATAGCAACGTAAATTACCAAGCGGGCGATTTCTGCTGAGTCCAAACGAGTTCAGGAGCCATCTCCCGGCGAGAAGAGGAACTTAGTTGTGATGGCAAATCATTGAGTGCTCCCTAGCGGCAAGCAGATAGATCATTGCGATTGCAGGAGGACAGTGGAGGGGCGGCGTCCTTGAGTCTGATATCACGGGCCGCCTATGCAGATGAAGTAAATTTGGAAGATGAAATGCCAAGAGAACTTGAGGATGTTTCCATTGCAAAAAGAGACTGCCGGTATATTTTGGTTTAATGCAAGTCTGGAAAAAGTTGGCAAAATTTAGTTGCAAAGGTGATTGAAAAACATGAGAAGTCAGAAGAGTTTGAAGTTAAATATTTAAAGAAAATGCAGAAAACTGAGCACTTTGTCATGCATGAGGACGCAGTGATCTTCTCTATCCCTTTACAGGATGTGATATGTTAACTGCCAACACCAGTACCAATCGGAGGAACTAGCCGCAGCACGAACTTTTTACGTTTTTCAGTTGAATTTTCAAGCTATAACATTGTGTAAATGAGATTCACTGAAGTGTCCCCTGGTAAAACATGTAGTGTCCCTAGGTACAGTACAGGTATGTTCTAAGGGACAGTGTGCAACATGGCACAAATGACTATATAACTTTTGCACCATACAAACTACAGAAAAGTTATGTTCACACTTTGTGTATGAAACTTCATTATTAATATAATAGTAAGTACGAAACATGTAATTATGGAAATGTAATTTTAAAAAAATATTTCTTTCCAATACGCCGAAGTTCCTCAGTTTGGTAAATAGTTTGATGTTGTTGATTCATTTAGGAAATTTGCAACTTGCAGCCACGTTTCTTTGGGTGTGTAGGGACACCTTGTTTTATTTATTATTGGAATTAAACACAATGTGTAAGTTACAGAATTATTACATTACAGATATCATTGACATTCGTCCTTTGCAAAGTGCGAGATTGGCATTGTTCTTTGTGTACATTCAAATAGGTGATACTGTGTGCAGGGGTCACAGCTGCATTGACTGTCGGCGTTGTGGTAAAGTTTCCTGTTGCTGATTTTATGGTGGAAGCCGTGTATTGCTCCTCGGGTGTAGAGCAGTGGCGTAGCTAGACCTGAGGGGGCCCCGGGGCAAGAAGTTCAAATGGGGCCTCCTCACTATCTTTTGAAAACCTGACCCAACTGCAGATCTTTAATATTAATAATGTTTGAAGATAAGAACTTATTACAGTGACTGTCTTCTCGAATTCCCCCTTGCGACTTCCCTTTCTCTAGAAATATATAATGTATACTTTGGCTGTTGGCTCCATAAAATGTCCTAAACAATTATGATATATAATAGCTATAGCTTTTCAATTTGTGAAATTGTGATATTGTAATAAGAAAACTACGTCTACACAAATATCAATTAGAAAAAGAAGAAATCTGCATGTTAATAATATATATTAAATGTACACATATTTGTTCTTTTATTACTGACAATAATGAAGCTAGAATAGAAACCCAAAGGAAACAGATAGGATCGTCTATGAAGTACTAGGCTTAAGAAATAAAATACATGCCTGTTCGAAAACTCAAAATTATAAATGTATTATACAAATGCCTTGAAATAAAATAAATCTATAAATTTTTACTCATTTTTTACAAAAAAAATGAGTTATTATTATTATTAAACAAACTATTTAAAAAAAACTTATCAACTAACCTAATTTACACAAAACTTTTTTTCTTACTCTTTGCATCTGCAAACATGTTAATTATATGTGAGAAGATAAGATTTCGAGCTCTTTCATTTTCAATCGATAAAAGGGCCAACCTACTTAAACGTTCTTGGCTCATTGTGCTTCTTAGGTAGGACTTGATAATTTTCAGCTTGGAAAAAATCTTTCTGCTCTAGCCACTTTGATAGGTAACTTACAGTCAAGAATATAAAACAAGCAGTACACACGTCAGGATAGTTTGCAACTAGAATGTGATTTTCAATGTAGAGGAGGTCTATCAGTTTGCTTAACAGTCGACATTTCTTAATTTTAAAGGAAAAAGATGCACGCACGCTGGAAATTTGTGAAGGAAATGTTGGCGACACATCATCAGAAAAAGTCTCGGCGAAACCTTTTGCCTCTTTAATCAGTTCGTCATCTGAGGTTCAAGAAATAAGGTTGAACAACTTTGTAGGCATTAATAACTGACTTCATGCCTTCAAATCTGCTGTTTAACTGAGCCATAATTGTATCAATCATGGGGTAAAACACAGATATCCAAAATCTAGTTTCAGGATTGATAAATCGGTGGTATACACTAAGTTCATCAAAATGCTTTTTAACTTGCTTTAGTCTTTTCTCAGAAAACTCACAAGGTATTCCACACTTGGGGCCCATAAATCAAGCTTCTTTTACAAGGTCCTCAAATTAATTTCTTATTTCTAGAACACCTAAGAGACATCACCTAATAGATCAAAAGCTGAAACAATATCCGTATTTTCAGTTTGGAGACATTAGGATACGATGCTCAGTTGCTGCAAAATCCTTGTTTATACAACTAACGGAAGCACAAATTCAAAAC
This sequence comes from Meconema thalassinum, assembly GCA_946902985.2. NCBI lineage: Eukaryota > Metazoa > Arthropoda > Insecta > Orthoptera > Tettigoniidae > Meconema > Meconema thalassinum. The sequence goes on from OX336397.1 coordinate 6,523,526, forward strand.
ATCCAATTTGATTCTTCAATCCTATTGCATCATTCCTTTCTTTTGCCTTACTACTTGTCTAAATACGTTTGATTAGCTCTCTCAATACATCGCCAAACCTCTCCTTTAAAGAAAGAATTGTTTCGTACCTTCCCGACCATCTTGTAGGGTTGAGTGTTTTTAACGTTATGTTTGCATTTTCAGATGCATCTTGCAGCCCCAGCCAGTGTTCGATACTGTGTCCAAAAATTGTTGTAGACATTTTGTACATCCTCAAAAGACTGTGATATTTCACGATTGGCTTCTACAGCGTCGTTCAACACCAGATTTAAATTGTGACTTGCACAATGTACGGTACAAAATATGCATGTGGCGCAAATTCTTGAATCTTTTTCTGCACTCTATTGTATACTCCACTCATTACGCTTTCGCCGTCATAACTTGGGCCACGGCATTTTTTCAATTCAAGACCTTTATCTTTAATAGATTCCACTATTTTACTTGCCAAACCAAATGCACTTTGATCTTTAACTTTTGTAAAAAAAAAAGTAAACGTTTCGTAAATCTTTATTTCTTTGGGTTTATTTTTTTCATCATTTACCACTTTGACATAGGCCTACCTGAAAACTTAACTTAACTGATCAACTTTACTTATATCCTGAGTTGTATCCATACTATCAGAGAAAGAAGAAGAGCTCTGTATTACATATATGATTTCTTTCAGTACTTGATTTGCCATCAAATAAATAACTTCATTTTGGATGCTAGGGTTTAATTGGTATACACTTTTTGCTGGCTTTTGCAAAAGGGTTTTTAGTACAGGGTCATAGTCAGACAGAAGTTCTATTATGGCCAAGACATTTTCTTTATTTGGATCTTCCATTTTACTACTTCTTCCGAAGAAAGCAAGGTTACAGGTGGCCAAAGTTAATGAAACATTAACTATTCTTTCTACAACGTTCCTCCAGTAATTTTTCTCTTCTTTTGACTGTTTTTCTAAAGCATCAATCATTGGTTCATCATTCCTCCATTTCTCAAATATAACACAAGAAAATATGTGGTCATCCGATTGTTCATGAGTTTTAATTCTATCAGAAAGATGTTTCCAGTCGTTTAGTCCCGTACTACCGAAAATGTTCTCTAAATGTTGAGGGAACAGCCAACATAGTTGACAGTAGACTCAGTCTAACTTTTGCGAATAGCCAGAGTATGTTACATTTCATCCCAGAACCTGTTATAAAACTCTAGTAATTAGTTGAAAATGATCTTTTACTTCCTCGTTCATCAGGCTGTTTGGGAAAGGGACATCGAGCTTGACAAGGTCCAGATGCTATGATAAACCTTTTCATTTCTCGATTATTGACGGGACTGGGAAATTCAATTTTGTCTTGCAAAACATAATTTTCAGCGTGTCCAGTTGCAGTCGAGCTTACTGCGTCCTTTTTATTATTGACTGGCTGATCAAGACATGAAAGACTACTATGAGTGGTCGGAGCATCGATTTTATGTACTTCAGATTGTTGATGAGCGTCAACATCTGAAAAATATACATACCGTAGTGAATTATATTGAGCAATACAATTTAGTGTAGTGGTTTATAGTTGATTGCAGTGTTTTATTTGTAGAAACAGATTCAACTAACTGTTGAACTAAGCCAACTAAATGATTATTGGTTGGTTAACGGGACAAAAAGGCTGTGTAACCAATGATGGTCGTCCGTTGAAACATAACCAACTACACTACTGTACTACTCTGCAGGCTACTGTGCATTGCTGTAGTGTGATGTCGCAGTGGAGGGGGAAGGGGTGGAACGATAAGTCATGGTCATGCGCTGAATGGGGAACAATGCATGGTCTGTCCAGCGCCTGGGTCGGGCGCCCGGCTATCAAAATAATACTCATAGAATACCACACAAATGGATGGATATATCTTACATACAGATTGCTCTGAACGTGACTAGTTTCTAAACACAAGTTTAGACGCGTAGTTCAGTACAATTGGGGCCTTAGAACTAGATTGAATTCTTAAATATGTTTTCTAGTACTACTTTTATTATTATTATTTATTTATAATATTTCTTTTAGGGAGCCTCCGTGGCTTAGGCGGCAGCGCGTCGGCCTCTCAACGCTGGGTCCGTGGTTCAAATCGCGGTCACTCCATGTGAGATTTGTGCTGGACAAAGCGGAGGCAGACAGTTTTTTCTCCGGGTACTCCGGTTTTCCCTGTCAAAAATTTCATTCCAGCAACACTCTCCACTATCATTTCATTTCATCTGTCATTCATTTAATCATTGCCCCAGAGGAGTGCGACAGGCTTCGGCAGCCGGCACAGTTCATATCCTCGCCGCTAGATGTGGGCTTCAATCATTCCATTCCTGACCCGGTCGGTCGACTGGAAGCAGGCTGTGGATTTTCATTTCATTTCTTTTAGGGTTTGGGGGCCCCCTAACCTCGAGGCCCCGGGGAGGTGCCCCGCTTGCCCCATTGTAGCTACGCCCCTGGTGTAGAGGTGTCGTAGTTCATAGCCGGCTGATTTCCATTCCTGCTCCTTCATGGCTGGGGTGCGGTAGGTATCTGGGCTCTTTCTTCCAGAAACTTGATGCATGCTTGTGTTTGAATCAGGTTGTGCTATAATATTAGGTCTTCTATAACTTGTTTTATTACGGTACGTTGGCTGTATTGGTGTGTATTGCAATATAAGTAGCCATTCTTCAGTGTTGCCTAAGAAAACAACTATTGAAGTCTTTTCAGTCGATCAGAACGCATTCGCCCAGATTAGATTGGGCGGGGAATAACAATAAAGTGCCTGAAATAAATTATTAGTTTTCTTGATAAAACACTTCTCACAAAAAATGGGGGCTCAATTGAATGAGTAGTTCCGTTCGTCAAGCACACATCATCAGATATACTCACTTAGTTATTGTTGTTTTAAGGGGCGGAACAGCGAGGTCATGGACCCCTCTATGCTCACGTAGTTATCTACAGACGCGAGTAAATATAATAATTAAGATAAATCTTGCAACCAGAGTTCTGCTGAGTTATGTTCGTGCCCTGCGTAGACCCTACATTAATTTACAATATTTAATTGTCTAGGATACACAGGTTAAAAACTGTAACTAGGAACTTCTTCATAACGACTATGATACAAGCTACCCGGTAACAGTATTTATAAGTTGGTAAGGATAAATACAACTTTTAGTCCCTTCCATTCAATGTTGGTTCAATGAGGAAAAATTGAAGTATCTCTTTTGAAGTGGGTTCCTTATAACACGGTGCGGAAGTATTGACTTGCATTTTCCGAGATTCACTGTATCCAGTTACCACCTATTTCTGGAGTTGACTTCCACTTTGATAGGTTTGTAATGTAATTTAGCTTCGGACAATCCCGTCTGCCCCATCAAATTGTGTTGAGGTTTGTGTGTAGCCTACTTAGGAATAGAGAAACCAATTATACGATGCTTCATTTCACTGCTCCACAAGCTGGCACCAGTAATTCCTCATCGTGTCGCAATTATAGTCACTAATATTTTGCTCGATATTCTGCCCTAAGTTATATCGTATAAAGTCGAGCGTCATTGTCGAATAAGTTTTACCGTTAGCCTCTTGTTCTCACTGTGCACCTGGAGGGATATATTCACAGTGGCCTAACTTGCATTCAGAGTCTGAAAATATCTCATTTGATGTGTTATATATGATAATCATTCGGCGTATTTGTATAAATACGGCTCCTAATAATTCTCGAGTGCACTTTGTGTGTTCTAGTTTGCTGAACATCATGGAGCAACAACCAATCATTAAGAGAGAGCCTGAATGGTTTGTCGATACTGACGAATTCCCTAATATTGTAAGTTGTATTTAATGTACATATTGTGTAACATAAGATGTGCATAACGAGGAACTTAATACTTGCTACCAAAGAGTAGGCTTGCTACTGTTATTCTGTCTGTATGCTTTACATTGGTTCATACTTTTGTGATAACTTCTAGGATTCTAGGACTACATACAGCAATCTGCTGGATGAGTCTGGTGGTCTACTTGAAGACGACAGCAAGGTCATCAAAGTGGAAAACCAAATTCAGGTGATCATTGGTTCTTATAATAATCTGCAAGATTTTATCATAATTTGAACGTTTTGATTATTCAGTGTTGCTTATTTTAGCTGGTAACAATTGCTGATGTTATTGTATTCATACTGCAGGTTCATTCTACTGGCAACCTGGGTATTATTGTAGGCGAATTCGTTGGTAACAGTAGGTAAATATTGGTAATGGAGGTTTACTCTTCTGGCACTCTGGGCCCTGTTGTTGGGGAAGTACACACCACATGCTGTGCTAAGAGTAGGTTATTTATCGGTAATGAAAGTTAACTCGGCTGGCATAATTGTGAGAGTTAGACACACAACCTTAATGATAACTGTTTGGAGCAAAATCCATCATTCCAAAACGGGATGTAAACTTAACTGTTTTTAAAATCTGAGGTGTATGTTCATAGAATCTAAACCAGAAGAAGTTAGCCGGTTCCCTTCTTGGAGAATACCTTGTAAATTGTCCTACCTGTGATTGTCAATATGACTTGGTTCGACCGTTGATGACACACGTTAGTTGTTAGCTGTGACTGTCTGTATATCGTTGGTCCACCCATCATGACAGCCTCCAATGGTACAAACATATTGTTAATTTGGTGGTGACGATCTCCCAGTTCTTCTCAGAGAGTTGAATGGAGGAGGAAAAGGTTTGTGGTCCATTTAGGACTGGTACGCAGTCTCCCAAGAGATGGTGTATGGCGGTGTTCCTCAGCCATAATTAGACTGGCACATAGTCACCCTAGAGATGGTGTATGGTGGTGTGTCTCAGCCATAATTAGACTGGCACATTGTCACCCTAGAGATGGTGTATGGTGGTGTGTCTCAGCCATTATTAGACTGGCACATAGTCACCCTAGAGATGGTGTATGGTGGTGTGTCTCAGCCATTATTAGACTGGCAGATAGTCACCCTAGAGATGGTGTATGGTGTTGTGCCTCAGCCATTATTAGACTGGGACATAGTCACCCTAGAGATGGTGTATGGCGACGTGCCTCAGCCATTATTAGACTGGCACATAGTCACCCTAGAGATGGTGTATGGTGGTGTGTCTCAGCCATTATTAGACTGGCACATACTCACCCTAGAGATGGTGCATGGTGGTGAGCCTCAGCCATTATTAGACTGGCACATAGTCACCCTAGAGATGGTGCATGGTGGTGTGCCTCAGCCATTATTAGACTGGCACATACTCACCCTAGAGATGGTGCATGGTGGTGTGCCTCAGCCATTATTAGACTGGCACATAGTCACCCTAGAGGTGGTGTATGGTGGTGTGCCTCAGCCATTATTAGACTGGCACATAGTCACCCTAGAGATGGTGTATGGCGGTGTGTCTCAGCCATTATTAGACTGCCACATAGTCATCCTAGAGATGGTGTATGGTGGTGTGCCTCAGCCATTATTAGACTGTCACATAGTCACCCTAGAGATGGTGTATGGCGGTGTGCCTCAGCCATTATTAGACTGGCACATAGTCACCCTAGAGATGGTGTATGGCGATGTTCCTCAGCCATTATTAGACTGGCACATAGTCACCCTAGAGATGGTGTATGGTGGTGTACCTCAGCCATTATTAGACTGGCACATAGTCACCCTAGAGCTGGTGTATGGTGGTGTGCCTCAGTCATTATTAGACTGGCACATAGTCACCCTAGAGATGGTGTATGGTGGTGTGCCTCAGCCTTTATTAGACTGCAGTCGGCAATTTCGTTGAGAAAAGCTCTTTAACTGTCGCCTATATAAATATTCATATTCTATATTTGTTGCCACATTGCCTAATCTCGACAATGTCGAAGGACCATGAATTATGTCTTAAATGTGAATTGGTAAGAAATTTCAAGTACCTGCCACTTCATATGAATGTATTTATCGTTCGTATTAAAATCCTCCCTGCCTTAAGTATCCTTGATGTGAATATTGCTTTAATCTGGTCACAAGAGGGTGAAACAAACAAGGATTTGTGCGGGATTTTTGAACACAACATTATTCAACTTTGCTTGTTATTATTCTCATTATATTCTAACCGTGAAAACTGCATCTTGGCCGCAATGTCGTAACACACACTCAATGTGCTAGGAGTCTATAACAACTGTAAACTCCACAAAAACTGTCGCTATTGACGTAAGAAGATTATTAATGTGAGGCGGATTGTTACTTTATTCTTTGAATCTTTCAATACAAGTTTTCAGGGCATCTGTAAGATATAATTCCATCTACGGAAAGGAAGATATTTGTGAAACACGTCATTTCTTTGCAGGACGATACAGACCACCAAACTGACATTAAAATTGAGGAAACATCTATTCCGGACATCGTTCCATGTCGGAAAACAGAAACACCATTTTCAGATCCAAAAGAGGTAAGTATCTTCATATCTATTTACATGACATCTCCTTATCACGTAATAGCATTTAGGAATTAAGAGTTGTGTTACCACAATTAGCCGGCCCTGTGGTTTTGGGGTTTGAATCCTGGCTCCGTCAGGGTTGTTAGATTGTGTTTTGTACTGCAAGAACAATCCTTGTTGAGGGCGAATCAAATTATCTGGCCCATATAATTCTTCCGCCCGCGACTGCCGGCTTTTAGCGATGTCCTGAGCACTGAGCTGCTTTGGGATGCATTATAATGCAATTGGGAAATAGTATATTACGTGAAGCTAACAGATGTTTGGCCTAATCACCTTGTATTAGTGTACTTGAAGTCAAGGTGTGCAAATTATTTAGGATATCATATATTCTGGTCAGAGATCTTCCCATGAATGCTACATAGAGGAGGTGGGTTTAATGCTCCTCATGAGTGGAGGATATCTTATATTCTGGTCAGAGATCTTCCCATGAATGCTACATAGAGGAGGTGGGTTTAATGCTCCTCATGAGTGGAGGATATCTTATATTCTGGTAGCGATCTTCTCATGAATGCTGCAGAGAGGAGATGGGTTTGACGCTCCTCATGAGTGGAGGATATCTTATATTCTTGTCATAGATCTTTCCATGAATGCTACAGGGAGGAGGTGGGTTTGACGCTCCTCATGAGTGGAGGATATCTTATATTCTGGTCAGAGATCTTCCCATGAATGCTGCAGAGAGGTGGTGGGTTTATCGCTTCTCATGGGTGGAGGATATCTTATAATCTGGTGAGAGATCTTCCCTGGAATGTGCAGAGAGGAGGTGGGTTTGACGCTCCTCATGAGTCGGTACGAAAGTCGTTCAGTGAATATACTGTATCTCCAGTTCAGCGGACCAGTGCAGTGAAATTACATGTTCTGTTATTTATGTAAAAGTGTAAACATAGAAATAAATTATACCATCTTATCCCTAGGATGTGGAGGAAGAATTCCATGAAGAAGAAAGTGTCCGAAGAGAAAATCACTCAAATGTGTAAGTGTTCAACACATAAAATACGCGATTTATCGCTTTAAATGAGAATAGCTGTAAGTTTTGGATTTTAATATGATTTGTTTGCAATGTGAGATGTGTCTCTCATTGTTTGTGTCTCATGAAGTAGATACTGATATTAACTTTCTATTTAGCAGCCCACAAATTATCCATTCTCGTTCAGTGAGGAACATCCATGTCTTCCACTGTGTCCTGAGCCCCATATCTTCTTCTGTAACCCGAAACGGAAAGCGTGAACAGATTCTTCGTTACTCGAACTTACTACTAGGAAAATACATTACAACTATTGCAACTAGCGATAAAACCAAGGAGAATTTTAGACTTTTGCCATGTATATACATAATACAAAACGTTGATTAGTTTTTTTTATAACAGTTCATAGCTTGTAAGAACCCGGAATGATATCCCAGGATTGAGTAAGCACCTTGAAATTTCCCAGTGGTGGTTTTTGGGTATCTTGTTCAGGTAGAGCCAGTGCCGGATTAAGACTCGCAGTGGCCCTAGGCAATTTTTAATTTTAGACCCCCCCCCCTTCATAACAAAGTCAATCATAACCCTTTATTCTGAAATTCTCACGAGGCGAAAATTCGGCTTCAGGAGCGCCTCCATCGTTCGGTTATTTTTCTTCTACGCGACGATTTTTTAGAATACGATACATTAGATAACAATTTCTTAGCTTTTTCCTCAAAAATATCTAACTTATCATGAAACTTGCCTAACTTTTCGTCTAAAGTTTTATACAAGGCAGCACCCGTTTGTAAGTCGAGCTGTTCAGCTTGTAATGATTTACTAGTTGCACGCATAGAAGTCAAAATTGAATCCCACAAAATTAACATGAACCCGAATTAAAAGTTTTGCAATCTGTTTGCAATTCACCCCGCTTCATGCCGAGTGTCATATTCCGGCTCGTCATCTTCAATGCTCTCTAAAGCCTCGACAATTTTATGAAACGAATCATAAACCACGGTCGTTGCATTAGCATGCGCTTCCCAGAGCGTATCTGACAATGATCTCAAAGTTTTTGCGTTTTTTATATAATTTTTCAACACGCTCCAACGGTGAGGGTTTGCAGAACAGAAGTTATACAATGATTGCATTATCGAAAAAAAAATCAACTGCATAAAACAGCATTTAACAGCAGATTGTCCAACTAAATCGAACGAATGTGTACCGCAAGGAACATAAATCGCATATTTATTCAGTTCTAATATTATGGCTTGCAGACCCTCATACCTTCCAGACATGTTTGGTGCGTTGTCATAGGCTGTCCTCTACAATCTTGAATTTCGAGACCGCAATCTTCAGTGACGAAGTTCAAGTTTCAGCTTTCAAACTTTTGCCAGTATGACCTTCTGTTTCAAGAAAAGATATAAACCTTTCAACTGTTTTGTGATCTTTTAGTGAAACATACCGGAGCACACCTGACAATTGATCTATATGCGATACATCGGGAGTTGAATCAACGGAAAGGCTGTAATATAGAGCTATAACACCTCTTCTAAAATATGTGATCTAACTTTTTTGCCGGTGATGTTTATTAACTCTTCGCAGATCGTTTTGGATATAAACGAAGAAACACCTTTTCCAGCATTTCCGTGTCGTACAATATGATCAAACTGCCCAACAAGTTCAAGTATACCTAAATAATTTCCATTATCCGGCTTTCCAAAGTGCTCGTTCGTACCACGGAATGACAATCCTCGTTCTGCCAGAGTGATGATAACAGCAACTACTCGATTTATAACATCGCGCCAATAGCTTTTTCTTCAAGAAGTCCATTTCTAAGTAGATCTGGCAAATTATCGTGTTTCCATTTTTCCAGGTAAATTAGCCCTCTCTCCCAATGATTCAAAATCTTCGCATGCTGTTGTAAATGAATCCCGACGTTCTTACAATCATCATACCCTTCACGCGCAAGTCTGTTCGATATTTCTTTGGCAAAAATAACTTGCAAAAGAATCTATAGACTCGGCCTGAAAATAAAACAAAATAATAATAATAATTATTATTATTATAATTTGAGAACAAAAATGAATTAATCGGTTTTCTAGACATAAAACCCGTAACTGAAATGTTAACCCTTTTCGTCTGGAGATTAAAAAGTAGCATCGTACCTCTTCAAAAACTATGTATTTTCGATCATTTATTGATCGAAAAAATTCGATCTTATATTAAATATCAATGAATTTACCTGATTTTTTATTTTTGCGTTGCGTTTTAAGTTTTACGAAAACGTTTATTATTTTTTATTCACTTTGACTTTTTTGTATTAAAAAACATAATTTACAATCGTTTTTGATAAAAATAGCATAACATTTCAAAAACTGTCAATGTATCATAAATACACGAAGGGCTCAATTGTTAATCAAAGCTTACCTTTCGCAGGTGAATAAATGAGCCAATCTCGATTTGTATTATCTCCATTCGGTTTCTTCCCAAAGAATAGATTTTGGGAGCAATATCTCGACGTTGACTCCTTATCATATCGACGCTTGGACGATTCAAACGGTCCCAATTTGACCGTATGTAACCCAAAACTGTATGTCTTCAATGGTTAATTTTCCCCAATATCCTGGATCAGTGAAACGGTTCAAATTTTCGGCACCTGGTTGTCCATCTCCATTTTCATCCTCGGAAGAAGAACTGGATGTTTGAGACCTTGAAAGGACCGGATCATTACCCGGGTCTTCAGCGTGACCAGTGTTTTGTTTTGCTCCTTTGAGCCATCGCTAGTGGCAGATCATTGATTTTCCAATGTATTTGAAGAGGTTTCATTCCGAAGGAAAAATTTAGTCACATGTGGCACTTTCTCTATCAGCACACTTTCTCGGTAATTTTTGTCTTTGGCAAGTTTTCATTTTTGAACAATGTCTGTAGTCTGTCTGCATCGTACACTTAATAACATCACAGATATTGCCTGAACAATGCCTATAGTCTGTCTGCATCGTACACTTAATAACATCACAGATATTGCCTGAACAATGCCTATAGTCTGTCTGGATCGTACAATTAATTAAATCACAGATATTGCCTGAACAATGTCTGTAGTCTGTCTGCATCGTACACTTAATAAAATCACAGTTATTGCCTGAACAATGTCTGTAGTCTGTCTGGATCGTACAATTAATAAAATCACGGATATTGCCCGAACAATGTCTGCAGTCTGTCTGCATCGTACACTTAATAAAATCACAGATATTGCCTGAACAATGTCTGCAGTCTGTCGGCATCGTACACTTAATAAAATCACAGTTATTGCCTGAACAATGTCTGTAGTCTGTCTGCATCGTACACTTAATAAAATCACAGTTATTGCCTGAACAATGTCTGTAGTCTGTCTGGATCGTACACTTAATAAAATCACAGATATTGCCTGAACAATGTCTGTAGTCTGTCTGGATCGTACACTTAATAAAATCACAGATATTGTCTGAACAATGTCTGTAGTCTGCCTGGATCGTACTCTTAATAAAATCACAGATATTGCCTGAACAATGTCTGTAGTCTGTCTGGATCGTACACTTAATAAAATCACAGATATTGTCTGAACAATGTCTGTAGTCTGTCTGGATCGTACAATTAATAAAATCACAGATATTGTCTGAACAATGTCTGTAGTCTGTCTGGATCGTACACTTAATAAAATCACAGATATTGTCTGAACAATGTCTGTAGTCTGTCTGGATCATACAATTAATAACATCACTGATATTGCCTGAACAATGTCTGTAGTCCGTCTGGATCGTACTCTTAATAAAATCACACATATTGTCTGAACAATGTCTGTAGTCTGTCTGGATCGTACTCTTAATAAAATCACAGATATTGCCTGAACAATGTCTGTAGTCTGTCTGGATCGTACACTTAATAAAATCACAGATATTGCCTGAACAATGTCTGTAGTCTGTCTGGATCGTACTCTTAATAAAATCACAGATATTGCCTGAACAATGTCTGTAGTCTGTCTGGATCGTACACTTAATAAAGTCACAGTTATTGCCTGAACAATGTCTGTAGTCTGTCTGGATCCTACACTTAATAAAATCACAGTTATTGCCTGAACATTGTCTGTAGTCTGTCTGGATCGTACACTTAATAAAATCACAGATATTGCCTGAACAATGTCTGCAGTCTGTCTGGATCGTACACTTAATAAAATCACAGATATTGCCTGAACAATGTCTGTAGTCTGTCTGGATCGTACACTTAATAAAATCACAGATATTGCCTGAACAATGTCTGTAGTCTGTCTGGTTCGTACACTTAATAAAATCACAGATATTGCCTGAACAATATCTGTAGTCTGTCTGGATCGTACACTTAATAAAATCACAGATATTGCCTGAACAATGTCTGTAGTCTGTCTGGATCGTACAATTAATAAAATCACAGATATTGCCTGAACAATGTCTGCAGTCTGTCTGCATCGTACACTTAATTAAATCACTGATATTGTCTGAACAATGTCTGTAGTCTGCCTGGATCGTATACAATAAAATAACAGATATTGCCTGAACAATGTCTGTAGTCTGTCTGGATCGTACACTTAATAAAATCACAGATATTGCCTGAACAATGTCTGTAGTCTGTCTGGATCGTACACTTAATAAAATCTCAGATATTGCCTGAACAATGTCTGTAGTCTGTCTGGATCGTACAATTAATAAAATCACAGATATTGCCTGAACAATGTCTGCAGTCTGTCTGCATCGTACACTTAATAAAATCACAGATATTGTCTGAACAATGTCTGTAGTCTGTCTGGATCGTACAATTAATAAAATCACAGATATTGTCTGAACAATGTCTGTAGTCTGTCTGGATCATACACTTAATAAAATCACAGATATTGCCTGAACAATGTCTGTAGTCTGTCTGGATCGTACATTTAATAACATCACGGATATTGCCTGAACAATGTCTGCGGTCTGTCTGGATCGTACAATTAATATAATCACAGATATTGCCTGAACAATGTCTGTAGTCTGTCTGGATCGTACACTTAATAAAATCACAGATATTGTCTGAACAATGTCTGTAGTCTGTCTGGATCGTACACTTAATAAAATCACAGTTATTGCCTGAACAATGTGTGTAGTCTGTCTGGATCGTACAATTAATAAAATCACAGATATTGCCTGAACAATGTCTGCAGTCTGTCTGCCTCGTACACTTAATAAAATCACATATATTGTCTGAACAATGTCTGTAGTCTGTCTGGATCGTACAATTAATGAAATCACAGATATTGGCTGAACAATGTCTGCAGTCTGTCTGGATCGTACTCTTAATAAAATCACAGATATTGCGTGAACAATGTCTGTAGTCTGTCTGGATCGTACAATTAATAAAATCACAGATATTGCCTGAACAATGTCTGTAGTCTGTCTGGATCGTACAATTAATAAAATCACAGATATTGCCTGAACAATGTCTGTAGTCTGTCTGGATCCTACAATTAATAAAATCACAGATATTGCCTGAACAATGTCTGTAGTCTGTCTGGATCGTACTCTTAATAAAATCACAGATATTGCCTGAACAATGTCTGTAGTCTGTCTGGATCGTACAATTAATAAAATCACGGATATTGCCTGAACAATGTCTGTAGTCTGTCTGGATCGTACTCCTAATAACATCACAGTTAATGCCTGAACAATGTCTGCAGTCTGTCTGGATCGTACAATTAATAAAATCACAGATATTACCTGAACAATGTCTGTAGTCTGTCTGGATCGTACAATTAATAACATCACTGATATTGCCTGAACAATGTCTGCAGTCTGTCTGCATCGTACACTTAATAAAATCACAGATATTGTCTGAACAATGTCTGCAGCCTGTCTGGATCGTACAATTAATAAAATCACAGATATTGTCTGAACAATGTCTGTAGTCTGTCTGGATCGTACAATTAATAAAATCACAGATATTACCTGAACAATGTCTGTAGTCTGTCTGGATCGTACAATTAATAACATCACTGATATTGCCTGAACAATGTCTGCAGTCTGTCTGCATCGTACACTTAATAAAATCACAGATATTTTCTGAACAATGTCTGCAGCCTGTCTGGATCGTACAATTAATAAAATCACGGATATTGCCTGAACAATGTCTGTAGTCTGTCTGGATCGTACTCTTAATAACATCACAGTTAATGCCTGAACAATGTCTGCAGTCTGTCTGGATCGTACAATTAATAAAATCACAGATATTGTCTGAACAATGTCTGTAGTCTGTCTGGATCGTACAATTAATAACATCAATGATATTGCCTGAACAATGTCTGTAGTCTGTCTGGATCGTACTTGGGCCTTGTTAGCCGTTAATTGTTTGAGTTAGTTATTGTTGTTTTAAGGGGCGGAACTACGAGGTCATCTGCCTCCTAATTGTTTGAGGGTAAAGTTGTTAAGTATACTACTTAGCCCCGATGAACAGACATACCGTCTTATAATCATTTAGAAAATAAACCGTATCTCTTCAAGAGGTGTTGCAAAAATGAAAGATGAGTTTTGGTCCCTTAATGTTTTCTTAAAAAAATTGCAGTGAATGTGGCTTGTTTTGCAAGTCTAGGTGAGTTATAAAGATGCTTCGTTTATTGAGTCATCGTGTTGTGGTCGTCGATAGCGTGGCAGGCAGAAAAGCCCCACTTTCATCTCATTGGCACATAATACGTGGTCCATATTTTGATTCTACTATACGGAATCATTTTTAGAATTCTCACTTTTCTATATCGTAGGCAGTAAAGATTTAGGTGGTATGTTGAAGGCCAAGACGCTCGTATTGTTTTTGTTTTTACTAGAAGCCCTTTATATCGTAGCTCGTATCTTTTACAAGCCCAAGTCACTTGCCTCATGTTTGATTAGCGTGTTCTGCTAGAAGCCCTTTATACCGTAGCTCGTATATTTTACTAGCCCAAGTCACTTGCCTCATGTTTGATTAGCGTGTTCTGCTAGAAGCCCTTTATACCGTAGCTCGTATATTTTACTAGCCCAAGCCACTTGCCTCATGTTTGATTAGCGTGTTCTGCTAGAAGCCCTTTATACCGTAGCTCGTATATGTTACTAGCCCAAGTCACTTGCCTCATGTTTGGTTAGCGTGTTCTGCAAGAAGCCCTTTATACCGTGGCTCGTATATTTTACTAGCCCAAGTCACTTGCCTCATGTTTGATTAGCGTGTTCTGCAAGAAGTCAGCCGAGTGGTTGGCCAATCAAATTGCCAGCTCAACGACGTTTCTGTAATCTTCATCGACTTGCAGCAATTTTTGTGTTAAGTCATCGCGCTCCAAATTTGAATCAACTGACAATGAGTAAGAAACACAGCTCGAACCAGGGAGGTTTAGCGATTTGAGCGTCAACTCATGGCTGTGTAAAATGAAACCTCGTAGTGACTCGAATGATCAGCAACGGACGGGTTTATTAAGTTGGTGGTCTGGCCTTTGAATGTTGACACTCATATTTACGTGTTTAATACGCTCTCTTTAGCTTCACAAGTTGCATGTCTTGATGACTGGTTTGATGCAGCTCTCCATGCCTCCCTGTCCTGAGCTAATCGTTTCATATGTACATAGCTACCACACCCTACATCTGAGGCAATCTGTTCCACACATTCTAACCTTGGTCTACCCCTACAGTTCTTGCCCTCGACCCTTCCATAATTAAGCTTGCTATTCCTGGGTGTCTTAGTATGTGTCCTACCAACCTATCTCTTCTCTTCATTAGCAGTCGCCAGAAACATCTCTCCCACTAGTCTTAATACCTCTTCGTTTGTAACCCTATCTACCCATCTGATCTTCATCATTCTTCTGTAACACCACATTTCAAATGCTTCAATTCTCCTCTTTTCTGCTGCACCAATAGTCCAAGTTTCACTTCCATAGAGTGCCACGCTCCAGACAAAGGCCTTCAGAAATGATTTCCTTATACCTAAATCTATATTCGATGTCAACAGATTCCTTTTCTGTAGAAATGCTTTCCTTCCCTGAGCTAACCTACTTTTTATATCCTCTTTGCTTCGTCCATCACTGGTTATTTTGCTTCCTAAGTAACAGAAGTTTCCTACTTCCTTTAGTTTTTCACCTGCCAATTTGATGTCCATAGAGGTTTCTGATTTATTTCGGCTGCATTCCAATATTTTTGTTTTACATTAATTAATTTTCATCATGAATCCTTTCCTCAAGACGGAGTCCATACCATTAAAACTCATTCAAATGAGTCATCGGCAAATCTCAGAGTTGAAATTATTTCTCCTTGAATCATCACCCCCACATTAAACTTTTCTCCAATTTCCTTCATTGCTTGCTCAATGTAAAGATTGAAAAGTATGGGTGATAAGTTGCAGCCTTGCCTTACACCTTTCTGAATACCAGCTTCTTTCACATGTCCTTCAGCTCCAATGACTGTTGTCTGGTTTCTGTATAGATTGTAGATCACCCTCCTATCCCTGTACTTTATTCCAATCGTTTTCAAAATGCCAAACAATTTAGTCCAATCAACGTTAACAAAAGCCTAAGTCTACAAATGCCATGAACGTTCTCTTATCTTTCCTTATTCTACCTTCCAAAATCAGCCTAATACTTAGTACAGCTTCCCTTGTTCCTACATTTCTCCAAAAACCAAACTGGTCACCCAACTCCGTTTCTATCTGGCTTTCCATCCTCTTGTAAATAATTCTAGGCAGGATCTTTGAAGCACGAGTAATTAAGCTGATTGCACGGTATTCTTCACATCTGTCAGCTCCCACTTTCTTTGGTAAAGTGATGATAACATTCTTCTTGAAATCAGGGGGTACCTCACCTGTCTCATAAATCCTACACACCAAGTGAAATAACCTGATCAGACCTTCATCTCCTATGCAGCGTAGCAACTCAACCGGTATATCATCCATGCTTGGTGCTTTGTTCCTGCTTATGTCTTCCAATGCTCTGTCAAATTCTGATCCCAATATTAAATCCCCCTTTGCATCCTCATCAATTTCCTCCTCCCTTTCCATTACATGATTCTCAATCTCCTTTCCCTGATACAAACATTCTATGTAAGCTTTCCATCTCTCAACCTTCTCTTCCCTATCTGTTAGAGGCTTTCCATTTGTGTCCTTAATATTACACTATTGAGTCTTCTTTTCCCCAAAAGTATTCTTAATCCTTCGATAAGCTGTGTCTACTTTTCCTAATTTCAGACAATTTTCTATGCCTGCACATTTCTTTTTCAACCTTTCTTCTTTCGCTTCCTTGCACTTCTTGTTAACCTCATTTCTCAGACCTCTGTATTCTGCTTTCCCCTTTTCATCTCTTACATTCTTGTGTTTCCGCCTTTTGTCCATGTATATCCTGAGTGATCCATGGTTTTCTACCTATGCTTCCTTTCCTACCAATGTTTTCTTCTGCGGATTTTGTTATTTCATTCTTCAAAGTGCCCATTCATCTGCAATTGAAGTTTGTTTAGGGTTTTTCATTAGTCCTTCCTTTATACTCTCCTTGAATCTATCGTTTACGTCCTTCACTTTCAGTCTGTCTATGGCCCACCTTTTTGGCTTTTGACTTATCTTTAGTTTCTTCAACTTTAATATGCACTTCATAACAACTAGATTGTGGTCAGAGTTTATGTCAGCACCGGGATATGTTTTACAATCCAAAATCTGGTTCTGAAACCTTCGCTTGACCATAATGAAGTCTATTTGGTAACGCCCTGTATCTCCTGGTCTCATCCATGTGTATATTCTTCTATTGTCGTTATTGAATAAGGTGTTAGCTATGACCAACTCATGCTCGGTGCAGAATTCCATCAGCTTTCTTCCTCGAACATTCCTTTCACCTAATCCGAAATCTACTAATATTTTCCCTTATCTTCCTTTTCCTACCACAGCATTCCAATCTCCCATTACTATAACATTTTCATCACCCTTAATATACCTCAGAACTTCGTCTATTTCTTCGTAGACCTTTTCAACATCTTCATCATCAGCTTGACTGGTAGGCATATACACTTGTACCACTGTGGTGCACGCAGGTTTTGTATTGATTTTTGCTACAATAATCAGTTCACTATATTGATCATAATATTCCACCCGTTGTCCAAGTTTCCTACTCAATATGAGACCAACCCCTGCTTGACCATTGTTTGACTTAGTGCTAATGACCCTATAGTCTCCTGACCAAATGTCCTGTTCTTCGTGCCAGCGCATTTAACTAATCCCAACCAAATCCAACCTCAACCTATCCATTTCTCTTCCTAAGTTTTCTAACCTTCCTCTTCCCAGCAGACTTCTAACATTCCACGCTCCGATCCGTAGAATGTCAGATTTCCTCTTTGTCACTTCTGTGATGTTAACCCCCTCTCGAGTAGTCCCCACCCGGAGATCCAAACGGGGGACTAGTTTACCTCCAGATTGGAATTTTACATGCGAGGAGGCCATCATCACATGTAATTATGCATAGAGAGGTGCATATCGTCGGGAAGAGCTTTACGGCTGTAGATTCTCGTTGCTTTCAGCCGTGCAACAGAACGCAGTGTAGCCATTAGTTGGCTTATATTATCAATATCTTAACCGTCTATAAGACAAGTAAAGAATTGATTTATTCTGAAATGCTGCTGCTTTATTTCAGAAGAAGTGTTAGACCAATTCTACTTACAAAAAATACTAACCTTCTACTAACAATTAAATACCAATATTCTACTAACGAAAAAATACTTCAGGTCCACCAACAACAAAATACTACCACTAAAACAGTATGTCACCAGGCACACTCACATGCACCCTCACACATCACAGTCTAATGAAACAATGAACTATATCTAATAAACAATACAACTGCCACAAGACACACGCAGGGGCTGATGACCACGCTGTTCCAATCCTTTAAACAACAATAACTAACCAGACACCCTTAAATGGACCCTCACTCACCACAGGCTAAAGAAACAATGCACTAGCAGTAATAAACAATGGAACTGTCACCAGACACACACAGGGGCTGATGACCACGCTGTTCCGCCCCTTTAAACAACAATTACTAACCAGCCACCCTCAAATGGACCCTCACACACCACAGGCTAAAGAAACAATGAACTAGCAGTAATAAGCAATGTAACTGTCACCAGACACACACAGGGGCTGATGACCACGCTGTTCCGCTACTTTAAACAACAATAGTAGTGGAGTGATGAGAGTTCTGCTTCACTCCAGAACCCTCCTTACCCCACTACTAAGCCTCAGCCATGTTAAATATCTCTCGAACGCATGGTCCGATTTTGACAAATGAGGTGTCATTGGACTCGAGCTGACGTCCTCTTTCCTATGGACCACTCGCTATATTTAAAAAAAATTGGAAAGTCGATTTTGGGGTAAACAAGTGTTTTTTTGTGATTTTTGCCGATATCTCACGAACCAATAACGCTATAGACGTGTACGAGGACTCGGGCTAACGCCCCCTTTCAAATGTGGTAGATATTTTTTCCAAAAAATAATTCACAAAGGGCCTAACGCCATACATGTTGAAAAAACTTTTTCTTTTTCTTTACCTGTTTATAATGTTTATGAAGCGCGGTAGTTGAGAGAGACGATACTGCTGTGTGTGTTTCAACGAACCTGTCGCTTACCACAAGGACCATGCTTAATAGAACAATCGTTATTTCGGCGGGTCGGTGTATGACAGAGCGAGGGTTCGTTTTCTGATATTTTACCTTTAACGTGTAAACGGTGATGAGAACTTGGTTCTATGTTGGTCGAAGCGAGTAGAGAAAACAAACTTGCCGAGGAGCAGGAGGTGAATGTCATTTGAGCTTATTGGAAGGCGCTGATCTGACTTGACAACAAGTGCAATGGAAAATGACCAAGACGATTGAAGGTGAAATAATCTGACCATTGTTGTGGCAGGGGAGTGCGAAAGGCATGTGAACACATGTGAAACCACATGCACGCTAAACAAGTTACATCCTGTCTTGCTTCGTACGTGACAAAATGCAAGTTCATGTGAAATTTGATCTGCCACAGGTGTTCACCTTGGACGTTAGCTGTCCACGTGCCTGATAACAGAATCTTCAAAGCGTGGGAATCGCTGAATCAGTAAAAAGTATGATGCAACTTGTGGGAATGATGTCACAACCAATAGACAGGCAAGAGCTGCGAACAGCAGTGGTGGGAGGTGGATGGGGGGGGGGGGAGGGGGAGGGGTAATGTAAGAGAGAACACAGGTGGAAAGGGAAAGACAAACATGTATGAACATGCACGAAGCGCGGAGCGCTGTACACACTGAGCTATAGGAGGTGTACAACATGTGTGAATAAAAAGTACACAGGTTCATACAAATTGTAATTTATTGATCCAAGAATTAAACATAGAGTTAAATCCTAACCATTTGACATATAGTTTATTTCCTTTTTGTTCAACACTTTTTCCACAAGATAATGCTTAGGAAATGCTGTTTTCTGAAGTTCATGGAGATAAAATCTACCTTTTATGGGTTGGTGGTTGAGGTCCTCGAGTAAATAGGTGACTGGAGTGTCCAAGTTGACTCGACGAATTCGAAATAGTTCAGTCCCCCACTGAGGCGTGTAGCCCTTATTGAAGGCAGACTTAAATTTGCTCACACGAACAAAATCCCCAATTTTCAGTCGGTGACGTTTAGGATCGGCTGTTTTTATGGGGTTAAACAGTTTATCCAATTGCTGAATATTTTTGGTCACGAGGCGTGGCTTGGTCCCAATCGTTCTATGTTTGGTGTCATTGTAACGTGACACTAGCTCAGGTAACATGTCCAACCAGCGATAACTGCCCTGAGCTGTATACGCTTTCCACATATGGGTTTTCAATGTTCGGTTGGACCGCTTGACCACACTGGCTTTGAGATTGCTGTACGTGGTGTAATGGTGAATATCCTTAGATTTGAGAAAACTGGAGAAATCCTTGTTGAAAAATTATTTCCCCTGGTCAGTTTGTAGCAGCTGAGGTTGACGTTTGGAGTGTTGAATAATATGTTGAAAGGCCTTTGTAACTAGTGGACCAGACTTGCGACGCACAGGTTCAACAAAGGCCATTTTGGAATAGACATCAATGACGGTCAACATATAGCGTACACCGTCGTTAACGCCAGCATAGGGTATCATTTCAACCAAGTCAGCCTGTCAAAGTTCATCCACACCTCGTGAAATCACCTTTAGTCGTGGATAGTGACGCCTAGCTGGGCGATGCAACTCGTGAGCAATACCCATTTTAATGGGTGAGGGCTTAAACAATAATTTTGGCATTTCGAAGTTCTTGTTCAATTTCTTGAATTTCCCAATCGTGACCGGTATGGCCAGCTTGACGTGAAGCATGCAACAACTGTAGCCGCTGGACGAGCTTATTGGGATTGTGCCAGTAGGTAACATCCACAAGGGGTTTTAATGGTTTAAATGTCACTCCCGAAGCGGACGCTTTACGACGAGTACTTTGACTGGTGGGAAACATTTTTGCAATGATGGTTTTAAATTTTTGAGATATATTGGCATTCACTTGTTGAGCAGGATCATACTGTCTTTTGTGGGCATGGGTATCCAATAAAATGGATTTATATTTGTCAAGATCCTCTGGTGTATAGTCATGGGAAGAGGGGGTCCGAGAAAAGAGCAGCTTTAACAGTCCTGGAGTTAATTTATAGTTGATGTTTTTAATGACTGCTTTAGTACGAGCAAATTTAATGGATGAATCGCCAATTTTAAAACTATCATCCTCATAGCGAACACCAAACGTGGTATCTGTGTTTCCAATAAATAGATCGGTGAAATAGGTTTACAATGTTGATCCATAATATTTTATTAAAATGGTTTTCAGTTGAGCTTTATGTTGAGGAGTGGCCAAGAGTTGTGAAAACGGAGACGCCCTGGAAGGGCAAGGTGTTTCGACCATGACCAAGGATTTCTTTTTTCTCAAAAACTC
Source organism: Meconema thalassinum (assembly GCA_946902985.2). Classification (NCBI taxonomy): domain Eukaryota; kingdom Metazoa; phylum Arthropoda; class Insecta; order Orthoptera; family Tettigoniidae; genus Meconema; species Meconema thalassinum. The sequence goes on from OX336397.1 coordinate 6,544,900, forward strand.
TGCAAGGGGTGCGGCCTTTTTTTGAGGCGTAAACACTTGTTCCTCCTCATCCTCAACTTCACTAACACTAGTCAAATCTTCCTCTTCCTCTTCCTCTTCCTCAGGGTCCTCACGGTGCGTCTGCGTGGCTTGTGAAACGGTGGGTAGCGTTTCAGATGGCTTGAAAGAGGGTTTCAACATGGCTTTTAGCGGAGGTGCTAAATGTTGTTGAATAAACAAAGCATGATTTGCACGTGATTGTTTCAATTGACGAAACTTTTGGCGAATAGTATTTTTTGCTCTAATAATATGCTTTTTCAATTGACTCTCTGCTAACGCCATGGTGTCTTGACAAATGACTTGACGGGGAATGAGACAGGGTCTTAAATAGCAATAAAATGATCAAACCCTAAGCGATACCGTCCTTGGTTGAGTTCACTTTGTTTGTCAATCACTAAACAGGCATGACGTTGAGTGTTCCAGCACTTGGCACACAATTCTGTAAACATTTGAAAGGTCATATCCGGATTCACATGTTCATTATAAATGTGACGACTGTTCCTCTCGTCCTGGCGAAATAAAACAATGACATTGGCATTGTCACGAATCAACTGTTTGGACATTTTTGAATACGTTTGCCCAAGATAGAAGCAATCGATATGTTTGTGTCGACCCATGCTGAAATAGCTTTGAATGATGCCTTGACGTTCAGTGGATACATCATCGAAAATCATGAGTGAATCAGGCTTTACCTCATCCGGTGAAATCACATTTTCTTGTATGGAAAATGTAAAATAACCCATATTCTCTTTTTGTAATCCAGACATGACTTGATCCAGAAACACGTAGAGGGGTTGGTAGAGAGATTTTGCAAAAATATAAATATTTTGAAAACGCAGACCATTGGGCGCTGTGATGAGCGTTAGCAAAAGATTAGTCTTTCCACAGCCGGAAGGCCCCACAATGATGCAGCGAATGGAAGATGGAAACAGTGAACCATGGCGTTGTTCACGTGATGTGGGACAGAGATGGGAAACCATGTCCCCCACGGGGAATGACTCTTGCTGCTTAATAATCTTCATTTCAACTAAGGCTTAGACAGGCTAGCAGGCTGTCTATATACAGGACACCGAGCCTTGTCATAGAAACAGTAGACTGGTACTACAGGTTGACGATGGATGTCTTTGGACGTGCGTTGATGGCCAAAGCTAGGTCTGTCCCCATACATGATCCTAAACAAGAAACAGATCCTGCTAATAAACACTATGTGGATAGGTCAGTAGTGCCACGCACAAAACAGGGAGATTATGACTTTAAGGGAAAGCGGTTAACCCATGTAAAACATCCTCAAGTGTCTACAGACGTTACTACGAAAAAGTATGTGGATAACAAAGTGTATGAGTTTTATGACAATGTGCCCCAGCTTACGGTGAATGGCTATAACGCTAATCACCATCGGATTATTCACGTGGAAGACCCGCAAGACGAAGACGATGTCTGTACCAAGCGTTACCTGACCTATGAAATGAAAAGGCTTTATAAATTTATCCCATCTGTATTTTAATGTATCTGACAAATGAAAAACCTTTGAATGAGAGAAACCATATACCGCTAGTCCATGATCAGCACTTGACCTATGTGCTTGCTTCAGGATTAAGCCACTATCGATTACACTATGATGGAACCATTCACATCAAATATGCCATACCTGATGAGAACCATTTACAAATAAAGATAAATGGTCATAGGATGTTGGTCCATAACCATGAAATGGTCAATGCAGGTGACGAATTATCCTTTCATCTCATGTTGACATGGGATGAAAAGCAAGCGGGAAAAACCATAAACGATTTCCCACTTTATGTGGAATTGGAATATACAGCCATGAAATAACCATCTGACGTTAGTTGTGATTTAAACTTTCTTGTGAAAGGTTGTTGGTCATTATCATCATGGTGAAACAAAGGTATGCAGTGAGAAAGACTAATATAAGGACTTTGTCCTTGGCAATGCCTGGGCTTACGACATTCGTGGACAAGCCCTTGCGAAAGAAAAAAAGAAAAAATAAAGTTTTGACCATAAGGAAAGCCTTTCGAGCAGCACAGAGACATGTTATTCCAAAACGTCGGCGACAGGTTTCAAACCAAGGGCGAGTGATTCCCGTCCCCAAACGAGCGGGACTTTTACCTGCATTATTTGCCGGTTTGGCTGCTCTGGGTTCACTTTTGGGCGGTGCCAGTGCAGTGGCGAAAACCATTAAAGCCGCGCAGCAGGGCAAGCAACAACTCAAAGAAAGTCAGCGACACAATGAAACGATGGAAGCGATTGCCATGGGGGCTAGAAATGCCAATTTAAAGCCAGCCTTTTATCAACAAGGATTTGGGATTTCAACATTTCGAAATATAAAAAAAAATTAACCTCAGCCATAGTAAGACATGCCCTGACGCATCAACAAGTGGAAAGCTATGCTAAACAACTAAAGCTTTCTCATTTTCGAGGTGTGTTTATGCGAAACCAATTACCCCCACGACCCTGGAAACAGGAATGTGCTGTTGTCAATTTGGATGATCACCGAGGACCAGGAACGCATTATGTAGCTTATGTCAAAGAGGGATCCATCGTATGGTACTTTGTCAGTTTTGGGAATTTGCCCCCGCCCATGGAACTAGTGACCTATTTTGGAAACAGGATCAATATATATTATAATGTGAAACGTGAGCAAACGTTTAACAGCCAACAGTGTGGACGTTTGTGTTTATTTTTTTTATATAAGACGCAGCATAAGCTAAAACGCCACCAGTATGTCTGCAGAAAGTAAAACGTTTACACTGCATGGACGTGGACCTGAAGTCAGCCTAGACTTTTACCCGCCTATCGAATTGAGTAAAAAACCCTATGGTTTAGGACTTGTTTCTCTTGAAACGTACAATCGAATATACAACCTACGTGAAAATGTGAACAACAAGTTTTACTATGATGATTCTGTGCTCACCCTGAACTCTGGCGGATAGACGATCGATGACATTTATTAACACATTTATGTGGTGTTGATCAATGAGTATGGTTTAAAGTCATTTCTCGATGGAACGCACAAGTTCGAACTTGTAGGCAATACCAACACTCATCGCTGCAGTATTTTCTCCACATTCAACATTGACTTTAAAACACACCCCGATTCCATTGGCCCATTACTAGGATTTAAACCACGTGTGTTGGAGCCCAACAAAAAACATGAATCGGAACATGAAGTGAAATTCATTGAGGACCATCATGTGTCGGTGACATGTAATATTATTAGCCAAGTGTACACCAATCAAGAACCATCGCATTCGCTTTATGACTTTATTGTGACATCACCCAATGGGTATATTATTCGTGAAAACCCTCCAGTGGTGCTTTTTCATTCTGTGTCTGTCGATAGTATTAGTAATATAACATTAAGACTGATCAATAGAGATCAACAACTCATTGATCTAGATTCTACCACACCAGTGACTTACAAGTTGGTGCTAAAGCCACTATGAAGTTTGTGTATAAAGCAACAACATCGTCTAGGAATGGTGTTAGTTGTTTGCCACGTGAATACACGTTAACATCTCAAGGCAAGCAGATTTTACAGCATTTGGGTTACCACGTCATCCCTCATAATGAATTCTATCCTAGAGATAGCGAACCGCATCGAGGAGCAACCAGGAGTGGTAAGAATTGATCTCCATTCCTATCAAGCTCAAACACCTGGTCTCAATAACAATGATGAAATTCAATTTGTTATCAACAACCAAGATATTTACACCCTACCGCATGAAAGTGTCATTCAGATTGAAGGTCGGCTCACCAAAGCCGATGGCTCTACGCCCACCACATCCAAGTTGGCCAACCATGGTTTGGCCTTTCTGTTTTCTGAAGTGCGGTATGTCATTAACGATATCGTGGTGGATAGCACTCGAAATGTGGGCATTTCCAGTGTCATGAAATTATACCCCTCTTATAGTGAGGAAGAAGGTAAAACACTTTGCATGGCAGGTTGGTGCCCTGACTCGACCAATGACTGGATGGTACACACCGATGGGACCTTTACTGGATATTTACCTCTTAAACTGATTTTAGGCTTTGCCGAAGATCACCAACGCGTTGGGGTCAACGCAAGGCAAGTGCTTTACCTAGTGAGAGACAGGAGTGATAATAATGCACTCAAGGGAGCCGATAATGCCCCCATAGATTCAAAAATTCAACTACAACGCTTGCTATGGAAAGTGCCTCATGTGACCCTTGAAGATAGCAAAAAACTGGACATACTCAAAATGGTAAAGAGAGATATGCCTCTACCCATGGAATTTAGAAGCTGGGCACTCCTTGAGTATCCGCTATTGCCCACCACCAACACACACGGTTGGTCTGTAAAAACAGCTCGCTATACAGAGAGACCTCTCTACCTGATCGTGGGTTTTCAAACGAATCGCAAGTATCAACAAACCAAAGATGCCACGCAATTTGATCACCTGCAATTGAGAAAGGCACGTCTTTTCCTCAACGGAGCTGTGTTTCCCTATGAAGGACTGGATTTGGATTTTTCAAAAAATAAGTTTGGCCCCCTGTACGACTTGTTTTCTAAATTTCGATGGTCGTATTATCAAAAAGAGAACGGCCCCATGCTACTACCCCAAGCGTTTAAGGCAAGAGCGCCACTGATTGTCTTTGACTGTTCTTACCTGGAAGAGTCTGTCAAGCCATCCAATATCGACATTCGACTAGATTTTGAAACGCATGACAATGCTCCAGCCAATACCACGGCCTACTGTTTGATTATTCATCACAAACAAGTCAACTATTATCCACTATCCAACCAAGTGACGAGTGTATAAATAACAGCTCAACCCACGTCAAGCCGCTCAGTCATGTCTTGCTTTAAAGCCTCAAGAGACGTTACAACCATGAATTTAAACTCTGAGGAACAACGTTTCAAGACTTTTGCAACATGGCCAGTGCCTTTCATAAACCCTCAAGCCTTGGCGGCCGCTGGATTCTACTATTTAAAAACAAGAGATGAAGTGAAATGAGCCTTTTGTCCCATCATCATAGACCAATGGCAGGAGGGCGATGAACCCATGCAGGAACATCAGCGCTGGTCACCCACTTGCCCCTACCTGTGCAGAATGGAAGTGGGAAATATACCCTGTCATTCAAGCTATCCCTCACTTGTGTCCCTGAGTGATGAAAAAACAAGTTACGATACGTGTGGACCGTATGTTATCCATGGTGCTTCGGTGAGCAGCTCACCATCAAAAACGCCTAGTTTAGAGACATTGGGACATCATCGGTGTTATGGACGTTACAAACACAAGAGACTATATTGTTGAATCAGTTGGTATCGTCCTTATCCCAAAATGACAAAAGCCTGTAAGACGTGTTATGATAATAAAATGATGTAATTCTTAAATTCTTATTTTTGCATGTCCCCCTGTCCTACCCTACCCTCAATTTGAAACTAGCATGGCAGGTAAGCCCATGCCATGATCACACTTTAGTGGTCGATCGTCAGTCAGTCGTCAGTTGAACTTGGTCCAGGCAAGCGTCAACATGTTGCGCACACTCATTGTGGATTGCCAAGGGTTTAAAATTGATGACAACAAATTTATATTTGAACAAGTGGCCATTATCGATTGTACCACGTTTTGGATATCGCAAGCTACGCATTTGCTATTTAAACCACCCCATGCTTTTGATTTGTTGTGTGAAAAAGACTGTAAACAAACCCAGGGGATTGAAAATCATAGGCAACTAGACTGGAATCAGGGAACCATTTCCTATAAATATTTGGACGTGGTCATGAAAGCCTTGTCCTCGGCCAATGTGGTATTTGTGAAAGGTAATGAAAAACGTCAATGGTTGCAACCATTTTTGGCGTCTTACTGCCAATGTATCGACCTCATGGAGTTGGGCTGCCCCTCCCTGCAAACGCTCATGGATACTTGTTCCTGTGGCAACATTACCCATACAGCCCTATCGCATGCGTGGCATCTCTTTCATTGGTTAACCACTCATGCCTGTTGGGAGTTGTTGAACAAAATTATAACTCAAGATTTACCTGTGAATGACGCCAGTGAGATTTCTACAAGCTACGTGTAAACATCTACAGCACGTGATACCATGGAGAAAGGCAATGCTACGGACAAAGCCATCGGCAAGTTCTTTGTGTGCAAAAAGAAACTAGACAGTTTTACCAAAGAGGAACTCTTGGCGCTCCCCAAGTCGTTCATTTATTATGTGGCCGCCAACGCGGTCAACGAAATCTGGCAACATGTACCAAAATCATGGACTCAATACCCTGTGTTGAGTGAATTGCAACCCTGTACGGATTACGATCACCATAAGCAAGTGGCCATGGCTAAAATACCGTCTATGCGTCAGTGTGCGACTTGCCAGCTAGTGAAACTGTATCACGGTCATAAAAGTCCATGTAAAGACCTTGTTGAATCATTCCACGGGTGTCATGGCGAGAAAAAGCAACTACAACAACAAACACAAACATCGTCCACAGAGGAGGAGGAAGACCAAACCTTTTTACCATCGATGGAAAAGGATATGCCAGACCTGTACTGGCAATGGCGTCATTGACAAAGTGATTCAATACCTACCTTTCGAAATCCATCTTCCAGGTTATCGTTTTTGCGGCCCTGGAACTCATCTTGAAAAACATTTACAACGTGGTGATGTACCCATTAATCTTTTGGATCAAGCATGCAAGGAACATGACCTTTCTTATCGCCATAGTCATCCTGGTTTAAGACATGTGGCAGATAAATTGTTATTGAAGAAAGCTAAACAATGTTTCACATCCAGTGATGCCTCAGTGGGTGAAAGAATGGCAGCCCTGATTGTCATGAGTGCTATGAAAGGCAAGTTGATGATGCAAGGACATAAACATTGAGGAGTGAGGAATTGGGATTTGTTTGTATTCTATATTTCTTTTATGAATTCACTATGACTATGAAATAAAAACAAAGGTTTACCAGTGCACGATGTTGTGTTATTTTTAATTTTAAAAAATCATGATGTTGATGGCTGATTTTTCATTTTACACATTTCACACATGATGAATTCACACACTGTCATTTGCCAATTTGCAATTTACAGTTTTTGAAAACGTTCGTTTCAAGTTTAACGTTTTTGATGATATGGATTTTTCCATTTTGCTGATGACACTTTTTAAACAATGTCCGTTTGAAGTTTTTGAATTTCCATATTTCACACATGGCCATTTCCAGTTTTTAAAAATGTCCGTTTTAAGTTTTGCGTTTTTTGTGATATGGAAACATAGATTTTCCATTTTGCTGTTTTCACTTTTTTCCATTTGGTTTATGTCGAAAGTTGAGATTTGACAATGACGTTGATGCAAGTGCTTGACCATGGCGATGCTGCAATGTGTTTATGGGTGTTTGGAGAAACGCCGAGGTCTACGACTACTGCAGGTAAGACTGTTTTTACAAAAATAATGTCTTTTGACTGCCACATTTCAATGACAAAACGAAACTATTGAAAACAAAATGAGTATATAAGTGACCATTTACCCCCTCCCCACCCACCCACCCTACCTCACCGTGTTTGCTCTGGTCAACCATACACACCAGCTTTCTCTCTCCACTCATACATTCACATCTGTCTTTGGGAACAAACACAACCTCTTATTTATTCCCAAAAGCACATTCTCGACATGCACACTCATCCCAAAAGAACTTTTTTAGTTTATCATTTACATTATGAAAAATAATTAAATACTAGTTATTAAAGTTACTAAAAATCTTACTTATTTCATGTTTACAAAAAAAAACTCAACTTTGTACAGCGTTAAAAGAATCACACTATTTACAAATCAAAAATTTAAAAAAAATAAGGTTGCATAGAACTTTTTAAAGAGCAAATGGTCCAAGTGGGTTGCCCCTATTTACAAAATCTACTATTTACAATGACAGAAACCAATATTTAGAAAATACTAAATCTACAAGTTGCATAAAGCTATGTCCCATAAACGATTAAACAATGAAATCACACCTCCTCCTCCTTGCGATCATAACCCCAGGGCAGGCTGGTGAGCAGATCATCAGCCCACACACGTTTGTTATCCATGGAGGCGAGGGTGCGTTTTCTCTGCTCCACAAGATACAAATGATGGTTGCTGGATTGTATCCTGCACTGTGTATGAGACATAGCTTTGCCAGTGCGTACAACCGCTAGATAGTCATCAACACGTAGCGATTTTACCACTGCCTTACCTACACCTTTTGCTCTTTTGGCTTCCTTACAGTCGAGTGTGCGATAAGCATACATTTTTAAGGCCAAACCTACGAAATCCATCATAAAGGAATCACCGCATTCATCTTTTAAAACGCCCATTTCCTTCTTGTTTTTTATGGGCAGCTGAATCACGTTGTCAACGCTATAGCGAGAGGTGTCGAACCAGTCACTATGTTGCCTCATGACGTCATAGGGGTTGCAGTGGCGAATGTGGTAAATGAATGAGTCCGTATCCATATACAAATGAGAGACGTTCTCAAAATGGCGTTTGGCAAACTCATAGTGGAATCTATACATGACCGATTTAGAAAAGTCTAAAATGACTTGACCCAGGTAAATGGGTTTATCCATGGTCACGCTGGTCTTACTCATTTCAATAGTAGCCAAATCCTCATCGATAATTTTGATCGATTTGAAATTTGGCATGGCAATGTACCGCCGGGCACCCCACTGCCCCTCCCAGACATTCACCAATTTAATGTCACGGTATTTGCGGACATTCTCCACAGACTTGCCATAGATGCAGTTGTTCATTAATTTTAAAATAATAATTTCAAACTGCTGTGTTGCCATTTGTCGGTGCTCTGTGTTGAGTCGCATGTACGGCTCAAGCCATGCTTTTTGAGCAAAAGAAATACCCCTGTGGATTTACTTCAACACCAAGCCTTGGGCGAGGCATTGCACCAACATTTGTATATGTAGCACATACCGATTTTTGTTGTAAAGTGTGCCCATGAGTTTTTCAATTTTCACTTTACTGTCAGGGGGAACCATTTGCTCAAGGCAGAATGGGAAATCGGCATGTTCATCATACAAGGATGAGGGATATTCAATATCCACTTCTAGCACATATCCACGGCCTGTTTCTTGGCTAGCCATGTTCACATCGAATTCTGACACTTGTTTGTCTGTCAGCCAAGCAAACTTCCCATAGGGCGAAGGCTGACTCATGGCGTAACCGTACAAATTATTCACGTCATAGTACATTAAGTACGATTCTGGTTTGTCTGGTGAATGATCAGGCATGTATACATTGTTCGCTTCGGCATGGCGTTGGTTAAGTGACACAAAGCCGCCACGAATGCCCTTTTCAAAAAATAGAACCATGTCTACGTGAGTGAGTAAATCCAATTCCACTTGAGTGTATTTTAAAGCGGCATCAAACGAGAGTCCAGGACTCGTATGATAGTGAGCCGGGTCAAGACCGTAAATGTGTTGACACAAGTTACGGAATTTTTGAAACACGTCAGTGAGCAGCAATACATCCAGTTTTAGGTAATGCAAAGCATATTCACTTAGCGTCTTAATGCCAAACACTCGCCAAACTTGACATGCATGTGCATAGTCTTCATCGGAAACGGTACTGCGTGTTAGTTTCGAGTAAAATTTCTCTTGTGGTGGGAGTTTTCTTTGCTTTAACATGTCCCAGCTGTTGCAGAAATCATACGGTAAGATACCTTTCCGAATGCACAATTGAAATGGCTCAGGATCATTAAAATGCATTCTTGTATTTTTAAATTCCTCCCCATTCAAGCCATTCACAAGGCTGTCTAGCGAGGATGCCATAAACTTAAAGGAATCCAAAAATCGAATGCTTAAGTCGCCCAACCACCATGCCAGGACTGTAAAACGCTCATGGTTTTGGGGAATAATGGTAAACGAGCCCTTGTTGACATGGCCCAATTCACGAATCAAAAACTGAATGTCATAATTCGCCAGATTGTGGAAAAAGACACTGATGAAACGAGGAGCTGGAAAGTTCAAGTTGCATTTGCTGTGTGCAGCTCCACGAAACTCTCCCGTAAAGTGCGAGTGGTCTCTGTCTTTTTCCTCTCTATTTAAAATAGGCCTTTCACAAATATGGCATGTCATGGCATGCTCATACTGCTGCTGCTGTTCTGGAGATAGGCTCATGGGTACTGGGTGATCCAGTAATTTCTGTACATCATAAGCCAACTTGACAAGTTCATCCAAGAACCATTTGGCACAATCTGTCCCCTCACGGTATTTGTATACGGAGTGTGTGTGGTCATTGACACACACCACATTAAATCCTATGGCAAAGGGCTCATGTTTTTGAATGGGTGTGGTTGAGCTCATGGAGGAATCTGGTTCACATCCCGCCAGGGGTGTGGTGAGTGCTTCGAAACCTGCATATACCACATAGGGGACAGTGTCACGCTTGTGAATGTCCTTAAACTTTAACACAGCCTTGTCCCCTTGTGGCAATATCAATCTCACCGCTTCCTGAGTAACACAATCTACCCTATGACGTTCTAAAAGCGTAGGGGTTGTAAAATATTGCAAGCAACGGTCGCAAATGTACTTCTTACCATTATGCTTGGACACTTGACTGCTTAGCAATCTACTTAAGCTTTTAATGAGGCAATAGTGATTCACTTCTCCTACAGATAAATATAAAAGATGAATGTGATGTCGTTTCGGTTGTTTTGTAGCATAAAGAGGACCCACAATCTCATCACCATCATGACCATACACCATGAACGAAAAGTCATGGTTGTCTTGTTCAAACCTATGGATCTCGGTTAAGTCCATAGGGAACGAAACTCGAGTTAAATTTAAAGTTTGTTTCAATTCATCAAACTTGGCCTTGTACTTTCCTGGTCGAGAACCATTACGGTCTTGTGCTGGCTGCAAATACGCGGCCACACACCACAGGAAGCAATCATTGTCATTATTCTTTATATTCACCACAGCCTTTTTCAATGCTATGGCTGGTGGTGTTTTAATATAGCTAGACCCAGCATTCAACGGGTTGAAATGACAAATGTTGATTTGTAGATGGTGAATTTTGTCTAAGGCGAGGCCACTCGGTCCTTGTTGCAGTTTATCAAATTTTAATAGCAAGGCATTCACCACATGGCTTTGATACCACTCGTTCAGATTATCGGCTATCAAAAGCTCTTGCATTTTACTGCAAATATAGAATGTCTCTTTATGCTCAACGTCCTTCTTTTTATATATGAAATCGCACACCAGTTCTGTATTCACCTTTAAACCTGTATGGAACCTTTGCGCTGTACAAATTTCAATTTTAAAAATTTCAAAACAAGATTGTAAAAATTCTTTGGGAATCAAACTTTTTCTAACATTGACCATACGACCAGAGCACACACGCGATTTGAAACAAGACTCAAGGGGCTCCCAAGTTAACGTATCCGCAGCAGTAAAAGACATTATTTTAAAGAACACTCTCACCTGAGTTTTCAGCTGTAGACTGCTTGACAATGGCCCCAAACACACACGTTCCTGGTTATCAACAGACGTCAAGCGTTTTCCAACACTCTAAAAAGAAATGAAATAAACCACCATAAGTATATCCATTCCATATAGTTTTATGCATTTCATAAACAACACAAAATCAAACAGGTTATATACTGTATATAAAAAAACAAATCTCACCTTGACGTGTAATGCTTTGCTATATTCCCGTCTCGTGGGCTAGTGTGGAAATGGTTTCCATTTCTAGCTGTCTGTCTTTCTCTCTTTCTCTAATATCGTTCTCACACCCACTCACACAACAGGTAGGCTATACCGGTTATCTGCAAACAAATAAATAAACATTTATTTATAACTTTAACAATCAATAAATAATTGCATGTAAATATATATATAAATCAATAAATATATAAATGAATGAATAAACACCTACCTCACAACAAGGTTAAGTATTTTCCACCAACACCAAAACTGTTAAACAAGACCAAGTGTTTCACGCAACGTTATGTGTTCAAAGGTAGTTACCTAAGTGAGAGTGGAAATGATAACGACATGTCTTTATATATGTTACCTTGCATGTATAATCTTTTTTTTTTCGCACGCTTTGAACATTCTCTTATCGTGCACGTGGACAGCTAACGTCCAAGGTGAACACCTGTGGCAGATCAAATTTCACGTCAACTTGCATTTTGTCACGTACGAAGCAAAACAGGATGTAACTTGTTAACAGTTATCGTGCACGTGGACAGCTGACGTCCAAGATGAACACCTGTGGCAGATCAAATTTCACGTCAACTTGCATTATGTCACGTACGAAGCAAAACAGGATGTAACTTGATAACAGTTATCGTGCACGTGGACAGCTGACGTCCAAGATGAAAACCTGTGGCAGATCAAATTTCACATGAACTTGCATTTTGTCACGTACGAAGCAAGACAGGATGTAACTTGTTTAGCGTGCATGTGGTTTCACATGTGTTCAAATGCCTTTCGCACTCCCCTGCCACCACAATGGTCCGAATATTTCACCTTCAAGCGTCTTGGTCATTTTCCATTGCACTTGTTGTCAAGTCAGATCAGCGCCTTCCAATAAGCTCAAATGACATTCACCTCATACTCCTCGGCAAGTTTGTTTTCTCTACTCGCTTCGACCAACATAGAACCAAGTTCTCATCACCGTTTACACGTTAAAGGTACAATATCAGAAAATAAACCCTCGCTCTGTCATACACCGACCCGCCGAAATAGCGATTGTTCTATTAAGCATGGTCCTTGTGGTTAGCGACAGGTTCGTTGAAACAAACACAGCAGTGTCGTCTCTCTCAACTACCACGCTTCATAAACATTATAAACAGGTAAAGAAAAAGAAAAAGTTTTTTCAACATGTATGGCGTTAGGCCCTTTGTGAATTATTTTTTGGAAAAAATATCTACCACATTTGAAAGGGGGCGTTAGCCCGAGTCCTAGGACACCTCGTACACGTCTATAGCGTTATTGGTTCGTGAGATATCGGCAAAAATCACACAAAACATTTGTTTACCCCAAAATCGAGTTTCCAAATTTTTAAAAAATATAACGAGTGGTCCATAGCAAAGAGGACGTCACCCCGAGTCCTTGGACCCCTCGTACACGCCTCTATCATGATTGGTTCGCGAGATATTAAAAGCGGATGACCTTTTAGTTTTTGGTCTTTTAATTAAACAACGAGCCTATAGGAAAGTAGGGGGCATCACTACGAGTGCTAGGACACCCTGTATGTTCAAATCCCATGATTGGTTAGCGAGATATCAGGTTCGGGGCCAATACGAGGAGGGTTCAAAAAGAAGTGTCGTAGCTTTCCCACTACCACACTACTTACAAAACACAAATTTTTGTTCTAGAGACTTGAAATTTATTTTAGGGGTAGAGGGCATTGGGACATTTCATTTATGTCAAACAAACTGTTGTGTAAACTTCCTAGTTTCCAAAATATAGAATTTTCAAAATTCGAGTGTTTTCAAAAAAACATAAAAAATAAAAAAGTTTTATTACAAAAAATAAAGGTCATAAAGACCATTCGTTTGACCCATGGCACAACGTTCTACCATGTTTGGTTTTCAAACTATCACCAACTTTCGAAAACAAAAATTTTCAAAAAAAACTCAAAAATATAACGAGTGGTCCATAGGAAAGAGGATGTCAGATCGAGTCCAATGACACCTCATTTGTCAAAATCGGACGATGCGTTCGAGAGATATTTAACATGGCTGAGGCTTAGTAGTGGGGTAAGGAGGGTTCTGGAGTGAAGCAGAACTCTCATCACTCCACTACGAACAATAACTAACTAGACACCCTCAAATGGACCCACACACACCAAAGGCTAAAGAAACAATGAACTAGCAGTAATAAACAATGTAACTCACCAGACACACACAGGGGCTGATAACCACGCTGTTCCGCGCCTTCAAACAACAATAACTAACTAACTAGACACCCTCGAATGGACCCTCTTTCACCACATGCTAAAGAAACAATGAACTAGCAGTAATAAACAATGTAACTGTCACCAGACACACACAGGGGCTGATGACCACGCTGTTCCGCTCCTTAAAAAAGCAATAAGTAACTAACCAGACACCCTCAAATGGACCCTCACTCACCACAGGCTAAAGAAACAATGAACTAGCAGTAATACACAATGTAACTCACCAGACACACACACACACAGGGGCTGATGACCACGCTGTTCCGCTCCTTTCAACAACAATAAGTAACTAACCAGGCAACCTCAAATGGACCCTCACACACCACAGGCTAAAGAAACAATGAACTAGCAGTAATAAACAATGTAACTGTCACCAGACACACACAGGGGCTGATGACCACGCTGTTCTGCCCCTTTAAACAACAATAACTAACCAACCAGACACCCTCAAATGGACCCTCACACACTACAGGCTAAAGAAACAATGAACTAGCAGTAATAAACAATGTAACTGTCACCAGACACACACAGGGGCTGATGACCACTCTGTTCTGCCCCTTTAAACAACAATAACTAACTAACCAGACACCCTCAAATGGACCCTCACACACTACAGGCTAAAGAAACAATGAACTAGCAGTAATAAACAATGTAACTGTCTCCAGACACACACAGGGGCTGATGACCACGCTGTTCCACACCTTTAAACAGCAATAACTAACTAACCAGACACCCTCAAATGGACCCTCACACACAACAGGCTAAACAAACAATGAACTAGCAGTAATAAACAATGTAACTGTCACCAGACACACACAGGGCTGATGACCACGCTGTTCCGCCCCTTCAAACAACAATAACTAACTAACCAGACACCCTCAAATGGACCCTCACACACCACAGGCTAATGAAACAATGAACTAGCAGTAATAAACAATGTAACTGTCTCCAGACACACACAGGGGCTGATGACCACGCTGTTCCACTCCTTTAAACAACAATAACTAAATAACCAGACACCCTCAAATGGACCCTCACACACCACAGGCTAAAGAAACAATGAACTAGCAGTAATAAACAATGTAACTCACCAGACACACACAGGGGCTGATGACCACGCTGTTCCGCCCCTTTAAACAGCAATAACTAACTAACCAGACACCCTCAAATGGACCCTCACACACTACAGGCTAAAGAAACAATGAACTAGCAGTAATAAACAATGTAACTGTCACCAGACACACACAGGTGCTGATGACCACGCTGTTCCGCTCCTTTCAAAAGCAATAAGTAACTAACCAGGCACCCTCAAAAGGACCCTCATCTACCACAGGGGCTGATGACCACGGTGTTCCGCCCCTTTAAACAGCAATAACTAACTAACCAGACACCCTCAAATGGACCCTCACTCACCACAGGCTAAAGAAACAATGAACTAGCAGTAATAAACAATGTAACTGTCACCAGACACACACAGGGGCTGATGACCTCGCTGTTTCGCCCCTTTAAACAACAATAACTAATTAACCAGACACCCTCAAATGGACCCTCACACACCACAGGCTAAAGAAACAATGTAACTGTCACCAGACACACACAGGGGCTGATGACCTCGCTGTTCCGCCCTTTTAACCAACAATAACTAACTAACCAGACACCCTCAAATGGACCCTCACTCACCACAGGCTAAAGAAACAATGAACTAGCAGTAATAAACAATGCAACTGTCACCAGACACACACAGGGGCTGATGACCTCGTTGTTCCGCTCCTTTAAACAACAGTAACTAACCAGACACCCTCAAATGGACCCTCACACACTACAGGCTAAAGAAACAATGAACTAGCAGCAATTAACAATGTAACTGTCACCAGACACACACAGGGGCTGATGACCTCGCTGTTCCGCCCCTTTAAACAACAATAACTAATTAACCAGACACCCTCAAATGGACCCTCACACACCACAGGCTAAAGAAACAATGTAACTGTCACCAGACACACACAGGGGCTGATGACCTCGCTGTTCCGCCCTTTTAACCAACAATAACTAACTAACCAGACACCCTCAAATGGACCCTCACTCACCACAGGCTAAAGAAACAATGAACTAGCAGTAATAAACAATGCAACTGTCACCAGACACACACAGGGGCTGATGACCTCGTTGTTCCGCTCCTTTAAACAACAGTAACTAACCAGACACCATCAAATGGACCCTCACACACTACAGGCTAAAGAAACAATGAACTAGCAGCAATTAACAATGTAACTCTCACCAGACACTCACAGGGGCTGATGACCTCGCTGTTCCGCTCCTTTAAACAACAATAACTAACTAACCACACACCCTCAAATGGACCCTCACACACTACAGGCTAAAGAAACAATGAACTAGCAGTAATAAACAATGTAACTGTCACCAGACACTCACAGGGGCTGATGATCACGCTGTTCCGCTCCTTTAAACAACAATAACTAACTAACCAGACACCGTCAAATGGACCCTCACACACCACAGGCTAAAGAAACAATGAACTAGCAGTAATAAACAATGTAACTGTCACCAGACACTCACAGGGGCTGATGATCACGCTGTTCCGCTCCTTTAAACAACAATAACTAACTAACCAGACACCGTCAAATGGACCCTCACTCACCACAGGCTAAAGAAACAATGAACTAGCAGTAATAAACAATGTAACTGTCACCAGACACACACAGGGGCTGATGACCACGCTGTTCCGCTCCTTTAAACAACATTAACTAACTAACCAGACACCCTCAAATGGACCCTCACTCACCACAGGCTAAAGAAACAATGAACTAGCAGTAATAAACAATGTAACTGTCACCAGACACACACAGGGGCTGATGACCACGCTGTTCCGCTCCTTTATACAACAATAACTAACTAACCAGACACCCTCAAATGGACCCTCACACACCACAGGCTAAGGAATCAATGAACTAGCAGTAATTAACGATGTAACTGTCACCAGACCCACACAGGGCTGATGACCACGCTGTTCTGCTCCTTTAAACAACAATAACTAACTAACTAGACACCCTCAAATGGACCCTCACTCACCACAGGCTAAAGAAACAATGAACTAGCAGTAATAAACAATGTAACTGTCACCAGACACACACAGGGGCTGATGACCACGCAGTTTCACTCCTTTAAACAACAATAACTATCTAACTAGACACCCTCAAATGGACCCTCACACACCACAGGCTAAAGAAACAATGAACTAGCTGTAATAAACAATGTAACTGTCACCAGACACACACAGGGGCTGATGACCACGCTGTTCCGCTCCTTTAAACAACAATAACTAACTAACCAGACACCCTCAAATGGACCCTCACTCACCACAGGCTAAAGAAACAATGAACTAGCAGTAATAAACAATGTAACTGTCTCCAGACACACACAGGGGCTGATGACCACGCTGTTCCGCTCCTTTAAACAACAATAACTAACTAACTAGACACCCTCAAATGGACCCTCACACACCACAGGCTAAAGAAACAATGAACTAGCTGTAATAAACAATGTAACTGTCACCAGACACACACAGGGGCTGATGACCACGCAGTTTCACTCCTTTAAACAACAATAACTATCTAACTAGACACCCTCAAATGGACCCTCACACACCACAGGCTAAAGAAACAATGAACTAGCTGTAATAAACAATGTAACTGTCACCAGACACACACAGGGGCTGATGACCACGCAGTTTCACTCCTTTAAACAACAATAACTATCTAACTAGACACCCTCAAATGGACCCTCACACACCACAGGCTAAAGAAACAATGAACTAGCTGTAATAAACAATGTAACTGTCACCAGACACACACAGGGGCTGATGACCACGCTGTTCCTCTCCTTTAAACAACAATAACTAACTAACCAGACACCCTCAAATGGACCCTCACTCACCACAGGCTAAAGAAACAATGAACTAGCAGTAATAAACAATGTAACTGTCTCCATACACACACAGGGGCTGATGACCTCGCTGTTCCGCTCCTTTAAACAACAATAACTAACTAACCAGACACCCTCAAATGGACCCTCACACACCACAGGCTAAAGAAACAATGAACTAGCAGTAATAACCAATGTAACTGTCTCCAGACACACACAGGGGCTGATGACCACGCTTTCCACATCTTTAAACAACAATAACTAACCAGACACCCTCAAATGGACCCTCATCCACCACAGGCTAAGGAAACAATGAACTAGCAGTGATAAACAATGTAACTGTCTCCAGACACACACAGGGGCTGATGACCTTGCTGTTGCACTCCTTTAAACAACAATAACTAACTAACCAGACACCCTCAAATGGACCCTCACACACCACAGGCTAAAGAAACAATGAACTAGCAGTAATAAACAATGTAACTGTCACCAGATACACACAGGGGCTAATGACCTTGCTGTTCCGCTCCTTCAAACAACAATAACTAACTAACCAGACACCCTCAAATGGACCCTCACACACCACAGGCTAATGAAACAATGAACTAGCAGTAATAAACAATGTAACTGTCACCAGACACACACAGGGGCTGATGACCACGCTGTTCCGCTCCTTCAAACAACAATAACTAACTAACCAGACACCCTCAAATGGACCCTCACACACCACAGGCTAAAGAATCAATGAACTAGCAGTAATAAACAATGTAACTGTCACCAGACACACACAGGGGCTGATGACCACGCTGTTCCGCTCCTTCAAACAACAATAACTAACTAACCACACGCCCTCAAATGGACCCTCACACACCACAGGCTAAGGAATCAATGAACTAGCAGTAATAAACAATGTAACTGTCACCAGACACACACAGGGGCTGATGACCTTGCTGTTCCGCCCCTTTAAACAACAATAACTAACTAACCAGACACCCTCAAATGGACCCTCACACACCACAGGCTAAGGAATCAATGAACTAGCAGTAATAAACAATGTAACTGTCACCAGACACACACAGGGGCTGATGACCACGCTGTTCCGCTCCTTCAAACAACAATAACTAACTAACCAGACACCCTCAAATGGACCCTCACACACCACAGGCTAAGGAATCAATGAACTAGCAGTAATAAACAATGTAACTGTCACCAGACACACACAGGGGCTGATGACCATGCTGTTCCTCTCCTTTAAACAACAATAACTAACTAACCAGACACCCTCAAATGGACCCTCACACGCCACAGGCTAAGGAATCAATGAACTAGCAGTAATAAACAATGTAACTGTCACCAGACACACACAGGGGCTGATGACCACGCTGTTCCGCTCCTTTAAACAACAATAACTAACTAACCAGACACCCTCAAATGGACCCTCACACACCACAGGCTAAGGAATCAATGAACTAGCAGTAATAAACAATGTAACTGTCACCAGACACACACAGGGGCTGATGACCACGCTGTTCCGTTCCTTCAAACAACAATAACTAACTAACCAGACACCCTAAAATGGACCCTCACACACCACAGGCTAAAGAATCAATGAACTAGCAGTAATAAACAATGTAACTGTCACCAGACACGCACAGGGGCTGATGACCACGCTGTTCCGCTCCTTTATACAACAATAACTAACTAACCAGACACCCTCAAACGGACCCTCACACACCACAGGCTAAAGAAACAATGAACTAGCAGCAATTAACGATGTAACTGTCACCAGACCCACACAGGGCTGATGACCACGCTGTTCTGCTCCTTTAAACAACAATAACTAACTAACCAGACACCCTCAAATGGACCCTCACACACCACAGGCTAAGGAATCAATGAACTAGCAGTAATAAACAATGTAACTGTCACCAGACACACACAGGGCTGATGACCACGCTGTTCCGCTCCTTCAAACAACAATAACTAACTAACCAGACACCCTCAAATGGACCCTCACACACCACAGGCTAATGAAACAATGAACTAGCAGTGATAAACAATGTAATTGTCACCAGACACACACAGGGGCTGATGACCACGCTGTTCCGCTCCTTCAAACAACAATAACTAACTAACCAGACACCCTCAAATGGACCCTCACTCACCACAGGCTAAAGAAACAATGATCTAGCACTAATAAACAATGTAACTGTCACCAGACACACACAGGGCTGATGACCACGCTGTTCCGCTCCTTCAAACAACAATAACTAACTAACCAGACACCCTCAAATGGACCCTCACACACCACAGGCTAATGAAACAATGAACTAGCAGTGATAAACAATGTAATTGTCACCAGACACACACAGGGGCTGATGACCACGCTGTTCCGCTCCTTCAAACAACAATAACTAACTAACCAGACACCCTAAAATGGACCCTCACACACCACAGGCTAAAGAATCAATGAACTAGCAGTAATAAACAATGTAACTGTCACCAGACACGCACAGGGGCTGATGACCACGCTGTTCCGCTCCTTTATACAACAATAACTAACTAACCAGACACCCTCAAATGGACCCTCACACACCACAGGCTAAAGAAACAATGAACTAGCAGCAATTAACGATGTAACTGTCACCAGACCCACACAGGGCTGATGACCACGCTGTTCTGCTCCTTTAAACAACAATAACTAACTAACCAGACACCCTCAAATGGACCCTCATCCACCACAGGCTAAGGAAACAATGAACTAGCAGTAATAAACAATGTAACTGTCACCAGACACACACAGGGGCTGATGACCACGCTGTTCCACTCCTTTAAACAACAATAACTAACTAACCAGACACCCTCAAATGGACCCTCACACACCACAGGCTAATGAAACAATGAACTAGCAGTGATAAACAATGTAATTGTCACCAGACACACACAGGGGCTGATGACCACGCTGTTCCACATCTTTAAACAACAATAACTAACCAGACACCCTCAAATGGACCCTCATCCACCACAGGCTAAGGAAACAATGAACTAGCAGTAATAAACAATGTAACTGTCACCAGACACACACAGGGGCTGATGACCACGCTGTTCCGCTCCTTCAAACAACAATAACTAACTAACCAGACACCCTCAAATGGACCCTCACACACCACAGGCTAAAGAAACAATGAACTAGCAGTGATAAACAATGTAATTGTCACCAGACACACACAGGGGCTGATGACCACGCTGTTCCACATCTTTAAACAACAATAACTAACCAGACACCCTCAAATGGACCCTCATCCACCACAGGCTAAGGAAACAATGAACTAGCAGTAATAAACAATGTAACTGTCACCAGACACACACAGGGGCTGATGACCACGCTGTTCCACTCCTTTAAACAACAATAACTAACTAACCAGACACCCTCAAATGGACCCTCACACACCACAGGCTAATGAAACAATGAACTAGCAGTGATAAACAATGTAATTGTCACCAGACACACACAGGGGCTGATGACCACGCTGTTCCACATCTTTAAACAACAATAACTAACCAGACACCCTCAAATGGACCCTCACACACCACAGGCTAAAGAAACAATGAACTAGCAGTGATAAACAATGTAATTGTCACCAGACACACACAGGGGCTGATGACCACGCTGTTCCACATCTTTAAACAACAATAACTAACCAGACACCCTCAAATGGACCCTCACACACCGCAGGCTAAAGAATCAATGAACTAGCAGTAATAAACAATGTAACTGTCAGCAGACACACACAGGGGCTGATGACCACGCTGTTCCACTCCTTTAAACAACAATAACTAACCAGACACCCTCAAATGGACCCTCACTCACCATCGGCTAAAGAAACAATGTAACTGTCAGCAGACACACACAGGGGCTGATGACCTTGCTGTTCCACTCCTTTAAACAACAATAACTAACCAGACGCCCTCAAATGGACCCTCACTCACCACAGGCTAAAGAAACAATGAACTAGCAGTAATAAACAATGTAACTGTCTCCAGACACACACAGGGGCTGATGACCACGCTGTTCCGCCCCTTTAAACAACAATAACTAACTAACTAGAGACCCTCAAATGGACCGTCACTCACCACAGGCTAAAGAAACAATGAACTAGCAGTAATAAACAATGTAACTGTCTCCAGACACACACAGGGGCTGATGACCATGCTGTTCCACTCCTTTAAACAACAATAACTAACCATACACCCTCAAATGGACCCTCACTCAACTCAGGCTAAAGAAACAATGAACTAGCAGTAATTAACGATGTAACTGTCACCAGACACACACAGGGGCTGATGACCACGCTGTTCCGCCCCTTTAAACAACAATAACTAAGTAACCAGACACCCTCAAATGGACCCTCACACACCACAGGCTAAAGAAACAATGAACTAGCAGTAATTAACGATGTAACTGTCACCAGACACACACAGGGGCTGATGACCACGCTGTTCCGCCCCTTTAAACAACAATAACTATCTAACTAGACACCCTCAAATGACCCTCATCCACCACAGGGTAAGGAAACAATGAACTAGCAGTAATAAACAATGTAACTGTCAGCAGACACACACAGGGGCTGATGACCACGCTGTTCCACTCCTTTAAACAACAATAACTAACCAGACACCCTCAAATGGACCCTCACTCAACACAGGCTAAAGAAACTCGCCGAAAGCAACTGTATCTAAGGTAAAATTCAAGAATGAAATCTCAGAGCCCTTCAAGATAAAAACTGGGGTCAGACAAGGAGATGGACTTTCTCCACTTCTTCTCTATTGTATCTTAGAAAAGGTAATTCGAGAATGGAGAAAATCACTGAACAAAGCAGAAGGAAATGAAGATCAGTTTCAATTAGGCCCCAATCACAAAGGAGTGTATGTTGACTGTCTGGCGTTCGCGGACGACGTAGCCATATTTACAAACAACATCAGTTCAGCAATCAGGAAGATAAACCTTCTTAAAGAAACAGCAGAGAATGTAGGAATTCAAATTTCGTTTGAGAAGACGAAATACAGTACATGATTAACATCAGTGAAGGTCCTGAATGGTTGTTCATAGACCATGGAATGATTCGAAGAGTCAAGAAGTTTAAATACCAGGGTGAAGTAATCCAAGAGAATGGGCTAGAACAAGAAGCGACCAATATCCGCATCCTGAAACTAGAGCGAGCGTTCCAACTGACTAAAAACATCTACAACCTAATGGGTGTTATTCACAAACAAGAGGATGGTAAGCCAGATAGAAGAGGAGTTGGGTGAAGACCAGTTTGGGTTCAGGAGAAATGTAGGAACAAGGGAAGCCGTACTAAGTCTTAGGTAGAATAAGAAAAGATAAGAGAACGTTCTTGGCATTTGTAGACTTAGAAAACGCTTTTGATAACGTTGATTTGACTAAATTGATTGGAATGAAGTACAGGGATAGGAGGTTGCTCTACAATCCATACAGAAACCAGACAGGAGTTAATCGAGCCGGAGGATATGAGGGAGAAGCTGGTATTCAGAAAGGTGTAAGGCAAGGCTGCCACTTATCATCCATACTTTTCAATCTATTCATTGAACAAGCACTGAAAGAAATTGGAGAAAATATCAAAGTAGGAGTAAAGATTCAAGGAGAAATAATTTCAACTCTGAGATTTGCTGATGACATCGTAATCCTAGCCGACACACCAGAGGATTTGATTGCGTTTTTAAATGGTATGGACTCTGTCTGGAGGAAAGAATTCATGCTGAGAATTCATAAATGTAAAACAAAACTATTGGAATGCAGTCGAAAGAAATCGGAAACCCCTATGGATGTCGAATTGGCAGGTGAACAGCTAAAGGAAGTAGGTGACTTCAGTTACTTGGGAAGCAAAATAACCAGTGGTGGACGAAGCAAAGAGGATATAAAGAGTAGGTTAGCACAGGCAAGGAAAGCATTTATGCAGAAGAGGAGTCTGTTGACATCGAATATAGATTTACGTATTAGGAAGTCATTTTTGAAAGCCTTTGTCTGGAGCGTGGCGCTCTATGGAAGTGAAACATGGACTATTGGTACAGCATAAAAGAAGAGAATTGAAGCGTTTGAAATGTGGTGTTACAGGAGAATGATTAAGATCAGGGGGTAAGATAGGGTTACGAATGAAGAGGTATTAAGACGAGTGGGAGAGGAAAGATGTTTCTGGCAACTGCTAAAGAATATGTCACCCTATTTGTTCACTAAATTAAAACATTAAATAGATGTATATTAATACATTGACTCCTATCAGTCCTACTTTCAATGTAACTAATTCTAAACACAAACGAAAATGAAAATACCCTGTCTAGTATTTTCAAATTCAATCCTGCTCTGGGAGTTATGATCCTTCATTTGTGACTCTGAAGCGAGAACCATAGGCTCACCCCTTGTCCTTTGTGACTGCTACATCAGAGTTCTACAATGAACCATTCTCTGAATGGGATCTGCGCAGTGCACTTGCACTGTGTAGGGATACATCTCCTGGTACGGATAGCATCCGTTATGAAATGTTGAAACATCTGTGCAATGTCAGGACAAAGAAACAGTTGATCCTCTTCAATCGTATATGGATTCAAGGAGAGTTTCCATCTCAGTGGCGAGAGGGGATCGTGATACCGATTCCCAAGGCTTGAGAGGATCTCAAGCTTGTCAGCATCTATAGGCCCATTTGTCTGACAAATGACCTATGTAAGCTGCTGGAGAAGATGGTTAACCGTTGACTGGTAAGGTTCTTAGAAGAGAGAGGCCTCTTGTCTGAGTGCCAGTGTGGATTTAGCTCTCATAGGTCCACCACTGACCATCTGGTGCTTCTTGAGGGGGCCATACAGGAGGCATTTCTCCGAAAGGAGCACCTAGTCACGGTTTCATTTGATCATGATAAAGCGTATGACACCACAAGGCGCTACGAGTGGGGACTCCGTGGAAATCTACAAATCTCTATTGCGAATTTTATGTCCGATCGGCTCTTTCGTGTAGGAATTGGTAGGAAATGATCGTAAATTTTCACCCAGCAAAATGGAGTTCCTCAGGGTTCTGTGCTGAGTGTTACCTTGTTCGTGGTTGCCAAAAGTGGCAGTGTTGCCTTCGCTGGGCTCACGGTAGTTCCACCGCTGCATGTAGACGATTTGGCTGTACATTACAGCTCTGGAAGTATGACAAATTTCCTGGGGCCCTATTTTGACAGCAAATTCACGTGTTAGCACCAAGTATGGCGATGTCAGCTATCTATTAACTGGGTCGACAACTGGACTCACGACCGAAGTTTCGTATTTCAGCAGCAAAGACATCCGTCATTCAG
Organism: Meconema thalassinum; assembly: GCA_946902985.2. Taxonomy (NCBI): domain Eukaryota; kingdom Metazoa; phylum Arthropoda; class Insecta; order Orthoptera; family Tettigoniidae; genus Meconema; species Meconema thalassinum. The sequence goes on from OX336397.1 coordinate 6,570,163, forward strand.
TTTTGTCGGCTCCGAAGGCTACATTTGAACCCTGAACCACATATCAGGGCTTCTGCGTTGCCAGTGGTTGACACTGCTTACTGGGGCTCCATTTTGACAGCAAATTAACGTAGCAGTACCATATACGACCACTTAAAACCACGTGCCTCAGGAAACTGACCATCATCTACTTCCTTAGTGGCACTACGTTCGGGTGGTGACAGTGTTCTGCTACGGTTTTACCAATCCCTCGCCCTCTACTGGCTAGACTACGGTTCATCAAGGCCGCCATCCTTCAAAATGCTGGACAGTATCCGCCATACTGGCGTGAGGTTGACTACCGGTTCATTCCGGTCCAGCCCGATCACCTATCAATGATAGACGCCAGCATATGCTTTTAGAATATTCTGCCAATTTGCGTCAAATGCCGCAACATCCGAGCTTCTCTTCATTACCCAAAGCCACCTGAGGTACGCATTGCGCCACCTGGTCCGTTAGAATTAAACTCGATTCCTCGAGTAATTGGGAGTGCCTGTAAGTCCCCGTATCATCCGGTCACCTTGTGAGGTGCCTCCGCGGCAAGTCCCGTGTCCGAAAATTCGATTAGATCTACACCAAGGTCCTAAGGTGGACAAAGATACCTCCGTTTATCGGGGACTGTCCCACAGCATATTTCACGAATTTCCGGACGCATGAGATCTCTACACGGATGGTTCGAAGCCGGACGAGAAGGTGGATTGTGCTTACGTTATTGATGGTGCAAATTCCAAAATCTGTTTGCCTGAAGCCTGTAGTGAGTTAACTGCGGAGCTCGTTGCCATCTATGATGCTCTGCAATTCGCACTACAGGATGCACGAATGCACTTTCTCATGTGTACCGACTCTTTGAATTCGTTGTAGTCTATTGCTACATGTTTCCTGCAACACCCCGTAGTGCAGCGAATCTACGACCTACCAGCCGGATTGTGCGGCGCTGACACTCGAATCACCTTTTTGTGGCTTCCAAGTCACATGCGAATTGCAGGAAAGGAGTTAGCGGACCAAGCTGCAAAAGACGCCGTATCACTACCACCTAGACCAATGAAGGTACCCGCTATAGATATTTGCTCTCAGTTACGCCGACAAGTACTGTCATTCTAGGCGAGTCAGAGGATAGCTAACCTAATGCCCAATAAACTGAGAGCGATCAAGGGGAAGTATTCACGTGGTGGAGCTCCTTCTTGTCACGGAGGGAGTCCGTCTTTTTAGTAGGCCAAGGATAGGTCATACAAGATCCACCCACTCGTACCTAATGAGGAGGGAAGTCCCCACTTTGTACCTGTGGAGTGTGCGTGGTCGCTGAGCGATCAAGCTGTTTGCCTCTCAGCAAGGTTCGATTCCCGGACAATACATGTGAGATTTTCGAATTGAAATGCCATGTCCAGCGATTCGGATTCCACGTAAAGGGAAGGTCCCGTGGCTCATGATCGCGTGATTTAAGGTAAGCTTCCTTTGTACCTGTGTGAGCCGAATTCAGCGTGTCCCACATTTTAACCGAATGTATGGATTCTGCCGTCATACGAAGGAACCTTGGTTTGCTGATGACACTCCAACTAATATTAGCCGATGACGTGTTGGCTGCTGATCTCGTCATCCGCTTTATAAGTGAGAGTGGGTTAGGGCCAGCAATCCACGTTTTCTAGTGTACATTTACCCAAAGACTTGTTCTCTTAGGAATTTTGAATTTTTGTTTCTCCGTCATTTTTGTTCATTCTTCTTGAATCGTTATGCCCGACTCAGGAGCACGGTTGAACCTGTTTAGCTGATGTGTTGGCCTTCTTTTCCTTCCAAAATCTCTTCATCCTCTCGCTGAGCGCCTTTCTTCGGTCTTCTGTCCAAGTTATGGTGGCCCTGGTGTTGGGTTTGTCTTCAAATTGGTGATTGTCGATTAGGGTTCTGAATTTGCATCTGTCCTGTATAATATTGTCTGAAATGTTGATTTCCTGGAGATCTGTTTCAATTTCACGTAGCCAGCTGTTCTTGGTTTTTAGTGAGAGGGCCAAGTTGAGAATTCTGTTAGTCAATCTGCCATTGTTCATTCTGATAATGTGCCCGTAAAATTTCAATCGTCTTTTCCGAAAATTATGAGATATTTTTACACATTGGCGATATATTTTCTGGGATGACTTTTTCCTCCAGATTCCCTCTATAAAAACTGGGCCAAAAATTTTTCGTAAAATTTTCCTTTCTTGTTTTTCAATCTCTTTGGTTAAAGATTTGCCACCAATGATTAAGGTTTCTGATGCATATAACGCCTCCGGTTTGATTACTGTATTATAATGTCTAAGTTTTGCTTTCCGAGATAATGATTTTTTGTTATACCTATTCCAAGTGATTCTGTAAGCTTTCTGTAATTTGGAAATTCTCTCTTTATTTGCTTCACGGTTTAAACCAGAGGGCTGAATAATTTCTCCCAGATATTTGAATTCGTTCACTTGAAAGATTTTGCCGAATTTAGTTCTCATAGGTTGTCCGTCTAAGTATCGTGAGGCTCTTTCCATGTACTGAGTTTTCTCATAAGAAATTTGAAGTCCCGTTTTGATGGCAATTTCATGTAATTTCTCAATGGAATGAATTGCTTCTTGCCTGTTATTAGAAAGGATTGCTATGTCATCAGCAAAGGCCAAACAATGTACATGAATTCTATCTTTGAGTAGTCTGCCAAGGGTTATTGCCTTAGTTTCCTTTTCCCAGGTCCTGATTATCTTCTCAAGTACGAGGTTGAACAGTAACGGAGATAATCCGTCTCCTTGGCGGACCCCAGTGTTAATTGCAAAATGCTCAGATGTTTCGCCGAGGAATTTAACTTTTGAAGTAGTGCCAGTTAATGTTTGTCTGATTAATTCTCTTGTTTTTCTATCCACTTGAAATTCTTCTAGGGTATTGAAAAGTCTTGGACGATCTATAGAGTCATATGTTTTTCTGAAATCTACAAAGGTAATGACTGTCTGTCTGGTTTTGCGCCTTTGTAGGATAGTTTTGAGATTAAGAATTTGTTCCGTACATGATCTTCCTTTTCGGAAACCTGCCTGGTATTCTCCAATCAGACGGTCTGTTTGTTTCTCAAGTCTAGTGAGCAGGGCTTTGGAGAAAATTTTATAAATAACTGGTATCAAGGAAATTCCTCTATAATTATTGATGTTTGTTTTATCCCCTTTCTTGTGCAGTGGAAGGATTAGCGCACATTTCCAATCCTCAGGTATTTCTTCGGTGATCCAGATGTTCTCAAGAATTGAGTGGATTTTCCGGGCTACGTTTTCACCACCTATCTTCAGCATTTCGGCAATTATACCATCTTCCCCTGGGGATTTATTATTTTTGAGTCCATGGATTATTTCTTTAATTTCTTCCAATGTTGGGGGTTCTGAATCTTGGTTGGATGCTTTTTTTTTTCAAAGATGAGTTGTTCTTTAGGGGATTCACAGTTAAATAGATCCTTGAAATAATCTGCTAGAAGTTTGCAATTTTCTTGATTATTTGTTTCCAATGCCCCATCCGGGCGTTTGAAGCAAAGACTGGGTGCCTGATAATTTGATAATTCTTCTCTGAATGTTTTGTAGAAGTTTCGTGTATTGTTTTTAGTAAAATCTTGTTCAATTTCAGCCAATCTGTAGTGATCGTACTTGCGTTTTTCAGATCTGATGATTTTAGAGGTTTGTTTCTTTACTTTGGTGAATTCGTGCCAGTTTTGTTCCGTTTTGTGAGAATTCCAATTCTGCCAGGCTTTAATTCTGAAGTTTATAGCCTTGTCACAAGTTTCGTTCCACCACCTATGCTTGCGTTTCCTGGGCGGTGTGCCAATGTTTTGAGAAGCTTTCGAAAGTATATCTTTGAGTTCTAACCAGACAGAGGAATCGTGAGTAGGGATACTTTTTTGGAAAGTACTGGCGTTCTGTTTAAGAAATACTGGATCGACGCGCAGATTTTTTATTATTTTTGGTTTGGACCTGTTTGGTTGAAATTTTACCTTGATTAAGGATAGATGGTGGTCAGAGTCAATGACTCCTTTCTTGACTTTGATATTCATAATTTCTTTTGATTCTTTTTGGAAATAGCCACATGATCTATTTCAAATTCTCCTAAGTGAAAATTAGGGGATCTCCAAAAGTTTTGCAAAAATCAAGTAATCTTTCTCCATTTTTATTAGTTCTATTGTGTGCTGGATATAGTCCTACAATGGTCCTGAATTTCCTTTCTCTACCAATTTGGGCATTAAAATCTCCCAAGAGGATTTTTATGTGATGATTTGGAATGATGGCTGTAGTTTCTTCCAGCAGTTTCCAGAAGTCTTCCACCTTTTGTGGATCTTAACGATTGTAGTTGTTGGTGGGTCCATGCGCATTAATAAGCGTATAAGCTTTGTTTCCTGATTTAACGGATAGTGTTGAAATTCTTTAGATGGCGAGGAAAAGTTAAGCACTGGGTTTATAATGTTTTTTCTGACAGCGAATCCAGTGCCAAATTGTAGTGGCTTCATATGGAGGGAGATTGCTGGCTTGCCTTAAAAAATTCTCTAATTTCCTGATTCAAAATTATTTTTATCTGTGTATCTGGTTTCCTGTAGTGCTAAAATTTGGATGTTGAAGTTATCCAACATGTCTGTTAATTGTTTTAACTTGCCAGTTCGTTCATTATTATAATTATTATTTTTAATTTAATTTTGTTTTATTAATTTTCGATCGATTCATATTTAAGTGCCCTCATCTTCATTCTCAATTTCATTCTAAATTTGTATACTTCAATCTGTCTTAAGAGATGTAGATGACCTCGTAGTTCCACGTATTTCCACCCCTCAAAACCTCAATAACTAACACTTGATTCAGAATTTTAACTGCTGGCATTAGAAATTACCCACATTAACTACCTATCTTCCACAGATCGGTGGGCATCTTACGAAGAGATCAACCCAAACCAAATGTCTACACGAAGAAACAAATGGCATCTCATAGCGGGACAATGCCAAACACATGCATAACTTGCGGAGGACCCTTTAAAAGTAAAGACCAATTGAAGAGACATACAATGATTCATAGTGGTCTAAGGCCATATTCCTGTAATACTTGCGGAGCCAACTTTAACGGGAATGGGGATATGAAAAAACACATGTTTATCCATAGTGGTCTAAAACAACATTCATGTGATACATGCGGAGCCAACTTTACTCGAAAAGGGGATTTGAAAAAACACTTGATAATCCACAGTGGTCTAAAGCCACATTCCTGTGATACTTGCGGAGCCAAGTTTACTCTAAAAGGGCATTTGAAAACACACACGTTAATCCACAGTGGTCTAAAGCCACATTCCTGTGATACTTGCGGAGCCAACTTTACTCGGAAGGAGCATTTGAAAACACACAGGTTTACCCACAGTGGTCTAAAGCCACATTCCTGTGATACTTGCGGAGCCAACTTTACTCGAAAGGGGGATTTGAAAACACACAGGTTAATCCACAGTGGTCTAAAGCCACATTCCTGTGGTTCATGCGGAGCCAACTTTACGCGAAAGGAGCAATTGATAACACACATGTTAGTCCATAGTGGTCTAAAGCCTTATTCCTGTGATACATGCGGGGCACACTTTACTCAAAAAGGGAATTTGAAAACACACAGGTTAATCCACAGTGGTCTAAGGCCACATTCCTGTGATACTTGCGGAGCCAACTTTACTCGGAAGGAGCATTTGAAAACACACAGGTTTACCCACAGTGGTCTAAAGCCACATTCATGTGATACTTGCGGAGCCAACTTTACTCGAAAGGGGGAATTGAAAACACACAGGTTAATCCACAGTGGTCTAAAGCCACATTCCTGTGATACTTGCGGAGCACACTTTACTCATAAAGAGAATTTGAAAACACACAGGTTAATCCACACTGGTCTAAAGCCACATTCCTGTGATACTTGCGGAGCCAACTTTACTCGAAAGGGGGATTTGAAAACACACAGGTTAATCCACAGTGGTCTAAAGCCACATTCCTGTGGTTCATGCGGAGCCAACTTTACGCGAAAGGAGCATTTGAAAACACACATGTTTGTCCATAGTGGTCTAAAGCCACATTCCTGTGATACATGCGGGGAACACTTTACTCAAAAAGGGACTTTGAAAACACACTTGTTAATCCACAGTGGTCTAAAGCCACATTCCTGTGATACTTGCGGAGCCAACTTTACTCGAAAGGGGGATTTGAAAACACACAGGTTAATCCACAATGGTCTAAGGCCACATTCCTGTGATACTTGCGGAGCCAACTTTACTCGGAAGGAGCATTTGAAAACACACATGTTAGTCCATAGTGGTCTAAAGCATTATTCCTGTGATACATGCGGGGCACACTTTACTCTAAAAGAGAATTTGAAAACACATATGTTAACCCACATTCCTGTAGTACATGCGGAGCAAAGTTTGCTCTAAAATCCAATTTGAAAGCGCACTTCTTAATCCATAATAGTCTCAAACAAAATTCATGTGACACATTATTATTATTATTATTTATTAAATCGTTACAAATACACACATTTTACAAAATTCAGAATAACTGTACACATTTTATGAATTTCCTTACACTTCCTACTCATTGTTTAACCTGTAAATTTACACTTTTACCTAATTCTAAATTTGAGCGGCATTTTGGTTAACATTTGGAAAATGGCCTAAATTTGCTAATTCGGACCTGATGAACAAGAATATCGCTGTTGCCAGGCTGATTTCTCGACCGGAAGCCAGAAATCCAATTTGGCGGCCAAGAGGCGGACTTGGCCTTAATTTTGTATTATTTTCGTTTCGTCAGGTTGTATTTTTATTCTGAAAGCGGTTTGGGGGATAAATTTGTCATGAGAAGCGATATAAATGACTTATTTATCGTTTGGCTTTTAGTGCCGGGAGTGTCCGAGGACATGTTCGGCTCACCAGAGGCAGTAGCTACTTCAAGCGGACACCACTAGGGTGAGCTACAAGTTCCGTTCAGTTTCAAGTACCGGTAGTTCCAACTTTCACTACCAGAACTGAATGATTCCTAGTGGTGAACGTTGGATCTTTGATAGAGCGTTACAACGAAATCTAACCTAGAAATTTAGCTCCACACAAGTTTAGTCTGTGGAAGGATCTTTTACATGCCATAAATCTATGACATGGGACCGCCGGCTTTACTTCCCCTATATAAATGATGGTTATGCGTTACAAAGAGCTACCAACGCTAATTTTTTCGTACATAATGTAATTTGGACAAAAATTGACTATTTACAACAAAAATTAAGAAATAAATGTTCAATAAGATTACATTGTTTTAGCACAACGTATGCTGCCACGACTATTTGATCTGCAGTACTTTTCACTGCATGCAAAATCATCCTTGTGTCAGCGTCTTCATGGGAAGCTTCCAGAGAGGTGACATTTGAAGACGACATATTGGAAAAATTTCTTTCATCACTGAACCCTCCGGTGATAAATAGTTCAACTTCCTTTATCTCGACTGCACTGAGATATTTTGATACGAACTCTATCGTGTTGACCCTATTTTCTTCTAAGGACAGAAGGTCTTTCCAGTTTTGTGGCAAGGGCACGTTTCCATTGTCCATCACGCGATGTTTCCATTGTCTATCACGCGATGCACTGGGGCAGTATTCTTTGAGTGCCTAGCGCGGGTTGTGGAATTGACTGATTTGGATCTGTACCTAAGGAAAAAATGGAATTTGAATAATAATAATGATGATTATGTAAAAGACCTAACGGTCGAAAACAATGTCGATTCTTGAATAGACAGAAGTGTAGGATCGGATATGTCTTTCCACTGCCATGGCGTTATCTCCAAACCTAACGCACTTTGCTGGCTTCTGCAGTACATTAATCACTGCCATGCCGTCAATGAGTAAATGTGAAGATTCCCTCTCCAGAACTATATTATCAGGGCAGCCAATGTCCTTAGTTAGAGTTGTAATCAGGGTAGACTTATCTCCACTTCTTAAATCTCCATCTGTGTTTGTGAGGGATGGAGGACAGGCCATGAGCTCATGTCTAAAAATTTCTTGAAGATCAATTTCCCTCCCGGCTTCGTAATCCATTACTATTGTTTGTAGAACGCTCCTATTACTACTCAGCACTGTTTTGTGCGTTGTTTTCCTCGTCAAAACTTTCGGCAAATTGTTCAGTGTGAGAGGGCGATTCCTAGAAATGGGCAATTGGACGCTCACTTGCGGTTTCCCCGTGTCTTCAGATGACACAAGGCGTTCGGAGACTAACTTATTCACTTGTTCAAGCCCCAGTTCTCGTGCGCGTAGAAGCGAATCTTGGATCTTAACGGTAGTAATGTCCTTATTTGCTACATTGTGAGTATTTGAGGGATCAGCATTGTCTTCTGAGAAAACTTTAAAAGTTTTCAAAATGGAAATTTTTTTTCTTCGTCCGAGTTGTCTCGCGTCTCCTACCAGGATAGACAAATTGTTCTTTATATGAGCAGCCTTCTGTCCCTACCGCGAACATTTCAAACGCGGGATTAGTAATATCGCTCCTCCAGTGAAATTATAAGGCCCAACGTTGCAGAGCAGACTCTTCCTGCGTGATTCCAACTAATCCGCCGGGTTTCTTAGAAGTGCCCTCTATCCAGTCCTATGCATGATCCGCGTCAACTTGACTAAATTTTTCGTTGCTCCGTTGGACCCCGAAGTCTCCCTTCCTGAACGCCATCTCGACTTCTTCAGGGAGCTGATGCATTTCAGCTATATACACTGCCAAGGACTTAGTGTAATTGGTGTGGTCGTATCGTGCAGTAAAATGAAGCATCTTCTTAAGAGAAGTCAAATACATGTCCCAATTTCCAGAACGGATCCCCCTTGTAATTTTGAGTAATGTCGAAACCATCTCTAGATATGACCACCAGTACGCAAAATTTGAACTCGATCGTGATGCCTCGGAAACAAAGTCTTTGATTTTTTTCCGTTTTTTTTTTGTACGAGGAAATGATCGATAGCTGTTTCTGTAATTCAAGAATCCACTCTATTCCAATGCTGAAAAGGTCATCATTCAGTTTATTCCGTTACTCCGCACAAACTTTTAACTTGTTATATCCAACCTCTGTTGCTTGAGTTAAGAGTTACACGCCCTCATTGAATGTTTTGCAGCATATAATGCAAATATTTCCTTGGTTATGTTGATAATCTGCCAGTAATAGCTTAAGATGCGGTTCCATCTAAAATAATGAACCAAACATAACCTAACCGTAGACCTAATGTTTTACATAAAACTTAAAATAAATACGATACAAGATCGGGTCACAGAATATGAAAACAGTTGGATTTGCCGCTTTCAATTTCATACCAGCTCACTAGAAAACAGTAAAAGAACATGCAACACAGCACGGAAACAAAACAAAACTTCTAACTCGCCCCAAACTCGTATCACCTCGATCTGGATGTTTGTTTCTTCCTCTTGATTAATTACTTTCACTTTGTCATTTGCACATGAAATTAACAACTTTGGTGTTACCTTACTTGTAGACTAAAATCGCCAAAACATTACCACAACACATTCGTACGAAACACTGATATACAACAAGCAACTACTGCTGACAACACAACAGACACGAACAAACACGCAGTCTCACGCTGGGCACCGCAGCGGTGTGCGCGCGCATTACGCCAATGCAGATCTGCTGCTTGGCCGCTAGGAGGCAGCACTACCACTTTATGATTTTGGCAATTTGAACAGCAATAGTAGTTATTGTATCAGTAGTATTTGTAATTATACGTATAGAATAACGAACATAAATCAATCTAAACACACATTTTATAAAATATTAAGAGGAGAAAATTTATATATTGTATATATTTTTTAAAGGGAAATATGCTTGAAAGAGCAACATGTAGAATCACGCAACGAAAAAATATAGGTATATCTTCCAAAGGCTTTCATTTCTTTTGTGAATTAATTTATTGTTGTAAGGTAATTAACACTGGCTTAAAAGGATGTGAATAGTATGCAAAATAAGTAAGACATTTTCTGAAAAATATATGTCCGAGATTTTCCATCAAATCTTTGGGGTGATCTCAGCACCCCACCTAACCACTTATGTAATTTTAAACCACCTAACAACTTAAAGGTTAACAAACATCAACTAACCTAACTTAACCAAACCTAACCTAATCCTAACCAAACATAACCTAACCGAACTTAACAAACATCATCTAACCCAACCTAACCTAATCCTAACCTAACCTAACCTAACTTGAAAGTGTGAGCAAATATGTGAGCAAAAAGTGGTAGGAAAAAGTGGCAGCAAATAGTGTGAGCAAAAGTGGGAGCAAAAAAGTGGGAGCAAATATGGCAGCAAAAAGTGGGAGCAAATATGGCAGCAAAAAGTGGGAGCAAATGTGAAAGCAAAAGTGGGAGCAAAATGTGCAAGCAAAAAGTGAGAGCAAATATTAGAGCACAAATAATAAACTTAGTTATAACCTAACCTAACTTTAATAAACCTAACTTAACTTAACCTAACTTCAAAGTCAAAACAAATATTTGAGCAAAAGTGGAAGCAAAACGTGACAGCATAAAGTGGGAGCAAAAAGTGAGAGCAAATATGAGAGCACAAATAATAAACGTACTTATAACCAAACCTAACCTAACTTCACCTAACCTAACCTAACCTAACTTAACCTAACTTTACCTAACCCAACCCACAGAAACCTCATTTAAAGATTTAAGATTATACTTTTTAACATTTTAGTTTTTTTAATTTATTTTACATTTTAACATTTTAGATTTTAGGTTTTTACATTTTATATTTTACCTTTTTAATTTTTATATTTTCCAAAAACAGTAAACTACAAGGTCACATACCTAACGTCAGTTCACCTAACCTCACCTAACATAACCTTAGTTCACCTAACCAAACATGTCCTCACCTAACTTTACCTAACCTAACTTAAGCTATGCCAAAGGCTAAAAGCACGTACATAGAGTTTTGTTGTTTACACATTAGTCAATTCCTCAATTCCCACTCATCATTATTTTTATTTTTTAATTTCTGTTTAAAGTTTTGAATTTTGGTCAATATGGAAAAATGGATTTTGCATTTTGTTGTATAAACATTTGTCAATTTCACAGTTTCCCATTTGCAGTTCTTAAAATGTCAGTTAAAAGTTTTTCAAGTTACTGATATATAAACATGGATTTTCCATTTTTTTACACATTTGTCAATTTCACAATTTCAAATTTACAGTTTTTAAAATTTCAGTTGAACGTTTTCAAGTTTTGTCAATATGGAAACATGTATTTTCCAATTTTGTTGTTTACATGTGTTTGATTGAGTCCATGTAGCCTACAGAGTTCATTTTGCATACGAGTGGGCAGAGGTGGGCAGTAATTAAAATGTACAAGCAGTGTTTGATTGAGTCCATGTAGCCTACACAGTTCATTTTGCATGCGAGTGGGCAGAGGTGGGTAGTAATTAAAATGTACAAGCAGTGTTTGATTGAGTCCATGTAGCCTACACAGTTCATTTTGCATACGAGTGGGCAGAGGTGGGTAGTAATTAAAATGTACAAGCAGTGTTTGATTGAGTCCATGTAGCCTACACAGTTCATTTTGCATACGAGTGGGCAGAGGTGGGTAGTAATTAAAATGCACAATCAGTGTTTGATTGAGTCCATGTAGCCTACACAGTTCATTTTGTATACGAGTGGGCAGAGGTGGGTAGTAATTAAAATGTACAAGCAGTGTTTGATTGAGTCCATGTAGCCTACACAGTTCATTTTGCATACGAGTGGGCAGAGGTGGGTAGTAATTAAAATGTACAAGCAGTGTTTGATTGAGTCCATGTAGCCTACACAGTTCATTTTGCATACGAGTGGGCAGAGGTGGGTAGTAATTAAAATGCACAAGCAGTGTTTGATTGAGTCCATGTAGCCTACACAGTTCATTTTGCATGCGAGTGGGCAGAGGTGGGTAGTAATTAAAATGTACAAGCAGTGTTTGATTGAGTCCATGTAGCCTACACAGTTCATTTTGCATACGAGTGGGCAGAGGTGGGTAGTAATTAAAATGCACAAGCAGTGTTTGATTGAGTCCATGTAGCCTACACAGTTCATTTTGCATGCGAGAGGGCAGAGGTGGGTAGTAATTAAAATGCACAAGCAGTGTTTGATTGAGTCCATGTAGCCTACACAATTCATTTTGCATGCGAGAGGGCAGAGGTGGGCAGTAATTAAAATGCACAAGCAGTGTTTGATTGAGTCCATGTAGCCTACACAGTTCATTTTGCATGCGAGTGGGCAGAGGTGGGTAGTAATTAAAATGTACAAGCAGTGTTTGATTGAGTCCATGTAGCCTACACAGTTCATTTTGCATACGAGAGGGCAGAGGTGGGTAGTAATTAAAATGTACAAGCAGTGTTTGATTGAGTCCATGTAGCCTACACAGTTCATTTTGCATGCGAGTGGGCAGAGGTGGGCAGTAATTAAAATGCACAAGCAGTGTTTGATTGAGTCCATGTAGCCTACGCAGTTCATTTTGCATGCGAGAGGGCAGAGGTGGGCAGTAATTAAAATGCACAAGCAGTGTTTGATTGAGTCCATGTAGCCTACACAGTTCATTTTGCATACGAGTGGGTAGAGGTGGGTAGTAATTAAAATGTACAAGCAGTGTTTGATTGAGTCCATGTAGCCTACACAGTTCATTTTGCATGCGAGAGGGCAGAGGTGGGTAGTAATTAAAATGCACAAGCAGTGTTTGATTGAGTCCATGCAGCCTACACAGTTCATTTTGCATACGAGTGGGCAGAGGTGGGTAGTAATTAAAATGTACAAGCAGTGTTTGATTGAGTCCATGTAGCCTACACAGTTCATTTTGCATACGAGTGGGCAGAGTTGGGTAGTAATTAAAATGTACAAGCAGTGTCCACACAATATTTTTACTCATTTTTAAATACATATACAATATTTACACATAATACATTGTTTTTGTTACAAATTGTATAGTTGGTTTTATTTGTTTTCTATTTTCATTTATTTTTGACTCTGAAAACATTTTTTTTTGTTTTTCTATTTTTGTAGTGCTATTGTTTGATTTCCTAAATTGTTTTGTTTTATGTATTTGCTACATGCAGGCAGAGGATTTTGATATTCATAACTTAAATCTTTAATCTTGGTCAGTGATTGAGTAATGACCATAGGCATGTGTACCTATACCATCCGAATCAATTACTCTTTTATCATCTCCATGACACAAAGCAATTTTGTTTAGCCTTATAGATGATATGTCATGTTGTTTAGAAGCAATAATGTTCATTGGTATTCTTTTTACCTCGTTTTTCATAATACAATCCTTATAATCTTGAAAGCTTATACAATTTTTGACAACACCTCTGCTAATACCTTTAATCTTTTTGATTTCTTTACCATTTATGCCTAAAGCATACATTTTAGCTCTAAGTCCAACAAATGCTTTAATAATTTGTCCACAAGCCTCGTCTTTAAATTTCCCCAATGTCAAATTTATTTATTTATTTAGCGTATGGCAACTGAAGAGCAACTAATATACAAAGTTTACAAATACTGAAAATCTACAAGTTAATGTCTAAGTTTTTATTCCATTGAAGGGCTGAAGCCGTCACTTCAAAGAAATCTTCCGGGCTTCCAAAATAAGCTCGTCTGCTGCAGGATGTTACAATGTGTTTGATGGTCTGGTGTTCACGGCCACAGTCACATTGGGAAGATGCCATCAATCCCCATTGGTGGAGGTTCTCTGCACAAATGCCATGGCCTGTACGGAGCCTGTTAAGTGTCTTCCATATACGTCGCGGTAGTTCCATGCCAACTGGCTGTCTGTACCTGGTCTAACGAGAGCCTGGTAGTCCTCATATGCAGCACTAGTCCACACTCCTGACCATTTCCTGTTCATGTTGAAATTCATTGCTTGCAACGATTCGTCCAATATGATGGGTGGCCGTCTGGATTTTAATCGGCTTTTCTTAAGTACAGGTACATCAGAGTGGACTGGAATCTGAGGATTGATAATTAACTTTTTATATTCCTTTAGGAGGGCGTTCTGTCTCTGCAGATTTGGTGGCGCTATGTGTCTTAGAGGCGGTAGACAGTGAAGAGGAATAGACTTTATGCACCCTGTTATTATTGTCATTGCCACATTTAGCTGGACATCGATTTTACCCTCATGTGGGCTGTTTAGCCATACTGGAGCACAGTATTCAGCAGCAGAGTAGACGAGTCCTAAGGAAGAACATCGTAGTGTTGTAACTGTTGCACCCCTTGAGGTTCCGCACAACTTCTGTATGATATTATTTCAGCTTTGCTGCGGTGTTTTCTATATGCCTTCGGTATGATAGAGTTCTATCCAGAGTCACGCCCAAATATTTCGGAAAAAGTTGGTGATGAAGAGCCTGGCCATTATAGTTGACATTTAACTTTGCATCAGCCATTCTATTGTTAAAATGAAAGCAGCTAACTTCAGCCTTCGTTGGGTTTGGTGTTAATCTCCACTTTTTAAAGTATTCATACATTGTCGTTAAATCAGCAGAATGTACCGCTTCTCCAGCTTCAAGACTTTTATGTTGAGTGACCAAAGCTAGATCATCTGCATAAATGAACTTCCTTGATACTGTGACAGGGAGGTCAGAAGTATATAAGTTAAACAGCGCCGGAGCCAAGACCGATCCTTGAGGAAGACCATGATTAAGTTTCTTCTGTCTGCTTAAATGATTACCGAGGACCACTCGAAAGTATCTCTCAGACAGCATGCTATTCATAAGTCTAATCATGGTTTGGTAGGTTATAATATTTACTAATTTGTAGAGGACTCCCTCTTTCCACACCGTATCATAGGCAGCTGTAAGATCAAAAAAGGCCGCAGAAGTTTTAAGACGTTGTTGAACCCATCTTCCATATGCGTAGTTCGACTAAGAACTTGATCTGTGCAGCTTCTATTAGGCCTAAATCCTGCTTGTTCAATGGAAGTGACTTCATGAATCTTTGGACCAATGCTGTTAAGGATAAGTCTTTCTAAAAGCTTGTAACAGCAGCTCAGGAGTGCAATTGGACGGTAATTAGTAGCTCTGGACACTGGTTCACCTGGTTTCAGTATAGCTATGATTTTTGTTCTTTTGAAGGCTTTTGGTAGATTGCCCGATAGCATGATATTTGTAAAGGAGTTTGTAAGCCATTTAAGAGTCTTATTCCGCAGTTGATCAAAAATTCTGGGTGTATCCCATCAAATCCTGGTGCTTTGCCTGTCTTAATATCTTGGATGGCTTCATTAACCTCATCTAGGGTGAATTCTTTTGAGTACTCTGATCTCCTTGGTGCCTTCTTTTTAAGAATGTTAAGTTCTTTCTTGACCATTCTAGTATGTGATTTACATGAGGTTGCTCTAGAGAGGGAAGTTATTGTGTTTGCAATTTGATCTGGTGTTACTTCAAGACTTTTGCAGATAGGTGGTCGATCTCTCCTAATTTTCTTAAGAGACTCCATGCCTCTCTGCTTGACCTCTTAAAATCTAAACCTTCCGTTTTTCATTCCCATCATTCTTTGCGAGCTTCATCAAGACGTTTTAACTATTCCTTAGCAGTTGCACAGTCACTGGTGGTTAAATAGGACTGATATAGTTCTTCACAATCATTACTCCAGCCTGGAATGTATTCCTCCCGGAATCCTCTGGGCATGCATTTTTTTTCATTCGCAAGGACTGCTCCAACGAATCTGTCATAATTTTCACTTATTGGATCAATCGAATGGGTGAAAATCATAACGGTATAAGTGACATTAAAAAATGAGTGAAGTGCAAGATGTAACTCAGGAAGGATGTATATAGTAGAGAGGGACAAGTGATTGCGGTATTGTACTGCCCTCTAGTGATAGGTGGTATAACTACAAATACAATGTTTAAATGGCTTTTTTCTCTGAATGAACAAAATGTTACTTATACCGTTATGGTTTTCATCCACTCATTATCCATCTAATTACTTGATCCAGATCTTTGGAGAATTTAGACCAGTCAGCTTTCCTGAAATTCCATCTAGGTCTGGGGATGGATCTAATTATAGGTATTTGAATTCCAACATCAAGAATTACTGGTTGATGTTGGCTATTTGGAAAGCCTTCAAGGACCGTCCTTACTGTATAGAGAGGTTGTCCCTGGGAATCTTGCGTTACAAAACATAGGTCAGGATTGTACTCCTACTTCCATGCTGCAGATTTAAAAGTCCCCTTTTCCTTTGATTCAAAAATTAGGCTCAGGTTGTTGTTTTCGGCCCAATTTACAAGATTTTCACAATTATTATTATATTTCCAAATAGTGTGATGACTGCTGAAATCGCCAATATATATGCAAGGATGTGAGATAATAGGAAGAATCTGAGATGACCAGTTATCTGATGGAGGTTTATAGACATTTGTTACAGTGATGTCCTCAACTTTAAGTGAGATATTCCCAATGTTTTGTACAACGTCGGCAGATATCAATGTTAGAGCGTATATAAGTTGCACAGCCATTGGATTGATGATATGTAGCTCCCAAGTTCTCCTCATCACCTA
This sequence comes from Meconema thalassinum, assembly GCA_946902985.2. Taxonomy (NCBI): domain Eukaryota; kingdom Metazoa; phylum Arthropoda; class Insecta; order Orthoptera; family Tettigoniidae; genus Meconema; species Meconema thalassinum. Next base: position 6,586,710 of record OX336397.1, read on the forward strand.
TATCAAGTAACAAACGGGATTTAGATCGGCTTAGTCCCTCAATGTTGAGTTGTAAAATATGAATGCTATGACCCAGATGTCTGATTGGTTGGACCTTTGTGATATAGTTGCGTGCTCATGTTTAAGCCAGTCTGGCTGCCAACTTTGAAACTCGTTTAACACCACCCAGGGGACACGTACAGCTTAACCAAATAAATGAACGAGTCAGTATCCATATACATGAGTTTAAGATTGTCCACGCCATAATAGGGTAGCAGGACATCATAGTGGTGGGAATACATGAGAGATTTGGAAATATCCAGTATACACATTCCAATAATGCTTATTGAATACAATGTAACGTTTAGCCATGTGGAAAGCAGCTAGGTTAGGGCCATAAATTGTTCTGTCGATAAATATTGGCTTTGCTATTAGCTTTTCAGCATTTTTGCTGTCAGTCACATGACGTATGTGTATTCTTTTACGAATATTTTCCATTGTTTTCCCAAAAAAGGCATTGTCGAATAATGTGTACAGATTTTTTTCAAAATCATTTTTGGCTCGTTTTCGATGGTTGTTATTAGAATCAACGTATGCCTTTAGCCAAGGTCTTTGTTTAAACTTTAACACACGATGATATTTTACCAATTTTAGTCCATGATCTAGAGCCTGTTTAAGTGTCATATAATGAACAACGTATCGCCTTCGATTTCCAAGATGAGGAATTAGTTTTTTCAGAGGCGAATGCTTAGGTTGTGTACACTCTGGTAGGAAAGGTAAATCATTGTGTAGATCATGAAGGTCACATGGGTTATCAACATCAACGACTAGAATGTATCCCACAGGGTCGTCTCCCTTTAGTTTTTCTAGATCAACTGTATCTGGAGAAACCCACTGAAATCCACCATAAGGAAGGGAGTGGCACATAGCCCACCCGTGTTGGTTGTTGGCATCATCATTAGGTAATAAACTTCGATGGTTTCTCAGAATCATAGGGTTCCATGTATTTATTGTTAGCTTCAGCATTCCGAAGAGACACCTGGCATATGCCTCCACGTATTCCAGACTCTATTAAAAGAATCTGATCGTAATCCTGTAGCAATTCCAGTTCAATTCCAGTGTAAAGGAGCATAGCCTCGAAACTTAAACCAGGCGAAGTAAAGAAGTGTACAGCATCCACTCGGTGTGTTTCTAATGATTTGTTTCTAAACGCTTCAAAGCTGTCTGCAAGAAGAAGTACATCTGAAGTTAGGTAGAGGTCACTATATTCCCCTAGAGTTTTAATTTTGAACTGATTCCACACATTTTTGGCATGTTCATAGTCTTCTTGACTAACATCTTCTTGACTTAATTTGTTAAAGTATGCCTCTTTTGGAGGTAAACACGTTTCACTTAACTTTTCCCATGAATCAATATAATCATAACAAAATACCCCTTTACGAGTCATGAGCATTGCATTTTCTTTTCCAAAGTACTTGTCTGTTTCAGGGTATACTGTTAAGTTGGAAACTTAGTTTTCCAAATTACTTGGCGTTTACCGAAACGTGTCCACAAATCTAAGCTTAACATTTCCTACATATTTAGCAAAGGAAATTTACTTTTCTTTGGAGTTAGCGGTAACATCCTCTCTCTCGGTAGTACATCCCAATTGCTTTACAATGAAATTTGCGTCGTTGCCACTCATATTAAGTGGAAATACAGGAACGGGGTTACGTGTTTTACACCTCAAATTACAGTTATTATGAGCACTTCCACGGTATTCCCCTGTAATATGGCAATGTTCTCTAACTTTCCAGTCCTCTTTGGCAAATGGTTTTTGACACAAATAACAGGTATCAGAACATTGGAACTCTGCTTCTTGATCCTGAGTTAAGGCCTTTGGAACATTTAATTGTAGAGGCGATCGATTTCATTAGCTATTGAGATCAAACAGTCCATAAATTTTCTGCAGCGTCAGGTCCATGCTAAATGACAGGTTGGCTCAAAGAATATATGAGAGAAAGGTTACTCAGGCTTAGAGTTTGATTCCGATTAAAACGCCAGGATTACGTCATCAACCAGCCTAGCGCGGGTGATTTGAATTTTATTAAATCGCGTACCGGTACCCCGCTCCCCGCCCCGCCCCCTCCCTTTGTAGCTACACGTAGCAATATGATTTATGTCGGTGTCATTTATTTATTCCTGTTCCTTTTGTTCTATTTTATTTAAGAGCAGATATCAAACCAAAGGCTCATAATAATGGATCATGACTATTAATATAGTAGGAAATACCAGCCTGAAATCTATAGTTTTGATATCTGATCTTGCATAAAACAGATCAATAGGAACAGTAAATAAATACATTTCATTGACATAAATCATAATACTACATGTAGTTACAAAGGGAGGGATACAGGGTCAGGGGGAAGGATAGGAAGCAGGATATCCTTTATTATTATTATTATTATTATTATTATTATTATTATTAAAAACCTGAACCATGGCAGTTGCATAATATTCCCCCCCCCCTCCAAACTCTTCTCTCCATATCCCATCTCTTAATTTTTCTAGTATTATATGTTTTATTCATGATAGTTTTTCTATCATTAACATTTCTTTTATAGTTTATATTTTTTTAATGCCAGCGCTTAAAGGTTACATTTGCAGAGGATGTCATGCGAGATGAACTGGCGTCTTCGGGATTTCCTTCCATAAGTCTCAGCTGAGGACGGCCTTTGAACCCATGGCCTTTAACACTAGAAAGTCAATCACCTACTACACAGTATATACGTTATAATATCAGACAGGTAGAAGAGAGGTTTAGTTGCCACCAGTGTTGTGGGAGCACAGCAAACTAAGAAGAATGTAATAAACCAATACAAACCATGCATACCCTATAAAATAAAAACTTATTAACCGCTGTTGATTGAAATACGATACTGAAAGGAAACAGAATTCTGAAGGAAGGAAGAAATGAGGACAAAAATAAGTATGTTTATATGTACATATAGTCTTATTCCCTAGCGTTTACAGATATAAAATCCACAGAACATTTTCATGTAAAGAGCAATATTTATTTCATCAGGTCATTGTCCCAGTAGATAATTGTCATCACACGGTAGAGCCACACATATTGCGAATCTGTAAGAGAAAATACAATTAAAATCCTAATAATGTTGTAGGGGCTTTGCGACATCGTGATCACGTGGCTTCTTGGTACTTGGGAAGTGTATATAGGATATGTCTGATTACCCCTGTCATTGTGATGGCTGTAGGTGTGTGTGTATTTGTAATGGAGACTAGAATTTGGAAGGAGGCAGCTGTGAACTTAATTTAGGAAATATACTAACATTTGCCTGGGGTAGAAGAGGGAAACCACAGAAAACAATTTCTAGGATGGTTGAGATGAGACTTAGAACACATCTCTTCTCCGCTCTGCCTCACGAGGCTGAGTGTATCCCGTTTTAACCCTCAGACTAAAATGAAACGTCTTGGCAGAGCAGATGATGAAGCAACAACTTGTAACAAGGACAGTAAACTGTTCCTCTCTAGGTTACAATGTTAAGCATGCACATATGGAACTTTTGCTGCTCTTGGAAGGAAGGGACAAGTGCTGTGTGAATAAACTAAGTTACCCTATCACTTTAATTCCATTGTTATTAATACTAATTAAACAATATTATTACTTTCCTAATTGGCCTGGATGTGTGTAACAGGCCTCACCCCGTGGGTGAATGCCACTGTAGCCTGGATATTAGGATAATGCTGCTTTAAAGTATGCTCAAAAGTGCATTTAGAATAAATATATAAACAGGAACTAATATTAGATGTTATTTGAAGTGGAGAATGCCACTAGCCAGTAACTTACATCAGAACAAATCCACCATCTCGGAAGTTCAAAATTTACCCCAAACACTGTAAGTCCCCTCTTACGGTGATGATATTGCTCATCTAAAAACATCCATAGAAGAAAGAAAAAACACGAAAAAAACGCAAATCAACAATATAATTTGTGCATTAATTCATTTGTTACACAAATAGCCTACCAATCAGTAAACCGATTGAAGCATTTCTTAATGCAAGAAGGATTGAATTTAATTTTGTGATTGTCTTAAGGGGAACCGATAGGCAGTCATTATATTCACTGTAATGTTATATCGGCAATATGCATGTAGCCTTTTATAGTCCAGTCTAGTCTGCAAGCCTCTGTTTGCAAACAAGTCACCTCTATGATCCCCTGCTTCTACACCTCTCACTTTAAATCGTTAAACACTGAAATTAACTAACCATAGCCTCTGCTTCTCGTACCCTCTACCTCCGACCTCATTAACCTCTTAGGTAATCTCTACTCCCCCATTCTCATTGCATGACCCCACCGTCAGGGTCTGCTCATACGAACAGCTTCCTCTAGCATTTCATTTCCAACCTAGTCTTTATCTCATCATACTTACACATATTATTAGGCAGATTACACACAATCAAGCAGTATACGAGGCTGATGTCCACTATGTCTAAAAGCCCTAAATGAAGCAAAGACTGCAATATAATATACCGGTAGGCCTATATGTTGATTATCTTCCTTGCAATAGTGTCATGATTCCCGTTGGGTTTACTGTGTGCCATTCACAGATAAGGACACGTGGCATGCACTATCAAAATGGTAGTAGTGCACGTTCCAGTTCCTCGATTGACTTTCTCACACATCTAACAGTATGCAGCTACCGGGGCACGGTTGACTCAAAACCATTGATCTGGGCACGTTAGGCTGTCACCATTGTCAAAGACCATTGGATTGGACAAAACGAAGGTTAGAAGGTCGGGGGCACGTGCGACCTTTGGGAGGCAATTTCCACAATCCTTGATCAATAACCATTCAATTGGGCGCACTATCTATGAATTGAGTGGTACGCACTAGCGACTGAATTGGACGCTCCTTTGTTTTTCATAGTACCGTAAGCGTGAGGTTGGCAGTACTGTCATGGTACTGTTTTGATAACGATCGACGAGAATAATGGCGCTGCCAGCTGTCATTTTCACTATAAAAGTCGTGTACCTATTTGGGATGGCTGGGTGGGTCACCGATATCGGAGGAGGGAATATCTACTAAAACGTCGCTCCCAGATTTATTTCCCAGCGTTTCATAAGGTATTTTGGCTAATTCATGTAATGTAGAGAATTTTATCGCGCGTTGTAACTTCACTGCTACCCAATAGGCTGTGTGAATTTATCAGAGGAGGGCATAAAGTAGGGGTATTGCTAATCAAAACCTACATAGCACCTGGGCCTACCCATATACTGGTGTAAAATTAATAGATCAAAGTTTCATCAATATGGTACGGTACCTTACCTTGCTGAAATGGGATTAGTATACAACTGTTCGGACAACAGAATCAGGCAACTCCTGTCTATAGGCTATTGGACAAATGTAGTATATAATCTGCCTTCCTTGAAGAGCCTCATTACCTGAGAAGAGAAAAGAAAAGAAACACAATAAGGCCACCAGTTCACAACCATTCTGCATAAGCCTAGCTTTGTTTCAATAAAGTAGGGTTAGATAGATAGATTTTTATTAATTCCATTTGATCAAATACATGCATTCAATACATTTTTGATATAGGACACGTCAGAATTTACATGCATAAAATAAAAGAACTAACAGGTATATATTACTAAGATTATAACTATTTATAACTTATTATAATAGCAAATCTTAATAGATACAATCTTATTGCACAACTATTTACACCTCACTCTATTATCATAATATGAAAACTTAATTCTATAAATACAACAACATACAGCTAGGTATTAAAATTAAATAAAAAAAGTAAAATATAGTTATAGATTCCATCACTCCTATACGCTAAAATATTCAACTACTGAGTAAAAACAATGGCACTGCAGATAAGCTTTCAACATTCTATCAAAGGTTTTTATTTTTGGGGCCAGTTTTATATACTGGGGTAGTTTATTGTATAATTTAACTCCAGTGTGAAAAGTTCCTTTTTGATATATGCTTGTGTGTGTGTGTGAAATATGAATGTTTTGATTTTGTCTTGTGTTATGCCTATGAACATCATTGTTTGTTTTAAGAAAAACATCTTTATTCATTAAATTCTTTTTAAAAAACATAATACTTTCAAAGATATATATGCAGGGCAGTGGGAGAATGTTTAAATCTTTAAACAGAGGTCTACATGATTCTCTCGAGTTTACATTTGCCATAATTCTAATCGCTCTCTTTTGTATCCTAAACGTGCTTAGTACATCTAGCGACATACCCCAAAATATGATCCCATATCTTAAGTATGAATGGAAATAAGCAAAATAAGTATTTCTTAATGTGTGCATGCTAGTGCAGGTTTTCAAAATACGTAACGCAAAGCACATCGAGTTCAGTTTAGTATTCAGATATTGTATATGTTTATTCCATTTCAAGTCTTGTTGTATCCATAGTCCTAAAAACTTTGTTTCTGATTTATTTTCTATTTGATGACCATTTAATGTTATATTGGGCATCGCAGGATTCCTATTCTGTATAGTGTGGAAATTTAGACACACTGTCTTTTTATAGTTTATTATGAGGCGATTATCTTGTGACCATTTGGTTAACTCTCCTGTAACGGAGTCAGCAGACTGCTGTATGACCTGTTTAGTTTCACCTTTTATTACGAGTGTTGTATCGTCCGCAAACAAAATTTCCTTATGTGAATGAACGTTCTGTGTTATATCATTGATATATAGAAGAAAGAGTAGTGGGCCCAAAACCGATCCCTGGGGTACTCCAAATTCAATAATTCCCTCATTGGACAATGTTTCATTAAGTAATTTGGTTCCATCATCCTTATCCTTGTGTCTCAAGCTTACTATTTGTTTCCGCCTTGTTAAGTAAGACTCTATCCATTTATTAGCTAGACCTCTAACACCATATTGATTTAGTTTGGTAAGGAGGATTTTATGGTCAACTACATCAAATGCTTTCGATAAATCCAAGAATAGGCCAGTTACATGTTCCTTATTGTCAATTAATATCAGTATACTATTACTACATTCGTAAATTGCTGTCTGTGTAGATTTTTGCGTTCTAAATCCATGTTGTGAGTTTGATAATATTTTATTTTTTTCTATGAAACTTATCAGTCTCTTATACATAATTTTTTCCACAATTTTTGCAATACCAGTTGGTAAGGTAATAGGACGATAGTTATCTAATTCATCTTTTGAACCGTTTTTGTGCACTGGAATTACTTTTGATAACTTCAAAATATCCGGGTAAGTTCCTGAGAGAATTGAACTGTTTATTAAGTGCGTAAGTGGATTTATTATATTTTCGGCACATTTCTTTAAAATTGCATCAGGGATGCCATCAATGCCAGCACAGAATTTATTTTTTAGCTCTTTTATAACTATTCTTACCTCTTCACTTGTGACACGATTTATAAATAAAGAATCACTGCATATATTTATTTTATTATTAGAATTTAGTGTATTTACCTGTGATTTATTTAATAATTTTTGCGGAATTTCCAGAAAATAGTCATTAAAAGTGTTTGCTATTTCCTCTGGATTATTAATCACTTTATTATTTCTGGTCAGTGTAATGTTCCTTTGTATTTTAGCATATTTTCCAGTTTCTTTCTTTATTACGGACCACATAGCCCTGTTTTTATTAGATGATTGGGAAATAAAATTATCATTATGCATTTTCTTTGCTAGTCTTATTACCTTATTTAATATGCTAGTGTATTTTTTGTAGTATAAATTGAATTCAGGTGTTGTGTGGTATTGTTTATATAATTTGTGTAGAAATTTCTTTCTTTGACATGAATTTATAATCCCTGTTGTTATCCAATTGCTAGTTTTGTTATTTTGAACAGTTCTTCGTTTAAAGGGGAATGCTATTTCAAAATAGTGTTTTAGGGTACTGTTAAATGCATTACATTTATCATTTACATTTTCTAGTTCATAAATTTCTGACCATGTTTCCTTATTTAATAAGTCATTGAAATATGTAACATTTGCTTCAGTGAATGACCTGCACTTTGATTTTACTCCATTATCATTATTATTGATTACTTCGGATACTTCAAAACTCAGTATTTGTCCATGGTGGTCACTAAAACCCGGACAATAGACTTCTATTGAATGGTGATATTTATCTGTATTTATAAAAATTTGATCAGGAGTGGTTTTACTAAATTTTGTTATTCTTGTTGGTGTATTTACTGTAGGTTTCAGTCCATAGGAAATTAGTAACTGGTTTAATAATTCACAATTTCTATCAAGTTTTAAGAAATCCACATTTACATCCCCACAAATTATTATATCGAAATTTACTTTGCTCATGTTATTGAGTAACAATTCTAGTTTATCTATAAATAGAGGAAACTTTCCTGACGGAGAACGGTATACGCATACAATTATTAACTTAAACTGCTGAATTTTTACGGCAGAGAATTCAAAATCCTGTTCCATAATTAGATAATCATAAGCTGTTATCTGTTCATGATCTAAATTATTTCTTAAGAAGATGCAAGTACCACCATGGCTAATATTAGATCTAGAGTATTTACTAGCTTGTATAAACCCTGGGAATTGAATTAATTCGAGTTGTTCCTCTTTCAGCCAATGTTCTGAAATACATAGTGCTGAGATGTCTTTAAGTTCATTTTTAAGCATTAGATTTATGTAATCAATTTTATTATAAAGAGACTGGACATTCTGGTGGTAAATTTTAAATTTGTTACTTTTGCAAGCTTGTGTTGGTGATTTATTTACATTATTATTATCATAATTGTTATTATTATTGTTGCTAGACAAATCCGAAATACCATTGTTGCACTCCGTTAAATTTGACTTCAAAAGATGTGAATGCCAAACCTCACGTTTGGCTTCTTCTACCAGTTTCCCTGCTTCCACTCTAATGATATTACTGTCGAATTATTCTTACCATTTGAATTTACAATTTTGCAGATTTCATCACTAAGATACTCTTTTCCTAATCTATTTAAGTGTAGGCCATGCCCAGTGTGGAACTTCCTGTCTAATTTACTTACATCTACAATTTGGACATTTGGAAAACTCTTACAAATTTTATGAATTTTTCCATTTGTAGCCTCTATTTCTATATTTACACATGACTTGGGAATTAAATCGTGTCTCTGCGGAATGTTTACAATAATGACATTTGTTTTTTGCATGGATGGCAATGTACCCTTTAAATCTTTGATTACCTTTTTACTCTCATTTCTATAGACGTCGTTTGCTCCAGCGATGATCACTGCGTAGTCCTTTGCAGTAAGGGACGCACACTCTCCTATCATCCCGTTCGTAACTTCTGCAATCTGAGCTCCTGGCTTCACTGTCGAAGTGACCTCCATTTCTCGGCTTCTCTCCAAAACGCTTGCTGCTACATCTCGCCCGTGGCTATCCGCAAATATCCGCATCTTCCTGGATTTTCTCTTTATCACTTTCTTCTTTTCTTCTTGAGGAAAGTCATCATTTTCTTTGACAAGCACTCCAAATGAATTTGAGACGGGAATTTCAGTTACATGTACTCCATTTATAGGCCTAGGCTTATTCAATCTTACCTTACCAGCAATCACTGTCGACCAAGTTTCCTTGCTTTCCCCTCTGTTTCCTTTTAATTTATTCAACTCTTCCATTAACTTAGCAATATCTTCCTTTAGCAGCTTTATAATTTCGTCTTTTGAGGACAGTTCGTTTCTTTAGGCTATGTAAAGCCATTCATATAGTTGGACACTACTCGCAATACTTCACAAGATCATTCTAATACGCCATCTAGCTAAAATCATTGAACAAAGTAATCAAAATAAAGCCCAATTCGTAAACAGAAACACTATCATAATTGGTAGATGTTAAAATCAAATCCTAGCAGCAATACTGCAATATAACTATTGAAATGAATAAACTGTTACAAGTGACCAAGAATATACATGTTGATGTAATATTGTAGTCTTTATTACCCATATAGCCTATTTTTTAGTGGTAGGTTTACAATTCAGTGCTTTGTGATAAATAAATTTGTGTTTTCACTTAACAAGAAACTGGCCACAATTATGGAACATCAAAGGCTAGTGTTGTGGAGATATTCCGGCTTGTTATTTCTTTATGTTTGCCAAATTATGGATTCGTAAAGCAGAACATAACCTTATGAATAACTTGTTGGTGAGTACTGAATTTTTAGATATTAAATAAAGCTCCTTCACAGGAATTTGCTCTTTTATTTATTTTTACTATGTTTCCCTAGACTCTACCTAATCCAAAAATAATTCTGACATTTTCAGATGTAGGCTAACATAAATTGGGTGCTTGTGACTATACCGGGATTTTCGAAAGGTGACGGCTGGCATCTGCTTGTGTGGTGAAGTGAGGAGTGGAGACGAGCAGTGTTGCAATGTATGCAGACACATGAAGAAGAACACATGGGTTGACGCAGTATTCTACTTTGCCTTGACTCGTCGCTGTCATTAGACCGCCAGGCAGGGGGTCTAACTTCCCCAGTATTTGTCTCTTCCTGCAGGCCTCATGACCTCTCTCAGTGGCAACGCAACATTTCCCCATGTACTGGCTTTGACAGACGTCAGCGTCCATTATTGGTAATACAGAGTATAGTGATGAATTGCTATTTCGGCCCATACATTCATGTAAGTTTTCCATGTGGATCGTAGTAGCTTGATACATCGATCTTGTCTTGTGCATTTCTAATGTTTTGTATTGTAGCCTCTACTACCAATATCATGAGGAACATTATTAAATGATTGTCTGAGAGGGCTCATGTAGGTTTTTCCCTACCTGTACTTAAACATTTTTTCGCCCTCAGGAGTGTTGGTCGTTTCTGAAAAGTGATAGATCCAAGCTAATGCAGCTATACTCTGTGAGCTGCCTGAATAGGATTGACATTTAGCCGCAAATTCCACGTCAGTCATTTTCCCCCCCTGCCTATTGACCCATCCATGTTCACATAGTTGATGTCATAATACTCTGCGTTGCAATGTTACAGCCTACGTGCTTGAGTGCCTGGTCAGCTGTATCTCTGGCTTGTACGGTTTGGCAACCTCGTTCTCAGACCACATATCTAGGCGAGAACTGTCAATCCCATTATGGTAGCTCACCGAGTATGGATGTAGTTGGCTGTGTCAGAAAAACATTGAAACAAAAGGCCTACCTATGGAAGTTTGATGCTTTTCAACAAGAGTTTTTCCCAAAAGAGATGGGTTATTACCTATCATCATTCACATATCCTCATCCAAAACCTAATTTCGCTTTGTGAAGTTATGTTTTGAAACCATATTTTGTTGTCTGAGCATTATACTCATACTCGTATTAGTGATGATACCGTAATTATATTGAATATTGCAGCGTGAAGGGTAGCCAATATCAAACCTCAAGTGCTATTTTTTTAAGAAGCCATGTGATGTGCTTCAGTTAACTTAGTTGTTATTGCATGGACAAGGTACAATACAAATTAAAAAGGGATAAAGTCCCTGCCCTTATTAAGTTCCCATGCATTGTTATGAAGCCGACACAATAACTGGGGTAGATGACCTATATGTTTTGCTCCTTCAAACTCCAATAACTCACCAACACAATAACTCATACATTTTTCCAATAGTACTTGGAGCTTGTTGAACGTCTTAATCCATGTGTTTTCAAAATAACTTTTTACATTGTTGTTGTTTGAGTCTTCAGTCTTTTCACTGGTTTGATGCAGCTATCCATGCCTCCCTGTCTTGAGCTAATCGTTTCATCTCTACATAGCTACCACACCCTACATCCAAAGCAATCTGTTTAACATATTCTAACCTTGGTCTACCCCTACAGTTCTTGTCCTCAACCCTTCCTTTCATAACTAAGCTTGCTATTCCTGGGTGTCTTAGTATGTGTCCTACCAACCCATCCCTTCTCTTCATTAGCAGTCGCCAGAAACATCTCTCCTCTCCCACTCATCGTAATACCTCTTCATTTGTCACCCTATCTACCCATCTGATCTTCATCATTCTTCTGTAACACCACATTTCAAATGCTTCAATTCTTCTCTTTTCTGCTGCACCAATAGTCCAAGTTTCACTTCCATAGAGCACCACGCTCCAGACAAAGGTTTTCAAAAATGACTTCCTAATACCTAAATCTATATTCGATGTCAACAGATTCCTTTTCTGTATAAAGGCTTTCCTTGCCTGAGCCAACCTACTTTTTATATCCTCTTTGCTTCGTCCATCACTGGTTATTTTGCTTCTTAGGTAACAGAAGTCTCCTACTTCCTTCAGCTTTTCACCTGCCAATTTGATGTCCATTGAGGTTTCTGATTTATTTCGGCTGCAATCCAGTATTTTTGTTTTACATTTATTAATTTTCATCATGAATTCTTTACTCAAGACGGAGTCCATACCATTCAAAAACTCATTCAAATCCTCAGGCTTGTCGGCCAAGATGACGATGTCATCAGCAAATCTCAGAGTTGAAATTATTTCTCCTTGAATCTTCACTCCCACTTTAAATTTTTCTCCAATTTCCTTCATTGCTTGTTCAATGTAAAGATTGAAAAGTATGGGTGATAAGTTGCAGCCTTGCCTTACACCATTCTGAATACCAGCCTCTCTCTCATGTCCTTCAGCTCGAATGACTGCTGTCTGGTTTCTGTATAGATTGTATATCACCCTCCTATCCCTGTACTTTATTCCAATCGAATTCAAAATGCCAAACAATTTAGTCCAATCAACATTATCAAAAGCCTTTTCTAAGTCTACAAATGCCATGAACGTTCCCTTATTTTCCCTTATTCTATCTTCCAAAATCAGCCTAAGACTTAGTACAGCATCCCTTGTTCCTATATTTCTCCTGAAACCAAACTGGTCTTTACCCAACTCCGTTTCTATCTGGCTTTCCATCCTCTTGTAAATTATTCTAGACAGGATCTTTGAAGCATGAGTAGTAAAGCTGATTGTACGGTAATCTTCACATCTGTCTGCTCCCACTTTCTTTGGTATAGAGATAATAACATTCTTCTTGAAATCAGGGGGTACCTCACCTGTCTCAAATCCTACACACCAAGTGAAATAACCTGATCAGACCTTCATCTCCTATGCAGCGTATCAACTCAATCGGTATATCATCTATGCCTGGTGCTTTGTTCCTGCTTAAGTCTTCCAATGCTCTGTCAAATTCAGATCTCAATATTAAATCTCCTATTGCATCCTCATTAATTTCCTCCTCACTTTCCATTACATGATTCTCAATCTCCTTTCCCTTATACAAACATTCTATGTAAGCTTTGCATTTCTCAACCATTTCTTCCCTATCTGTTAGAGGCTTTCCATTTCTGTCCTTAATATTACAGCACTTAGTCTTCCTTTCCCCAAAAGTATTCTTAATCATTCGATAAGCTGTGTCTACTTTTCCTGATTTCAGACAAGTTTCTATACCTGCACATTTATCTTTCAACCATTCTTCTTTCGCTTCCTTGCACTTCTTGTTAACCTCATTTCTCAGACGTCTGTATTCTGCTTTCTCCTTTTCATCTCTTACATTTTTGTGTTTCCGCCTTTCATCCATCAATTCTAGTATATCCTGAGTGATCCAAGGTTTTTTACCTAATCTTTCTTTTCTACCAATGTTTTCTCCTGCAGATTTTGTTATTTCATTCTTCAAAAGTGCCCATTCGTCTGCAATTGAAGTTGGTTTAGGGTTTTTCATTAGTCCTTCCTTTATACTTTTCTTGAATCTTTCGTTTACATCTTTCACTTTCAGTCTGTCTATTGCCCACCTTTTTGGCTTTTGACTTTTCTTCAGTTTCTTCAACTTTAATCTGCATTTCATAACAACCAGAATGTGGTCAGAGTTTATGTCAGCACCAGGATATGTTTTGCAATCCAAAATCTGGTTTCGAAACCTCTGCTTGACCATAATGAAGTCGATTTCGTAATGCCCTGTATCTCCTGGTCTCATCCATGTGTATATTCTTCTATTGTGGTTATTGAATAAGGTGTTATCTATGACCAACTCATGCTCGGTGCAGAATCCCATCAGCCTGCTTCCTCGATCATTCCTTTCACCTAATCCGAAATCTCTTACCATCTTCCCTTCTCTTCCTTTTCCTACCACAGCATTCCAATCTCCCATTACTATAACATTTTTATCACCCTTGATATACCTCAGAATTTCATCTATTTCTTCGTAGACCTATTCAACATCTTCATCATCAGCTTGACTGTTTGGCACATAGACTTGTACCTCTATGGTGCACGTAGGTTTAGTATTGATTTTTGCTACAATAATCCGTTCACATATTGCTTATAATATTCCACCCGTTGTCCAAGTTTCCTACTCAATATGAGACCAACCCCTGCTTGACCATTGCTTGATTTAGTGCTAATGACCCTATAATCACCTGACCAAAAGTCCTGTTCTTCCTGCCAGCGCATTTCACTAATCCCAACCAAATCCAACCTCCACCTATCCATTTCCCTTTCCAAGTTTTCTAACCTTCCACTTCCTAGCAGACTTCTAACATTCCACGCTCCAATCCGTAGAATGTCGGATTTCCTCTTTGTCACTTCTGTGATGTTAACCCCCTCTCGAGTAGTCCCCACCCGGAGGTCCGAACGGGGGACAAGTTTACCTCCGGATTGGAATTTTACAAGGGAGGAGGCCTTCATCACATGTAATTATGCATAGAGAGGTGCATATCCTCGGGAATAGCATTACGACTGTAGTTTCCCGTTGCTTTCAGCCGTGCAGCAGAACGCAGTGTAGCCATTAGTTGGCTTTTATTATCAATATCTTAACCGTCTATAAGACAAGTAAAGAACTGATTTATTCTGAAAGGCTGCTACTCCCTTTCAGAATAAGTAAGGAGCAATTCTACTAACAAAAATACTAACCTACTACAAACAAATAAATACCAAAATTCTAGTAACGAAAAAAATACTAAAGTTCCAGCAACAGCAAATACTGCCACTAAAACAGTCCGTCACCAGGCACACTCACATGCACCCTCACACATCACAGTCTAATGAAACAATGAACTATATCTAATAAACATGCAACTGCCACCAGACACACCCCAGTCTAATAGATGATGATGATTGTTATACAGAAGATGATAAGCAGACATAACTACATGGTCATTGTCCCAGATGATGATGATAAACAGACCTAACTACATGGTCATTGGCCCAAAGTGCAATTGAAATTCAAAATACTTATAAGATGCAAATGAAATTGAAAATGCTTACAAAATGTATGCTATATTAAAAATACTCATTTGGATTGACAATACTTACAAAATGCAATTTAAATTGAAAATACTTACAAAATATAATTTAGATTCAAAATACTCACAAAATGCAATTAAGAATCATAATACTTACAAAATGCCCACCACAATGCAATTTAGATTTAATATACTTTCAAAATGCGGTTAGATTGTCAATCCTGACAAAAAGCAATTGAGGTTGAAAATACTCCCAAAATGCAATTTAGATCGAAAATACCTACAAAATGCAACTTAGATTGAAAATACGTACAAAATGTAGTGTAGATTCAAAAAATTCGCTAAAAGTCATTTAGAAACACGGGGAGCAAATTCAAAAAAGTGCGGGAATCTTAAAGAGAAACGGAAATATAATGAAAAGAAAACAAGAAGTCTTACCCCTCGAAGAATGAGGGAGCAGGAAAGATGACTGTAATTAAATAAAAACCTTCTCAACTGCACAGATCACATCGGCAAAAAAATGGGAATTTTAATACATATTTTCAATTAAAAAAGAAGCATAAAACCTATAACATCTAAACCACTAGAACAGAACTACTATTAACATACCCAAATGTTTAGACATTATGTATGTTGAAGAGAACTCAATTTTAATCAAAGACCCTAAACTTACATTGAATGTTCTTGAATCATTAAAAACTCAAATTAACAATGGCCAAGTAGGAGTCAAACTTGATGATCTAATCAAAGAAGTAAATTATAAATCGACCCTGAGTTACATCTGGAAGAGAGGCTCATGAGGTCTCGGTGTAACAATTGTTTTGCTAGTTCTCATCATTGGGGTAATCAGGGCCGGATTTACCCAAAGTTACGCTATAGGCACCTCTCCATTGAGCGCCCCTTCTCACTTGAGCCCCCCGATTTTAATGATAAGGCATAGTCACTCGCATGGGGTAAGTTTCGGAAAAAAGGAATAAACAGATATATGGCTGACAGCATAGGTTTATGCTAGAATTTTTACGGTAGGGAAAACATAGGCAATTCAATAAATAAAACACCTTGGAGTAAAACTACATGAAACAGTTTAACTTTTATGCAACCAAAACACTTTATGAATACCATTTCCAAAAATAATGTCTAGCCTTAATACATACAACAAAAAAGAAGAGTAGCTTCAAAATAAAAACCATTATTTACTGTTGTAACTGAATGAACTGCGGTAGCCCGAAATATAGTAAAAGAATAGTAGAACACACACTAATTTAAAAACGCATGAAGAACAGTGGTACGAACGACATTTTAAATTAAAATTTAAAAAAGCCCTTCTAAAATACGAATAAGGCCAACTGCATATCTTCCTGCAATATCTTTTAGAGAAATTAAAGTGCAGATTAAAAACATGAATGAAGACATAACGGGGCGTGCCTCAAGCGCAACGAGAACTACTTCAAAACGTTTCTTCTTGCCTTCTTTTCGGAAAATTCATTAATTATGGCATCGCAGTTAAAGTTTATCGTCATATCTGTTTCAATCGCTAGGAGTGCAATAGAGTTTAACTTTAACTGCGATGCCATAATTAATGGAGTTTCTTTAGTGACTGACCGCAAATAGTTCTTGACGCGATTCAGTACCGAAAATGATCTTTCTCCAGAACATTGGTCTCTCGAATGGTGAGAAGTATCCGTAAAGCAATGTTTACGTTCGGGTACATATCGTGTAAATCTTTTTCATGAAGGAAAGTGCTGTGCTCAGAAGCTGACTTACCTTTAAAATCTGCAATTTTTAAATGTTCCTTTAAATGCAGGCACTCGTCAGCCAGTGCACTTTCTAAGTCATCCACATACATTTCTAAGAGATCGTCAGCGACTTTTTTTTTATCATTGGTCCATCTAGGTCTAACATGTTTTCTAGAAAATAAAATCTCTTATGGAGGACTTTGTAAGCCTCACTTCGCCTCTTAAGCTGAGCACTTAGTACATCCAGAATTACATAAAATACATTGACGCGAAAATTTTCTGAGCCCTCTGACGGTACATATTCTCCTTGCTTTGTCTCATCATTCCTAGTCTTTCGTTCCGCTCTTCTCGTCAGGTCGTAGAAATATTGAGCAATACCTCGTAATTCTTTGGCTTCTTTCTCATAGACATCGAAATTATCTCTTAAACCCCCCCCCCCAGGGGCTCACATCTAGTGGGACGTGGATTGGCGACCACGGGGACCCAGCTGAGTCCGGCATTGCTTCCACTTACTTGTGCCCGGCTCCTCTGCGTCTTCTTTCCTGTCGACCTCACTTGGTCAACTCTTGTTCTCTTCCGACCCCGACGGTATTAGGTCATCAGAGGCCTCGGGAGTCTCTTCCTTTCCCGCCTTAAATGGCCCTTGTCTCATTTTTTCTGATACCCTCCTTCTGCGAGGGGTCAGCCTTCTTTTTCTTTTCAACTTATCTCCTGCCTTCTGCTCAAGGCCCTCAAGGAGGCAGGGTGTATGTAGCCCCACCACTTCTGGTGCACACTAGATGTTGCTACACCCTCAGGGGCTCACGGATGGTGAGTTAGGGAGTTGGCGACCACGAGGGATTCCTGAGCTGGGTCCGGTTTCCCCCTTTTGTTCCTTACCTGTGGGATGGACCCTCTCCTCTTTCACTTTCCTATCTGCCTTTCATGGCTCTCCTTCCTTCCAAGTCCCTCAATCCGCCTTCTTCGAGGGTTGAGGGCATTTCTTTTCCTCTTGTCCTTTATTTTGCCATATTCTCCTTTTTTTTCATTTCTTCTTCTAGTATATAAGTTAGTAGTTTAGTTAGTTTTAGTTATAAGTTTACATTTCATTTTCATCTTCACGATCACCCAAACCATTAGGGGCCGATAACCTAGATGTTAGGCCCCTTGAAACAACAATTATCATCATCATCATCATCATCATCATCACCTCTCAGACTTGTCTGGACGAAAGGGCGTCGAGCGGCATAACGAAGAGCGAAGTGGAAGGGCATGCGACAAAGACACGATATTATTTCTAAATGTCTCTGCTCATTTCTCAAAATTTATTTTAGCATGTATACTGCTATAATCCTAACTTTGCACATTTAAAGCCCTAGCAAAGAGGGCGCCTGACGTCGGTGCCGCCTCCAGTACAGATCAGTGCCGGTTGCCGAACTGAAGGGGCGCCCCTTGGACTGCGGCGCCCCTAGGCACGTGCCTATTTTGCCTTACGGTAAATCCGGCCCTGGTGGTAATATGTTTATATAGAAGGAGGAGTCAGCTGCGGACATGGTATCTCCACCGCAGAGGTGAAACACTCCCTGGAGTCTCCAACACGGGAATCCAGAGGAACGACGTTGGTGACCAAGCCATCATGTCAGAGCACCAAACAGAACCAAGAGTGACGATCAACTTAAGATCACCATCCACAATTTCTTTACTGACCTGGTAAATTATCATCCTCTCTTTCTGCACAAAATATACCAGTTACCATCTCTTCTAACATGACTGATGCCTGGCTGTTTCCTGTTTCAGTGTACAAGATACCATCTTTTCTCAAGCCACTCTCTTCCATATTTCCATTGTCTTCTTTTAACTGAATGAGTCAACCTCTGTATATGAATGAAGTGGAAAAAAGCAAAACTATGAGTTTCTTGTACACACCTATTTCATCTGCACCTAACACGAACTTCGACATCTTCCTCACTACACAGGAGAGTATTACAAACACACTACTACGCATTATTATTCCTCTGACTCGATTATTGGGCAATAAATGAAGTTGGCAGAGTGTGTTTGTTGACAACAATATCTAGGATGGGAGGAGGGAAATGTTGGATTTATTTCAATGGATTTAGTGGACTTAGGGATTTCTTTCGTTGCCTTGAGAGGACTTAGGGATTTATTTTGCTGCATTGAGTGGACTTTGTGATTTATTTGGACGTAGGGATTTCTTAGATTTAATTGCTAGAAAGTACGAATTATATTTACGCAAGTTACATAGACTTAGAGTTATGTATCATTGAAACTGATTGAAGATTTGAAAAGAGCGGGAAATTTTGGTCCGGATACATGCATACATTACAATAGCCTAATGAGTTAGCCTATGTTTTGAGGGTACTTTTCTCAACCTGTTTTTGCCCCCTCGATTGCTAATGGTGTAATATTTGCACTAACCTAACCTAACCTAACCCCGTGGCACTACAGCCCTTGAAGGGCCTAGGCCTACCAAGCGACCGCTGCCCAGCCAATTGGCCTGCAGATTTTGGGGTGACGCGTGGTCAGCGCGTCGAGTCCCCTCGGCCGTTAATCTTGGTTTTCGTGACCGGGGCACTATCCCACCGTCAGACAGCTACTCAATTGTCCTCACGAGGCTGAGTGCACCCCGTTCCAACCCTCACGTCAGTTTTAAAATCCCTGACGGAGCCGGGGATCGAACCCGGGGCCTCCGGGTGAGATTCAGGCGCGCTACCCCAACGCCACGAGGCCGGCTAATATATGCACTGGTCAGACAAAATCTATTAGGAGCAATTTTCAATGTTACTTCATTCGAAGTAGGCGTATGTGGCTATCAATATCCTGACGACTTCATTCATTTTTTACAATGGTCTAATGAGGTATTGTGCCATTAAATATCAGCTGATACCACTGAGAGAAAAAATATCACTGTTATTATTAATATACAGGAAGAGTATAATTACTAAATCATGACCGTAATAAGGCAGGGAGTCAAAAGAAGGAAATAAAAGGTAGTGGGTGTGAAGGAAAAGGGGTGAAGGAGGGAGGGTGGAGGATGGATTACGCTCGGAAATGCATTGCCGCGCCATCCCACGCTATCTGTTGGAACTACATGCCCCGAGCAATAGGTTGGCGTCAAAATTTAACATTCAAGACACATCTCTATTATATCCTCTTTGATGTGAACTCTACACTGTTGCAGTACCAATTCTAATTATAAGATGCGTTCAAAATGTAACGAGCCGGAAGCTGTAATGCGCAAACCGGTAACGACATCGGCCAATCGTGGCGTGTGTAACAAGGTGTGGTTCCGACCAAAGCGTGGAAGATCACAACCCGTCGCTAGAGGGCACGCGTGCTTCACGTGACGATACAAAGCGAGCAGCAGCATGCATCAATCGTCCAACCAAGGTAGTAGGCCATTCGATATGCTTCCTGACTACGCCATCCAAGTCGTTATGGTGACTGTAGTAGTGTAACATATTTTTACAGGGTCTCGATTTGAAGGGGGGGGGGGGGTTGAATCCATATCTGCCCAAATTATTATTATTATTTTTATTATTATTATTATTATTTTGTAAAATGTAATATAGCCTATTTTTTGAGACCAGTTATTTGTAACCTAAACAAACAAGTTATGATAATTTTAGGTTTCCCCGACACATTTTACCTGAGATTCTCCACAACGACATATGTCGAGAGTGGGCACGTATGGGTTGGTTAAAAGAACTGTTCACTTGAGGAACATTTTCCATGTTTTAACCTCTTACTAATGCAGCCTATTAATCGAGAAATTAGTGAGTACCTAGTCACACAAATGTTGCATTAGAGCAAAAAAAAATTACAAAATGCATGAATTCGAACAAAAATGGGGAAATGTTTGATCTCAGAATGTACACTGTCAGAATAAAATTACAGTGGGTTTCCTTCTATTACCTCTTATAAATACAATTGCTCATTGGAAGTGTGAAAATAATATTAAAAAAAACTAGTTGAAACCCGTCAAAACATGACGGACAATGAACAACATCTTTACTGAAGAAGTTTCCTATATAAGTTGCATTCTTTCTGCGATTACTTTTTGGCACTATTGCAACTTTAAGGCCGTCAAATGATTGCACTCTCGACATTGCAACTCATAAGTGGCACAAATTTCACCGGGATTTCAACCACGGACCCAGCGATGAGAGAGTGGCGTGCTGCCGCCTAAGCCACGGAGGCTTCCCCCATAGAAAAAATAAGGTATGAAAATGATATATTGTTGTTATAAATATTCCCCGTGCAGCAGTCACAATTCAAATTAAAATCAACTCCTAATATCTCTCAGAAAGGTTTGTGAATCATAAATGATATATTTTCAATAATCTGTCTCGTGAAATTTATGGAAAGGGAGGAGTACCTACTCTCAACAATTAATGAGTCTTCCCCTCCTTCATAATTAGTATAAATAACTCTCACATTAAAACGTGGTGTGGACATCCGCCATGTCTGACATGACCAAGCTGATTCTGTGCATGCGCTAGGCCCAATAATTGTTAAAATATTGGTAACATATTTGTTTATTTTAAAGACACTCTGCAAATACAGAAACCAAGGGCTTTCGTCAGAGTGCATTACGAAGTCAATCTCACGGTAGCAAAAATCATCTTAACATTTTAAATATAAAGATACACAAATACTAAAAATATGCATGGCATTCAACATTACACTTTTTGCACCGTCTCCTAGCTGCTTTACCACACTGCGCACATCCTACTTACTGTTCTCGGGTTTCAAGGTAGTGAGACATCCCGTCAAAACGTACTTCAGGCAGGATGCGAGACGTCACTTCCATACTTGGTCAGCCTGCAGAAGGACGTGAGGTGGCACAAGATCGAATATATGCCCTAGCTATGTACCGTGCAAAGCCAAGCAGATCAAGATTTTTTTCTTTTCCCTATGGAGTCAAACGATAACGTTGCCATGCATTGTTTATGGAGACGTTCAATAGGAACGCAATTAGGGGCCAGTACCACTTCTAGTTTCTTATGCTGATACAGTAACAAGATATATTCTGAACAAATCGGTCGACACCACCCATGTACATATTGAATAAAATTGTAGATGCAGGCTAAATTACTCCATCCGGCATGCCCTAAAGGCGTGACACCAGAGATAGTTGAGGCTACCGTAACAACATTATTATCATTGTAACGTACGACTGAGATACCCGAGTTACGTTCTATAAGTTGGTGGTAACTACCACGTTTTTCTCCTGGTGTATTTTGGGAAATGCACGGTAAGGCAGAGTTTGCATTGGCTCTTCTTTATTATTTCACATTATTTCATTTATTTAAATCTCCTTCCCGCAAACACCAACATCGAACTCTTACATCCTGTTTGTCCCGTATAATTGTTCATTTGCGGTGTATGTCTGTTCCATAAACGCATATTCTTCGGAACCAGCTTGGCAGCGTCTTGCAGCTGTCCTCTAAACATCAATCGCCTCAAGTCATGAAGACTTCGTCATTAATCCGCCAGGCGTCGTGTTCTTCTCCAACCAACAACTACGTGAAGACACCGCTCCAAGAAGATTTTTTCTTTTACAATGGTTGCTATGTTTATGTAAACTTTGCTGTTTCCTCCCCTTATCCGCTCGCTTCCCCTTCTCCTCGCCCGCCTACCTCTGACGTGTGCGTTGTGGCTCTCCTCTATCGGCGCGTCACTCCGCTCGCCCACTTGAATTCTTGTCTCCGTGCCGATAGCAATTGCTCTCACCCTCACATGTGTGTCAGACGTTTACACGTAGAGTCGAAGCTCTTCACGAGCTTGTCTCCTCTCCTCAAGAGACGTCTTTTAAATCAGACGCCATGTCTGGATTTTGAAACCAACCGTCCCCAGGAACATCGCTTACTCTTCAGAAATGAGCTAAGCCAATCTTTAATGATTTTCACCAAGTTTTAATTGGTTTTAACAGCTAAATGTTTTAATCTAATTTTATAGACAGTATGAAATTGCTATATGTGATGCAATATCTGCCTTCAAAAGATCTTCTTGATTTATTTGTGGCTACTTCAGCTAGGTTTCTAAAATGAAAAAGTAATTCTTGTACTGATTATCTGGGAAGGAGTTCTCACACCGTGGGAGTCTTATCAAACCCACTGTCTATAAGAACTTAGCTTTCTCCTCCGTGGGATATTCTGCCCACTTCTACTGTTCTCACAACTCTAGATTTTTCTACATCAAGTTATCTTTTTGCCAGTAATGCCGTCAAGTGCTTTCCACCTAAATAAGGAAACGCTTGTTCCTCATTGAGGAATTTATGCTGAAAATACCTCTAATCAGCATATAATTTGTCTTCCTTAGTTGGAAATTGTCCGCTGCATTCAACTACAATCTGTAAACGTCACAACGCAATAAACTTTCTCAAGCTAAAATTCAACTAGTGATCTCCACAATTGCAATACATTTTCGTCTTATAAACTTTCCGTGTTTCAATGGTGAACTTTTAAACGGACTACAGTGCATAAGAGTGCCCGTTCAACAACCATCCGCGTCGCATTCGAACGAAAGCAACAAATACGGCCATAAATTTTCTCCTAAAATTCCTATTTCCTTTTCCTAAACACCTAACTAACTTTACCTAATTAAGCTTTATATTTAAGTCAACTGATGTACCTAGCTGTTTAAACTACAACTTATGTCAATTTCTAAGAGGGCTCGCTTGCTATCAAGTGCCCTCCCAACTTTGTTTCACATTCAACGAATTAACTTCTGCTTATCTGTGGCAAGTCCACATTATAATTCTTTCCCTCTTCAATTGGGCAATTCTATTTTCTACTCATAAGTGAGTTTTCTAACTATCCTTTTCCAGGTGTCATGAAAGGGTACTTGCCCCATTTTCCTCGTGATCCATGTTTAAATACAAGAAGTTATAGAAAATTCTTCTTATTTTCTCTCTCTTTGTTATAATATCGAATTGTTATTTGTTCATACTTTTAGAACTTCCATATAGGAATTCTCAAAGTACATATATCGTACCTGTTCAAGTTTTAATTGCGCTAATTGTTGTTAAACTTTAAATTTGTTAATCTCAACACTATTTTAAAATCTCATGCAGGTTTGGTGCTTACAAGAGGTTCCAAACCAAATTTTGTTAATTGCCTAGTACACACTTCAACAATTTTAGAGGTCTGAGACCTCAAAGGTTTAAAAATCAAATTGTCCCATTGATATTTGTTAAATGTATCATATTTCTACATATTGTTAAATAAAACAAACTATATCCTTTTGCTTCATCATTTTCTATAAAATAACGATTAGGCAGGATCCTACTTCCCTAACTCTACCCAAAAGCTCATGCTCGCGTTAAGAAAATCAAGCATCGAATTAAAAAGGTTCCACTATTTGTTGCATTTGAACAAAAACTTTCAGCAAAAATTTTTCACAGTCGCTCTTAGCGTTTTTTAAGCTAATTTTAATGAGCCAGTAAGGCAAGTATAGCTAGCTCCGCCAGCTTCCTGCTTGTTGAGATTTTCTCTATAATTTATGCTTGGTTTTCCAAATTTAAGTTTTTCTTCTAGTCTAAACTTTTAGTCGGTGCTTTGCTGGGTAAAAGCGTAGCTTTTCTTGAATGCTACCATTGGTGTTCTTACCAAAATTTAAAACCAAAAATTTTCCAAAACAATCAAATTGTTCCCCAAAGCACTATAACTGCTTCATTACTACCATTCGTGGAAACATTCCATCGCTCCTTGGAAATTCTACAAATCCAAGAACTAAAAACATCACGGCGAATTCAAATTATTTGCGCCTTTCAAAACCTTCGATTAAACCTGACTCCTTTGAAAGGATATACAGTAAATTTGTCATTTTTTGTCTTGCCAGACTGCCACCCTTCCCCATAGTAGTCAAATATAGGCTTGGAAGGGAAAGTACTACCGTTGCTTGCTTTCAAATAGCCCAAGCTCCACCCGCATCTCCCGTTAACTGCGTCCTGGTCCATACCCACTTTAGGTGCTTCACGGGCTTTGCGGTGACATTCGTCACTGCATACTTGCTGAAATTCATTTTGTTTGGTTTTGGACTCTCGTCCTAATTACCCACACTTGTTCTTCAGTCCGAAACCCACTTCCCTTTCCCATTCTCTTCATCTTCCCTTGGAGGTAGTGTTTAACCCTGGCCAAAACCAACCCAAACTTTGCTCCCAGCAATCCGGGAGAGTCCATTTGTCAATATTTTGCAAATCATTAATATCTACTTTGAATTCTTCAGCTGTATCTTCACCATGCATAGCTTGTGAGGGTGATAGAAGTCGTTCCTGTCTTCTTCAGCCTGTCTCACTTGCAACCTGTTCGCTGCTGCCAACCTGTCAGCATTTTTAAAATCTCTCCACAGTTCCGTAAGTTATACTTCAATTTACCGATTTCATCATGCCAACTGAAAAGGATGAAACTCTCATTGCTAGGCGTTCTTCATATAAAGGACAGCTCACCAGATTTAGAAATTTCATTAATAAAATAACTCCAGCCGATTGTGATCTAGATGTCTTTACTCAACGCATAAAGTTGTACGAACGTTCTTACGACTACTATGATCAAATTCAAACCGACATTGAATCCGCAGGCTCCGAACTTCAATCTGATCGCGATGAAGTGGAACCCTTGTATTTTGAAGGGATTGCTAAAGCTCACCAACTGATTCGCAGTATCGCAGAACCGGACACTAGAGTCATCACACCGGCCCAGTTCGCACCCGCTTCAGTCCGTGGAGACACGCATCAACCAAAACCTTCGCTTCCGAATATAAGCCTGTCCGTATTTTGAGGCCAGGAATGTGAATGGAATTCTTTTTACGAGTTATTCAGCTCTCTAATACATAATAACAATGATATTCCCGCTATCCACAAGTTATATTACTTGAGATCTTGTCTTAAAGAACAAGCTCCTTCGCTCTTGGAAACACATCCTTTGGGCGCAGACAACTACAACATCGCCTTTAATCTCCTTAAAGAGAGATATGGCAATCTGCGTCTGTGTGTGGCACGTCACGCCTTGTTCGACTTGCCAGCCGTAAAGCCTAATGACGTTTCCTCTTTAAGGAACTTGGTTGACACAATGCAACTACCTGTCAGAGCTTTATATCAGCTTGAACAACCGGTACAAACTTGGGACACTGTCTTAATTCTTCTAGCTACATCCAGATTTCATAATTCCACTCTTAAAGCCTGGGAGATAGAATTATCTCACAAGGATGAGCATTTCTTTGAGCATCTCATCGCGTTTCTTAACAGCCGGTGCCAATTCCTTACCGCACCCTTATTTCAGTGCGAAAGCGCTAAAATTAGTCCCCTGTGTCACAACATCTTGGATACCAAATCTGTTTCTTCAGATGGTCATAAGCCCGCATTTGTAGAGAACAAGCAAACTCGATCCACCACTTTCTACAGTCCAGGAGTGAATACTAGGCCGCTCAACAAGTTCGTCAAGTGCACATTGTGAAAGGTTTCTCACGCATTATATTCATGTAAATCCTTTAATGAATTGTCTGTTGAAGACAGAAGGAAGTTTGTCACCAATAATAAATATTGTTTGTCATCAAAACATTCAGCTCCAAATTATACGTCCGCCAGACTTTGTTTCCACTGTGAAAGACCGCATCACAGTTTACTGCACCGCCATGACCAATCAAGGTCAGTAGTACCTGCTTCTTCAAACTCCATGCAGAGCAGCTCCGAACAAACTAGTGCCTCTTCCTGCATTTCTAATGCCAGGAATTCTCACAGTGCGCAAGTCATGTTGTCCACTGTACAATTCGAAATTCAGGATACATTTGGAAATTGGATTCGAACCCGCGGTCTTCTCGACTCCGCTTCAACTCACAGCTTTGTTTCTCAATCATTAATCAAAAAATGGGCCTACCTGTAAACCCTACTTCCATCAATGTATCCGGCATTGACAATTTGAAAACTCAAGCTTTGAAGTCTTAAAAATAAAAAATTAGAGACATCTGCCAAAAAAAAACACCAATCATAACTTAAACTGTCTCATTCTTAACAGTATTGGTAAAGACACCCCAAGTCACTCTGTCGACACTTCCGGTTTAAAGATTCCTTCGCATTTAAGGATAGCTGATCCGCAGTTTAATGTTCAAAATCTCATTGACAAACTCTTCAGTGCCAAAATTGTTTGGAATTGCCTTCGTAAACAAGTTCACAAACTACCTTCAAACAGGGTCGCTAGAGACACTGATCTTGGTTGGGTTGTTACTGGTCAAATCCAACATCCCAGTCTTCAAACCAACTCGGAATGTCATTTTGTTAACGCTGATTCAAATTCCTTTTCTAAAAAAAGAGAACATTTATGTTTCCGATCTCAGCACGTTTCAAAGCAGCTTGTCAAAACAATGTCTCGGTGTCAGCAATTACGCCACTGCCGTAAGCTACTCCATGTGTTTTGCTCCATTTTCGCACAAAATGGCAGTTCAAGTTCGCCTCGCCTTGAGTCGCTTGGTTTATTGTCTATTGTCATTCCTTGTAGTTGGTAATTGGTTAAACCTTTTATCGAAAACTATCTTCTCTCTGTGTAAAACCATGGCTATCAGTCACCAACACTTTGCTGTAAGCTGTGTTTCACTTCTCTAACTGTTTAGTAGGATGGCCACGGCCGCCTCCTTCCTCCCAAGCGTTAGCAGCATTTGAAACCGCTTGTCAATCTGAGTTCTCTAGCATCAAGAATAACAATTCTTACGCATAATTTCTACCTCAACTTCCCAGCTTTTCTTCATGGTTTAGAAGAATTAAGCTTTTTTCTGTTGGCAATTGTTGGATTTCGTGATCCTCAAAATTATGCAAAATTATTTAATTGCTTTGTTTCTGATGTCTTTAAATTAGGTGTTCATGTCCTAGCTACGTATGACTGCATGACGTGTTACTGGAAGTTCCTCTTTAATGTTGAGCTTGTTGCGTCTACCCCATGAGGTTATTTTCAATTACTTGTTTGGCAATCTTGTTTGTACACAAACTCGGGCAAGGCCAAGCCGTTGATTACTTGCTCTATATGTGACAAAGGTCTTGACGGGTTCATCTTATCTCAACTCGGGCTTTCTGCCAACTATTGTTATGTGGGTTGCTACCGTAATTCAGGAAGTCGTTCACTTCCCCCCCTCAGATAAACTGGTTCAGGTCACTGACTTGTCCAGCTATTCATACTCGTTATCTTGCTGTACTATGTGGGTCAAGGATTTGTTTATTTGCTTTCCTCGCTCGCTCACACTTGTACACTATGGATGTTTTGATATGTAAATATCTTTATTGCGCACATGTATGGTATCCTGCGCAACTATTTCGCACTGTTGTGGTTTGTTATTAAACTGACTTGTTTTTTCTCGTCGTTATATTCTATGTACCTTCATATATATTCTAGTTACGTCACGTTTCTTGCTGACTTAAGTTCTTTTCTAGTTAACCCTTTTGGTGCGCATTATAACTTAAGGTCATTGTTTATGGCCACTAGATTGTTGTTACCTACTGAGTTCTTGCCTTCTACTCGCATAGCTTCTTTGCTTATTTGGTATATTATTAGCCTTAATCGATATACTTGTTTCTACACGCTTTGTTTACATTTGTTAATTCTCCATTCGCATCTTTTTGCGACCTTTTTTGAAGCTTTGTTTTTCGCAGCTTCTAGCTACATTTTGATTGACGGCGTTGTTAATTCTCGCCCGTTGACCCCGCATTCCAACAATTCTTATAACCTTTTTTTCTTAACCCTTGGTCAGTTCCTTATAGCCATCTCCCCTTTTTTCCTTTCTCACTCTCGCGTGGATCTCCTGAGGAATGATCGATTGTTACCTGGGAAGGGATGGGAGAGTCAGGGTGGGGAAGATCTTGATAACAAATGGGTATATTATAAGACCCCTTTCTCTCAGTGTTATTCTTTCTTTCAATCTTTAATATCGTGTTCCTGTTCCCTGTTGGTTTTTGCCGCTGCCCCCAACTTGGTGTATTTTTGGAAATACACGGTAAGGCAGAGTTTGGTTTGGCTGTTCTTTATTATTTCACATTGTTTCATTTATTTATATTTCCTTCCCGCAAACACCAACATCGAACTCTTACGTCCTGTTTGCCCCGTATATTTGTTCATTGCGGTGTATGTCTGTTCCAGAAACGCATATTCTTCGGAACCAGCTAGGCAGCGTCTTGCAGCTGCCCTCCAAACATCAATCGTCTCAAGTCATGAAGACTTCCTCATTAATCCGCCAGGCGTCGTGTTCTTCTCCAACCAACAACTACGTAAAGACACCGCTCCAAGAAGATTTTTTCTTTTACAATGGTTGCTATGTTTATGTAAATTTTACTGTTTCCTCCCCTTATCCGCTCGCTTCCACTTCTCCTCGCCCGCCTACCTCTGACGTGTGCGTTGTCGCTCTCCTCTATCGGCGCGTCACTCCGCTCGCCCACTTGACTTCTTGTCTCCGTGCCGAGATCAACTGCTCTCACCCTCACATGTGTGTCAAACGTTTACACGTCGAGTCGAAGCTCTTCCAGAGCTTATCTCCTCTCCTCGAGAGACATCTTTTAAAATAGACGCCACGTCTGGATTTTGAAACCAACCGTCACCAGGAACATCGCTTACTCTTCAGAAATGAGCTAAGTAAATCTTTAATGATTTTCACCATGTTTATTTGGATTTAACAGCTAAATGTTTTTAATCTAATTTTATAGACAGTATGAAATTGCTATATGTGATGCAATATCTGCCTTCAAAAGATCTTCTTGATTTATTTGTGGCTACTTCAGCTAGGTTTCTAAAATGAAAAAGTACTTCTTGTATTGATTATCTGGGAATGAGTTCTCACACCGTGGGAGTCTTATTAAACCCACTGTCTATAAAAACTTAGCTTTCTCCTCCGCGGGATATTCTGCCCACTTCTACTGTTCTCACAAATCTAGAATTTTCTACATCAAGTTATCTTTTTGCAAGTAATGCCGTCAAATGGTTTCCACCTAAATATGGAAACGCTTGTTCCTCACTGAGGAATTAATGCTGAAAATACCTCTAATCAGCATAATTTGTCTTCCTTCGTTGGAAATTGTCCGCTGAATTCAACTACAATTTATAAACGTCACAACGTAATAAACTTTCTCAAGCTAAAATTCAACTAGTGATCTCCACAGTTGCAATAAATGTTCGTCTTATAAACATTCCGTGTTGAAATGGTGAACTTTTAAACGGACTACAGTGCATAACAATGCCCGTTCAACAACCATCCGTGTTGCGTTCGAACGAAAGCAATAAATACGGCGATAAATTTTCTCCTAAAATTCCTATTTCTTTTTCCTAAACTCCTTACTAAATTTATCTAACTAAGCTTGAAATTTAAGTGAACGGATGTAACTCGCTGTTAAAACTACAACTTATGTCAATTTCTAAGGGGCCTCGCTTGCTATCAAGTGCCCTACCAACTTTGTTTCACATTCAACGAATTAACTTCTGCTTATCTGTGGCAAGTCCACATTATAATACTTTCCCTCTTCAATTGGGGAATTCTATTTTCTACTCATAAGTGAGTTTTCTAACTCTGCTTTTCCAGGTATCACGAAAGGGTACTGGCCCCATTTTCCTCGTGATCCCCGTTTAAATACAAGAAGTTATAGAAACTTCTTCTTATTTTCTCTCTCTTTGTTATAATTTCGAATTGTTATTTGTTCATACTCTTAGAAATTCCATACAGGAATTCTCAAAGTACATATATCGTACCTGATTTATTGTTCAAGTTTTAATTGCGCTAATTGTTGTTAAACTTTAAATTTGTTAATCTCAGCACTATTTTAAAATCTCATGCAGATTTGGTGCTTACAAGAGGTTCCAAACCAAATTTTGTTAATTGCCTAGTGAACACTTCAACAATTTTAGAGGTCTGAGACCTCAGAGGTTTAAAAAATCAAATTGTACCTTTTATATTTGTTAAATGTATCATATTTCTACGCATTGTTAAATAAATCAAACTATATCCTTTTGCTTCATCATTTTCTATAAAATAACGATTAGGCAGGATCCTACTTCCCCTAACTCTACCCAAAAGCTCATGCTCGCGTTAAGAAAATCAAGCATCAAATTAAAAGATGTTCCACTATTTGTTGAATTTGAACAAAAACTCTCTGCAAAAACTATTTCAAAGTCGCTCTTAGCTTTTTTAGCTAATTCTAATGAGCCAGTAAGGCAAGTATAGCTAGCTCCACCAGCTTCCTGCTTGTTGAGATTTTCTCTATATCTTATGGTTGGTTTTCCAAATTTAAGTTCTTCTTCTTGTCGAAATTTTAGTCGGCGCTTTGGTGGGTAAAAGCTTAGCCTTCCTTGAATGCAACCATTGGTGTTCTTACCAAAATTTAAAACCAAAAATTTTCCAAAACAATCAAATTGTTCCCAAAAGCACTATAACTGCTTCATTGCTACCCTTCCTGGAAGCATTCGATCGCTCCTTGGAAATTCTACAATTCCAAGAACTAAAAACATCACGGCGAATTCAAATTATTTGCGCCATTCAAAACCTTCGATTAAATCTGACTACTTTGAAAGGATATACAGTAAATTTGTCATTCTTTGTCTTGCCGGACTACCACCCTTCCCCATAGTAGTGAAATATAGGCTTGGAAGGGAAAGTACTATCGTTGCTTGCTTGCAAATAGCCCAAGGTCCAGCCGCATCTCCCGTTAGCTGCGTCCTGGTCCATACCCACTTTAGGTGCTTTACGGGCTTTGCGTTGACACTAGTCACTCAATACTTGCTCAAATTCATTTTTTTTGGTGTTGGACTCTCGTCCTATTTACCCACACTTGTTCTTCAATCCGAAACCCACTTCCCTTTCCTTTTCCCTTCATCTTCCCTTGGGGGTAGCGTTTAACCCTCGCCAAAACCTACCCATCTCATTTACAGAGTTGAATCTCAGGATGTGGAGCATTTTCCACTATATAAAAAATATGATTTTTAAATCAAGGTACAATAAAACCTCGATTATCCGTTCTAATGCCCGGGAAGGGGTGAACGGTGAATAAAAAAAACGGATAATCCATACTACTAATTTTAATGGACTTAATAGCACCTAAAATACATACCGTATAACATTAAAATGCAGTGCATTAAACCCTCTTTAATACCGAAATATAGTACATTACGTTACAGTACATTATTCCTCAATAATGGAATGGATAATAAAGTTTGTAACTGTTGAATTTGAATAGCATCCGTCTTCGGCACCTCGGCGTCTCCGAAAACCGTCAACGTAAATTAGTGGGACGTAAATCCAATAACATTAATATTATTATTGACATCAGGAGTACGCTCATTCAATTTTGACGCGACAGTACATCGCTTTGAAAAAATCAACTTTTTTGGCGACGGATAATCCGCAGAACGGTTTATCGAGGGACGGATAATCACGATTTTACTGTATTGTAGCTGAAGTGATTGCAGCAAGTCATGACTTACATATGATGCATGAAGTGTTCACCAAGATGTGAGAGATTGCTATATGTAGGCTAATGAAGGTCAAATACGGCCAAAACTTGCACCAGCGACATTGTGAAAACGTTAAAAAAATGTATTGTAAAGTGGAAACATTATCAAATCAATACAGACAAATAAAATGATGTATGTCATATACATTTAAAATACATGATTTAAGCACTCACTAATGCCAACTGCTCATTTTAGATATCCATTGCCAGCTGTAAGACTAGTCTTGCTACAACAGAACAAACAAGCAAGAGTTTTGTGTTGGACAGGAAAGAGATAAGATGGATAACTAAGTAATGAGGTGCTAATTAATATCAGCCTGGGGCATGTGACTTGTGGTAGCCATTGGAAAGTGATTTTGGTGTCAATTTTGCACCACTCTAATGGATTCTCAGCTGTTGAGGAAACATGAAGCAATTGACTGCAATGACCTCAAGAGTCGGTACAAACAAGAAGTGGAGTTGACCAGCAGGCTGCAGAGCTTCAAAGATGGCAACGAGTTCTGCAGTGAAAACACTACAGGTATGTGACAAAGAGATTACATGTGCACAGCTTACTTTCTATTCGTGAATACAATTGGACTGCATTATGATATCTCATTAACTAAGGTACCGTAGCTCTAAGGTCAATGTTTTGGTAAACGGTACGAGCAACTATACAGGGTGATTGTTGATGTAGTTTACAACTTCAATAATGTGTAATTATTTATTGAAACCACTTGAAGACTCAGTTTTATGTCATTACTTGGCAAAACACTTCAATTCTTTTTGACAAATCCATTACGGCTCAACGTGTGCACCATTTGTCATACTGGACAAATCCCAACGGAAGGAGGGAGGTATGTACATGTAGAGTAGGGAGGGATGTACACCCTATCTTTCACAAAACCCCACAGAAAGAAGTCCAGTTGTGTGTAATCTAGAGACCGTGACGACCAGGTAATTGGTCCACCACGACCTATCCCATTACCCGGGAAACGTTATCAAGTAATTCCCTGACGTCTGGCAGGAAGTGCGGCGAGGCACCATCTTGTTGCCAACACATGCGCCCATTATGGTCGTCTTCATCCAACTATGGAATAAGGAAGTTCTGTAGCATATCCAGATAAATGATGCCAGTGGTGGTTCTCTCAGCAAAGAAGAAAGGTCCGTACACCGTCTCTCTCGTAACAGGGCAAAAAACATTCACTCTGGGGATGTCAAGAGCCATCTGCACGCGGTGCCCAAGTGGTTTCCCGCAACCCAAATACGACAACTGTGCTGACTCAGCCAGAAAGGTGAAACGTTGTTCAAGAATGACTCATCACGGCTGATACAATCGAACATGTCAATACAGAATTCATGTCGGGTATGTTTATCCGCTTCACTCGGTGCTTGAACCAAGGGCAGTCGGTATGCTGTCATGACCAAATGTTGGCACAACACATGCCAAATAGCGGTCTGAGGGATACCAGTTTCGAGTGACAGACGCCATGTTGATTTTTCCGGACGAACCTCTCCCTAGCTATTTCCGCCACGTCGCCAGTCAGAGGTGCGGGGCTTGAAGCCTTTGTGTGTCGCACAGAACAACCTGTTTCGATAAATGGCTGGTGCCATTTGTACATTGTTTGTCTACAACTGAGTGGGTCATTGCCAAATTCTGTGCGAAACTTCCGCTGTACACTCGTTGTTGACTTGATTTCACCAGAACACGCACTTCGCTCTTTCCGTACCATTGAAAGACGCCATTTCCAAAATATGAGGGGCGGTGCGCGTGGCGGACAACTGTGCAACTACGCAAGTCAAAACTCGAAGTGTTTTGCAATATAATGACATATAAACCAAGTCTGTAAGTGGTTCCAAAAAGTAATTACACATTATTGAATTTGTAGACTACATCAAGAATCACCCTGTATGCTTTAAACTACAGTAATTAGTATTAGATATTTTTAATTTGTAAAGTTTGCATTTCTATTTAACTTTAAATGCATTTTTCTCAGTTAAGGTTTGATGTTGGTTGGTTCCTTTCTGCATAACACGGTCCAATTACAGCATCCGGATATTGGTGGACTCTGCCGTGAATCTGCAACCGAGGTCATATTAGGAACTCTGTGTACATCTAATCAAATTTCCTGATATAGGACTTGCCACAGAGAAACCTAACAAGGTGCCACGCCTACTTTATGACATGAGCTATCAAGTTAGATTCCGATTAGCCATATGGCTCTAGGCTGATCAATATATATCTCATGGTATTGGGTACTAAAGAGAGCTAGACAGCTCGGATGTGCTGGCATTTGAAACACACTGGCAGTACGTGCCAGTAGTAAGAGGTGGAACACCCGAAGATTGGAAACTGGGCTTCGAAAGCACCGTTTTTCAGCCCAAACACCCAATGGTTGATACTGTCCCGAATTTTGGTCCAAACCAATGCTGTTCACCATACAAAACAAACCTGACCTAGGGCTTACGCCCCAGGCCCCAGTGCAATCAGTAATTTTCGTCTAGACAGTCATCTAACCAAGTAGCGACCAATGGTTTAGTCGAGACATCCATTTTGGTTCATCAGTATTTTTTTGTCCATACAGTCACCAAACCTCGCTACGGGGAATTGTGGTAAAGTGAAGGTGGCACCATTGCCTCATACAATCATTGTTTACAAATACTACACAAATACCCAATTATTTCTTTTTTTTTACATAATTATGTTACGTGTGTCGTCTGGTGTATTTTTATCGGACATGTTGGCAACTACTAACGTCAATGTGTGAGCGCTCGCTACGGCTGTTTCACATACTAGATACGCTGACGAACACGGCAACAAACAAGCACATCTATCCGGTGTAGTCATTGCGGAGGTGATCAACACTTGCACTACTGTGTGTCTTTTGACCTCGCCTCGTTTGCTTTCTGTTGCGCTCGCTTCGTTGAGGCTTAACATACAAAAACAAACCTAACCTCGAGTCAATTTCACCCCCAGACCCCCTTTCTTGTGGTACAATCGGTCAGACAGGAGCCAATAGATTCTCGCTCACTACACATGACCTGTGTCGTGTATCTTGTGTAACATACATTGGAAACTGACATGACGTCAATGTATACCCCTGTGTGAGTCTCTTGAAGTCTCTATCACAAGCAGTTGAGCAACGACAAGCTATGAACAAGAAATATCGACTTAAGTTACATACTTTCATTGCAGTAATGATAATGGATTGTAATTGTAATCCCAGAATATAAAATATGGTATGAAATCATGAAAATGACGTACATTACCTAAGTGCAAGTGCAGGATCCAGCTTCATCACTCCCTAACAATTGCCAAAAGGAAATGACGGACCATTAGTGAATCACATGGGCGTGGAACACATTAAGTGTCAGTACATCTGCAATTTAATTATTTAGTATCAGTCAAGACATGCATTGGGCCGTATCACTTGGTAATTACAGGTAAAGCAACTTAAGATGGTTTTCTGTCATAGTGAATTAACCAAGTTCAACTCAATATTAGACCCTTCCTTGGATTAAGTGGGTGCTATGAGGCAGTCAGTACGAGAGCTTATCACTTCATTGTAGTAATACTCAAATAGTGCAGGAATATTAGACAGAATATGAAAGTGAGGAAAATTAGTTTATCAAGCTAAAAATTGGTGGGGAGGTTCCTTGAATAGCCTGGATCAAAATACTAAAAGTCCCAAGAAATCCCTCTTGGAGAACATGCCGCCATCTTGGAAAAATGGCCGGCATCTTGGATTTCGTATCCAGCATTGCATTGAACGTCATAACTCGGTACCTAAGGGTGATAGGGACAAGTGGTTTGGTCAGAATAACTTCGGAGAATGCAGGCTATCATTTTGACACTACTTAACCTAGATAACAATCGAAATATTTATTATAAATCACTTAAACATACTCTCATAGGGTAGCGATAAAAGCCATCTTGATGTTCAATGTCGATTTTTCACCTTTTACAGTCATGGGATTGAAAAAAGTACTGAAATAAATGTTGTTGTTAAGCACATCAAAACGCACAAAAATATGTAATCAGTACTTTCGTAAACCAAAACTACGGGTGTGAGAAGTTGTCAAACATGCGCATGCAACTCAAGGAGCGGCGCGCCGAGGAGGGGGGCTTCTCAAAGCCGGTGCAACTGGTGAAGTTAACATATTCTGTAGGCGCAACTAAGTCCAATTTTAATGATACGTAAAAATTTGACACTTTTATATAGAAGGGTAGCATCTTATAACCTGGTAAATAATAATAATAAAAAAATTGTTTTACAGTAACTTTTCGTTCAAAATCTCTCTTTATAATGTTACTTATATTATATGTATAACGAGAAAGGGATATTTCCTTTTAATTTTAATAATTAAGTATTTTATGCGCTAAGCTCGTATGTAATTAAACTAGGAATGGACTGTCCGTCCACGCGTTGCCGAGCGACATCCCTGCCGCTGCGCCGTCAGAGCGCTCTCGTTCCCCCACTCCACCTTCCCTGTGTTGCTTAGCAGTGGCGCCGGTCAGCCGTCCGAAATTAACTTCTTTACGGTAACGTTTATCATAAAATTTATCTTAAACAGTACTCCACAGAAAATAATCATAAAAGCGGAAAATGTTTGTTTCAGTTTGAACTGTCCCTTTATGCCTATTTTGCCGATGTTTACCATCCGGTTTAAAAGTTAATGCCGTTTCCTGTACTTTATAAATGTCCTACATCTAAAACGATTTTACCATTAAATTCTATGCAACACGTGGAACTTGGGTAAGCTTGCCAAGGCGAGAGTTCAAGCATCTCGAAAAAATCAGAGAATGGCTACGTATACATTCTCCTTTCGACAAACCCCAGGATATTTTGGTGTCCTAATCAACCGGTGTTATAGGTGACGAAACGGTGACCTGCGACTCAGCTTGGGAGATAGGAACGCGACTTTGAAGAAACTGGAAGGGAAATCGTTCGCCGAAGTTAAACTCCGACGAAAGGACAAAGTTGTCACTCTTGCATCTTTTGTTGCCCGAGGTGAGACCGTGCCGGAAAATTCGAACTAGCTGTTTCTTCGAATTGCGTGTGTCGCTCGCAATGAAGAGCATCTTGAATCTTGCTTTGAATACGAGTTGGCTTTATTGCCGCTAGCGCTGTTCGATGCTTTAACTATCAGAAAAGGTACAAAATCAACTTTACGGACAGTGATAGAGAAGTTGTGTGCACCAATGACCTGTCTTCCCGAAGACCTTACCTACGTGTTTGACGGTGGAGATCTCCTGCATCGGGTGTTATGGCCGAAATAGGGAACCTTCGATGATGTTTGTAAGAACTACATTTCGTACATCAAGGTGAAATATCAAGGGAAAGCTATTGTAACTTAGTGTTCGACGAAAGACGTGGAGCATATGAGACGACGTGCCAAGACGTCATCTTCTGAAGTTCTGGTGGGTTTGGAAGTGCAAGTGGTCTCGTCGCAGAATCAGTTCCTAGCCAATACTTCAATCAAATCAAGATTCGTCGCCATTTTAGGTCGTTGTTTCGAAGAAAAGGGGATTCCAGCTATTAATGCCAAGTCTGATGCTGATCGTCTCATCGTGACAACAG
The DNA here is from genome assembly GCA_946902985.2 of Meconema thalassinum. Taxonomy (NCBI): domain Eukaryota; kingdom Metazoa; phylum Arthropoda; class Insecta; order Orthoptera; family Tettigoniidae; genus Meconema; species Meconema thalassinum. The sequence goes on from OX336397.1 coordinate 6,624,675, forward strand.
CGATCAAGGAAGCAGAGAAGGGAGGTCATGTGGCAATTGTTGGAGAGGATACCGATTTTTTGGTATTTCTTTCGAGCCTTTCAGAACGCGATAGAAACTTCTATATGCTGGTGCCACCATCAAAAGCCCATCCGAAGAATCTCTTTGGCTCTACGGAATTGCAGAAGGCTCTTGGGGACATGACCGACAATCTTCTCTTCCTCCATGCCATGTCCGGTTGCGACACAACTTCGGCTGCCTCCAGGAAGGGGGTGCACGCATTCAAGACCTTAAACGATTAACCAGGTCTTCGCCAAAGAATTGCTGTTTTTAACAGCGCAGACGCTGCAGTGGAAGAGATCGTGAAGGCAGGGGAAGAATTTTTCGTAGCGTTATACGGAGGTAGAACTACAAATAGCCTAAACAAGACAAGGTATAGTCAGTACCTTAAGACCATTGCCAAACAACGTCTCCATGCAGACTTCAACCTCTCAAGTATTCCACCTACATCAGCAGCATCTCGACAGCATAGCCTAAGAATTTACCACCAAGTGCAGGAATGGCGCGGAATCTCTCTTCCACCTACAGAGTGGGGATGGAAGAAGAAAAGAATCGGCAAATTTTTACCGATTCCAACAGAATCTCCTCCCGCACCAGACTTCCATCTAAACCTCATCAGCTGAGAGTGCAAGACATGATGCGGCAGCAGATCTTGTAGTTGCCGAAGACAAGGTCTCTCCTCTTCAGCAATGTGCAGCAATTGCACTTGTGATGGTTGTTCTAACATGCCAGAGCCAGATACTCTTGACTATATGGTAAGTGAGAAACAGGAGGACAACCTCGAAAAATTGCCATGCAGACCCTCGCCACCTCTCCGCCGCAGAGAAGACTCTTCTGAAAGTTCAACCTTACCCAAGAAAGGCGTCAAAATTAAGGCAAGTGTCACGTTTTTTTTTACCAACACATGACCAATATTAAACGCGAACGATATAATTAATAGTTGTCTTTATTTCTTTACAGGCACACCGCACTACAGCGCCCCGTGGCAGCAGAATATCCTCTTTTCCGGGTTTTTCATGTTTGTAGAAAAGAAATTGTAATGAGCTTAAACGTTAGTGTGTTGAAGGTGTGGTATAAGATAGCAAATAAGCAAATAGCTGCTTAATTTATTTTCTAATAGTAACGTTTATCATTCCTTTTCTATATAAATATAATATACGTAGTTAAGGAAGAGAGTTTTAAAGCGCTAAGTTACTGTATTAACAAATTAATTATTGTGTTTTCTAATTATTTATTAGGTTATAAGATGCTATCCTTCTATATAAATGTGTCAAATTTGTACTTATCATTAAAAGAGGGGCATAGTTGCGCCTAAAGAATATGTTTACATCACCAGTTGCACCGGCTTTGAGAAGTCCCCCTTCGCAGCGCGCCACCCCTCGAGTAGCATGCGCATGTTTGACAACTTCTCACACCCGTAATTTTTGGTTTACGAAAGTGCTGATTACATATTTGTGTGCGTTTTGATGTGCTTAACAACATTTATTTCAGTACTTTTTTCAATCCCATGATAGTAAAAGGTGAAAAATCTACATTGAACATCAAGATGGATTTTAACGCTACACTATGAGGGTATATTTAAGTGATTTATAATAACTATTTCGATTGTTATCTAGGTTAAGTAGTACCAAAATGATAGCATGATTTCTGTTAAGTTATCCTGACCAAACCGCATGTCCATATCACCCTTAGGTACCGAGTTATGACGTTCAATGCGATGCTGGATACGAAATCCAAGATGCCGGCCATTTTTCCAAGATGGCGGATGTTCCCCAAGAGGGAATTTTGACTTTTAGTATTTTGATCCAGGCTATTCAACGAACCTCTCCACCAATTTTTAGCTTGATAAACTAATTTTCCTCACTTTACCATATTCTTCTTACACTAAAAGGATAACTACTGTATAGATAGCCATAGAGGACTTCAGTTTCAGGGCTTTACGACAGAGTGGTCATGTAACCTCTATGTGAGACTAACCGGATTCATTTTTATTATTCTTATTGTATTTACATAATTTAGCATATATTTTCTGTGCAGCAGTGATAATGGACAGTAATTTCAATTGGTAACGACTCCCAGAATATCAAATAAGGCCATCGGCTGCAAGAAATGTATTAATTATTATTAAGGCCCGGAAGTTCATACAAATTCATATTTTTGCATATTTATGCTTATTTTGGCACAATGCAACATATTTTTCTCCCTTGCCTGATTAAGTGCATATCTCTGCTTGAGAAGGGCGTATATCGTAATTTCCTATTGTTTTGAAGCACTTTTAGTTACATCATGTTCATAAAGTCGTATATTTTGATTCGGACTCTGTGAGTCTCGTATTTGTATTATCTGCTGATTGGTAGTTTGCACTGTCTGTGAGGAAGAATAGAATTCTCCAACGGTAAGAATTTAAGGAAGGTAACCCTTTCTATAAAATTCTTAAACTACTGAAATTAAGCACCTGAATTAATAGTCGGAAACATTTCTGGAGATGATGTAATTGAAAATCCGCGGCATGTTTCCAGTCGACCGACCGGGACAGGGATGGAATGAATAAAGCCCCATCTAGCGGCGAGGATATGAACTGTCCCGGCTGCCTGCTGCCGCCTAAGACACGGAGGCTACAGATGATGTAGTCAATAGATGTTTACTCCTCCGCTGTCTGAGACCCGCCCAGCCGTCCCAAATATGAACACGACTTATACAGCCAAAAGTCCACCTGTTTCAGCCATTTTAACATCATGGACCGTATTGCCAACCCCACGCATCCGGCAGACCACTAACGGTTAGGTAGTGCGGCCCGAAACACCACTGTTTTTGTCACACACAGTGGGGGTAGTCACGCATCATTAATCTTTATCCAGGCCAATGGTTTTGCCTTTTATTTCATTATTCACGTGTCCCCTACTGTCTGACGTCAATGTAACATGGCGCTGAGATCGTAAAATGAACACGAACAAAAATGCTTTATTTACGTAATTAAAGAAATATTTCCGGTGCAGCAGTGAGAATTCGAATAGAAATCAACTTCGACTCCGAGAAAAGTATGTGAATCGTAAATAACATATTTTCAATAATCTGCCTTGTGAAAGTTATGAAAAGGGAGGAGTACTGCTCTCAACAATTAATAAATTTTCAGTGACTCAACATTTGGAAACTGCCAAACATAATCAAAATGTTGTAAAAAAAAGAAAAAGAAAAAATCACATCAATTCAGTCTTTGTTAACAAATGCTATTAGTTGCCCTGCAACCAAACTTAGTGAATTTTCTCAAGACCTGTTTGAAGCCTTAATTGCAGCAAACAATCATAGTGGAAACTGGTAGTTAGCCTTTACATTCAAAATAGAAACACTAAAGAATACGGAGTGCTCATAATTGCCCTAGTTATTTCCTAGTGCATATTGTTTGATACGTGATGCATATTTAATAATTTATCAGTGCATGAACTTCCGGGCCTTAAAGAGACTCTTATCATTAGTAGTCGACCCTTACGGACTTGTGGCTACAATACATAATAAGGACCTTACACATATTTATCAGGGCTTCGCGAGCATTCGCAGTACATCTAATCTTCAGAACAATTTGAAGGTCGTAATAACACTCACCCACCATCCAACAAATAATAAGCAATAAACTTTCATTCACGAAAGTGTGATCATGGCTTGCTATCCCTTACGTTTGAGCTTGCGTAAAGAACCTCAAATAAAATAATTAAGCTATACATCCTTCATCTTAAAATATTACAATCCGCTTATGATATCAACAATTGTATACAAGGTTAGAGTGAAATGGTTGTTCTAAAAACCTTTCGCGCATTTTTAAAACCTTCTTACGTTCCAAAATGCAAACTAATGCACTGCCCTAATGACATCACCTATCTCAGAAACTTTTACGCATTTTCTATCATGCCTCTCTGGAAAGAGCTTTCCAAATTGTTTGAGAACTTAATTTCCACTGTACTGATGTTATTACCTTAACCTAACATTCTCCATTCTTCTTGTCAATTTTGCGCACTGCATACTAGCACAAAATAACAATTTAAAGATGTCTGCGGAAGTATTTTCTTTTCCAGAATTGAAACTTAACTTAAAGATGGCTGCAGCTCTTTTTCATTGTATCGTATACAGTCAAGACCAAAGATTCTCATGTCAAAGATATGCCCTTCAAGATTCTCTCTGGGGCACTAGCCCGATCACACGTTCCGACCAATGGGAAGGGCGTATGAAACGCCCACTCTGAGGCTTCTAGCTTTTCAATACAGGTAGGCTATTTACACCAAATTGAGTTTTATGTTCTTATTGGTGTTGAGGCATTCATCAGTTTTTAGGCCTAATTTCGAGCACAGTTACTTTCACTCATTGGTCGTACACATATTGATATTCAAGAATACGAACCTCAAAATTAATATACAGAACAGTTAAAACAAGGACGCATCTTTGCACAAAAATACGGTATAGCCTATACGTTTCGGTACCGTACGGTATTTTCTTTGTGGGGGTAGAAACTTGACGATTAGCCTCGAATTGATTAATTACGTAGGCCTACCATAATTATTGACCGACAGCCGTTTGATAATTTGGGATGTCCAGAGGAATGATTTTTATATTTTTGGTATATAGTGTAGACCTACACATGCTGAGATTAGAATTGAAGAGTTTCTTTTAAAAACTTATCACTAATGTTATTACGTTTCCAACGTTGCATAACCGGAGCGCGATAAAAACCAGGGCCAAAATAAGGTTTAGCTATGCACAGTGCCTCATGCAAGTCACAGAACACTGAATACGAGCTAAGGTTACGCCCACTTTGGTTGCAGCGCTTGGTTTCACTCATACGAGCTCAGGGCATCTCCTCTTATTCTTTCCTCCATGCAAGCACACTGAGTCCACTTCCTGCCTGGTGTAGCGGGGAGAGGGGATACATGGAGGAATTCGTTGTCATAGCAACATAAATTACCAAGCGGGCGATTTCTGCTGAGTCCAAACGAGTTTAGGAGCCATCTCCCGGCGAGAAGAGGAACTTAGTTGTGATGGCAAATCATTGAGTGCTCCCTAGCGGCAAGCAGAAAGATCATTGCGATTGCAGGAGGACAGTGGAGGGGCGGCGTCCTTGAGTCTGATATCACGGGCCGCCTCTGCAGATGAAGTAAATTTGGAAGATGAAATTCCAAGAGAACTTGAGTATGTTTCCATTGCAAAAAGAGACTGCCGGTATATTTTGGATTAATGCTAGTCTCGAAAAAGTTGGCAAAATTTAGTTGCAAAGGTGATTGAAAAACATGAGAAGTCAGAAGAGTTTGAAGTTAAATATTTAAAGAAAATGCAGAAAACTGAGCACTTTGTCATGCATGAGGACGCAGTGATCTTCTCTATCCCTTTACAGGATGTGATATGTTAACTGCCAACTCCAATACCAATCGGAGGAACTAGCCGCAGCACGAACTTTTTACGTTTTTCAGTTGAATTTTCAAGTTATAACATTGTGTAAATGAGATTCACTGAAGTGTCCCCTGGTAAAACATGTAGTGTCCCTAGGTACAGTACAGGTATGTTCTGAGGGACAGTGTGCAACATGGCACAAATGACTATATAACTTTTGCACCATACAAACTACAGAAAAGTTATGTTCACACTTTGTGTATGAAACATCATTATTAATATAATAGTAAGTACGAAACATGTAATTATGGAAATGTAATTTTAAAAAAATATATTTCTTGAAAAGTGTCCCTAGGTACAGCACTCTCCCCTACCACTTAGGGCCCAGCACCAATACGCCGAAGTTCCTCAGTTTGGTAAATAGTTTGATGTTGTTGATTCATTTAGGAAATTTGCAACTTGCAGCCACGTTTCTTTGGGTGTGTAGGGACACCTTGTTTTATTTATTATTGGAATTAAACACAATGTGTAAGTTACAGAATTATTACATTACAGATATCATTGACATTCGTCCTTTGCAAAGTGCGAGATTGGCATTGTTCTTTGTGTACATTCAAATAGGTGATACTGTGTGCAGGGGTCACAGCTGCATTGACTGTCGGCGTTGTGGTAACGTTTCCTGTTGCAGATTTTATGGTGGAAGCCGTGTATTGCTCCTCGGGTGTAGAGCAGTGGCGTAGCTAGTCCTGAGGGGGCCCCGGGGCAAGAAGTTCAAATGGGGCCTCCTCACTATCTTTTGAAAACCTGACCCAACTGCAGATCTTTAATATTAATAATGTTTGAAGATAAGAACTTATTAAAGTGACTGTCTTCTCGAATTCCCCCTTGCGACTTCCCTTTCTCTAGAAATATATAATGTATACTTTGGCTGTTGGCTCCATAAAATGCCCTAAACAGTTATGATATATAATAGCTATAGCTTTTCAATTTGTGAAATTGTGATATTGTAATAAGAAAACTACGTCTACACAAATATCAATTAGAAAGAGAAGAAAACTGCATGTTAATATATATTATAAGTACACATGTTTGTTCTTTTATTACTGACAATGATGAAGCTAGAGTAGAAAATCAAAGGGAACAGATAGGATCGTCTATGAAGTACTAGGCTTAAGAAATAAAATACACGCCTGGTCGAAAGCTCAAAATTATAAATGTATTATACAAATACCTTGAAATAAAATAAATCTATAAATTTTTACTCATTGTTTACAAAAAATTGAGTTATTATTATTATTAAAGAAACTATTTAAAACAAATAAACTTATCAACTAACCTAATTTACACAAAACTTTTTTCTTACTCTTTGCATCTGCAAATGTGTTAATTACATGTGAGAAGGTAAGTTTTCGAGCTCTTTCATTTTCAATCGATAAAAGGGCCAACACACTTACGTTCTTGGCTCATTGCGCTTCTTAGGAAGGACTTGATGATTCTCAGCTTGGATAAAGATCTTTCTGCTTCAGCCACTGTGATAGGTACAGTCAAGAACATAAAACAAGCAGTACACACGTCAGGATAGTTTGCAACTAGAATGTGATTTTCAATGTAGAGGAGGTCTATCAGTTTGCTTAACAGTCGATATTTTTTAATTTTTAAGGAAAAAGATGCACGCACGCTGGAAATTTGTGAAGGAAATGTTGGCGACACATCATCAGAAAAAGTCTCGGCGAAACCTTTTGCCTCTTTAATCAGTTGGTCATCTGAGGTTCAAGAAATAAGGTTGAACAACTTTGTAGGCATTAATAACTGACTTCATGCCTTCAAATCTGCTGTTTAACTGAGCCATAATTGTATCAATCATGGGGTAAAACACAGATATCCAAAATCTAGTTTCAGGACTGAGAAATCGGTGGTATACACTAAGTTCATCAAAATGCTTTTTAACTTGCTTTATTCTTTTCTCAGAAAACTCACAAGGTATTCCACACTTGGGGCCCATAGTTCAAGCTTCTTTTACAAGGTCCTCAAATTAATTTCTTATTTCTAGAACACCTAAGAGACATCACCTAATAGATCAAAAGCTGAAACAATATCCGTATTTTCAGTTAGGAGACATTTGGATACGATGCTCAGTTGCTGAAAAATCCTTGTTTATACAACTAACGGAAGCACAAATTCAAAACATCCAATTTGATTTTTCAATCCTATTGCATCATTCCTTTCTTTTGCCCTACTACTTGTCAAAATACGTTTGATTAGCTCTCTCAATACATCGCCAAACCTCTCCTTTAAAGAAAGAATTGTTTCGTACCTTCCAGACCATCTTGTAGGGTTGAGTGTTTTTAACGTTATGTTTGCATTTTCAGATGCATCTTGCAGCCCCAGCCAGTGTTTGGTACTGTGTCCAAAAATTATTGTAGACATTTTGTACATCCTCAAAAGACTGTGATATTTCACGATTGGCTTCTACAGCGTCTTTCAACACCAGATTTAAATTGTGACTTGCACAATGTACGGAACATAATTTGCATGTGGCGCAAATTCTTGAATCTTTTTCTACAATCTATTGTATACTCCACTCATTACGCTTTCGCCGTCATAACTTGGGCCACGGCATTTTTTCAATTCAAGACCTTTATCTTTAATAGATTCCACTATTTTACTTGCCAGACCAAATGCACTTTGATCTTCAACTTTTTTTAAAAAAAGTGAACGTTTCCGAAATCTTTATTTCTTTGGGTTTATTTTTTTCATCATTTACCACTTTGACATAGGCCTACCTGAAAACTTTACTTAACTGATCAACTTTACTTATATCCTGAGATGTATCCATACTATCAGAGAAAGAAGAAGAGCTCTGTATTTAATATATGATTTCTTTCAGTACTTGATTTGCCATCAAATAAATAACTTCATTTTGGATGCTAGGGTTTAATTGGTATACACTTTTTGCTGGCTTTTGCAAAAGGGTTTTTAGTACAGGGTCATAGTCAGACAAGTTCTATTATGGCCAAGACATTTTCTTTATTTGGATCTTCCATTTTACTACTTCTTCCGAAGAAAGCAAGGTTACAGGTGGCCAAAGTTAATGAAACATTAACTATTCTTTCTAGAACGTTCCTCCAGTAATTTTTCTCTTCTTTTGACTGATTTTCTAAAGCATCAATCATTGTTTCATCATTCCTCCATTTCTCAAATATAACACACGAAAATATGAGGTCATCCGATTGTTCATGAGTTTTAATTCTATCAGAAAGATGTTTCCAGTCGTTTAGTCCCGTACTACCGAAAATGTTCTCTAAATGTTGAGGGAACAGCCAACATAGTTGACAGTAGACTCGGTCTAACGTTTGCGAATAGCAAAGCCAGAGTATGTTACATTTCATCCCAGAACCTGTTATAAAACTCTAGTAATTAGTTGAAAATGATCTTTTACTTCCTCGTTCATCAGGCTGTTTTGGAAAGGGACATCGAGCTTGACAAGGTCCAGATGCTATGATAAACCTTTTCATTTCTCGATTATTGACGGGACTGGGAAATTCAATTTTGTCTTGCAAAACATAATTTTGTGTCCAGTTGCAGTCGAGCTTACTGCGTCCTTTTTATTATTGACTGGCTGATCAAGACATGAAAGACTACTATGAGTGGTCGGAGCATCGATTTTATGTACTTCAGACTGTTGATGAGCGTCAACATCTGAAAAATATACTTAGTGAATTATATTGAGCAATACAATTTAGTGTAGTGGTTTATAGTTGATTGCAGTGTTTTATTTGTAGAAACAGATTCAACTAACTGTTGAACTAAGCCAACTAACTGATTATTGGTTGGTTAACGGGACAAAAAGGCTGTGTAACCAATGATGGTCGTCCGTTGAAACATAACCAACTACACTACTGTACTACTCTGCAGGCTACTGTGCATTGCTGTAGTGTGATGTCGCAGTGGAGGGGGAAGGGGTGGAACGATAAGTCATGGTCATGCGCTGAATGGGTCTGTCCAGCGCCTGGGTCGGGCGCCCGGCTATCAAAAAAATACTCACAGAATACCACACAAATGGATGGATATATCTTACATACAGATTGCACTGAACGTGACTAGTTTCTAAACACAAGTTTAGACGCGTAGTTCAGTACAATTGGGGCCCCAGAACTAGATTGAATTCTTAAATATGTTTTCTAGTACCGGTACTACTTTTATTATTATTATTTATTTATAATATTTCTTTTAGGGTTTGGGGGCCCCCTAACCTCGAGGCCCCGGGGAGGTGCCCCGCTTGCCCCATTGTAGCTACGCCCCTGGTGTAGAGGTGTCGTAGTTCATAGCCGGCTGATCTCCATTCCTGCTCCTTCATGGCTGGGGTGCGGTAGGTATCTGAACTCTTTCTTCCAGAAACTTGATGCATGCTTGTGTTTGAATCAGGTTGTGCTTTAATATTAGGTCTTCTATAACTAGGGTTACCATAATATTTTTAGGCCAAATCCGGACGTCGGATCTTTCGGGGGTCTGGGGGGTATGGACGAACAAAATGAAATGAACTGAACTTGATTTTATAGGTTTACAATCCCTTTAAAATTACATAACATGATTACATAAGAATATACAAAAACATCAATCAGTGTTCATCATATATCATACTGATCCCTTGAAAAAAAAATTCTCGTCTTAGATTAATCTGTGCTGGGTCCAGGGGCAGGTTCCTCAATTTTCCTTGCATCGTATTTTTCATTAGAGCTGACTTTCTTCAGAAATGGCTTGTTATTTTTTATTTGGTCGTGGAACTCTGAGCATGTCATATCACTATTTGCCTTGATAACTAGCTGGTCCCTGACAACTGCAAGAGATAATCGTCCTCGTTCAGCTGTCCATATTGCTCCCACCATTGAAAAAATTCGCTCAGCTGGAGCTGAAGTTCCAGGCAGACACGTGGCGAATTCTACAAGTTTGTAAATATTCGCAAAGGACACATTGCTCTTGGAAAATACTTCAAACAATTGTCTCCACTTTTCATGAGTTTTAGGGGTTTCTTCTTTTGGCAGGGCGTCCCATTCGGGTCTCAGATTCTTCAAAACTTGAATAAGTGCCGAACGTTCATCAAATAGCTCATCCACATTTATTGAATCTGGTATGACACTGACTACTGTCAGAACACTGTCTTCCATTTCATCCCAAGAAGGGACATGTTGTAGTGTTTAGCTTTGTCAAAGCTGCTTTCCCAAATTTCAAGTAGCTAATGCCAGCTTGATAAAAACCTTCGGCACATTTTAAAAACTCTTCTTCCTTGCTGTCATTAATAGCTTCTTCAGTTTTCAATTTCCTTAGTAATTGTTTAGCAGCAAATGGTATGTAATTGTCAGCCTTCCTTTCTTCCAGTTTCTCAAGTAATTGTTCATATACTTGCGATGCTTCTGTAGCTGATATTTGATCAGACTCGACTTTCAATAGATAGATAGATAGATTTTTATTAATTCCATTTGATCAAATACATGCATTCAATACATTTTTGATATAGGACACGTCAGAATTTACATGCATAAAATAAAAGAACTAACAGGTATATATTACTAAGATTATAACTATTTATAACTTATTATAATAGCAAATCTTAATAGATACAATCTTATTGCACAACTATTTACACCTCACTCTATTATCATAATATGAAAACTTAATTCTATAAATACAACAACATACAGCTAGGTATTAAAATTAAATTAAAAAAGTTAAATATAGTTATAGATTCCATCACTCCTATACGCTAAAATATTCAACTACTGAGTAAAAACAATGGCACTGCAGATAAGCTTTCAACATTCTATCAAAGGTTTTTATTTTTGGGGCCAGTTTTATATACTGGGGTAGTTTATTGTATAATTTAACTCCAGTGTGAAAAGTTCCTTTTTGATATATGCTTGTGTGTGTGTGTGAAATATGAATGTTTTGATTTTGTCTTGTGTTATGCCTATGAACATCATTGTTTGTTTTAAGAAAAACATCTTTATTCATTAAATTCTTTTTAAAAAACATAATACTTTCAAAGATATATATGCAGGGCAGTGGGAGAATGTTTAAATCTTTAAACAGAGGTCTACATGATTCTCTAGAGTTTACATTTGCCATAATTCTAATCGCTCTCTTTTGTATCCGAAACGTGCTTAGTACATCTGGCGACATACCCCAAAATATGATCCCATATCTTAAGTATGAATGGAAATAAGCAAAATAAGTATTTCTTAATGTGTGCATGCTAGTGCAGGTTTTCAAAATACGTAACGCAAAGCACATCGAGTTCAGTTTAGTATTCAGATATTGTATATGTTTATTCCATTTCAAGTCTTGTTGTATCCATAGTCCTAAAAACTTTATTTCTGATTTATTTTCTATTTGATGACCATTTAATGTTATATTGGGCATCGCAGGATTCCTATTCTGTATAGTGTGGAAATTTAGACACACTGTCTTTTTATAGTTTATTATGAGGCGATTATCTTGTGACCATTTGGTTAACTCTCCTGTAACGGAGTCAGCAGACTGCTGTATGACCTGTTTAGTTTCACCTTTTATTACGAGTGTTGTATCGTCCGCAAACAAAATTTCCTTATGTGAATGAACGTTCTGTGTTATATCATTGATATATAGAAGAAAGAGTAGTGGGCCCAAAACCGATCCCTGGGGTACTCCAAATTCAATAATTCCCTCATTGGACAATGTTTCATTAAGTAATTTGGTTCCATCATCCTTGTGTCTCAAGCTTACTATTTGTTTACGCCTTGTTAAGTAAGACTCTATCCATTTATTAGCTAGACCTCTAACACCGTATTGATTTAGTTTGGTAAGGAGGATTTTATGGTCAACTACATCAAATGCTTTCGATAAATCCAAGAATAGGCCAGTTACATGTTCCTTATTGTCAATTAATTTCAGTATACTATTACTACATTCGTAAATTGCTGTCTGTGTAGATTTTTCCGTTCTAAATCCATGTTGTGAGTTTGATAATATTTTATTTTTTTCTATGAAACTTATCAGTCTCTTATACATAATTTTTTCCACAATTTTTGCAATACCAGTTGGTAAGGTAATAGGACGATAGTTATCTAATTCATCTTTTGAACCGTTTTTGTGCACTGGAATTACTTTTGATAACTTCAAAATATCCGGGTAAGTTCCTGAGAGAATTGAACTGTTTATTAAGTGCGTAAGTGGATTTATTATATTTTCTGCACATTTCTTTAAAATTGCATCAGGGATGCCATCAATGCCAGCACAGAATTTATTTTTTAGCTCTTTTATAACTATTTTTACCTCTTCACTTGTGACATGATTTATAAATAAAGAATCACTGCATATATTTATTTTATTATTAGAATTTAGTGTATTTACCTGTGATTTATTTAATAATTTTTGCGGAATTTCCAGAAAATAGTCATTAAAAGTGTTTGCTATTTCCTCTGGATTATTAATCACTTTATTATTTCTGGTCAGTGTAATGTTCCTTTGTATTTTAGCAGATTTTCCAGTTTCTTTCTTTATTACGGACCACATCGCCCTGTTTTTATTAGATGATTGGGAAATAAAATTATCATTATGCATTTTCTTTGCTAGTCTTATTACCTTATTTAATATGCTAGTGTATTTTTTGTAGTATAAATTGAATTCAGGTGTTGTGTGGTATTGTTTATATAATTTGTGTAGAAATTTCTTTCTTTGACATGAATTTATAATCCCTGTTGTTATCCAATTGCTAGTTTTGTTATTTTGAACAGTTCTTCGTTTAAAGGGGAATGCTATTTCAAAATAGTGTTTTAGGGTACTGTTAAATGCATTAAATTTATCATTTACATTTTCTAGTTCATAAATTTCTGACCATGTTTCCTTATTTAATAAGTCATTGAAATATGTAACATTTGATTCAGTGAATGACCTGCACTTTGATTTTACTCCATTATCATTATTATTGATTACTTCGGATACTTCAAAACTCAGTATTTGTCCATGGTGGTCACTAAAACCCGGACAATAGACTTCTATTGAATGGTGATATTTATCTGTATTTATAAAAATTTGATCAGGAGTGGTTTTACTAAATTTTGTTATTCTTGTTGGTGTATTTACTGTAGGTTTCAGTCCATAGGAAATTAGTAACTGGTTTAATAATTCACAATTTCTATCAAGTTTTAAGAAATCCACATTTACATCCCCACAAATTATTATATCGAAATTTACTTTGCTCATGTTATTGAGTAACAATTCTAGTTTATCTATAAATAGAGGAAACTTTCCTGACGGAGAACGGTATACGCATACAATTATTAACTTAAACTGCTGAATTTTTACGGCAGAGAATTCAAAATCCTGTTCCATAATTAGATAATCATAAGCTGTTATCTGTTCATGATCTAAATTATTTCTTAAGAAGATGCAAGTACCACCATGGCTAATATTAGATCTAGAGTATTTACTAGCTTGTATAAACCCTGGGAATTGAATTAATTCGAGTTGTTCCTCTTTCAGCCAATGTTCTGAAATACATAGTGCTGAGATGTCTTTAAGTTCATTTTTAAGCATTAGATTTATGTAATCAATTTTATTATAAAGAGACTGGACATTCTGGTGGTAAATTTTAAATTTGTTACTTTTGCAAGCTTGTGTTGGTGATTTATTTACATTATTATTATCATAATTGTTATTATTATTGTTGCTAGACAAATCCGAAATACCATTGTTGCACTCCGTTAAATTTGACTTCAAAAGATGTGAATGCCAAACCTCACGTTTGGCTTCTTCTACCAGTTTCCCTGCTTCCACTCTAATGATATTACTGTTGAATTATTCTTACCATTTGAATTTACAATTTTGCAGATTTCATCACTAAGATACTCTTTTCCTAATCTATTTAAGTGTAGGCCATGCCGAGTGTGGAACTTCCTGTCTAATTTACTTACATCTACAATTTGGACATTTGGAAAACTCTTACAAATTTTATGAATTTTTCCATTTGTAGCCTCTATTTCTACATTTACACATGACTTGGGAATTAAATCGTGTCTCTGCGGAATGTTTACAATAATGACATTTGTTTTTTTGCATGGATGGCAATGTTGATAGTTGAAACATTTGCAGACATCCGCGAACAAATGTTAAAAGCAGTTCATTGACTGGGTCTTCAAAAAATGATTGAACTGTTGCAGGGCAGTTGTTAAGTGATGAGAAATATGCTTTCAAGGGCTCAAACAAAACCAATATTATTTCTACTGCTGGCATCAAGCTTAAAAATCTCGTATTGCCGTGGGAAAGGATCCTTTTGTACTCTACTTCTACAGATTCATAAAATTCTTTCAATGCAGTCACTCTGACAGTATATTGGAAGAAGTATTTGTACACTTTCACAACGATTGCCTCGACGTCCACATGTAGAGCATCACAGGCATGCTGCACTGCGTTATGCAGAATGTGCGCCGAACAGCCAATGCCAAGAATTGGCCTTGAGAGGGCATTTTGAAATTTGCGAAATACATTTCCTTGGCCCTGCCTTTTAACACCACCAAAGTTGGTATTGGTGTTGTCAGCGCATAGGCATACGACCTTGGAGTCAATAGAGAACTTTTTGATGCATTTTAAAACATGTTCTACTAAGATATCAGAATTTTCACCTGGAAGTTCATCAAAAAATAACAGCTTCACGTTAACACCTTCATTTTGGTTAAAATAACGAACACAATTAGGAGTCTGTTTGAACTGTCAATTGTTAGTGTAATGAAATTTGCATCCTTCAGATCTTTGAGAAGTTTGTCAAATATGTAAGGGGATATTACATTTACAATGATGGCTTCGGTCTTAGTACGAGCTCCCGAGAATTTCGGTTCAAAAAGCTTTTTAATCAGTTTTTGCATTGCAATCAGACGTTTTGAAACTAAGTCCATGCATTGCAGTATGGTAGGCAAAAGTAGCTTCTTTTGCTGAACATTGCAGCTCAGCATCAGTGGCATCAGTATTTTTTAAAAATGTTTTAATACTTGCCGAGGACGCTGCTTGATTCGCCTTCTTATGTCTTTCAGTCTCCAAATGATTTTCTATATCATAGCGTCCACGATGTTCCACCGAAAATTCTGAATTGCACACCGTACACCTCACGCGATCATTGCTATTTTGGCACTGTCTCAGAAACTTGTATTCTTCTTTAAGTTTGTCGTTAAAAACACACCTACGCTTCGTCATTTTCCCAATTTATAACACTACTGTGTTGTTATGTACCGTACTTCAAAACTACTGATACTGAAAACTAATAGCATAAAACGTCTAGAAATGGACGCAGTCCAGCAAACAAAACAGTAGCACTAAACTGACTGAACGCACTCCTTCCAAATAAAATGGCGACAGGAGCGGCACACAGAACAGGTGCAGCCGTCTGAGCAGTCCTGGTGCTCAATGTGACCAACCTATATGCGGTGTGAAGTAAAATTTTCCCAAATATTTGCCACGTAATCGGTTTCCGGACAATTTTTAAATCCGGACGCCAAACCGGACACATGTTTAAAATCCGGACTGTCCGGACGAAATCCGGACGGATGGTAACCCTATCTATAACTTGTTATATTACGGTATGTTGGCTGTATTGGTGTGTATTGCAATATAAGTAGCCATTCTTCAGTGTTGCCTAAGAAAACAACTATTGAAGTCTTTTCAGTCGATCAGAACGCATTCGCCCAGATTAGATTGGACGGGGAATAACAATAAAGTGCCTGAAATAAATTATTAGTTTTCTTGATAAAACACTTCTCACAAAAAATGGGGGCGCAATTGAATGAGTAGTTCCGTTCGTCAAGCACACATAATCAGATATACTCACTTAGTTATTGTTGTTTTAAGGGGCGGAACAGCGAGGTCATCAGCCCCTCTATGCTCACGTAGTTATCTACAGACGCGAGTAAATATAATAATTAAGATAAATCTTGCAACCAGCGTTCTGCTGAGACATGTACGTGCCCTGTGTAGTCCCTACACTAATTTACAATATATAATTGTCTAGGATACACAGGTTAAAAACTGTAACTAGGAACTTCTTCATAACGACTATGATACAAGCTACCAGGTAACAGTATTTATAAGTTGGTAAGGATAAATACAACTTTTAGTCCCTTCCAATCAATGTTGGTTCAATGAGGAAAAATTGAAGTATCTCTTTTGAAGTGGGTTCCTTATAACACGGTGCGGAAGTATTGACTTGCATTTTCCGAGATTCACTGTATCCAGTTACCGCCTATTTCTGGAGTTTACTTCTACTTTGATAGGTTTGTAATGTTATTTAGCTTCGGACAATCCCGTCTGCCCAATCAAATTGTGTTGAGGTTTGTGTGTAGCCTACTTAGGAATAGAGAAACCAGTTTCATTACACTGCTCCACAAGCTGGCACCAGTAATTCCTCATCGTATCGCAATTATAGTCACTAATATTTTGCTCGATATTCTGCCCTAAGTTATATCGTATAAAGTCTAGCGTCATTGTCGAATAAGTTTTACCGTTAGCCTCTTCTTCTCACTGTGCACCTGGAGGGATATATTTACAGTAGCTCACCAGTGGCCTAACTTGCATTCAGAGTCTGAAAATATCTCATTTGATGTGTTATATATGATAATCATTCGGCGTATTTGTATAAATACGGCTCCTAATAATTCTCGAGTGCACTTTGTGTGTTCTAGTTTGCTGAACATCATGGAGCAACAACCAATCATTAAGAGAGAGCCTGAATGGTTTGTCGATACTGACGAATTCCCTAATATTGTAAGTTGTATTTAATGTACATATTGTGTAACATAAGATGTGCATAACGAGGAACTTAATACTTGCTACCAAAGAGTAGGCTTGCTACTGTTATTCTGTCTGTATGCTTTACATTGGTTCGTACTTGTGTGATATCTTCTAGGATTCTAGGACTACATACAGCAATCTGCTGGATGAGTCTGGTGGTCTACTTGAAGACGACAGCAAGGTCATCAAAGTGGAAAACCAAATACAGGTGATCATTGGTTCTTATAGTAATCTGCAAGATTTTATCATAATTTGAACGTTTTGATTATTCAGTGTTGCTTATTTTAGCTGCTAACAATTGCTGATGTTATTGTATTCATACTGCAGGTTCATTCTACTGGCTCCCTGGGTATTATTGTAGGCGAATTCGTTGGTAACAGTAGGTAAATATTGGTAATGGAGGTTTACTCTTCTGGCACTCTGGGCCCTGTTGTTGGGGAAGTCCACACCACATGCTGTGCTAAGAGTAGGTTATTTATCGGTAATGAAAGTTAACTCGGCTGGCATAATTGTGAGAGTTAGACACACAACCTTAATGATAACTGTTTGGAGCAAAATCCATCATTCCAAAACGGGATGTAAACTTAACTGTTTTTAAAATCTGAGGTGTATGTTCATAGAATCTAAACCAGAAGAATTTAGCCGGTTCCCTTCTTGGAGAATACCTTGTAAATTGTCCTACCTGTGATTGTCAATATGACTTGGTTCGACCGTTGATGACACACGTTAGCTGTGACTGTCTGTATATCGTTGGTCCGCCCTTCATGACAGCCTCCAATGGTACAAACATATTGTTAATTTGGTGGTGACGATCTCCCAGTTCTTCTCAGAGCGTTGAATGGAGGAGGAAAAGGTTTGTGGTTCATTTAGGACTGGTACGCACTCTCCCAAGAGATGGTGTATGGCGGTGTTCCTCAGCCATTATTAGACTGGCACATAGTCACCCTAGAGATGGTGTATGGTGGTGTGTCTCAGCCATTATTAGACTGGTACGCAGTCTCCCTAGAGATGGTGTATGGCGGTGTACCTCAGCCATTATTAGACAGGCACATAGTCACCCTAGAGATGGTGTATGGCGGTGTTCCTCAGCCATTATTAGACTGGCACATAGTCACCCTAGAGATGGTGTATGGCGGTGTTCCTCAACCATTATTAGACTGGCACATAGTCACCCTAGAGATGGTGTATGGCGGTGTGCCTCAACCATTATTAGACTGGCACGTAGTCAGCCTAGACATGGTGTATGGTGGTGTGTCTCAACCATTATTAGACTGGCACATAGTCAGCCTAGAGATGGTGTATGGCGGTGTTCCTCAACCATTATTAGACTGGCACATAGTCACCCTAGAGATGGTGTATGGCGGTGTTCCTCAACCATTATTAGACTGGCACATAGTCACCCTAGAGATGGTGTATGGCGGTGTTCCTCAACCATTATTAGACTGGCACATAGTCAGCCTAGACATGGTGTATGGTGGTGTGTCTCAACCATTATTAGACTGGCAGATAGTCAGCCTAGAGATGGTGTATGGTGGTGTGTCTCAACCATTATTAGACTGGCACATAGTCACCCTAGAGATGGTGTATGGTGTTGTGTCTCAGCCATTATTAGACTGGCACATAGTCACCCTAGAGGTGGTGTATGGTGGTGTGTCTCAGCCATTATTAGACTGGCACATAGTCACACTAGAGATGGTGTATGGTGGTGTGTCTCAGCCATTATTAGACTGGCAGATAGTCACCCTAGAAATGGTGTATGGTGGTGTGCCTCAGCCATTATTAGACTGGCACATAGTCACCCTAGAGATGGTGTATGGTGGTGTGTCTCAGCCATTATTAGACTGGCACATAGTCACCCTAGAGATGGTGTATGGTGGTGTGTCTCAGCCATTATAAGACTGGCACATAGTCACCCTAGAGATGGTGTATGGTGGTGTGTCTCAGCCATTATTAGACTGGCACATAGTCACCCTAGAGATGGTGTATGGTGGTGTGTCTCAGCCATTATTAGACTGGCACATAGTCACCCTAGAGATGGTGTATGGTGGTGTGTCTCAGCCATTATAAGACTGGCACATAGTCACCCTAGAGATGGTGTATGGTGGTGTGTCTCAGCCATTATTAGACTGGCAGATAGTCACCCTAGAGATGGTGTATGGTGGTGTGCCTCAGCCATTATTAGACTGGCACATGGTCACCCTAGAGATGGTGTATGGTGGTGTGTCTCAGCCATTATTAGACTGGCACATAGTCACACTAGAGATGGTGTATGGTGGTGTGTCTCAGCCATTATTAGACTGGCACATAGTCACCCTAGAGATGGTGTATGGTGGTGTGTCTCAGCCATTATTAGACTGGCAGATAGTCACCCTAGATATGGTGTATGGTGGTGTGTCTCAGCCATTATTAGACTGGCAGATAGTCACCCTAGAGATGGTGCATGGCGGTGTGCCTCAGCCATTATTAGACTGGCACATAGTCACCCTAGATATGGTGTATGGTGGTGTGTCTCAGCCATTATTAGACTGGCACATAGTCACCCTAGAGATGGTGTATGGCGATGTGCCTCGGCCATTATTAGACTGGCAGATAGTCACCCTAGAAATGGTGTATGGTGGTGTGCCTCAGCCATTATTAGACTGGCACATAGCCACCCTAGAGATGGTGTATGGTGGTGTGTCTTAGCCATTATTAGACTGGCACATAGTCACCCTAGAGATGGTGTATGGTGGTGTGTCTCAGCCATTATAAGACTGGCACATAGTCACCCAAGAAATGGTGTATGGTGGTGTGTCTCAGCCATTATAAGACTGGCACATTGTCACCCTAGAGATGGTGTATGGTGGTGTGTCTCAGCCATTATTAGACTGGCACATAGTCACCCTAGAGATGGTGTATGGTGGTGTGTCTCAGCCATTATAAGACTGGCACATAGTCACCCTAGAGATGGTGTATGGTGGTGTGTCTCAGCCATTATTAGACTGGCAGATAGTCACCCTAGAGATGGTGTATGGTGGTGTGTCTCAGCCATTATTAGACTGGCACATAGTCAGCCTAGACATGGTGTATGGTGGTGTGTCTCAGCCATTATTAGACTGGCACATAGTCTCCCTAGAGATGGTGTATGGCGGTGTTCCTCAGCCATTATTAGACTGGCACATAGTCACCCTAGAGATGGTGTATGGTGGTGTGTCTCAGCCATTATTAGACTGGCAGATAGTCACCCTAGATATGGTGTATGGTGGTGTGTCTCAGCCATTATTAGACTGGCAGATAGTCACCCTAGAGATGGTGCATGGCGGTGTGCCTCAGCCATTATTAGACTGGCACATAGTCACCCTAGAGATGGTGTATGGTGGTGTGCCTCAGCCATTATTAGACTGGCAGATAGTCACCCCAGAGATGGTGTATGGCGGTGTGCCTCAGCCATTATTAGACTGGCACATAGTCACCCTAGAGATGGAGTATGGCGGTGTGTCTCAGCCATTATTAGACTGGCAGATAGTCACCCTAGAAATGGTGTATGGTTGTGTGCCTCAGCTATTATTAGACTGGCACATAGTCACCCTAGATATGGTGTATGGTGGTGTGTCTCAGCCATTATTAGACTGGCACATCGTCACCCTAGAGATGGTGTATGGTGGTGTGTCACAGCCATTATTAGACTGGCACATAGTCACACTAAAGATGGTGTATGGGGGTGTGTCTCAGCCATTATTAGACTGGCATATAGTCACCCTAGAGATGGTGTATGGTGGTGTGTCTCAGCCATTATTAGACTGGCAGATAGTCACCCTAGAGATGGTGTATGGTGGTGTGCCTCAGCCATTATTAGACTGGCACATAGTCTCCCTAGAGATGGTGTATGGTGGTGTGTCTCAGCCATTATTAGACTGGCACATAGTCTCCCTAGAGATGGTGTATGGCGGTGTTCCTCAGCCATTATTAGACTGGCACATAGTCACCCTAGAGATGGTGTATGGTGGTGCGTCTCAGCCATTATTAGACTGGCAGATAGTCACCCTAGATATGGTGTATGGTGGTGTGTCTCAGCCATTATAAGACTGGGAGATAGTCACCCTAGAGATGGTGCATGGCGGTGTGCCTCAGCCATTATTAGACTGGCACATAGTCACCCTAGAGATGGTGTATGGCGGTGTGTCTCAGCCATTATTAGGCTGGCACATAGTCACCCTAGAGATGGTGTATGGTGGTGTGCTTCAGCCATTATTAGACTGTCACATAGTCACCCTAGAGATGGTGTATGGCGGTGTGTCTCAGCCATTATTAGACTGGCACATAGTCACCCTAGAGATGGTGTATGGCGATGTGACTCAGCCATTATTAGACTGGCACATAGTCACCCTAGAGATGGTGTGTGGTTGTGTACCTCAGCCATTATTAGACTGGCACATAGTCACCCTAGTGCTGGTGTATGGTGGTGTGCCTCAGCCATTATTAGACTGCAGTCGGCAATTTCGTTCAAAAAAGCTATTTAACTGTCGCCTATATAAATATTCATATTCTATATTTGTTGCCACATTGCCTAATCTCGACAATGTCAAAGGACCATGAATTATGTCTTAAATGTGAATTGGTATGAAATTTCAAGTACTTGCCACTTCTTAGGAATGTATTTATCGTTCGTGTTAAAATCCTCCCTGCCTTAAGTATCCTTGATGTGAATATTGCTTTAATCTGGTCACAAGAGGGTAAAGCAAACAAGGATTTGTGCGGGATTTTTGAACACAACATTATTCAACTTTGCTTGTTATTATTCTCATTATATTCTAACTGTAAACACTGCACCTTGGCCGCAATGTCATAACACACACTCAATGTGCTAGGAGTCTATATCAACTGTAAACTCCACAAAAACTGTCGCTATTGACGTAAGAAGATTATTAATGGGAGGCGGATTGTTACTTTATTCTTTGAATCTTTCAATACAAGTTTTCAGGGCATCTGTAAGATATAATTCCATCTAGGGAAAGGAAGATATTTGTGAAATACGTAATTTTTTTGCAGGACGATACAGACCACCAAACTGACATTAAAATTGAGGAAACATCTATTCCGGACATCGTTCCATGTCGGAAAACTGAAACACCATTTTCAGATCCAAAAGAGGTAAGTATCTTCATATCCATTTACAAGACATCTCCTTATCACGTAATAGCATTTAGGGATTAAGAGTTGTGTTACCACAATTAGCCGGCCCTGTGGTTTGAATCCTGGCTCCGTCAGGGTTGTTAGATTGTGTTTTGTACTGCAAGAACAATCCTTGTTGATGGCGAATCAAATTATCTGGCCCATATAATACTTCCGTCCGCGACTGCCGGCTTTTAGCGATGTCCTGAGCACAGAGCTGCTGGGGGATGCATTATAATGTCATTGGGAATTAGTATATTGCGTGAAGCTAACAGATGTTTGGCCTAATCACCTTGTATTAGTGTACTTGAAGTCAAGGTGTGCAAATTATTTAGGATATCATATATTCTGGTCAGAGATCTTCCCATGAATGCTGCATAGAGGAGGTGGGTTTAATGCTCCTCATGAGTTGAGGATATCTTATATTCTGGTCAGAGATCTTCCCATGAATGCTACAGAGAGGAGGTGGGTTTGACGCTCCTCATGAGTGGAGGATATCTTATATTCTGGTAGCGATCTTCTCATGAATGCTACATAGAGGAGGTGGGTTTAATGCTCCTCATGAGTGGAGGATATCTTATATTCTGGTCATAGATCTTTCCATGAATGCTACAGAGAGGAGGTGGGTTTGACGCTCCTCATGAGTGGAGGATATCTTATATTCTGTTCAGCGAACTTCCCATGAATGCTGCAGAGAGGTGGTGGGTTTATCGCTTCTCATGGGTGGAGGATATCTTATAATCTGGTGAGAGATCTTCCCTGGAATGTGCAGAGAGGAGGTGGGTTTGACGCTCCTCATGAGTCGGTACGAAAGTCGTTCAGTGATTATACTGTATTTCCAGTTCAGCGGACCAGTGCAGTGAAATTACATGTTCTGTTATTTATGTAAAAGTGTAAGCATAGAAATAAATTATACCATCTTATCCCTAGGATGTGGAGGAAGAATTCCATGAACAAGAAAGTGTCCGAAGAGAAAATCACCCAAATGTGTAAGTGTTCAACACACAAAATACGCGATTTATCGCATTAAATGTGCATAGCTGTAAGTTTTGAATTTGAATATGATTTGTTTGCAATGTGAGATGTGTCTCTCATTGTTTGTGTCTCATGAAGTAGATACTGATATTAACTTTCTATTTAGCAGCCCACAAATTATACATTCTCGTTCAGTGAGGAACATCCATGTCTTCCACTGTGTCCTGAGCCCCATATCTTCTTCTGTAACCCGAAACGGAAAGCGTGAACAGATTCTTCGTTACTCGAACTTACTACTAGGAAAATACATTACAACTATTGCAACTAGCGATAAAACCAAGGAGAATTTTAGACTTTTGCCATGTATATACATAATACAAAACGTTGATTAGTTTTTTTATAACAGTTCATAGCTTGTAAGAACCCGGAATGATATCCCAGGATTGAGTAAGCACCTTGAAATTTCCCAGTGGTGGTTTTTGGGTATCTTGTTCAGGTAGAGCCAGTGCCGGATTAAGACTCGCAGTGGCCCTAGGCAATTGTTAATTTGAGTGAAACATACCGGAGCACAACTGACAATTGATCTATATGCGATACATCGGGAGTTGAATCAACGGATAGGCTGTAATATACAGCTGTAGACACCTCTTCTAAAATATGTGATCTAACTTTTTTGCCCGTGATGTTTATTAACTCTTCGCAGATCGTTTTGGATATAAACGAAGAAACACCTTTTCCAGCATTTCCGTGTCGTACAATATGATCAAACTGCCCAACAAGTTCAAGTATACCTGAATAATTCCCATTATCCGGCTTTCCAAAGTGCTCGTTCGTACCTCGGAATGACAATCCTCGTTCTGCCAGAGTGATGATAACAGCAACTACTCGTTTTATAACATCGCGCCAATAGCTTTTTCTTCAAGAAGTCCATTTCTAAGTAGATCTGGCAAATTATCGTGTTTCCATTTTTCCAGGTAAATTAGCCCTCTCTCCCAATGATTCAAAATCTTCGCATGCTGTTGTAAATGAATCCCGACGTTCTTACAATCATCATACCCTTCACGCGCAAGTCTGTTCGATATTTCTTTGGCAAAAATAACTTGCAAAAAATCAATAGACTCGGCCTGAAAATAAAACAAAATTATTATTATTATTATTATTATTATAATTTGAGAACAAAAATGAATTCAACGGTATTCTAGACATAAAACCCGTAACTGAAATGTTAACCCTTTTCGTCTGGAGATTAAAAAGTAGCATCGTACCTCTTCAAAAACGATGTATTTTCGATCATTTATTGATCGAAAAAATTCGATCATTTATTAAATATCAATGAATTTACCTGATTTTTTATTTTTGCGTTGCGTTTTAAGTTTTAAGAAAACGTTTATTATTTTTTTATTCACTTTGACTTTTTTGTATTAAAAAACATAATTTACAATAGTTTTTGATAAAAATAGCATAACATTTCAAAAACTGTCAATTTATCATAAATACACGAAGGGCTCAATTGTTAATCAAAGCTTACCTTCGCAGGTGAATAAATGAGCCAATCTCGTTTTGTATTCTCTCCATTCGGTTTCTTCCCAAAGAATAGATTTTGGGAGCAATATCTCGACGTTGACTCCTTATCATATCGACGCTTGGACGATTCAAACGGTCCCAATTTGACCGTGTGTAACCCAAAACTGTATGTCTTCACTGGTTAATTTTCCCCAATATCCTGGATCAGTGAAACGGTTCAAATTTTCGGCACCTGGTTGTCCATCTCCATTTTCATCCTCGGAAGAAGAACTGGATGTTTGAGACCTTGAAAGGACCGGATCATTACCCGGGTCTTCAGCGTGACCAGTGTTTTGTTTTGCTCCTTTGATCCATCGCTTGTGGCAGACCATTGATTTTCCAATGTATTTGAAGAGGTTTCATTCCGAAGGAAAAATTTAGTCACTTTTGGCACTTTCTCTATCACCACACTTTCTCGGTAATTTTTGTCTTTGGCAAGTTTTCATTTTTCAACAATGTCTGTAGTCTATCTGGATCATACACTTAATAAAATCAAAGATATTGCCTGAACAATGTCTGTAGTCTGTCTGGATCGTAATCTTAATAAGATCTCGGATATTGCCTGAACAGTGTCTGTAGTCTGTCTGGATCGTACACTTAATAAAATCACAGATATTGTCTGAACAATGTCTGTAGTCTGTCTGCATCGTACACTTAATAAAATCACAGTTATTGCCTGAACAATGTCTGTAGTCTGTCTGGATCGTACACAATAAAATCACAGACATTGCCTGAACAATGTCTGCAGTCTGTCTGGATCGTACTCTTAATAACATCACGGATATTGCCTGAACAATGTCTGTAGTCTGTCTGGATCGTACACTTAATAAAATCACAGATATTGTCTGAACAATGTCTGTAGTCTGTTTGCATCGTACACTTAATAAAATCACAGACATTGCCTGAACAATGTTTGTAGTCTGTCTGGATCGTACACTTAATAACATCTCAGATATTGCCCGAACAATGTCTGTAGTCTGTCTGGATCGTACTCTTAATAACATAACAGATATTGCCCGAACAATGTCTGTAGTCTGTCTGCATCGTACACTTAATAACATCACAGATATTGCCCGAACAATGTCTGTAGTCTGTCTGGATCGTACTCTTAAT
Source organism: Meconema thalassinum (assembly GCA_946902985.2). Taxonomy (NCBI): domain Eukaryota; kingdom Metazoa; phylum Arthropoda; class Insecta; order Orthoptera; family Tettigoniidae; genus Meconema; species Meconema thalassinum. The sequence goes on from OX336397.1 coordinate 6,650,700, forward strand.
AACATAACAGATATTGCCCGAACAATGTCTGTAGTCTGTCTGCATCGTACACTTAATAAAATCACAGATATTGCCTGAACAATGTCTGTAGTCTGTCTGGATCGTACACTTAATAACATCACATTTATTACGTGAACAATGCAGTCTGTCTGGATCGTACAATTAATAAAATCACGGATATTGCCTGAACAATGTCTGTAGTCTGTCTGGATCGTACACTTAATAACATCACAGATATTGCCCGAACAATGTCTGTAGTCTGTCTGGTTCGTACTCTTAATAACATAACAGATATTGCCCGAACAATGTCTGTAGTCTGTTTGCATCGTACACTTAATAAAATCACAGATATTGCCTGAACAATGTCTGTAGTCTGTCTGGATCGTACACCTATTAACATCACAGATATTGCCTGAACAATATCTGTAGTCTGTCTGGATCGTTCACTTAATAAAATCACTGATATTGCCTGAACAATGTCTGTAGTCTGTCTGGATCGTACACTTATTAACATCACAGATATTGCCTGAACAATGTCTGTAGTCTGTCTGGATCGTACACTTAATACAATGAAAGACCCTACAAGGCTGTTTGCTGAGAATCCATGCAAATAAGAATCAAAAATCATAGAGCTTACTGGATGTTTTATTGATGTTACTAGGAGGAAATGTTACTCGCAGCTGAACTTGAAGAGTGAGGGCCGGCTTTAATGTGATCTGAATAGCTTAGCACTGTGAAAATTCCTTTTTAAAACTCGTATTTTAAAAAAAGAACCTACTCTTTTAGTTCATTTTGGAGAAAGAATTTTATAAATGTCTGCATTAATTTGGTTTTTATGATTTTTAATTTTGGGCATAGTACAGGCTACTTAGGGAACCAGATAACTTTGTCGTTCATTTTCTCAAGACTGTAATTTTCATATCCGCTTCCGTTGTAACTCCTAAAGTATCATAATGCATTTTTCTCATGAGTTCTTAATGTTAGGGTCTACAACTGACCCACGATTCTGAGTCTGGATAGCACCATGAATTGGCCGAAGGAGTGGGAATGATGGAGTTTAGACAAAAACTTAATACATTCATTAATAAGCACAATGTCAAATCCTTTTGAAATGGTCAATACTCACCTAAAAATCACCTAAATCGTCAGTCAGAAAAGTTTTTTGATATGATCGACCCTTACGCCAAGGGATGAGCAAAGTATGTTTGGACTTGCTGTACAGCAGCTTGCTTGTTTGCTTAACGTGTGGAACTTTTGTAGATACACAATTGGCAAATCTAGTGCATTTGAAATATATTTCTTTGCCCGGTGGAATATACTACCGCCTTCCGGCAGCTGAGAGATATATTTTATATCCTCTATTTTACGTGGAGATGACTTGTATTTTTTCTATCATAACTGATAAACCATCACTTGGGAATTTTACAGTTTTGTTTGAAAAATGTGGGTACTTTTTCTCGCTAGAGTAATATAGAACCCATCGTGGAAATTCTTGCGGGGTCTTCTATCAGTGTAAAACCTGCAACTGTATATTTTCTGATGCATTCACCGGGCAGCGTCATGAAAAGTTTGCGACACATCTCCGCCTAAGAAGAAAAGAAATAGCGAGCCTGCTAAACATTAGTTGCTGTCGATGGTTCTGGACGCAAATGGCGTGCTGGATATCGGGTTGGCTTTTCCGAGTCGGCTATACTCATACATTATCTGCTTTGAAACCTGCGAAGACTTGAATATTTATCTCTGGTAAGCAAAATACGAGTAGTTAAGGTCACAATAAAAGAACTTCACTGGTTAAATGCCAGTTTATTGACTTGCATTAGGAATTGACTGATCGTGCTTCAAAAAAGAACTGAGGCCTTGTTTCTCGTAAACAAATTGATGAATATTGTATTAACGATCTGACAAGTTGCGATTAGAAGCGGAAGAACGGATGTTAAAAGGAAGTGATTGGGCCTTGTTAGCCGTTAATTGTTGGAGTTAGTTATTGTTGTTTTAAGGGGCGGAACTACGAGGTCATCTGCCTCCTAATTGTTTGAGGGTAAAGTTGTTAAGTATACTACTTAGCCCCGATGAACAGACATACCTTCTTATAATCATTTAGAAAATAAACCGTATCTCTTCAAGAGGTGTTGCAAAAATTAAAGATGAGTTTTGGTCCCTTAATGTTTTCTTCAAAAAATTGCAGTGAATGTGGCTTGTTTTGCAAGTCTAGGTGAGTTATAAAGATGCTTCGTTTATTGAGTCATCGTGTTGTGGTCGTCGATTGCGCGGCAGGCAGAAAAGCCGCACTTTCATCTCATTGGCACATAATGCGTGGTCCATATTTTTTGATTCTAAGTAGGAACTAGACACTGGGGCAGGGGCTAATGGGCAAGATGGCCGCCGCCCGCAACTACCCTATGTTATTCTTATGGAGGGGTCAGTCAGAGCTGGGGCAGTGGCTAATGGGCAAGATGGCTGCCAAGCCCTGAGACCGTGAATAATGTCACAGGGGGAGTTCGACCGTGTAGTTGCTAAATGGAATATTTATTGTTTTATTATTATTATTTTTATTGTAATTTTTTTAGGTAATTATTGATTGATAGCTTGCCACGGTGGGTGAGTGGTTATTGTGTCGGACTACCAACCCGAAGCTTGCAGGTTCGCTCTTGGTCGTGGTAAGTGATTTTTGAAAGGCTGCAAAAATTAAGACACGCATGCCATACGATGTTGGCATGTAATAGAACCCAGGGAGAGGTCGGCTATGTAGTTGCTAAATGGAATATTTATTATTATTATTATTATAATTATTATTATGAGGTAATTATTGATTGATCACGTACATTCAAGACCAGCCTTATACTGTCCACCTCTTGGTGTAGTGGCTAGCATTCTTGGCTGTTACTGTGGAGGCTTGGGTTCGAGTCTTGGCTCTGTCAAGAAATTTAATTCTAGGCTGAGGGTTGGAATGGGGTACACTCAACCTTGTGAGGCAAAACTGACAGGAGCTGGCTTTTGATTCATACTGCAGCCATTCTGCCTAACCCAACTTCACCTAACCTAACCTTACCTAACCTAACCAAATCCCACCTTACCTAACCTAACCTAACTTCAAAGTCAGAATGTACAATACATTTATTATTGTCATTTAGACTTTTACGACCCGTGTTATTATTCATAATGTTGAATTTTGGGCCTATGCCGTGTTTTATTATATTAATATTCGACGCGTTTCGATAGAAACCATGTCTTTCTTCGTCAGGAATAATCTGGAATACGACAATGTTGCTAAGAGAAAGCAACGAAGAACATATAGAAGGTGCCCAAAGATGGACGCCATTATAGCCCCATGTTAGGGACAACGGAAAGCAGCAGTGAATTACTTTCTCAGGGTTCTGATAATAGGTAGCCAGGATTCACTGAGATTGTAGCCGGTGTCGCGGTTGAAATTATCTGGGTGTTTACGTATTTCAACCGCCTCCCTGATAATTCTGGGACGATATTGCTTTATACGGGCAAGAACATCCACTCCTTGGAACATGACATCATGGCCAGGTGTTAAAGCATGATCGGCAACAGCTGATTTATCAGGTTGAATGAGCCTGATACATCTATTATGTTCCTTAATGCGAGTGCATATTGCTCTCGAAGTCTGCCCGATGTAAACCTTGCCACAAGTACAGGGAACTATAGATACCCGGATGTTGCAATTTAGGCAAACTGTCCTTAGTTAGTCGCAGGAGTTGCCTAATCTTAAGAGAAGTTCCAAATACAGTCCGTATGTTGTACCGACGTAGGATTTTAGCAATACGATCCGTCGTGTTATGTATGTACGGAAGGTAAGCAGTTCCTCTTACATCTCTTTTCTCAACTGACGTTCTTGCCCGTATAAAGCAATATCGTCCCAGAATCTACAGGGAGGCGGTTGAAATACGTAAACACCCAGATAATTTCAACCGCGACACCGGCTACAATCTCGGTGAATCCTGGCTACATATTATCAGAACCCTGAGAAAGTAATTCACTGCTGCTTTCCGTTGTCCCTAACATGGGGCTATAATGGCGTCCATCTTTGGGCACCTTCTATATGTTCTTCGTTGCTTTCTCTTAGCAACATTGTCGTATTCCTGATTATTCCTGACGAAGAAATACATGGTTTCTTTCGAAACGCGTCGAATATTATTATAATAAAACACGGCATAAGCCCAAAATTCAACATTATGAATAATACATTTAATGTTTTTTATGCCCTCATAAATTAGATACAGAGAATGTCCACTACGATTTAGATCCTCGAGCACACTTTTCTGACATATATTATTAAAACCTGTAGAAAGGAATGTCTGAAAATTTTCACTAACACAAAATACAAGTTCACCATACATTGTGTCCACGTTTTGAATGTTAATGATACGGAATAGAGTATGCATTGGTAATTCAGTGAGCTCTTTTCTCTCTAATGAACAGTTCTGCCCCCCCCCCCATAGCATTGACAATATTTATTGTAGTAGCCTATAAAGAAGCAAAAATATCATATCTATTACAGTTTAGCTATAAGTGACCAGAACCACTATAACATTTTATTCTAATAAGGAGATTTCCATAATGATAAGAAAAAAAATGCTTACCATAATGATGGATTGCGTGTAAGTAAACGTGTTTTGCTGCTTGATGCCACTACTAAACTGATACTCATACAACAGACAAGTGAGTTCATGTTTCGCTGACGTAATCGTATGTTCCCACGCTCTTCCTGTGTGTTGCACGCACCGTAGTGGCTAAATTTGAAACTAAATTAAATGATTTGCTGACGTAATTGTATGTTCCCCCGCACGCACACGCAGGTCCCTGTGGACGGGTCCTTGTGGACGAGTCCCTGTGGACGGGTCATTGTTGACGGGTCATTGTTTACGAGCCCCTGTGGACGGGTCCTTGTTGATGGGTCCTTTTTGACTAATCCCTTTAGACTGGTCCCTATGGACTGGCCCATGAACCCTAATGCTATGATGAAATTAAGCCTTGTTCCGCAAGAAACGCATGTGAAGAGCCGATTGCTACTATGAATTAACATGTTTTTGTTTTTTTGGTTTTTACGCATGCGCACTTGGGGTTTTTGTAAGCGGGCAGGCTTTTTGAATAATGATTTATAGATGATTTTTTTTTGAAATTACCAAAAGATCCAAAATTAATATCTCATGAACCAATAAGGCTAGGGACTTGTATGAGAGGTCGTTGGACTTGAGGTGACATTCTGTTTTTGAATGTGTTATTTATTTTTGTCAAAAGGGCCTAACTACACTTTTGTTAATATCTCGCTAACTAATAATCAGAGAGGGTCAAGTGAGGTGTCATGGGACTCAGGATGGTCAACCCTTTTCCATGACCAACGAATTTACCCAAAAGATCTAATACAGCATGGTCATTGACCTATGATTTTATAAACTAATCATTGGAGAGGGTCAAGTGAGGTGTCATAGGACTTAGAATGGTTAACCCTTTCCCATGACCAATGAATTTACCCCAAAAATCCAAAACAGCAAGGTCATTGACCTAAGATTTTATAAACTAATAATCGAATATCAACATGCGAGGTGTCATAGGACTTAGAATGGTCAACCCTTTCCCATGGCCAATGAATTTACAAAAAATACTCAATACATCAAGGTCATCGACCTGAGATTTTATAAACTAATAATCGGATACGAATATGTGAGATGTTTACCATGTGTGATGAAACATAGCTAGGTAGAGAAAGAATTAGTGTAGGCTACATATATGGTGAATGACAAGTCTTTTACCATTGAAACTTGTTTTCAGATCAAACTGCAGTATAGAGAGAGTATAGGTTGCAGGTATGGGTTAATAAATGAGAAACGGTGTACGCAAATTCTGATTTATCAAGAATTAAGAGTAGACTATCTTTAATTGATTGGTTAAAGATGATAGCTGAAACACAAAAATGCTCAGTGGTTACCGAGACAAAATGGTCGCTACACACAACAAGCTTTAAATACTTGAGGCTAATAATCTATACACACACACACACTCGCTTGTTCTAAACTAAACTGAGTGGCTGTCAGTGCTCAGACAGTAGGCTGATGACGAAATGTATTGCTAACAGAAATATAATCATTTCCGGTTGTCTAATATTACCAGCTATCCATTTTTTTGTGTGTTGCAGTGGTAAACACTATTAGCTCTTGTATTGGTGGTCTTAACTCGATTTCCAGGTCTGAGACCTAGAACGAGTTGAACTAAGAAACAAGGGCATGGTGGTGCAGTGGTTAAGCTGTTAGCCTTTTCACTGGGGTTCGATTTCCGGTTAATATGCATGTCATAAACATATTAAACAAAACAAAACAGTGATAACGTTTCAAACTGATTACATTTGTGTCTTTTCAAATTATTACTTGGATTACAAATACAAAGGTGAACTGGGTTTGATATACAGTTAATGCTGTCTATCACACACTAGACTGTAAGAAAGTCAAAAGACCAAAAGGCGTAGGTAGAGCAGTGGTAAAATTGCTATATGTAGAGAACTACCTGGCAAAGCTATATCGCATAAACAGTGCAGGATACAATCCAGCAATCAAATTTGTATCTTGTGGAACGGAGAAATGCACTTACGTGAGAAAATGCTAGTTCGTGTGTAATATGACCTAACGCACAAGTGTTCACCTGTGCACGTGCACGATAAGAGCTAACAAGTCACATTCTGTTTAGTTCGTACGCAACGTTAGGTTAGGGCTAATGCACACACCCTAGTACTCGAGGCACATGCCATTTGAGAGCAGGTCAAGGGATCTAACTTGGTGGATGGATGTGTTCTAACGAGTCATTTGTAGTTGAAAGAGAATAATACTTGTTCTTAAGATGTTAAAACTGAGGAGATGGTGCGTACAGTAAGACATCTTGTTATTTCCTGTGTCATATTATAGACATGGCAGAGAGCGCACACTTCTGTTGCTATGACTAACGCTGCAGTAATTTGAAACCCCAGGTATTCATCAAAACAATGGGTGATGATTATACAAAGTTAGCAGTCATTGGATATTACACAGGTGTTCCTTCCGGTGTCATGTTGCTGACATGGCAGAGAGCGCACAGTTCTATTGCTATGACTAACGCTGCAGTAATTTGTAACCCCAGGTTTTGATTAAGACAATGGGTGATGATCATGCAGTCAGCAGTAATTGGATGCCACACATCAACATGGACTAAATCATAAACTTGTTGTCATAACCCGCAGAAACCTCATTTAAAGATTTAAGATTTTACATTTTAACATTTTAGATTTTAACATTTTAGATTTTAGATTTGTTTTAATTTTTCCATTTTTTTTTAGATTTTACATTTTAAATTTAAGATTTATTGATTTTTAGATTTGACTTTTTTACATTTTCCTAAAAGAGTAAACTACAAGGTCACATACCTAACCTCATTGAACCTAACTTTACCAAACCTAACTTAAGCTAATCCAAAGGCTAATACACATACACAAAGTATATAAGGTACATGCAACTATCCTTATGCTAGTCTTACAGGTTACTGTACAACATGATCACTACCCCAAACGGATATTTTGTTTTTCATTTTGTTGTTTACACATATGTCAATTTTCCAATTTTCCATTTTCAGTTTTTTTTAATGTCAGTTTTTAGTTTTTCAATTTCATAATATGGAAACATGGATTTTGCATTATGTTGTTTACACATTTATTAATTTCACAATTTCCAATTTACAGTTCTTAAAATGTCAGTTTAAAGTTTTTCAATTTCATGTTATAGAAACATGGATTTTCCAATTTGTTGTTTTCACATTTGTCAATTTACCAAATTCACACTTACAGTTTTTTTTAAATTTCAGTTTAATGTTTTTTTTCTATTTGTCAATATGGAAACATGGATTTTTCCAATTTGTGTTTTACATGTTCATTTTGCATTAGGAGTGGAGAGGGGTGGGTAGTAATTAAAAATGTGCAAGCAGTGTCCATTGTTGACAGGTCATTGTTGACGAGTCCTTTTCATACAACAGACAAGTGAGTTCATGTTTCGCATGCATTACCTAAAATGTAATACCATGCAAGTGTTTAACATTTTACAAATTAGCTTATGTATTAGTTTATTTGAGGGGTCTTATGTTGGGCATTTTGTGTTGGCTTATTTAACAAGTTATTTTGTCAATGCATTTAGTGGATTTTTCTCTTGGTCTTGGAAAGTATAGCAGTACATTTTATCACAACATAATGCTTACTGCCATGTTTGTAAGCAACAACAACAACGCACTAAACTTTCAAAATAATCTAAAGTACTCTAAGGTACTCTCAACTCGTACTCTTACCTCTATCCCATGCCTAGTCAAGAACATATTTTTTTTTTCAAAAAAGGTGAATGGGGAAAGTAGACTATATGTTTAAACTAAAAAAAATCATATTAAGTCATACGTTAACACAAACACCTACGTTTATACCATTCTTAGTCGAAAAATATTATATTTTTAAAAAATTTTCTAAAAAAAATTTGGAAAGTAGGCTATATTTTGAAAAATAATCATCCTATAAATCATATATAGACTCAAACCAATGGCTTTTATATTCTTAATCGTTAGAACAAAATATGGAATTTTTGACATTTTTTTCAAAAATGTTCATTTTTAAAAATTGGCTATATATTGGAAACTAGGAATTTTACAAAAAAGTGTGTTTGACATAAATGACAGGTATTTACCCCCCTCTACCCACAAACCAAGTCCCCAGATCTCTGGGACAAAATCCAGAAATGTTTTAATCTAATTCTAGCTAACCTCACCTGACGTGACCATACATGTTTGTAAGCAACAACAACAACACACTTAGATTCCATGAATTCCAGAGTACTTTTAGATTAATTATCGACTCTCAACTCTTATAACTATGTCCATCCCACTCATTCAGAAACACGATATTTTTTATTTTTTGCTTGATGTCACTACTGAAGTGATAATGGGTTTTCCGATCCTATTACTATAAATTCATTACACCCGCTCTTATCTCGGTCTCGACAACAACCATGCCTATTTTTATTATATCAGATGTTGTTATGTTCGGGTGCAAAGTGTGAGCAAAGTAGCTGTAAAAGTTAGTGAAAAGTGGGTGCAAAGAGGGTGCAAAGTGGGTGCAAAAGTGGGTGCAAAGAGTGGGGGTGTAAAAGTGGTACCCTATTTGTAATGGCTTATTTAACAAGTTATTTTGTGGTACCCTATTTGTAATGGCTTATTTGACAAGTTATTTTTGTCAATGTATTTAGAGGATTTTTCTCCTGGACTTGGAAAGTTGTTTGTAAGCAACAACGCACTAAAATTCCAAGAATCCAAAGTACTCTAAGGTTAATGATTGTCTCTCAACTCCATTCAACGCCTAGACAAAAACATTATATATTTTTCAAATTTTTCAAAAAAGGTCAATTAGGGAAGTATATATTTAAACTAAAAATCATATCAAATCATATGCTAACTCTAACACCTACGTCTATCCCACTCCCAGTCAAAAATAAATAAATAATATTCTTCAAATGTTTCCAAAACAATATTTTGAAAGTAGGCCATATTTTGAAAACTAATCATCCTATAAAGTCATATATAGACTCAAACCAATGGCTTTTACATCCTTGATCGTAAGAACAAAATATGGAATTTTTGACATTTTTTCCAAAAGTGTTCATTTTAAAACGGGGGGGGGGACTATGTTTTGGAAACTAGGAATTTAACAAAAAAGTTTGTTTAACGTAAATGACAGGTATTTACTCCCACTACCCACAAACCAAGTCCCAAGTTTCTGGGACAAAATTTAAAAAAGTTCAATTTGGAAAGTGGGCGATATTTTGAAAACTAATCATCCTAAAAAGTCATATATAGACTGAAACCAATGGCTTTTATGTCCTTAATTGGTAGAACAAATCTTAACATTTTTTCAGTTTTTTCCAAAAAAGGCCAATTTTTTTTTCCAAAAAAGTCCAATTTTCAAAATTGTCTATATTTTGGTAATTAAGAATTTTGCAAAAAAGTTTGTTTCACGTAAATGAAAGTACTTTACCCCCTCTACCCAAAAAATAAATTTCAGGTCCCTAGGACAAAAACTGTGCAGTAGTGAGTTTGTGTGAGTTCTAATGCCACCTCCACCTCCCCACCTCACAAGATGGCGTCCGTAGCTTAACTTACCCTAGCCTAACCTAACAACATGGCGGCCGTAGCTTAACTTAACCTAGCCTAACCTAACAAGATGGCGGTCGTAGCTTCACTTAACCTAACCTAACTTAACCTAAACCTACGAGGTGCGATCAAAAAATTTTCAAGATGGTGGTCATAGCTTAACTGAACCTAGCCTAACCTAACCTAAACCTACGAGGTGTGATCATAAAGTTCCAAGATGACGGTCGTAGCTTAACTCAACCTAACCTAACCCTTCGAGTTGTGATCAAAAAGTTCCAAAATGGCTGCCGTAGCATGACTTAACCTTTGAATGATCCCTGTTGATTGACAGTTTTGAAAATTGGACTTTTTTGGAAAAAACTGAAAAAAATGTTAAGTTTGGTCTAGCAATTTAGGACATAAAAGCCATTGGTTTGTGTCTATATATGACTTTTTAGGATGATTAGTTTTCAAAATATCGCATACATTCCAAATTGAACTTTTTTGGATTTTGTCCCAGAGACCTGGGACTTGGTTTGTGGGTAGTGGGGGTAAATACCTGTCATTTACGTTAAACAAACTTTTTTGTTAAATTCCTAGTTTCCAATATATAGCCCCTCCCCTTTTTAAAATGAACACTTTTGGAAAAGATGACAAAAATTCCATATTTTGTTGTTACGATTGGTTTGAGTCTATATATGACTTTATAGGATGATTAGTTTTCAAAATATAACCTACTTTCCAAATATTGTTTTGGAAAAATTTGAAGAATATTATATTTTTTTGACTGAGAGTGGGATAGACGTAGGTGTTAGAGTCAGCATATGATTTGATATGATTTTTAATTTAAACATATAGCCTACTTCCCTAATTTACCTTTTTTGAAAAAATTGAAAAATATATTATGTTCTTGACTAGGCGTTGAATGGAGTTGAGAGACAATCATTAACCTTAGAGTACTTTGGATTCTTGTAATTTTAATGTGTTGTTGCTTACAAACAACTTTCCAAGACCAAGAGAAAAATCCTCTAAATACATTGACAAAAATAACTTGTCAAATAAGCCATTACAAATAGGGTACCACAAGATAACTTGTCAAATAAGCCATTACAAATAGGGTACCGCTTTTACACCCCCACTTTTTGCACCCTCTTTTGCACCCACTTTTGCACCCACTTTTCATCCCACTTTTCACCCACTTTGCACCCACTTTGCACCCTCTTTGCACCCACTTTTCACTCACTTTTACACCTACTTTGCACACACTTTGCACCCGAACATTACATCATCTGACATAATGAAAATAGGCATGGTTGTTGTCGAGACTGAGATAAGAGCGGGGGTAATGAATTTATAGTAATAGGATCGGAAAACCCATTATCACTTCAGTAATGACATCAGGCAAAAATTTTTAAAAAAATATATATATCGTGTTTCTGACAGAGTGGGATGGACATAGTTATAAGTGTTGAGAGTCGATAATTAATCTAAAAGTACTCTGGAATTCATGGAATCTTAGTGTGTTGTTGTTGTTGCTTACAAACAGATATGGTCACGTCAGGTGAGGTTAGCTAGGATTAGATTAAAACATTTCTGGATTTTGTCCCAGAGATGTGGGGACTTGGTTTGTGGGTAGAGGGGGGTAAATACCTGTCATTTATGTCAAACACACTTTTTTGTAAAATTCCTAGTTTCCAATATATAGCCCATTTTTAAAAATGATCATTTTTGGAAAAAATGTCAAAAATTCCATATTTTGTTCTAACGATTAAGAATATAAAAGCCATTGGTTTGAGTCTATATATGATTTATAGGATGATTATTTTTCAAAATATAGCCTACTTTCCAAATTTTTTTTAGAAAATTTTTTAAAAATATAATATTTTTCGACTAAGAATGGTATAAACGTAGGTGTTTGTGTTAACGTATGACTTAATATGATTTTTTTAAGTTTAAACATATAGTCTACTTTCCCCATTCACCTTTTTTGAAAAAAAAATATGTTCTTGACTAGGCATGGGATAGAGGTAAGAGTACGAGTTGAGAGTACCTTAGAGTACTTTAGATTATTTTGAAAGTTTAGTGCGTTGTTGTTGTTGCTTACAAACATGGCAGTAAGCATTATGTTGTGATAAAATGGACTGCTATACTTTCCAAGACCAAGAGAAAAATCCACTAAATGCATTGACAAAATAACTTGTTAAATAAGCCAACACAAAATGCCCAACATAAGACCCCTCAAATAAACTAATACATAAGCTAATTTGTAAAATGTTAAACACTTGCATGGTATTACATTTTAGGTAATGCATGCGAAACATGAACTCACTTGTCTGTTGTATGAAAAGGACTCGTCAACAATGACCTGTCAACAATGGACACTGCTTGAACATTTTTAATTACTACCCACCTCTCTCCACTCCTAATGCAAAATGAACATGTAAAACACAAATTGGAAAAATCCATATTTCCATATTAAAAGTTGAAAAAAACCACATTAAACTGAAATCTTAAAAACTGTAAAAAGGGAAATTGTAAAATTGATAAATGCGTAAACAACAAAATGCAAAATCCATGTTTCCATATTATGAAATTGAAAAACTAAAAACTGACATTAAAAAAAACTGAGAATAGGAAATTGGAAAATTGACATATGTGTAAACAACAAAATGGAAAAGAAATATCCGATTGGGGTAGTGATCATGTTGTACAGTAACCTTTAAGACTAGCATAAGGATAGTTGCATGACATGTAAAACACAAATTGTAAAAATCCATGTTTCCATTTTGACAAATAGAAAAAAACATTAAACTGAAATTTAAAAAAACTGTAAATGTGAATTTGGTAAATTGACAAATGTGAAAACAACAAATTGGAAATTCATGTTTCTATATCATGAAATTGAGAAACTTTAAACTGACATTTTAAGAACTGTAAATGGGAAATTGTGAAATGAATACATGTGTAAACAACAAAATGAAAAATCCATGTTTCCATATTATGAAATTGAAAAACTAAAAACTGACATTAAAAAAACTGAAAATGGAAAATGGGAAAATTGACATATGTGTAAACAACAAAATGAAAAAAAATCCGTTTGGGGTAGTGATCATGTTGTACAGTGAACTGTAAGACTAGCATAAGGATAGTTGCATGTACCTTATATACTTTGTGTATGTGCATTAGCCTTTGGATTAGCTTAAGTTAGGTTTGGTAAAGTTTGGTTTTATGAGGTTAGGTATGTGACCTTGTAGCTTACTCTTTTAGGAAAATGTAAAAAAGTCAAATCTAAAAATCAAAAAATCTTAAATTTAAAATGTAAAATCTAAAAAAAAAAGATGTAAAATTAAAACAAATCTAAAATGTTAAAATCTAAAATGTTAAAATGTAAAATGTAAAATCTTTAAATGAGGTTTCTGCGGGTTATGACAACACGTTTATGATTTAGTGCATGTTGATGTGTGGTATCCAATTACAGCTGACTTTGCATGATCATCACCCATTGTCTTGATCAACACCTGGGGTTTCAAATTACTGTAGCGCTAGTCATAGCAATAGAACTGTGCGCTCTCTGCCATGTCAGCAACATGACACCGGAAGGAACACCTGTGTAATATCCAATGACTGCTAACTTCGTATAAACATCACCCATGGTCTTGATGAACACCTGGGGTTTCAAATTACTGCAGCGTTAGTCATAGCAACAGAAGTGTGCGCTCTCTGCCATGTCTGTAATATGACACAGGAAATAACAAGATATCTTACTGTACGTACCATCTCCTCAGTTTTAACATCTTAAGAACAAGTATTATTCTCTTTCAACTACAAATGACTCGTTAGAACACATACATCCACCAAGTTAGATCCCTTGACCTGCTCTCAAATGGCATGTGCCTCGTGTACTAGGGTGTGTGCATTAGCCCTAACCTAACCTTAGGTACGAACTAAACAGAATGTGACTTGTTAGCTCTTATCGTGCACGTGCACAGGTGAACAATTGCGTGTTAGGTCATATTACACATGAACTTGCATGTTCTCACGTAAGTGCATTTTTCAGTTCCACAAGATACGAATTTGATTGCTGGATTGTATCCTGCACTGTTTATGCGATATAGCTTTGCCAGGTAGTTCTCTACATATAGCAATTTTACCACTGCTCTACCTACGCCTTTTGCTCTTTTGGCTTTCTTACAGTCTAGTGTGTGGTAGACAGCATTAACTGTATATCAAACCCAGTTCACCTTCGTAAATGTAATCCAAGTAATAATTTGAAAAGACACAAATGTAATCAGTTTTAAACGTTATCTCTGTTTTGTTTTGTTTTGTTTAGTATGTCTATGACATGCATATTAACCTGAAATCGAACCCCTAGTGAATAGGCTAACAGCTTAACCACTGCACCACCATGCCCTTGTTTCTTAGTTCAACTCGTTCTAGGCCTCAGACCTGGAAATCGAGTTAAGACCACCAGTACAAGAGCTAAAAGTGCTTACCACTGCAACACAAAAAATGGATAGCTGGTAACATTAGACAACCGGAAATGATTATATTTCTGTTAGCAATGCATTTCGTCATCAGCCTACTGTCTGAGCACTGACAGCAACACAGTTTAGTTTAGCATAAGCGAGTGTGTGTGTGTGTTTGTGTTTTAGCTATCATCTTTAACCAATCAATTAAAGATAGTCAACTCTTAATTCTTGATAAATCAGAGTTTGCGTACACCGTTTCTCATTTATTAACACATACTTGCAACCTATACTCTCTCTATACTGCAGTTTGATCTGAAAACAAGTTTCAATGGTAAAAGTCTTGTTAGTCACCATACATGTAGCCTACACTAATTCTTTCTCTACCTAGCTATGTTTCATCACACATGGTAAACATCTCACATGTTCGTATCCGATTATTAGTTTATAAAATCTCAGGTCGATGACCTTGATGTATTAGGTATTTTGTGTAAATTAATTGGCCATGGGAAAGGGTTGACCATTCTGAGTCCTATGACACCTCGCATGTTGATATTCGATTATTAGTTTATAAAATCTTAGGTCAATGACCTTGCTGTTTTGGATTTTTGGGGTAAATTCATTGGTCATGGGAAAGGGTTAACCATTCTAAGTCCTATGACACCTCACTTGACCCTCTCCAATGATCAGTTTATAAAATCATAGGTCAATGACCATGCTGTATTAGATCCTTAGGGTAAATTCGTTGGTCATGAAAAAGGGTTGACCATCCTGAGTCCCATGACACCTCACTTGACCCTCTCTGATTATTATTTAGCGAGATACTAACAAAAGTGTAGTTAGGCCCTTTTGACAAAAAATAACTAATACATTCAAAAACAGAATGTCACCTCAAGTCCAACGACCTCTCATACAAGTCCCTAGGCTTATTGGTTCATGAGATATTAAAAAGCTAATAACCTATTAGTTTTGGATCTTTTGGTAATTTAAAAAAAAACTCATCTATAAATCATTATTCAAAAAGCCTGCCCGCTTACAAAAATCCCAATTGCGCATGCGTAAAAACAAAAAACAAACATGTTAATTCATAGTAGCAATCGGCTCTTCACATGCGTTTCATGTGGAACAATGTTTAATTTCATCATAGCATTAGGGGCCATGGGCCAGTCCATAGGGACCAGTCTAAAGGGATTAGTCAGAAAGGACCCGTCAACAAGAACCCGTCCACAGGGGCTCGTCAACAATGACCCGTCAACAATGACCCGTCCACAGGGACTAGTGCACAAGGACCCGTCCACAGGGTCTGCGTGTGCGTGCGGGGGAACATAAGATTACATCAGCACATCATCTCATCTAGTTTCAAATTTAGCCTCTACGGCGCGTGCAACACACAGGAAGTGCGTGGGAACATACGATTACATCAGCGAAACATGAACTCACTTGTCTGTTGTGTGAGTATCAGTTTAGTAGTGGCATCAAGCAGCAAAACACGTTTACTTACACACAATCCATCATTATGGTAAGCATTTTTTTTCTTATCATTATGGAAATCTCCTGATTAGAATAAAATGTTATAGTGGTTCTGGTTACTTATAGCTAAACTGAAATAGATATGATTTTTTGTTTGTTCCTTTATAGGCTATTACAATAATTATTCTCAATGCTATGGGGGTAGAACAGTTGATTAGAGAGAAAAAAGCTCACTGAATTACCAATGCATACTCTTTTCCGTATCATTTACATTCAAAAAGGTGACACAATGTATAGTGAACGTGTATTATGTCTTAGTGAAAATTTTCAGACATTCCTTTCTAAACGTTTTAATGCTATGTCAGAAAGTGTGCTCGAGGATCAAAATCGTGGTGGACATTCTCTATACCTAATTTATGAGGGTATAAAAAACAAAAAATGTTTTGTACATTCTGACTTTGAAGTTAGGTTAGGTTAGGTTAGGTAAGGTGGGATTTGGTTAGGTTAGGTTAGGTAAGGTTAGGTTAGGTTAGGTCAGATTTGGTTAGGTTAGGTGAAGTTGGGTTAGGCAGAATGGCTGCGGTATGAATCAAGAGCCAGCTCCTGTCAGTTTTGCCTCACAAGGTTGAGTGTATTCCATTCCAACCCTCAGCCTAGAATTAAAGTTCTTGACAGAGCCAGGACTCGAACCCGAGCCTCCACAGTTACCGTCAAGAATGCTAGCCACTAAACCAAGAAGTGAGGCAACATAAGGCTGGTCTTGATTGTACATGATCAATCAATAATTACCCAATAATAATAATAATAATAATTATAATAATAATAAACATTCCATTTAGCATCTACATAGCTGACCTCTCCCTGGGATCTTTTACATGCCAACATCGTATGACATGCGTGTCTTAATTTTTGCAGCCTTTCAAAAATCACTTACCACGACCAAGAGCGAACCTGCAAGCCGGGGGTTGGTAGTCCGACACGATAACCACTCACCCACCGTGGCAAGCTATCAATCAATAATTACCGAATAAAATTAATAATAATAACAAAACAATAAATATTCCATTTAGCAACTACACGGTCGAACTCCCCCTGTGACATTATTCACGGTCTCAGGGCTTGGCAGCCATCTGGCCCATTAGCCACTGCCCCAGCTCTGACTGACCCCTCCATAAGAATAACATCGGGTAGTTGCAGGCGGCGGCCATCTTGCCCATAACCCCCTGCCCCAGAACTGCCTTATATTTCCTACTATTCTACTATACGGAATCATTTTTAGAATTCTCAGTTTTCTATATCGTAGGCAGTAAAGATGTAGGTTGTATGTTGAAGGCCAAGACGCTCGTATTGTTTTTGTTTTTACTAGAAGCCTTTTATATCGTAGCTCGTATCTTTACAAGCCCAAGTCACTTGCCTCATGTTTGATTAGCGTGTTCTTCAACAATCCCTCTATACCGTAGCTCGTATCTTTTACAAGCCCAAGTCACTTGCCTCATGTTTGATTAGCGTGTTCTGCTAGAAGCCCTTTATATCGTAGCTCGTATCTTTACAAGCCCAAGTCACTTGCCTCATGTTTGATTAGCGTGTTCTGCAACAAGCCCTTTATACCGTAGCTCGTATCTTTTACAAGCCCAAGTCACTTGCCTTATGTTTGATTAGCGTGTTCTCCAAAAAGTCAGCCGAGTGGCTGGCCAATACAACTGCCAGCTCAACGACGTTTCTGTAATCTTCATCGACTTGCAGCAATTTGTGTGATAAGTCATCGCGCTCCAAATTTTAATCAAGTGACAATGAGTAAGAAACACAGCTCGAGCCAGAGAGGTTGAGCAATTTCAGCGTCAACTCATGGCTGTGTAAAATGAAACCTCGTAGTGACTCGAATGACCAGCAACGGACGGATTTATTAAGTGGGTGGGCTGGTCTTCGAATTTTGTCACTCATATTTACGTTGTAAATACGCTCTCTTTAGCTTCACAACTTGCATGTCTTGATGACTGGTTTGATGCAGCTATCCATGCCTCCCTGTTCTGAGCAAATCGTATCATCTGTACATAGCTACCACACCCTGCATCTGAGGCAATCTGTTCAACATATTCTTAACCTGGTCTACCCCTACAGATTTGCCCTTGACCCTCCTTTCCTTAATTAACCCTCACACACCACAGGCTAAAGAAACAATGAACTAGCGGTAATAAACAATGTAACTGTCACCAGACACACACAGGGGCTGATTACCACGCAGTTCCGCCCCTTTAAACAACAATAACTAACTAACTAGACACACTCAAATGGACCCTCACACACCACAGGCTAAAGAAACAATGAACTAGCAGTAATTAACATTGTAACTGTCACCAGACTCACACAGGGGCTGATGACCACGCTGTTCCGCTCCTTTAAACAACAATAACAAACCAGACACCATCAAATGAACCCTCACGCACCACAGGTTAAAGAAACAATGAACTAGCAGTAATAAACAATGTAACTGTCACCAGACACACACACACACACACACACACACACACACACAGGGGCTGATGACCACGCTGTTCCTCCCCTTTAAACAACAATAACTAACTAACTAGACACCCTCAAATGGATCCTCACACACCACAGGCTAGAGAAACAATGAACTAGAAGTAATAAACAATGTAACTGTCACCAGACACACACACACACACACACACACAGGGACTGATGACCATGCTGTTCCACTCCTGAAACAACAATAACTAACTAACTAGACACCCTCAAATGGACCCTCACACACCACAGGCTAGAGAAACAATGAACTAGAAGTAATAAACAATGTAACTGTCACCAGACACACACAGGGGCTGATGACCACGCACTTCCGCTCCTTTAAACAACAATAACTAACTAACTAACTAGACACGCTCAAATGGACCCTCACACACCACAGGCTAGAGAAACAATGAACTAGCAGTAATAAACAATGTAACTGTCACCAGACACACACTGGGGCTGATGACCACGCTGTTCCGCCCCTTTAAACAACAATAACTTACTAACCACACGCCCTCAAATGGACCCTCACACACCACAGGCTAGAGAAACAATGAACTAGCAGTAATAAACAAAGTAACTCTCACCAGACACACACAGGGTCAGATGACCACGCTGTTCCGCCCCTTTAAACAACAATAACTAACTTACCACACACCCTCAAATGGACCCTCACACACCACAGGCTAGAGAAACAATGAACTGGCAGTAATAAACAATGTAACTGTCACCAGACACACACAGGGGCTGATGACCACGCTGTTCCGCCCCTTTAAACAACAATAACTAACTTACCACACACCCTCAAATGGACCCTCACACACCACAGGGTAAGGAAACAATGAACTGGCAGTAATAAACAATGTAACTGTCACCAGACACACACAGGGTCTGATGACCATCCTGTTCCACTCCTTTAAACAACAATAACTAACTAACTAGACACGCTCAAATGGACCCTCACACACCACAGGCTAAAGAAACAATGAACTAGCAGTAATAAACAATGTAACTGTCATCAGACACACACAGGGGCTGATGACCACGCTGTTCCGCCCCATTAAACAACAATAACTAACTAACCACACACCCTCAAATGGACCCTCACACACCACAGGCTAGAGAAACAATGAACTAGCAGTAATAAACAATGTAACTGTCACCAGACACACACAGGGGCCGATGACCACGCTGTTCCGCCCCTTTAAACAACAATAACTAACTAACTAACTAGACACCCTCAAATGGACCCTCACACACCACAGGCTAGAGAAGCAATGAACTAGCAGTAATAAACATTTTAACTGTCACCAGACACACACATGGGCTGATGACCTTGCTGTTCCACTCCTTTAAACAACAATAACTAACTAACTAGACGCACTCAAATGGACCCTCACTCACCTCAGGCTAAAGAAACAATGAACTAGCTGTAATAAACAATGTAACTGTCACCAGACACACACAGGGGCTGATGACCACGCTGTTCCGCCCCTTTAAACAACAATAACTTACTAACCACACGCCCTCAAATGGACCCTCACACACCACAGGCTAGAGAAACAATGAACTAGCAGTAATAAACAATGTAACTGTCACCAGACACACACAGGGTCAGATGACCACGCTGTTCCGCCCCATTAAACAACAATAACTAACTAACCACACACCCTCAAATGGACCCTCAAACACCACAGGCTAGAGAAACAATGAACTAGCAGTAATAAACAAAGTAACTGTCACCAGACACACACAGGGTCAGATGACCACGCTGTTCCGCCCCTTTAAACAACAATAACTTACTAACCACACGCCCTCAAATGGACCCTCACACACCACAGGTTAGAGAAACAATGAACTGGCAGTAATAAACAAAGTAACTGTCACCAGACACACACAGGGTCAGATGACCACGCTGTTCCGCCCCTTTAAACAACAATAACTAACTTACCACACACCCTCAAATGGACCCTCACACACCACAGGCTAAAGAAACAATGAACTAGCAGTAATAAACAATGTAACTGTCACCAGACACACACAGGGGCTGATGACCATCCTGTTCCACTCCTTTAAACAACAATAACTAACTAACCACACGCCCTCAAATGGACCCTCACACACCACAGGCTAGAGAAACAATGAACTAGCAGTAATAAACAATGTAACTGTCACCAGACACACACAGGGGCCGATGACCACGCTGTTCCGCCCCTTTAAACAACAATAACTAACTAACTAACTAGACACCCTCAAATGGACCCTCACACACCACAGGCTAGAGAAACAATGAACTAGCAGTAATAAACAATGTAACTGTCACCAGACACACACACACAGGGTCTGATGACCATCCTGTTCCACTCCTTTAAACAACAATTACTAACTAGACACGCTCAAATGGACCCTCACTCACCACAGGCTAGAGAAACAATGAACTGGCAGTAATAAACAATGTAACTGTCACCAGACACACACAGGGTCTGATGACCACGCTGTTCCGCCCCTTTAAACAACAATAACTAACTAACCAGACACCCTCAAATGGACCCTCACACACCACAGGCTAGAGAAACAATGAACTGGCAGTAATAAACAATGTAACTGTCACCAGACACACACAGGGTCTGATGACCATCCTGTTCCACTCCTTTAAACAACAATAACTAACTAGACACGCTCAAATGGACCCTCACTCACCACAGGCTAGAGAAACAATGATCTGGCAGTAATAAACAATGTAACTGTCACCAGACACACACAGGGGCTGATGACCACGCTGTTCCACACCTTTAAACAGCAATAACTAACTAACCAGACACCCTCAAATGGACCCTCACACACCACAGGCTAGAGAAACAATGAACTAGCAGTAATAAACAATGTAACTGTCACCAGACACACACAGGGGCCGATGACCACGCTGTTCCGCCCCTTTAAACAACAATAACTAACTAACTAGCTAGACACCCTCAAATGGACCCTCACACACCACAGGCTAGAGAAACAATGAACTAGCAGTAATAAACATTTTAACTGTCACCAGACACACACAGGGGCTGATGACCTTGCTGTTCCACTCCCTTAAACAACAATAACTAATTAACTAGACGCACTCAAATGGACCCTCACACACCACAGGCTAAAGAAACAATGAACTAGCTGTAATAAACAATGTAACTGTCACCAGACACACACAGGGGCTGATGACCACGCTGTTCCGCTCCTTTAAACAACAATAACTAACTAACTATATAAACTTCTATATAAACATATTACTACAATGATGGGAACTAGCAAAACAATTGTTACACCGAGACCTCATGAGCCTCTCTTCCAGATGTAACTCAGGGTCGATTTATAATTTACTTCTTTGATTAGATCATCAAGTTTGACTCCTACTTGGCCATTGTTAATTTGAGTTTTTAATGATTCAAGAACATTCAATGTAAGTTTAGGGTCTTTGATTAAAATTGAGTTCTCTTCAACATACATAATGTCTAAATATTTGGGTATGTTAATAGTAGTTCTGTTCTAGTGGTTTAGATGTTATAGGTTTTATGCTTCTTTTTTAATTGAAAATATGTATTAAAATTCCCATTTTTTTGCCGATGTGATCTGTGCAGTTGAGAAGGTTTTTATTTAATTACAGTCATCTTTCCTGCTCCCTCATTCTTCGAGGGGTAAGACTTCTTGTTTTCTTTTCATTATATTTCCGTTTCTCTTTAAGATTCCCGCACTTTTTTGAATTTGCTCCCCGTGTTTCTAAATGACTTTTAGCGAATTTTTTTAATCTACACTACATTTTGTACGTATTTTCAATCTAAGTTGCATTTTGTAAGTATTTTCGATCTAAATTGCATTTTGGGAGTATTTTCAACCTCAATTGCTTTTTGTCAGGATTGACAATCTAACAGCATTTTGAAAGTATATTAAATCTAAATTGCATTGTGGTGGGCATTTTGTAAGTATTATGATCCTTAATTGCATTTTGTGAGTATTTTGAATCTAAATTATATTTTGTAAGTATTTTCAATTTAAATTGCATTTTGTAAGTATTGTCAATCCAAATGAGTATTTTGAATATAGCATACATTTTGTAAGCATTTTCAATTTCATTTGCATCTTATAAGTATTTTGAATTTCAATTGCACTTTGGGCCAATGACCATGTAGTCAGGTCTGTTTATCATCATCATCTGGGACAATGACCATGTAGTTAGGTCTGCTTATCATCTTCTGTATAACAATCATCATCATCTATTAGACTGGGGTGTGTCTGGTGGCAGTTGCATGTTTATTAGATATAGTTCATTGTTTCATTAGACTGTGATGTGTGAGTGTGCATGTGAGTGTGCCTGGTGACGGACTGTTTTAGTGGTAGTATTTGCTGTTGGTGGAACTTTAGTATTTTTTTCGTTACTAGAATTTTGGTATTTACTTGTTAGTAGTAGGTTAGTATTTTTGTTAGTAGAATTGCTCCTTACTTATTCTGAAAGGGAGTAGCAGCCTTTCAGAATAAATCAGTTCTTTACTTGTCTTATAGACGGTTAAGATATTGATAATAAAAGCCAACTAATGGCTACACTGCGTTCTGCTGCACGGCTGAAAGCAACGGGAAACTACAGTCGTAATGCTATTCCCGAGGATATGCACCTCTCTATGCATAATTACATGTGATGAAGGCCTCCTCCCTTGTAAAATTCCAATCCGGAGGTAAACTTGTCCCCCGTTCGGACCTCCGGGTGGGGACTACTCGAGAGGGGGTTAACATCACAGAAGTGACAAAGAGGAAATCCGACATTCTACGGATTGGAGCGTGGAATGTTAGAAGTCTGCTAAGAAGTGGAAGGTTAGAAAACTTAGAAAGGGAAATGGATAGGTGGAGGTTGGATTTGGTTGGGATTAGTGAAATGCGCTGGCAGGAAGAACAGGACTTTTGGTCAGGTGACTATAGGGTCATTAGCACTAAATCAAGCAATGGTCAAGCAGGGGTTGGTCTCATATTGAGTAGGAAACTTGGACAACGGGTGGAATATTATAAGCAATATAGTGAACGGATTAGTGTAGCAAAAATCAATACTAAACCTACGTGCACCACAGAGGTACAAGTCTATATGCCAACCAGTCAAGCTGATGATGAAGATGTTGAATAGGTCTACGAAGAAATAGATGAAATTCTGAGGTATATCAAGGGTGATGAAAATGTTATAGTAATGGGAGATTGGAATGCTGTGGTAGGAAAAGGGAGAAAAGGGAAGATAGTAGGAGATTTCGGATTAGGTGAAAGGAATGATCGAGGAAGCAGGCTGATGGAATTCTGCACCGAGCATGAGTTGGTCATAGATAACACCTTATTCAATAACCACAATAGAAGAATATACACATGGATGAGACCAGGAGATACAGGGCGTTACGAAATCGACTTCATTATGGTCAAGCAGATGTTTCGAAACCAGATTTTGGATTGCAAAACATATCCTGGTGCTGACATAAACTCTGACCACATTCTGGTTGTTATGAAATGCAGATTAAAGTTGAAGAAACTGAAGAAAAGTCAAAAGCCAAAAAGGTGGGCAATAGACAGACTGAAAGAGAAGGATGTAAACGAAATATTCAAGAAAAGTATAAAGGAAGGACTAATGAAAAACCCTAAACCAACTTCAATTGCAGACGAATGGGCACTTTTGAAGAATGAAATAACAAAATCTGCAGGGGAAAACATTGGTAGAAAAGAAAGAATAGGTAAAAAACCGTGGATCACTCAGGATATACTCGAATTGATGGATGAAAGGCGGAAACACAAGAATGTAAGAGATGAAAAGGAGAAAGCAGAATACAGACGTCTGAGAAATGAGGTTAACAAGAAGTGCAAGGAAGCGAAAGAAGAATGGTTGATAGATAAATGTGCAGGTATAGAAAATTGTCTGAAATCAGGAAAAGTAGACACAGCTTATCGAAGGATTAAGAATACTTTTGGGGAAAAGAAGACTAAGTGCTGTAATATTAAGGACAGAAATGGAAAGCCTCTAACAGATAGGGAAGAAATGGTTGAGAAATGCAAAGCTTACATAGAGTGTTTGTATAAGGGAAAGGAGATTGAGAATCATGTAATGGAAAGGGAGGAGGAAATTGATGAGGATGCAATAGGAGATTTAATATTGAGATCTGAATTTGGCAGAACATTGGAGGACTTAAGCAGGAACAATGCACCAGGCATAGATGATATACCGATTGAGTTGATACGCTGCATAGGAGATGAAGGTCTGATCAGGTTATTTCACTTGGTGTGTAGGATTTATGAGACAGGTGAGGTACCCCCTGATTTCAAGAAGAATGTTATTATCTCTATACCAAAGAAAGTGGGAGCAGACAGATGTGAAGATTACCGTACAATCAGCTTGACTACTCATGCTTCAAAGATCCTGTCTAGAATAATTTACAAGAGGATGGAAAGCCAGATAGAAACGGAGTTGGGTAAAGACCAGTTTGGTTTCAGGAGAAATATAGGAACAAGGGAAGCTGTACTAAGTCTTAGGCTGATTTTGGAAGGTAGAATAAGGGAAAATAAGGGAACGTTCATGGCATTTGTAGACTTAGAAAAGGCTTTTGATAACGTTGATTGGACTAAATTGTTTGGCATTTTGAAGTCGATTGGAATAACGTACAGGGATAGGAGGGTGATATACAATCTATACAGAAACCAGACAGCAGTCATTCGAGCTGAAGGACATGAGAGAGAGGCTGGTATTCAGAATGGTGTAAGGCAAGGCTGCAACTTATCACCCATACTTTTCAATCTTTACATTGAACAAGCAATGGAGGAAATTGGAGAAAAAATTAAAGTGGGAGTGAAGATTCAAGGAGAAATAATTTCAACTCTGAGATTTGCTGATGACATCGTCATCTTGGCCGACAAGCCTGAGGATTTGAATGAGTTTTTGAATGGTATGGACTCCGTCTTACGGAAAGAATTCATGATGAAAATAAATAAATGTAAAACAAAAATACTGGATTGCAGCCGAAATAAATCAGAAACCTCAATGGACATCAAATTGGCAGGTGAAAAGCTGAAGGAAGTAGGAGACTTCTGTTACTTAGGAAGCAAAATAACCAGTGATGGACGAAGCAAAGAGGATATAAAAAGTAGGTTGGCTCAGGCAAGGAAAGCCTTTCTACAGAAAAGGAATATGTTGACATCGAATATAGATTTAGGTATTAGGAAGTCATTTTTGAAAACCTTTGTCTGGAGCGTGGCGCTCTATGGAAGTGAAACTTGGACTGTTGGTGCAGCAGAAAAGAGAAGAATTGAAGCATTTGAAATGTGGTGTTACAGAAGAATGATGAAGATCAGATGGGTAGATAGGGTGACAAACGAAGAGGTATTACGACGAGTGGGAGAGGAGAGATGTTTCTGGCGACTGCTAATGAAGAGAAGGGATGGGTTGGTAGGACACATACTAAGACACCCAGGAATAGCAAGCTTAGTTATGAAAGGAAGGGTTGAGGACAAGAACTGTAGGGGTAGACCAAGGTTAGAATATGTTAAACAGATTGCTTTGGATGTAGGGTGTGGTAGCTATGTAGAGATGAAACGATTAGCTCAAGACAGGGAGGCATGGAGAGCTGCATCAAACCAGTCAAAAGACTGAAGACTCAAACAACAACAATGTAAAAAGTTATTTTGAAAACACATGGATTAAGACGTTCAACAAGCTCCAAGTACTATTGGAAAAATGTATGAGTTATTGTGTTGGTGAGTTATTGGAGTTTGAAGGAGCAAAACATATAGGTCATCTACCCCAGTTATTGTGTCGGCTTCATAACAATGCATGGGAACTTAATAAGGGCAGTGACTTTATCCCTTTTTAATTTGTATTGTACCTTGTCCATGCAATAACAACTAAGTTAACTGAGGCACATCACATGGCTTCTTAAAAAATAGCACTTGAGGTTTGATATTGGCTACCCTTCATGCTGCAATATTCAATATCATTACGAGTATGAGTATAATGCTCAGACAACAAAATATGGTTTCAAAACATAACTTCACAACTACATCCATACTCGGTGAGCTACCATAATGGGATTGACAGTTCTCGCCTAGCTATGTGGTCTGAGAACGAGGTTGCCAAACCGTACAAGCCAGAGATACAGCTGACCAGGCACTCAAGCACGTAGGCTGTAACATTGCAACGCAGAGTATTATGACATCAACTATGTGAACATGGATGGGTCAATAGGCAGGGGGGAAAATGACTGACGTGGAATTTACGGCTAAATGTCAATCCTATTCAGGCAGCTCACAGAGTATAGCTGCATTAGCTTGGATCTATCACTTTTCAGAAACGACCAACACTCCTGAGGGCGAAAAAATGTTTAAGTACAGGTAGGGAAAAACCTACATGAGCCCTCCCAGACAATCATTTAAAAATGAATGTTTCTCATGATATTGGTAGTAGAGGCTGCAATACAAAACATTAGAAATGCACAAGACAAGATCCACGTATCAAGCTACTACGATCCACATGGAAAACTTACATGAATGTATGGGCCGAAATAGCAATTCATCACTATACTCTGTATTACCAATAATGAACGCCGACGTCTGTCAAAGCCAGTACATGGGGAAATGTTGCGTTGCCACTGAGACAGGTCATGAGGCCTGCAGGAAGAGACAAATACTGGGGAAGTTAGACCCCCTGCCTGGCGGTCTAATGACAGCGACGAGTCAAGGCAAAGTAGAATACTGCGTCAACCCATGTGTTCTTCTTCATGTGTCTGCATACATTGCAACACTGCTCGTCTCCACTCCTCACTTCATCACACAAGCAGATGCCAGCCGTCACCTTTCGAAAATCCCGGTATAGTCACAAGCACCCAATTTAAGTTAGCCTACATCTGAAAATGTCAGAATTATTTTTGGATTAGGTAGAGTCTAGGGAAACATAGTAAAAATAAATAAAAGAGCAAATTCCTGTGAAGGAGCTTTATTTAATATCTAAAAATTCAGTACTCACCAACAAGTTATTCATAAGGTTATGTTCTGCTTTACGAATCCATAATTTGGCAAACATAAAGAAATAACAAGCCGGAATATCTCCACAACACTAGCCTTTGATGTTCCATAATTGTGGCCAGTTTCTTGTTAAGTGAAAACACAAATTTATTTATCACAAAGCACTGAATTGTAAACCTACCACTAAAAAATAGGCTATATGGGTAATAAAGACTACAATATTACATCAACATGTATATCCTTGGTCACTTGTAACAGTTTCGTGGAATCTAGTTGCCAGAAAATCCAAATATTTCTTGCCTAGATACGTTGCTTCGCTTGTCATAAGCCACATAACCTACAAGTTTAACAATGTCAAATAACACTCCAAAGAGTTGCCACTGCTTTGAATTATAATTAGAACCAGAAATCGTCGCTATTCACGGTACGCAAGTATAATAACGTCGCTGGTTAAAAAGGCAGTTTTTTCGAAATATGCAACGCATACATTACGCAGATTTCCATCAGCAGATACGGCACACACTACAGCAGTCGCCAGTCATGAACGTGATAGGGTTATGGCCAAAGAATCGTGCCAAAGTTACGGATGACTGCACGGTGATGAAACTACTATAAATCCTTCGCTTCCAAAGCCTCTCGGCCAACTGACAGGTTCACTGCCTGAGCACTTGTTGCGCTGCCGTAGCGCTGCGGTCCAACTCGATTGCTATTGGTTGAAGCTCATGCGGGGTGGATGCGCCGGTTACATTCAAACATATCGCTGGCAACTGGCTATCCTACTCATGATCGTGTGTGTTTGTGCTTTCGATGCTTCCAACAGGATCTTCCTTCGTAGGATATTGCATTAATACGGTAGGTATTTATTCATTGCAATAGTTATATTGCAGTATTGCTGCCAGGATATGATTTAAACATCTACCAATTATGATAGTGTTTCTGTTTACGAATTGGGCTTTATTGTGATTACTTTGTTCAGTGTAGTATTCTCAATTCAAAATGATTTTAGCTAGATGGCGTATTAGAATGATCTTGTGAAGTATTGTGAGTAGTGTCCAACTATATGAATGGCTTTACATAGCCTAACCCTACTTTATTGAAACAAAGCTAGGCTTATGCAGAATGGTTGTGAACTGGTTGCCTTATTGTGTTTCTTTTCTTTTCTCTTCTCAGGTAATGAGGCTCTTCAAGGAAGGCAGATTTTATACTACATTTGTCCAATAGCCTATAGACAGGAGTTGCCTGATTCTGTTGTCCGAACAGTTGTATACTAATCCCATTTCAGCAAGGTAAGGTACCGTACCATATTGATGAAACTTTGATCTATTAATTTTACACCAGTATATGGGTAGGCCCAAGTGCTATGAAGGTTTTGATTAGCAATACCCCTACTTCATGCCCTCCTCTGATAAATTCACACAGCCTATTGGGTAGCAGTGAAGTTACAACGCGCGATAAAATTCTCAACATTACATGAATTAGCCAAAATACCTTATGAAACGCTGGGAAATAAATCTGGGAGCGACGTTTTAGTAGATATTCCCTCCTCCGATATCGGTGACCCACCCAGCCATCCCAAATAGGTACACGACTTTTATAGTGAAAATGACAGCTGACAGCGCCATTATTCTCGTCGATCGTTATCAAAACAGTACCATGACAGTACTGCCAACCTCACGCTTACGGTACTATGAAAAACAAAGGAGCGTCCAATTCAGTCGCTAGTGCGTACCACTCAATTCATAGATAGTGCGCCCAATTGAATGGTTATTGATCAAGGATTGTGGAAATTGCCTCCCAAAGGTCGCACGTGCCCCCGACCTTCTAACCTTCGTTTTGTCCAATCCAATGGTCTTTGACAATGGTGACAGCCTAACGTGCCCAGATCAATGGTTTTGAGTCAACCGTGCCCCGGTAGCTGCATAATGTTAGATGTGTGAGAAAGTCAATCGAGGAACTGGAACGTGCACTACTACCATTTTGATAGTGCATGCCACGTGTCCTTATCTGTGAATGGCACACAGTAAACCCAACGGGAATCATGACACTATTGCAAGGAAGATAATCAACATATAGGCCTACCGGTATATTATATTGCAGTCTTTGCTTCATTTAGGGCTTTTAGACATAGTGGACATCAGCCTCGTATACTGCTTGATTGTGTGTAATCTGCCTAATAATATGTGTAAGTATGATGAGATAAAGACTAGGTTGGAAATGAAATGCTAGAGGAAGCTGTTCGTATGAGCAGACCCTGACGGTGGGGTCATGTAATGAGAATGGGGGAGTAGAGATTACCTAAGAGGTTAATGAGGTCGGAGGTAGAGGGTACGAGAAGCAGAGGCTATGGTTAGTTAATTTCAGTGTTTAACGATTTAAAGTGAGAGGTGTAGAAGCAGGGGATCATAGAGGTGACTTGTTTGCAAACAGAGGCTTGCAGACTAGACTGGACTATAAAAGGCTACATGCATATTGCCGATATAACATTACAGTGAATATAATGACTGCCTATCGGTTCCCCTTAAGACAATCACAAAATTAAATTCAATCCTTCTTGCATTAAGAAATGCTTCAATCGGTTTACTGATTGGTAGGCTATTTGTGTAACAAATGAATTAATGCACAAATTATATTGTTGATTTGCGTTTTTTTCGTGTTTTTTCTTTCTTCTATGGATGTTTTTAGATGAGCAATATCATCACCGTAAGAGGGGACTTACTGTGTTTGGGGTAAATTTTGAACTTCCGAGATGGTGGATTTGTTCTGATGTAAGTTACTGGCTAGTGGCATTCTCCACTTCAAATAACATCTAATATTAGTTCCTGTTTATATATTTATTCTAAATGCACTTTTGAGCATACATTAAAGCAGCATTATCCTAATATCCAGGCTACAGTGGCATTCACCCACGGGGTGAGGCCTGTTACACACATCCAGGCCAATTAGGAAAGTAATAATATTGTTTAATTAGTATTAATAACAATGGAATTAAAGTGATAGGGTAACTTAGTTTATTCACACAGCACTTGTCCCTTCCTTCCAAGAGCAGCAAAAGTTCCATATGTGCATGCTTAACATTGTAATCTAGAGAGGAGCAGTTTACTGTCCTTGTTACAAGTTGTTGCTTCATCATCTGCTCTGCCAAGACGTTTCATTTTAGTCTGAGGGTTAAAACGGGATACACTCAGCCTCGTGAGGCAGAGCGGAGAAGAGATGTGTTCAAAGTCTCATCTCAACCATCCTAGAAATAGTTTTCTGTGGTTTCCCTCTTCTACCCCAGGCAAATGTGAGTATATTTCCTAAATTAAGGTCACAGCTGCCTCCTTCCAAATTCTAGTCTCCATTACAAATACACACACACCTACAGCCATCACAATGACAGGGGTAATCAGACATATCCCATATACACTTCCCAAGTACCAAGAAGCCACGTGATCACGATGTCGCAAAGCCCCTACAACATTATTAGGATTTTAATTGTATTTTTCTCTTACAGATTCGCAATATGTGTGGCTCTACCGTGTGATGACAATTATCTACTGGGACAATGACCTGATGAAATAAATATTGCTCTTTACATGAAAATGTTCTGTGGATTTAATATCTGTAAAAGCTAAGGAATAAGACTATATATACATATAAACATACTTATTCTTGTCCTCATTTCTTCCTTCCTTCCTTCAGAATTCTGTTTCCTTTCAGTATCGTATTTCAATCAACAGCGGTTAATAAGTTTTTATTTTATAGGGTATGCATGGTTTGTATTGGTTTATTACATTCTTCTTAGTTTGCTGTGCTCCCACAACACTGGTGGCAACTAAACCTCTCTTCTACCTGTCTGATATTATAACGTATATACTGTATAGTAGGTGATTGACTTTCTAGTGTTCAAGGCCATGGGTTCAAAGGCCGTCCTCAGCTGAGACTTATGGAAGGAAATCCCGAAGACACCAGTTCATCTCGCATGACATCCTCTGCAAATGTAACCTTTAAGCGCTGGCATTAAAAAAATATAAACTATAAAAGAAATGTTAATGATAGAAAAACTATCATGAATAAAACATATAATACTAGAAAAATTAAGAGATGGGATATGGAGAGAAGAGTTTGGAGGGGGGGGGGGAATATTATGCAACTGCCATGGTACAGGTTTTTAATAATAATAATAATAATAATAATAATAAAGGATATCCTGCTTCCTATCCTTCCCCCTGATCCTGTATCCCTCCCTTTGTAACTACATGTAGTATTATGATTTATGTCAATGAAATGTATTTATTTACTGTTCCTATTGATCTGTTTTATGCAAGATCAGATATCAAACTATAGATTTCAGGCTGGTATTTCCTACTATATTAATAGTCATGATCCATTATTACGAGCCTTTGGTTTGATATCTGCTCTTAAATAAAATAGAACAAAAGGAACAGGAATAAATAAATGACACCGACATAAATCATATTGCTACGTGTAGCTACAAAGGGAGGGGGCGGGGGCGGGGAGCGGGGTACCGGTACGCGATTTAATAAAATTCAAATCACCCGCGCTAGGCTGGTTGATGACGTAATCCTGGCGTTTTAATCTGAATCAAACTCTAAGCCTGAGTAACCTTTCTCTCATATATTCTTTGAGCCAACCTGTCATTTAGCATGGACCTGACGCTGCAGAAAATTTATGGACTGTTTGATCTCAATAGCTAATGAAATCGATCGCCTCTACAATTAAATGTTCCAAAGGCCTTAACTCAGGATCAAGAAGCAGAGTTCCAATGTTCTGATACCTGTTATTTGTGTCAAAAACCATTTGCCAAAGAGGACTGGAAAGTTAGAGAACATTGCCATATTACAGGGGAATACCGTGGAAGTGCTCATAATAACTGTAATTTGAGGTGTAAAACACGTAACCCCGTTCCAGTATTTCTACTTAATATGAGTGGCAACGACGCAAATTTCATTGTAAAGCAATTGGGATGTACTACCGAGAGAGAGGATGTTACCGCTAACTCCAAAGAAAAGTACATTTCCTTTGCTAAATATGTAGGAAATGTTAAGCTTAGATTTGTGGACACGTTTCGGTAAACGCCAAGTAATTTGGAAAACTAAGTTTCCAACTTAACAGTATACCCTGAAACAGACAAGTACTTTGGAAAAGAAAATGCAATGCTCATGACTCGTAAAGGGGTATTTTGTTATGATTATATTGATTCATGGGAAAAGTTAAGTGAAACGTGTTTACCTCCAAAAGAGGCATACTTTAACAAATTAAGTCAAGAACATGTTAGTCAAGAAGACTATGAACATGCCAAAAATGTGTGGAATCAGTTCAAAATTAAAACTCTAGGGGAATATAGTGACCTCTACCTAACTTCAGATGTACTCCTTCTTGCAGACAGCTTTGAAACGTTTAGAAACAAATCATTAGAAACACACCGAGTGGATGCTGCACACTTCTTTACTTCGCCTGGTTTAAGTTTCGAGGCTATGCTCCTTTACACTGGGATTGAACTGGAATTGCTACAGGATTACGATCAGATTCTTTTAATAGAGTCTGGAATACGTGGAGGCATATGCCAGGTGTCTCTTCGGAATGCTGAAGCTAACAATAAATACATGGAACCCTATGATTCTGAGAAACCATCGAAGTTTATTACCTAATGATGATGCCAACAACCAACACGGGTGGGCTATGTGCCACTCCCTTCCTTATGGTGGATTTCAGTGGGTTTCTCCAGATACAGTTGATCTAGAAAAAGTAAAGGAAGACGATCCTGTGGGAGACATTCTAGACGTTGATGTTGATTACCCATGTGACCTTCATAATCTACACAATGATTTACCTTTCCTACCAGAGTGTACACAACCTAAGCATTCGCCTCTGAAAAAACTAATTCCTCATCTTGGAAATCGAAGGCGATACGTTGTTCATTATATGACACTTAAACAGGCTCTAGATCATGGACTAAAATTGGTAAAATATCATCGTGTGTTAAAGTTTAAACAAAGACCTTGGCTAAAGGCATACGTTGATTCTAATAACAACCATCGAAAACGAGCCAAAAATGATTTTGAAAAAAATCTGTACACATTATTCAACAATGCCTTTTTTGGGAAAACAATGGAAAATATTCGTAAAAGAATACACATACGTCATGTGACTGACAGCAAAAATGCTGAAAAGCTAATAGCAAAGCCAATATTTATCGACAGAACAATTTATGGCCCTAACCTAGCTGCTTTCCACATGGCTAAACGTAACATTGTATTCAATAAGCCTATATATATTGGAATGTGTATACTGGATATTTCCAAAACTCTCATGTATTCCCACCACTATGATGTCCTGCTACCCTATTATGGCGTGGACAATCTTAAACTCATGTATATGGATACTGACTCGTTCATTTATTTGGTTAAGCTGTACGTGTCCCCTGGGTGGTGTTAAACGAGTTTCAAAGTTGGCAGCCAGACTGGCTTAAACATGAGCACGCAACTATATCACAAAGGTCCAACCAATCAGACATCTGGGTCATAGCATTCATATTTTACAACTCAACATTGAGGGACTAAGCCGATCTAAATCCCGTTTGTTACTTGATATAGGTGATGAGGAGAACTTGGGAGCTACATATCATCAATCCAATGGCTGTGCAACTTATATACGCTCTAACATTGATATCTGCCGACGTTGTACAAAACATTGGGAGTATCTCACTTAAAGTTGAGGACATCACTGTAACAAATGTCTATAAACCTCCATCAGATAACTGGTCAGCTCAGATTCTTCCTATTTTCTCACATCCTTGCATATACTGTATATTAGCGATTTCAGCAGTCATCACACTATTTGGAAATATAATAATAATAATTGTGAAAATCTTGTAAATTGGGCCGAAAACAACAACCTGAGCCTAATTTTTGAATCAAAGGAAAAGGGGACTTTTAAATCTGCAGCATGGAAGTAGGAGTACAATCCTGACCTATGTTTTGTAACGCAAGATTCCCAGGGACAACCTCTCTATACAGTAAGGACGGTCCTTGAAGGCTTTCCAAATAGCCAACATCAACCAGTAATTCTTGATGTTGGAATTCAAATACCTATAATTAGATCCATCCCCAGACCTAGATGGAATTTCAGGAAAGCTGACTGGTCTAAATTCTCCAAAGATCTGGATCAAGTAATTAGATGGATAATGAGTGGATGAAAACCATAACGGTATAAGTAACATTTTGTTCATTCAGAGAAAAAAGCCATTTAAACATTGTATTTGTAGTTATACCACCTATCACTAGAGGGCAGTACAATACCGCAATCACTTGTCCCTCTCTACTGTATACATCCTTCCTGAGTTACATCTTGCACTTCACTCATTTTTAATGTCACTTATACCGTTATGATTTTCACGCATTCGATTGATCCAATAAGTGAAAATTATGACAGATTCGTTGGAGCAGTCCTTGCGAATGAAAAAAAAATGCATGCCCAGAGGATTCCGGGAGGAATACATTCCAGGCTGGAGTAATGATTGTGAAGAACTATATCAGTCCTATTTAACCACCAGTGACTGTGCAACTGCTAAGGAATAGTTAAAACGTCTTGATGAAGCTCGCAAAGAATGATGGGAACGAAAAACGGATGGTTTAGATATTAAGAGGTCAAGCAGAGAGGCATGGAGTCTCTTAAGAAAATTAGGAGAGATCGACCACCTATCTGCAAAAGTCTTGAAGTAACACCAGATCAAATTGCAAACAGAATAACTTCCCTCTCTAGAGCACCCTCATGTAAATCACATACTAGAATGGTCAAGAAAGAACTTAACATTCTTAAAAAGAAGGCACCAAGGAGATCAGAGTACTCAAAAGAATTCACCCTAGATGAGGTTAATGAAGCCATCCAAGATATTAAGACAGGCAAAGCACCAGGATTTGATGGGATACACCCAGAATTTTTGATCAACTGCGGAATAAGACTCTTAAATGGCTTACAAACTCCTTTACAAATATCATGCTATCGGGCAATCTACCAAAAGCCTTCAAAAGAACAAAAATCATAGCTATACTGAAACCAGGTGAACCAGTGTCCAGAGCTACTAATTACCGTCCAATTGCACTCCTGAGCTGCTGTTACAAGCTTTTAGAAAGACTTATCCTTAACAGCATTGGTCCAAAGATTCATGAAGTCACTTCCATTGAACAAGCAGGATTTAGGCCTAATAGAAGCTGCACAGATCAAGTTCTTAGTCGAACTACGCATATGGAAGATGGGTTCCAACAACGTCTTAAAACTTCTGCGGCCTTTTTTGATCTTACAGCTGCCTATGATACGGTGTGGAAAGAGGGAGTCCTCTACAAATTAGTAAATATTATACCCTACCAAACCATGATTAGACTTATGAATAGCATGCTGTCTGAGAGATACTTTCGAGTGGTCCTCGGTAATCATTTAAGCAGACAGAAGAAACTTAATCATGGTCTTCCTCAAGGTTCGGTCTTGGCTCCGGCGCTGTTTAACTTATATACTTCTGACCTCCCTGTCACAGTATCAAGGAAGTTCATTTATGCAGATGATCTAGCTTTGGTCACTCAACATAAAAGTCTTGAAGCTGGAGAAGCGGTACATTCTGCTGATTCTTAACAATTGTTTTGCTAGTTCTCATCATTGTGGTAATCAGGGCCGGATTTACCCAAAGTTACGCTATAGGCACCTCTCCATTGAGCGCCCCTTCTCACTTGAGCCCCCCGATTTTAATGATAAGGCATAGTCACTCGCATGGGGTAAGTTTCGGAAAAAAGGAATAAACAGATATATGGCTGACAGCATAGGTTTATGCTAGAATTTTTACGGTAGGGAAAACATAGGCAATTCAATAAATAAAATACCTTGGAGTAAAACTACATGAAACAGTTTAACTTTTATGCAACCAAAACACTTTATGAATACCATTTCCAAAAATAATGTCTAGCCTTAATACATACAACAAAAAAGAAGAGTAGCTTCAAAATAAAAACCATTATTTACTGTTGTAACTGAATGAACTGCGGTAGCCCGAAATATAGTAAAAGAATAGTAGAACACACACTAATTTAAAAACGCATGAAGAACAGTGGTACGAACGACATTTTAAATTAAAATTTAAAAAAGCCCTTCTAAAATACGAATAAGGCCAACTGCATATCTTCCTGCAATATCTTTTAGAGAAATTAAAGTGCAGATTAAAAACATGAATGAAGACATAACGGGGCGTGCCTCAAGCGCAACGAGAACTACTTCAAAACGTTTCTTCTTGCCTTCTTTTCGGCAAATTCATTAATTATGGCATCGCAGTTAAAGTTTATCGTCATATCTGTTTCAATCGCTAGGAGTGCAATAGAGTTTAACTTTAACTGCGATGCCATAATTAATGGAGTTTCTTTAGTGACTGACCGCAAATAGTTCTTGACGCGATTCAGTACCGAAAATGATCTTTCTCCAGAACATTGGTCTCTCGAATGGTGAGAAGTATCCGTAAAGCAATGTTTACGTTCGGGTACATATCGTGTAAATCTTTTTCATGAAGGAAAGTGCTGTGCTCAGAAGCTGACTTACCTTTAAAATCTGCAATTTTTAAATGTTCCTTTAAATGCAGGCACTCGTCAGCCAGTGCACTTTCTAAGTCATCCACATCCACATCTAAGAGATCGTCAGCGACTTTTTTTTTATCATTGGTCCATCTAGGTCTAACATGTTTTCTAGAAAATAAAATCTCTTATGGAGGACTTTGTAAGCCTTACTTCGCCTCTTAAGCTGAGCACTTAGTACATCCAGAATTACATAAAATACATTGACGCGAAAATTTTCTGAGCCCTCTGACGGTACATATTCTCCTTGCTTTGTCTCATCATTCCTAGTCTTTCGTTCCGCTCTTCTCGTCAGGTCGTAGAAATATTGAGCAATACCGCGTAATTCTTTGGCTTCTTTCTCATAGACATCGAAATTATC